>JAESUZ010004875.1:0-580231 GCA_017311185.1 Proteles cristata cristata | reverse complement strand
ATCTTTGAGGGAAGAATGTGACCAAGTAGAAGACCAAGGAGAAGACCACGGCTGCAAACTGTGTTCCCCAAATCAGGGAGTCAGCCATCAGTGTGGTCACCAGGACAACTGTGAGGTGGTGGTGCCACCTGCTGGTCACAAGGCAACAGTTCTGTGGGGACTGACGCTGGATTCGATAACCAGGGACAGGACAGTGTGGTTGAAAGAAAACAGATTTTGGAGTCAATCACCGGAGTCCCCGATCCCAGCTCAGCCATTTGCTGGTGGTTTTGGATGGATTACTTAACCTTTCTTAGCTTCCTTTCCTCTGCTGTAAAAACAGAGCTACTAACGGGATCTTTGAATGGTGTCTGGCTCTGTCTGCTTGAAGGTGATGGAGAGTGTCTTGGTAACTTTGCAAAGGGGGAAACCGTTTCCAGATCCTCACATTGCACTTGCCCTCTGTCCCGGATTGATCTGCCCTGAGAACCAGTGTGGTTGAACTGTCGAGCTGGGTTTGTCTCCCTCCCCCTTCTTAGGGCTCTTCTCTCCCACTTTATGGAAGGAAGGCATCCCTGTCATCCACCCCCAGTCTAACTAGTGTGCTGTCCCCAGAGGGAATACCTGGGGCATCAAACAAAAGGGACAAATGGAAATCTCTGTGCCTACAGTGAGAATGCGAATGACTAATGAATGACAGGGCAGCCAGTCCTGATAAAGCAGGTCATTTCTCATGCATTATCTTTTTTTTTTTTTTTTTTTTTATTTCTAGGAGAGAGAGAGAGACAGCGTGAGCAGGAGAGGGTCATAGAGAGGAGTCACAGACTCCGAAACAGGCTCCAGGCTCTGAGCTGGCAGTCAGCACAGAGCCCGACGCGGGGCTCAAACCCACGAAGCGCGAGATCATGACCTAAGCGAAAGTCGGACGCTTAACCAACTAAGCCACCCAGGCGCCCCTCCCATGCATTGTCTTAAGCAAAATTAGAGGAGGACCTAATTGAACTGCTCGTTATTAGATCATTAAAATTAATTTACTGAAAGATCACTAAACGATTTCTGACATATTACACTGAAGGAATTAAAAGAATTAGAGTCATATCAATGTGATAAAACTCCTTCCTGACCACCTACTGATCTATGTGAAGCTGGTCTCTCAGAGGATGCATCCTTTTTACACTTATTATTAAATAATTTTAGATTCACAGGCGGTTGCAAAGGCAATACAGAGACCTGATGTACCCTCCGCCCGGTTTCACCCAGTGATTAATCTTATGTGGCTACGGGACAATATCAAAACAGGAAACTGGCACAGGGGCAACGTGTGTGTGTAGTTCTATACTTTGTTAACACCGATGCAGATTCACATCACCGCCATCACAATCAGGTCCGGAAACTTCCCTTTAAGATCTTGCTTATGCTGTCCCTTGACTGTCACATCCACCCTTCCCGTGCCATTGTTAACAGCCGGTAACCACTGGTTTGTTCTCCATTTCTAGAATTCTGTCATTTCAAGAACGTTGCATAAATGGAATTATATAGTATCTGACTTTTCCAGATTGGCTGTTTTTTAGTCTTCATAATGCCCTTGAGATCCATCCAAGTTGTTACATGAATCAATTTTTTTGTATGCTGATGCATACATCTTTCTAAATGAAGAATGGGACAGACTGATGCCAAATCCTGAGTCATTCTAGCAGTAATTTTTATTACCAATAATATAAACGTGGTGTCACCAAAAATCATCCATCTCATGAAGATATGTATTTATTTTCTTTTTAACTTTTTTTTTTTAGTGTTTATTTTTGAGAGACCGCACAGCCAGGGACGAGCAGAGAGAGAGGGAGACACAGAATCCAAAGCAGGCTCCAGGCTCTAAGCTGTCAGCACAGAGCCCGACATGGGGCTCAAACTCATGAACTGTGAGATCATGACCTAAGCCAAAATCAGATGCTTAAGTGACTGCGCCACCCAGGCGCCCCTCAGGACTTCATTTTTTTAAGGCAGCATAATAGTCTACTGCATGGATATATCACCCTCTGCTCCTCCATTCGTCTGTCGATGGACATTTGGGTTGTTTCCGTCTTTAGCTACTGTGAATAATGCTGCTATCAACGGTGTGCAAGTATCTATTTCAGTCCCTGTCTTCGTTCTTTTGGCTACAGTCCCAGCAGTGAGACTGCTGGATCACATGGTAATTCTACAAATTACACCGTGTTTGACAATGGCTATACCATTTCACGTGCCCACCAGCAATGCACAAGTGTTCTACTTTCTCCACATCCTTGCCAACACTCATTATTTTCCATGGGGAGGTTTCTTTTTAATGTTTATCTATTTGTTTTTAAAGTTTATTTATTTATTTTGAGAGAGAGAGATTAGAAGGGGCAGAGAGAGGGAGAGCAGGCTCTGGACTCTCCGCATGCAGGCCAATGCAGGGCCCAAACTCATGAACCGTGAGATCATGACCTGAGCCAAAATCAGGAGGTGGGCACTTAACCGAGCCACCTAGGTGCCCCAGGGCTTTTGTGTGTGTGTGTGTTTTTGAAGATTTTATTTTTAAGTAATCTCTACATCCGATGTGGGGCTTGCCCTCACAACCCTGAGATCAAGAGTTCCATGTTCTCCTGGCCGAGCCAGCGAGCCAGCCAGCCAGCCCGCACTTCAAGAAGCAGGAATCAGTCCTGGCAGTGCTGAGGCCCTTGCTCAGTTCACCATGTCCCTGTCCCCATCGGCCTGCCTCCCTTCCCTGCTCCCGGGACCCTCCCCCACCCCAGCCCGGGGAGGGGTGGGGGTGGTGATTTCGGTGGGTATGGAGCTCCCAGGGAGGCAGGGCCCAGGCCCCAACCCTTCTCCCACTCCTGTCCCTTTAAGGACACCGCTACTGGGAAAGGAACACCTCCTTAGGTACCGGCTTTCCAGCTTAAGGAGTGCAGGTGACAACCCACTTGTGTCAGGACTTGCCGTGGGGGCCGCTGCCTCGCACGCACGCCAGTTGTAAGAGCTTTGAGCTTCCCGGGAGTGTGAGGCTCAACAGGATGCCTTGTGGGTTACTTATGTGCCATCCACACCCATGGTCCACCCTTCTCGGCCCTGTCACGTGCCCTCCGGGGCTGGCCCCTGTGGGTGACCCCCCCGGGTTCCCTCCACTTTGCCTTCCTGTGGGTGTGGCCAGGGAGAGGCACAAAGAAGAGATCACAGAGCCAGGGGATTTGTTCCCACACATCTGTGTTCCGCGCTGGTGGCCGGCTCCTTCTCTCTGGCTCCACAAAGCTCAGCAGCCCTGCTGGCTCCCCTTGCCTCTACTTACCCTCTCTTTGCTTCTATTGTGCTGACTGGTCTCAAGGACTTCGCTATCCTTCTCTGTATCCATTATCCCTGTGTGCCACTCTGCAAATGGATGCTTTGTTAAATCCTTTCCAGAATTCCATCTGAGTGTTCCTTCAGTTTAAGAAAGTTCTGCCCATGGGCAAGGGCAGGAAGGGGTCATAGGACTGTGGTATGATTTCTCACCAAGTCACTAACATGGTGTAATGCTGTTGATGTCAGTAAGATCAAGGAGAGAAAATGGAGTCCTGTGGATTTGAGAGGGGGCTGGCTCTGCACGGGCGACGCCCTGCATCCGTTCTTCTCTCCACCTGCTGGCACATCGGTAAGGTGGCCTTACCAGAGGCTGGTGAGTGTGGAGAAATATAGCAACATGAGATAAATTCCTCCAACCTTGGGGAAAGGTGGAATCAACCATTTTTTCATGCAGATTACTTTTTTTATTGAAGTTTACACATCTTTAAAAAAATTTTTAAGTTTATTTATTTATAAACAATCTCTACAACCGACGTGGGGCTCAAACTCACAACCTCAAGATCAAGAGTTGCATGTTCTTGGCTCTTTCCTCTCTTCTCTGTTCTTGGCTATTCTTCCTCTTCTCTGGGTAGTGGCTTGGCCTGCAGTCTGCAAAGATGCAGTTCAAACTGATGGAGATTAACCCCGAGATGCTGAACACAGTGCTGGCCTGGCTGGGGGCCGCTGGCCCGTGGGACAAAGCTGTGCTGGGGCTGGAGGTGGCTCTGGGCTCGGTGCCAACGCCTGCCTGAGCGCCGCTGCCAGCGCTGTTTCCCTGCACGGCCCAGGGGGAGAATTTAAGGGAAAAAGCAGATTGGAGAACGGAAGGGACAAGAAGTCAGTCCCAAGGTGGCACTTCATGAAGCGGACCGCTGGGAATGGGTAGCCCTGGACTTATACGTGCAGCAGCCAGTAACCCAGACAACTGGAGTGTGAGGATGGGGTCAGTCCTGAAACAGAGAAGCTGCCTCCTGAAGGCTGAGCAAAACGCCTTAAAAAAAAAAATGAGGCCCTTCAGGCAGCCCACGGTGTGATGACCCAGGAAGGCCGATGTCGGGGGCACGGCAGAGTGAATTTTCATTTGATCCTGCTTAACGATGTGGCTGGTCATGTCTGTGAACTCGATGGATGGATGCCTTTTTTGGTAAACCAAGGCACCAGTTCAGAGGACTCACTGCTGCAGGATGCCGCCAAGGTCTGAGCAGGGAGTGAGGGGAGGTCTGCTTTTCTGCTGTGGCGCTCTGCAAGGCAGAGAAGCTTTCCTCCCCCTCTCCCCTTCACCCTGAAACCCGTCCCCACAATGCAGCTAAAATGCATCTGTACTTAATATGTATGGAACCACAAAAGACCTCAAATGGCCAAAGTGATATGGAAGAAGAAAAACCAAAATGGGAGGCATTGCAATCCCAAACTTCAGCCTCTACTACAATATGAACACACTTCTCCAAAGAGGACATCCGATGGCCAACAGACACATGAAACGATGCTCAGCGTCCCTCCTCATCAGGGAAATACGAATCAAAACCACACTGAGATACCACCTCACGCCGGTCAGAGTGGCTGAAATGAGCAAATCAGGAGACTCTAGATGCTGGCAAGGATGTGGAGAAACGGGCACCCTCCTACACTGTTGGTAGGAATGTACATTGGTGCAGCCCCTGTGGAAACAGTGTGGAGATTCCTCAAAAAATTAACAATAGAACTCCCCTATGGCCCAGCAATAGCACTGCTAGGAATTACCCAAGGGATCCAGGAGTGCTGATGCATAGGGGCACATGTACCCCAATGCTCATAGCAGCACTCTCAACAATAGCCAAAACATGGAAAGGGCCTAAGTGTCCATTAATGGACAAATGGATCAAGAAGATGTGGCTTATTTATACCATGGAATACTACATGGCAATGAGAAAGAATGAAATCTGGCCATGTGTAGCAACGTGGATGGAACCTGAGGGTGTTATGCTGAGCAAAATAAGTCAGGCAGAGAGAGACAGATATCATATGTTTTCACTTATAAGTGGAACAGGAGGAACTTAATAGAGGACCGTGGGGGAAAACAGGGGAAAAATAGTTGGGGAGAGGGAGAGAGGCAAACCATGGGAGACTCTTGAATGCCAAGAACAAACTGAAGGCTGATGGGGGTCGGGGGAGGGGAAGGGGGGAGATGGGCATGGAGGAGGGCACTTGTGGGGATAAGCACTGGGTGTTACATGGAAACCAACTTGACAATCAACTATTAAAAAAAAAGGCTGGAGGTTAGTATTGCCAAAATTACCCTCACGAATCTGAAGTTTTCAACAGGGGACCGTCTTTACACACTATGTTGATGAGGGACACATGAGCTGTCCAAAACACTCCTCTGTGGCTACACTGACATGCAGCAATGACCAAGAGACTCATGACAGTTTCTGCTGGGCTCATGGAGCAGAGGGAAAGTAACAAGACTTTCCAATATTAGAGACAAGTAAGGAATAATAATTTTGGATCATTTGCCAAAACAGCAATCAGTATACTTCCTACAGTTTGACTTCTAGGACCGTAAAATAGAGAAACTGAAGTCTAAAGATTTTAAGTGGGGAATTTTGGAAGTATGTCCATTTTCAAGTGGAGATCAAAGAAGCCCAAGGGAGGGGCACCTGGGTGGCTCAGATGATTAGGCATCAGACTTTTGGTGTCAGCTCAGGTCATGACCTCATGGTTCATGGGATCGAGCCCCGCATCGGGCTCTGTACTGACAGCTTGGGATTCTCTCTCTCCCTCTATCACTACCCTTCCCCTGCTCATGCTCTCTCTCTCTCTCTTTCAAAATAAATAAATAAACTTAAAAAAAAAAAAAAGGCCCAACCAAAAGAACTCTCGACTGACAGTGGCAATTGCGGACTGAACAAAAGTTCTTTTTAAAAGGGCTATTTTGGAGCGCCTGGGTGGCTTAGTCGGTTGAGCATCCAACTTTCGCTTGGGTCATGATCTCGCGGTTTGTGGGTTCGGCCCCGCATCAGGCTCTGTGCTGCCAGTTCAGAGCCTGGAGCCTGTTTCAGAGTCTGTGTCTCCCTCTCTCTCTGACCCTCCCCTGCTCACACTGTCTCTCTCTCTCTCTCCTAGAAATAAATAAAAATATTTAAAAAAATATTTTAAAAAAAGGGCTATTTTGAAGATTATGATTATGACTTTGGAGGAACTAGGGTGATTGGCAGTAGAAGGAATCACATGTAAAATTCCTTAAAAAAAATTTATTCACTTAGAAAAATAGTCCTCTTTCCTGACACCAGAGGTGAACAGATTGTTGTTTTTATGTCTATTTTCAATTGAGCACCAGTTGAAATAATCACTAGGGTATATAGGGCCTTGTTTTATTTATTTATTTAAAAAAAATTTTTTTAATGTTTTATTTATTTCTAGGAGAGAGAGAGAGACAGCGTGAGCAGGGGAGGGTCAGAGAGAGAGGGAGTCACAGACTGAAACAGGCTCCAGGCTCTGAGCTGGCAGTCAGCACAGAGACCCACGCGGGGCTCGAACCCACGAACCGCAAGATCATGACCTAAGCGAAAGTCGGACGCTTAACCGACTAAACCACCCAGGTGCCCCGATATAGGGCCTTGTTTTATCAAAAATAAGTAACTAAGCTACATCAAACTAAAAAGCTTCTGCAGAGAAATGGAAATAATCAACAAAGTGAAAAAGCAACCTATTGAATGGGAGAAAATATTTTCAAATGATTTACCTGATAAGGAGTTAATACCTAAACTACATAAATAACTCATAGCAATAAATCAAACAATCTGACTTAAAAGTGGATAGAGGATCGGAATAGATGTTTTCTCCAAGAAGACATCCAGATGGCCAATAGATGTTCAACATCACTCACCAGAGGGAAATGCAAATCAAAATCACAATGAGATATCACCTCACACCTGTTAGAATGGCTAATATCAAAAAGACAACGAATAACAATTGTTGGTGTGGATGGAGAGAAAAGGGTACCTTGTTGTTAGGAATGCAAGCTGGTGCAGCTACTGTGGAAAACTGTATGGCAGCTCCTCAAAAAATTAAAACTGAAGGTGTGCCGGGCTGTCTGTCAGTAGAGCATGAAGCTCTTGATCCTGGGGTTATGAGTTCAAGCTCCACGTTAGGTGTAGAGCTTACTTTAAAAAAAATTTAAAAACAGGGGCACCTGGGTGGCTCCGTTGGTTGAGCATCCAACTTTGGCTCAGGTCATGATCTAGTGGTTTGTGAGTTCGAGCCCCACAGAGGGCTCACTGCTGTCAGCTTGTCAGCGCAGAGCCTGCTTTGGATCCTCTCTCCCCCTTTCTCTGCCCCTCCCTGACTTGAGCTCTCCTAAAAAATAATTGTTTTTTAATTTAAAAATAAAACTAATATATCATGTGATTCCACCTTTGGGTATTCATTCTAAGAAAATGAAAACACTGATTTGAAAAGATACAAGCACCCCATGTTCACTCACTGCAACATTATTTACGACAGCCAAGATATGTAAACAACCTAAGTGTCCACAGGTGGATGGCTAGATAAACAGGATATGGTATACAGTGAAACCCTGCTGTGTGTGACAACACAGATGGACCTTGAGGGCATGAAGCTAAGAGAAATAAATCAGACAGAGAAAGACAAATACCATATAATCTCACCATATAACCCATTTATATGTAGGGGCGCCTGGCTGTCTCAGTCAGAAGAGCATGTGACTCTTGATCTCAGGGTCATGAGTTCAAGCCCCACATGTAGAGATTAAATAAATACAACTTTAAAAAATCCATATATATGTGGAATCTAAAACACAAAACAAACAAAAAACCAAGCTTATCGATGCAGAGAACAGATGTGGGTGCTGGGGGGACAGGTGGGTCGGTGGGGGGGAATGGTTGATGGACAAAAGGTACAATCTTCCAGCTATAAAATAAATAAGCCCTGGGGATGTAAGGTATAGCATGGTGTCTACAGTTAATAATACTGTGTTTCATATTTGAAAGTTGCTAAGAGAGTAGAGCTTTAAAGTCTTCATCATAAGAAACAAAAGAAAAAAATTTATAACCATATTTAGTGACAGATGTTAACTAGAAATGCAGTGATCATTTCACAATATATACAAATATGTAATTGTTAATGCTGCATACCTGAAGCAAATACAATGTTATATGCCAATTATACCTTAGTAACTTTTTAAAAATATGTACTTAAAGTAGTAGAATCACACACACAGGGTGAAATGTTCACACAATGAGAGTCACCCACTGAGTGCATGTGAAGAAATATTTGAATTAAACCTCCAATCTCCCTTCTCCTCCAGGGTATAGACTTATTGATGGGAATGGTAGGCCAAAATCTCCTTCATGATGTAAATTTGAATGTTTATTTTTGAGACAGAGGTAGTGAGAGAGGGGGAGGCAGTGAGGGAGACAGATGAGTGGGGGAGAGACAGAGAGAGCAGGAGACACAGAATCTGAAGCAGGCTCCAGGTTCCAAGCTATCAGCATAGAGCCTGAAGGGGGGCTCAAACTCATGAACTGTGTGATCATGACCTGAGCCAAAGTCAGATGCTTAGAAGACTGAGCCACCTAGGCACCCGTAGGGGGTGTTTTAAAGTGGCCTGATCTTGCTGTACGAGGCCCCTTCATAACTATCCCCAAGATGGGGGTCACTAATTATTTGAGTTTGGGTCGATGTGTAAGACACTACTCTGATCTTGGTACCAAAAAATGCGAGCAAAGATACATCCATGGAGTCTGTCCTACAAATTGCAGACTGGGCTCTGCTATCATTGGTCTAAGTGCTTCCAAAGGGTCAGGATCTTCTAGGAATAGAAGTTCTATAATTTCATTTAACTACCCCCCCCCCAAAATCACAAATGTGACCTACTTTTATAAATTTATCTTAATGTTTATTTATTTTTGAGAGAGACACCATGTGAGCAGGGAAGAGTCCGAGAAAGAGGGAAACAGAATCCAAGGTAGGCTCTACACTCTGAGCTGTCAGTTATAGACCCTGAAATGGGTCTTGAACCCACAAATGGCTAGATCACAACCTGAGCCGAAATCTGATGCTTAATTGACTCAGCCACCCAGGCACCCCAAATAGAATCTACTTTTAGCATATAAAAGTGTTTACAGAGGTGAAAAAGGTAATTAATGCTTATAGTGAAAAATAATACCCTTAACATTTTTTTTCATAACACTTGCAAAAAGACTTTTCAAATTGAGTTTAGCTATGATTCTTAATAGTCAGTTTTTGTGGGATGTACATCTCACACGAGACATAAAATATACATATGATATGATATGATACATATATTCATTGGGAAGAGGCAGCTTCACTTCTGTTAGCTTTTCTGAATCCTGAGTCTAATGAAAAACTCAAATGTAGGTTTATGCCCACCAAAAGAGAATGGAAACATTTTTTTAATGTTTATTTTTTAAAGAGAGCACACATACACGTGCGCGTAAGCAAAAGCGGGGGGCAGACAGAGGATCCAAAGCAGGCACTGTGCTGACAGCAGAGAGCCCGATGCAGGGCTCAAACTCACATGACCTGAGCCTGAGCTGAAGTCAGACGCTTAACTGACTGAGCCCTCCAGGAGCTCTGAGAATGAAAATTTCTGATAAAATCTCCTGTTAGGTTTCTTCTAAAGCTTCTTTGTTTTTTGTTTTTTTTTTTTGTTTGTTTTGTTTTGTTTTTAATTTTTTTAATGTTTTATTTATTTCTAGGAGACAGAGAGAGTGAGACGGCATGAGCAGGGGAGGGTCAGAGAGAGAGGGAGTCACAGACTGAAACAGGCTCCAGGCTCCGAGCTGGCAGTCAGCACAGAGCCCGACGCGGGGCCTGAACCCACGAACCGCGAGATCATGACCTAAGTGAAAGTAGGACGCTTAACCGACTAAGCCACCCAGGCGCCCCCTAAAGCTTCTTTGAATTAAGCTAAATTTTATTTTCTTTTCTAAGCAGTTCTGAAGTTATCATCAGAAATGTTACTGAATTCTGATAAGATTTATATATGAACATGAAACTGGTAGCCAGCCTCTAAGATGTTCCCTATGGACCTCGCCTCCTGGTGTCCACACCCTTGCACGGTCCCCTTCCTGCATGAACCTGGGGTAGCCTATGTGACCAGCAGAATGCTGTGAAAGTGGTGGCATGTGGCTTCCA
Organism: Proteles cristata cristata; assembly: GCA_017311185.1. Classification (NCBI taxonomy): domain Eukaryota; kingdom Metazoa; phylum Chordata; class Mammalia; order Carnivora; family Hyaenidae; genus Proteles; species Proteles cristata. The sequence goes on along the minus strand of JAESUZ010004875.1, from coordinate 569,755 downwards.
AGGCTGGGTGGTAAGAGCTCTCACGGCAATCCTGGAGCGTCCACACTGAGGGAGCACTGATGTGCTGTGAGGATGCTCTAGCAGCCCCGTGGAAAGGCTCACACAGGAAGTGACTAGGGCCTCTCACCAATGTGCAGGCAAGTGAGGAAGCCATGACCCAGGCACATTCTTCAGCCCCAGTCGAGCCTTCAGATAACAGCAGCCCCAGCCAATGTCTAACTATAACCTCAGGAGCGGCCTTAAGCCAGAACTACTGAACCACACCACTTCTGAAATCTTAATCTACAGCCATGGAAATCATCAAAATAATAAATGATTATTGCTGTGTGAAGCCACTATACTGGGGTGATTTGTTCGCAGCAGTAACACAGAAACATTACTGATAATGATTTTATTTAAAAAATCAGTTACATGGTGGCAAAATGGCCAAACTAATCATGCATGATATCCATTCCTGTGGTTTAAAACTCATACGATTCTTTCACTTTTACTCTTTAGTCGTATTAGTGCCTAGACACATTTGCAGATGTTAAAAACTGAGTAATAATATAAAAATATTTTTCAGTCCATGATTTGAATTTGGCAATTGTTTGGGTTGTTTTGTTTTTTTTTTAAAGATTTTTATTTTTAGAAAGAGAGCAAGTGGGGAAAGGGCAGAGAGAGAGAGAGAGAGAGAATCTCAAGCGGGCTCCATGTTGAGCTTGAACTCACAATCATGAGATCACAACCTGAGCCGAAATCAAATCGGATGCTCAACTGACTGCACCAACCAGGCTCCCCTAAAGACTTTATTTTTTTAAGTAGCCTCTACAGCGAACATGGGGCTTGAGCCTACAACCCTGAGATCAAGACTCGCACACTCCACCGACAGAGCCAGCCAGATGCCCCTGAATCTGGCAACTGTGTTTACAGTTTACACGTCATGAGGTGTTCAATCGATGATCAAGTGTGAAGATATTTTTCAAGTCTAAAGGAGTAAAAACTGATTCCGTACGTGCTATGGGTAAGGTACTGTGATAAAACAAAGGTAAGATGTGGCTGCTCCCTTCAAGGAATGGATTCTAGTAGGAAATTTCAGACACATGTAGTCACAGACCCACAGGCTGATGTCTAAATGCAATTCCCAATGAAGAGGAGCCCAGGATCCCTTGAGAAAGACCAAACTCCAGGTCTCCAGCAAGGAATGTAGGAGAGGAGTGACCTTTCTACCCCAGAAAGCAAGATCACAGAGCAGTGGTGCCCTGTCATGAAAACTCAGAACCAACTTGAGGGAATTCCCATGGATCTAAGGGAGCATCGAAACCAGTACGGCACAAACTAAATGTCCACTGATGGGTGAATGTATAGACAAAATGTGGTATATATATATATAGACACAGGAATATTATTCAGTCTTTTTAATAAAATTTTTTAATGTTTTTATTTATTTCTGAGAGAGAGACACACACACACAGCGTGAGCAGGGGAGGGTCAGAGTGAGTGGGAGACACAGTAACTGAAGCAGGCTCCAGGCTCTAAGCTGTCAGCACAGAGACCATACGGGACTCGATCCCACGAACCGTGAGGTCATGACCTGAGCCAAAGTCAGGCGCTTAACCAACTGGGCCACACAGGCGCCCCTTTTTCAGTCTTTCAAAGGAAGGAAATTCTGACACACGCCACAACATGGATGGACCTTACTCTAAGTGAAATCAGCCAGTCATAAAAAGACAAATACTGCATGATTCCACTTACAGGAGATGCCCAGAGGAGCCAGATTCCCAGAGGCAGAAAGTGGAAGGGTGGGTACCAGGGGCTGGGGAAAGGGAATGGGGAGTTGTTGTTTAATGGGAATAGAGTTTCAGTTTTGAATGATGAGAAAGTTCTGGAGATGGCTGGTGGCGATGGTTACAGAAAAATGTGAACATATTTAATACCGCTAAAGTGTTCACTTAAAAATGGTAAATTTATTTTATATTTTACCACAATAAGGAAAAGAATACTTAGAAATAATTATAGCCAGGAAAGATGTTCTCTTGATCTAATAAATACACTGTAAGGGGAAAAAAAAAAAAAAGACTACAACTGATTGAACAGTGAGTTATGTAAAAAACGCAGAGCAAAAGGAAAATATGAGTGAACAGAAGTCATGTAAACTTATGCTCACTTCCTTTTCAAAAAAAATTTTTAATGCTTACTTTTTCTTTGGGGGGGGGCATGAGTGGGGGAGGGGCAGAGAGAGGAAGACAATCTGAAGCAGGCTCCTGGCTCTGAGCTGTCAGCACAGAGCCCAGTGTGGGGCTTGAACTCACAGACTGTGAGATCATGACCTGAGCCAAAGTTGGTCACTCAACCAATTGAGCCACCCAGGCGCCCCAACTTATGCTCACTTCCACAAGAGGCAAAGATAAGGGAAAGCAATTCCACTATGTGCTTTCTCCACCACCACAGGCAATTAGCTCAATCCTAACACTACCTACCTGCAGACTCCGTCACATCCCACAGGTTAAGGGGTCGGTCCCACTAGACTCTCCCTCACCCCCACCCCTTCAGCAAGTCCAAGTTATTACCTGTGCTTCTGGTGATTTGCTATAAATTGGAGCATCCCACAATCCCTCCTTGGGCTGAATTAACTTACTAGAGAGGCTCACTGAACTAACTCAGAGAAACATTCTACTCACCAATCACTGCTTTATTCTAATAGGCTGTAACTCAGGACCCATCAGATGGAAGAGATGTGCAGGGCAAGGGATGGGGGACAGGTGCGGGGCTTCCGTGACCTCACTGAGTGCGCTGCTCTCCTAGCACCTCCACTTATTCACCAGTGTGGAGGCTCTCTGACCCCCATCCTTTTGGGTTTTTATGGAGGCCTCATTACATAGGCAGGATGGATGAATCACTGGCCAACGGCAACTGATTCAACCTCTACTCTCTCTCCCTTCCCCAAGGTCAGGGAGCAGGACTGACAGGTTTTTAAAATTTTTTTCATTTTTTTAAATGTTTGTTTATTTTTGAGAGAGAGAGAGAGAGAGAGTGAGCAGGAGAAGGGCAGAGATAGAGGGAGACACAGAATCCGAAGCAGGCTCCAGGCTCTGAGCTGTCAGCACAGAGCCCAACACGGGGCTTGAACTCATAAACCGTGAGAGCATGACCTGAGCCAAAACCAAGAGTCCGATGCACAACTGACTAAGCCACCCAGGCACCCCAGGACTGACAGTTTCAGCCTCTATTTCCCTGGCAACCAGCCCTGATCCTTAGGCACTTTCTTTCTTTCTTTTTTTTTTTTTTAATGTTTTATTTATTTCTAGGAGAGAGAGAGAGACAGCGTGAGCAGGGGAGGGTCAGAGAGAGAGGGAGTCACAGACTGAAACAGGCTCCAGGCTCTGAGCTGGCAGTTAGCAGAGAGCCCGACGCGGGGCTCGAACCCACGAACCGCGAGATCATGACCTAAGCGAAAGTCGGACGCTTAACCGACTAAGCCACCCAGGCGCCCCTCCTTAGGCACTTTCTACAAGTTACCTGGTTGACATAAACACACGAGCGGTAGAGAGAGCTTTGTCATGAACATCAAGACACCTCATCGCTGTCGTCACTTAGGAAAATTCCAAGGGTTTCTGGAGCTGCGGGCTCCAGATGGGGACAAAGACCAAATGTGTACTGACTGGAAATCACAGCATCACAGACATCTTCGAGGGGAGGCTGTGGACTGAGCGTGTCGGTGGGAGGAGCTGTGCAGGCAGAGCAGGCAGCCACAGGAAGGTGGGGGGGGACCGTCACCTCGGTGCAGCTGAGGACAGCACAGGGCCCACTTGGCTGGAAGCCCGAGAGCGCAGGCCCGGGAGGGCCCTCTGATATGTGTGGACTTCCTGCTGACTGAGGTTGCTGGGCAGAAAGGAAATGTTATAAACTTGAAAAAATAAAAACCAAGTGTCAATGAATGAAAACCAAGTGTCAATGAAAATGTGAGGCATCGCAGACTCCCGTGCAGCTGCAGCTGTGTAACCTCGGCCACCCAGTCTGAAGGGAAGGGCCTCGGAGCGAGGAGAAAGTGCGAGTGAGGCTGCCCAGCGAGCGGCAGGTTCACGCATGCGCAGGGACATGATAGGGATGAGAAGGCACAACTTGGGAGCAAAGCACATTAGTCAGGGTTCCTCAGGGACACAGAGCCAACAGGAGGCACCCGTGCCTGTGGGCATGCGTGTGTGTATACACACATAACATGAGGGCTGAGCTCACATGATTCTGGAGGAGGAGAAGTCCCAAGCTCCACAGCCGGTAAGCGGGAGACGGCCGGCCGGACTTGTAGAGTCAGGCAGGAGCAGGTCCCTCTTATTCAACCTTTTTGTTCTATTCACGTCTTCACTTGATTGCAGGAGTCCCACCTGTAAGAGAGGACAACCTGCTTTACTCAGTTTACACATTCAAATATCATTCTCATAGAAAAAGAACAGCCTTACAGGTGGTCAGAATAATGTCTGATGACATGTCTGGGTCCCCCATGGCCCACTCAAGCTGACGCATAAAATTAACTATCACACGAAGTATTGGGAGCAACATAGGTGCCCAATCCAAGGGGATTGATAACTGAAGTGTAGGAAATGGAAAGCAAACAGTGTACTGCTGACCAGGTGAAAGCAATGAAATTGTCTCACATCATCATAGGGATAAAATAGAAACTATCATTAGAAGTTAACAAGGTAAAAAACAAAAGAAACATTTTTATCGAGGCTCTAGAATGAGACCCGAAAACTCTCCCCCCACCAGAAAACCCCCAAATCATAAATTCATTATGACAGTCAACAAAAAGAGAAAGTTCCTCCCCCCAAAGTAATGTTTTTGCCACCAGCAAATGGCAGCCACTGCTCCAACACCTCACTTGGAAAATGGACCATTACAGGGAAATATGTGAACATTTATTCTGCCTTTGCTACAGAGACTGTATTTCAGACCAAATGGGCCTGAGTGATGAGAAAAGTCTGCTCTACAGAAGGAAACCGGCTAATAAATGTAGAAAAGTCATGATATAAAATTACCGTGGTGCAAACTCTAAGGAAATAACTAATTCAAGCAACATCCACCAGCAGATGAAACACCCTTTAGTGAAAGACCAATGGCAAACAGGGTACTAAGTGTCATGCCAGAGAGTACTTGCTGGTGACAGGGGGAAACACAATTGTCTTTTAATGTTTACTTATTTTGAGAGAGAGAGAAGCGCCGGGGGGGGGGGGGGGGAGGGGGCGGGAGGAGGACAGCAGGCTCTGTGCTGAGAGCAGAGAGCCCAATCGATGCAGGGCTTGAAATCACAAACTGAGAGATGATGACCTGAGCTGACATTGGACACTTAACCAGCTGAGCCACCCAGGTGCCCCTGGAAGCACAATTCACGCACAAGAGAATAGGATGCCCTAACCAGAACTCACCAGATCTTAGCAGCAGTAAGAGGGCAGCCAGATAGTCGAAGCAACCTGGTGTTTGGAAATACAAAGCCCGAGACATCACTTTTACATATTCTTACTAAAAATATTTCATATTTTCGGGGCGCCTGGGTGGCTTAGTCGGTTGAGCGTCTGACTTTCACTTGGGTCATGATCTCGCGGTTCGTGGGTTCGAGCCCCGCGTCGGGCTCTGTGCTGACTGCCAGCTCAGAGCCTGGAGCCTGTTTCAGTCTGTGACTCCCTCTCTCTCTGACCCTCCCCTGCTCATGCTGTTCTCTCTCTCCTAGAAATAAATAAAAAAACATTAAAAAAAATTTCATATTTTTAAGTCAAAGCAGGATTTTTTTTATTTTAAATTTAAAAATTTTTTAGATTAAAAAATTTTTTAGGGGCAACCTGGGTGGCTCAGTTGGTTAAGCATTCAAGTCTTGATTGGCTCAGGTCACAATTTCATGGTTTGTGGGCTGGCCCCATGCTGGGCTCCATGCTGACAGTGTGGAGCCTGCTTGAGATTCTCTCTCTCCCCTCTCTCTGCTCTCCTCGGTCTTTCCCTCTCTCTCTCAAAAATAAATACATAGACTTTTCAGGGAAAAAAATAAGAAAAAAAAATTTATTTATTTTGGAGAGAGGGAGACAGCGCTGAGTGTGGGGTGGGGCAGAGAGAGAGAGACAGAGACCCCAAAGCAGGCTCCAGGCTCCATGCTGTCAGCACAGAGCGACACGGGGCTCAAACTTATGAACCCAGAGATCATGACCTGAGCTGAAGTCAGACGCTCAACCGACTGAGCCAGCCAATCCAGCAACCTCAGGATTTTAGATTTAAATGCCAGATGGTAGGGAAGTATAGAGGATAATTTAAATGACCACATGAGGAGGAAACCAGCCTGATTCAGAATGGGGGACATTCTGCAGAATAACCGATTTGGTTTTCTCAATAAGGATCTGGAACAAAGAAAAAGCTGGGAGTTGTCCTATGCTAACTCTAACAAACCAGCTGTAACAAAGTTTTGGGACAACTAGAGAAATGTGACTGTGGGCTATGTGGAAGATGCTAAGGGATTAATTTTCTTACGGTGACAAAGGAATTGTTCTGGAAGACACTGTCCTTTATTTAAGGTTGAGCTGCTATGATCTTTGTAATTGACTTTAAAATGCTGCAGGAGGGGGCGCCTGGGGGCTCAGCTGCAGGCTTCCGGCTCCTGATTTCAGCTCAGGTCAGGATCTCACAGTTCGTGGGATTGAGCCCTGCATCCAGCTCTGCACTGACAGCACAGAGCCTGCTTGGGATTCTCATTCTCTCTCTCTTGTGCTCTCACTCTCCCCTGCTTGTACTTTGTTTCCTCTCAAAATAAATAACTAAACATTTTTAAAAATAAATAAAATGCTTCAGTAAATTATATAAAACAAAGCATGAAGCCAAAAATGACAAAATGTTAATTGTTCAATGTCAGTGATCGGTTCACTCAATCATTCTCTGTACTTTCTGAATGCCTACAACTTTTCACATATGAACATTAGAGAGTCCGTGCGGCTCTCTGAAAGAAAGAAATTCAGGGGTTTTAGAAGCCTCGGTTCCACCGTGGGCTTCACCCACTTTACTGCAATGTGGGATCCGCATTCTGCTCAACCCCACAAACTTAACTCCAGCAGAGGTCCGGGTGGCTGCCAAGGCCAAGGACGTCCCCAAGGGCCTTCCCATCCAGGAGGAAAGCCAGTGGTGACACAGGTGAAGTCCAAACACCTGCAGGTGCTGGGTCAGGGCTGGTAAGGCAAACGAATGCTGAGCAAACGAGTGGGGGGTGGGAGGGACTGATTCGGGCTTGCCCAGGGTCACCTCAAGAAGTACCAAGTCTCAAAGAGCAGCAGGCTTTCTTTTTTGAAGCAGAGGAGGAGACAGGCCATGTCACCAGCAACAGAACAAAGGGGTGTTTGGGAGGCCAGATGAGCAGGAGCGGGCGCGAAAACTCGGATGCCAGGCAGGCAAACCTCCTGCAGCTTCTTGCTGCGCCCCAAGCAGCAAATCCACCGAGGAAACCATGGGGAAAAGAGAGGCTGGATTTTCAAAGGTGATTCTGGAGAGGTAAGGAGGCCAGCTGGAGTGGAGAGAGAGCAAAGGCAGGCGCCGTTAACCCCTTTCATGCCATGGACTCCTGCTCGGGGATGACGTTCCCAGGCGCTGCTCTGGTCCGGGTGTCTAGTCCCGCACAAATTCGTATGTTGAATTCCTAATGCCCAGTGGGATGAATTAGGAAGTGAGACTCTGGGGCGGTGCTCAGGTCAGGAGAGTGGAGCCCCCACGACAGGGATTAGTGCTCTTATAAAACAGACCCCACAGAGCTCCCTCCCCTTCCACATGAGGGGAGGCGGCCAGTCTGCAACCCCCTCAGCACCTCCAGGCCGGCTCCTGATCTGCCTTGCAGCCTCCAGAACTGAGAGAAATGTATGTCGGCTATTGATACATGCTCAGCCCCTAGTACTCTGTCATGACACCCCGAATGCATTAATGCATTACGAAAAGTGCAGAAAGTCAAGTGCGCAGGCTGACAAAGGAAAAATGCTGCTGAAATTCTAACATCAAAATGTACTTAAAACTCGATACGTAATATATGTGCTTCTTTATTAATACACTGAATAACAAGATCTAAGTGAGGAGTCTAAGAACTCAGGATTTCAAAGGACTGATGAGTGTAAATAATAGTCCATATCAGTTGTAATGTGCTATAGAAGCATCTGGAATTTCCGTGGGTGACAGAGCCACTGGTCCTGCTGTGGCCTGTTGTCTCATTCGTAATTGAAAAGACGAATGAATTTTACTTCGAGGTTGGTCAAAGTATCAGCCTCACTGCTCTCCCTGCCAAGTGTTAGGGCCCCCTGAGTTCTATCCGAGGACCCCTTGGGGTCACCAGTTAAAGACTCCTGAGCTTGAGGCTCCCCTGTTTACTCTGAAAATAGTTACAGCACTGATAGGTAAAGTTTTAGGATCTTGTCAAGTTCAAGGAGACTCCATTTTCTTTACAAGGTCTGAGTTCATTGATTCCTTTGGGTGAGACAGTCTAGAGCAGGATATTAACTGAGGCTCCAAAGTGTCCCCCCCACAGGTGAGTTATTAATCATATAGAGGAAAAAACACCTTTATAGTGGAGAACCATCCCAGAGTTTACAATGTCGACCACAGAGCAAGTGTCTAACATTTGAACACTAATAATAAGACAAGCAGAGATCACAGTACTCTAGACCCAAAATGTGTAATCAGAATAATCTCAAGGAAGCAATCAGATAAGCCCCAATCAAGGGGCCTTCTCCAAAACTAGGCACTTGTCCTCTTCAGAAATGTACATGTCATGACAAAGTAAGGTGGAGGAGTGCTTCCAGATTATGGGAGATTAAAGAGATTTGACAATTACATGTCTTGCTTAACCCAGGACTAGAGCCAACCCTGAAAACAAAGGTTTATGAAAGATATTACTGGGTTAACTGACAAAATATGAACATGGAAAAATATATATGTATTTATCTAACATTTTTTTTAAGTTTATTTCTTTTGAGAGAGTGTGTGTGAGCATGGGAGGGGCAGAGAGAGAGGGAGAGGGACAGAATGTGAAGCCTGCTCCATGCTGTCAGCATGGAGCCTGATTCAGGGCTCAAACCCACAAATTGTGAAATCACGACCTGAGCCGCAACCAAATTGGACAGCTAACCAACTGAGCCACCCAGGCACGCCGACAATACTACTATTTAATATAGTTTCCCTGTTTGGGGCGCCTGGGTGGCTCAGTCGGTTAAGCATCCAACTCTTGATTTCAACTCAGGTTATGATCCCAGAGTCACAGGACTGAGCCCCACATTGGGCTCCATGCTGGGCGTGGAGCCTGCTTTGTATTCTCTCTCTCTCTTTCTCTGTCTCTCTCTCTCTCTCTTTCTTCCTCTGCCCCCTCCCACCTCACATGCTCTCTCTCTCTCTAAAATAAAACAAAAAAACCCAAAAAACAAAAAACCCAATAATATTGTATTAATACTAATTTCTTGAATTAGATGATTTTTCTGAGATTATGTAAGAGAATGTTTTTGTTAGTAGATATATGCTGAATTATCTAGATGTAAAGGGTACATATCAGTAGTCTTAATGATTTGGCAAAAATGTCTCATTTGGCAAAATATATTTACATTATAAATATATACACACATATATACATGTATATATACGTATATGGAGAGAGTGTTCATGAGCAAGTGTGACATAAAAATAAAAATGTTAACAAATGGTTGGCTCTAGATAAAAGGTATAAAAAAGATCTATCTATCTATCTATTACTTATTAAGAAAGTAAAATCTCTCTGAACTTGGCAAGATTCTATTTCCTAATGGTGCTACATGGATAGAGCTTATGTATAGAAAGAGAGAGAAAAAAGTATAATTCAGGATAACACCAGAAGTGCTATTTCTAGTCAAAGGTGAATACCACGTACGTTTGTTAGATACTGCTCAATTCCGTTCAACGGGGGATGTACCATATTGGATCCCCACCATCATGTGTGAGTGGCTGCTTCCTCACAGCCTTGCCACAGAGTAGGTCGTCAAGATTCTGAGGTTTTGTCCTGTTGACAGGTGCACTGTAGCTTAAATTCATGTCTTGTTCCGTGCACAGAACTTGCTTTCTTCCACCAGGTAAGTGGCTCCTGAGACCTCATCTCAGAGAAATGGCTTCCATTCGGGCTCTAAGTACTTGTTCTTCAACTCCAACCCCTCTTTCCTCCCTGTCTAGACAGATAAGGTTAGTCAGATTGTAGGAATGGGATCCTCGCTGTCATTATCGTCAGTATGAAATCTGCCGAGACGAGAGAGGGCAGGCCACACGTCCGTGCCAGTGCTGCACTGGTGTGGACTGGACAGCTTGCCAACGTGCACAGAGCCTCCCGCAGGAGCACACAGACAACTCCCTTCCCACTGAGTGGCGAGGAAAAGGAGGTTCACGGAGATGAAGTGGCCTGTGCAGCCTGCGAGTACAGAATCTAGGACTAGGGATCACATGTTTGGGCTCCTGCTAAGTGCCTGTGACGTTAGGGAACGGTCCCCAGGACTACCTTCACTTCTGACACCAGTGGCATGTCCAGGGATTCCAACAGCCACTCTAAGTCCAAGAATTCACTAGAAGGACTCTCAGAACTTGCTGAAACCTATTATACTCGCTGTTATGATTTATTAAGTGAAAGGATACAGATGAAAAGCAGCCAAGGGAAGAGACACATAGGGTCCGGGTGAGTTCCATACACAAAGCCTCCAGCTATCCCTCTCCCCGTGAAGCCATGGACAGTGTCAACTCTTGGAGACAGTGTGTGACAATAGACATGGACTACTGCCAACCAGGAAAGTTTACTCAAGCCATGGTGTCGAGCTCGTTTTATTTGGGCCTTGATCTGGAGGACATGGCCGGTCACCCACATGGCTGATCTCAGTCTCCAGTCTGTCCAAGGATTGAGCTGATACCGCATGACCAGCGCCCCCACACGAATCACACTGTTAGACCGTCTGGCACGGCCCGAGGACCCAAGTAAACAAAGTCACTCTTATCAGGAAGGACATTCTCAGGGTTTGGAGATCAACTCCTGTGTACTGAGGCCAAAGACCAGATCGCTTTGGGCAAGGTTAATTCTTCACTGCACAAAGCCCTCTCCTTTAATCCATTATGACACGTCAGGGTGCCTGCTCACCAGCACAGCGGGGCTCAGCCTCTGCACCCGCACATCTGGGATGGAGGAGCCCCCGTGGCTGAGCACCAGGACTGGGGGTAGTGGAACCCAAGCATAACAGAAGGGAGGCTGGCACAGCGGACTCAGGAGTGAACTGAACGATGGCCTTCGGCAAGAGCAAGTACAATCGATACTGGTGACTGAGAATTTGCATCTGATACTTTTCTCTGCTCATCAAAGGGTCGAAGAAATGTGCTTGTTTGAGCCCCCTATCTATCGGGTCAGGCCCAGCTGGCCTCAGTATCATTCTCTGAGTGCATCCGGGACCCCTAGGTGGTGCCCATTTTCAGCTTGGGCAGCAAATTAAAAAAAAAAAGGGAATCCAAAGATTAACAAGCCTCACTCTTCTATCAAATTACATTTCCCGGTGAGGTACTGTTACAGTGAAAACTGGCTTGCAATCTGTGCAAAAGGTGTGAGTTCACCTCTTTATTAGCTTTTTAAATCTTAGCCGTGGGAATGTTGTTGACATTCGGAAAAATGTTCCACCCCCATTTAGGACAAAGTTTAACAGAGACGAGGCCAGGCCTCACAGCGGAGAGGAGGAGGAGGAGAGGAGGGGGGACAGCGGGCTGGGAGTGAGGAGTCCTGTCCACTTCCCGTCAGAGCTTTCGCTGCAGGCACGGGTGTGATCTGGAGGAGGACGGGGCCCCTTCTCCAGCTCCGTCCCAGCTGCTCTTATGGGACTTGGCTCTCTTGCAGCCTTCCCTGGAGAGGACCCCACAGCCACAGGCGGCTGCTTCATTTCTTCACAACACAGCCAGATGCCTGGGAGAGCCCAGCCCCAACACCTGGGCTCCCAAAGCACTGGGGGGGGGGGGGTGCCTGTTGGGGCACAAGATGGAAACGGATGAGAAGACTTCTTATTGGAGACTTGCTCCTCCCTGCCCCCTTCCTCTGCCCTTTCTCGTTCCCACAAAGGAACCCAGAAGCTTCCTCCCAGGGAAACTCTGCTTATCAATTAACAAGTCTTTATTAACGCCAAGCATTGGTGGGAGTGATGATGGGGAGACACAAATGATAAAAACAAACCAGAAAAATACCAGCGGGTGGCCATTGCTTACAGAGGAGAGTGTTCGGTAGAGAATGGGTGGGTGGTTTTCCCATGGTCAGGAATGGTCTAGAAGGTGACATAGAAGGGCACCTGGCTGGCTCAGTCAGAAGAGTATACAACTCTTGATCTCAGGGTCATGAGTTCGAGCCCCACATTGGTTACAGAGATTACTTAAAATACATAAAATGTTTTTAAAAAGGTGACATTGAAATAAAGGCTTGAAAGACAAGAGTGGGCCAGCAATGTGACGAGCGGCTGTGGAGAAAGAAAAGGGAAACAACCTTGACTTGATGAAGCAGCCTGACTTGCCCCGGAAGATGTGGAATCAAGTAGGGAGAATTGAACCGGCTGAGACATGGCTTCTCCACCTTGTGGGGTGAGCGTTTGAAAGAGAAATGTACAGGGAGATCAAGAAAGCTATGTCCTCTCCGTGAGGCGGAAAGGCAGGCTAAAAGAACAGGGCTGTGGGCTGCTCCACTGAAACCCACTGAAAAGTCTCCAGGGTCTTCCTACAGACTTGCCCCGGTGGGGACCTGCATTGTTTTCGGTATAGTGGGTGGTAATGAGCAGGGACGCTAGCATCAGATGGAGAAATCTTTGAATTCTGAGTGTGTGACCTTAGGCAAAAATTTAATGAGTCGGAGCCTCAGTTTCCTCACTGTAAAAGGGGTATAATGAACCCTCCCACTCAGGGAGGTCAGGAGGGCTAGATGGGATGGCCCAGCACAAGGGACCACAAAGGACAGTGCACAGCCACACATCAGAGGTCCTCAGGGTGGTCCCGGAGGACTGCTCAGAGGGATAAGCAGGGTTCCCTTTGGATTTCCCAGGGGCAAGGTTAGGGGCAGGGTCTAGGAAAGGAGTAAGGAATGTCTACAATCTGGTGGGCTCTTTTCTGGCAAACTCCTGGCAAAGACCAAAGGGCATTATCCCAGGCTGCTGTTATATAACTGGTTACATAACTGATTCCGGGGAAACATAATTCTACTGAAGGCTGCGACTGAACAGAATCATTTGTAATTGTTTTAAGATACACCATTTCCCCACAGCAACATGGCAAGAGGCAGCAAAACAGGCAATGCAGGTGGCTTGCGACCGTCTAGGAGGTTCTCATTTCCAGGGGCTGTCGACATAAGCTGAAAGAAAAAGGCAGAAGAAAGCCCATCTTGTTTTGGGACACAGAAGATCAGAATTCCAGTCCTGCCCGGGTAGCCTTGGGCAAGTGGCTTAACCCTCGCTACTCAAAGTGTGGTCCGTGCGCCAGCGGCAGAGGGACACCTGGGAGCTCGGTGGAAATGTACAACTCCAGGCTCCACTGTGGATCTGCTGAGTCAGAGCCTGCATTATTAGCCAGACCTCTCCGTGATTCTACGCGCATGAGAACTGGGGAGGCGTTCGTTAAACTGCATACCTGAAATATCAGGGCGCCTGGGTGGCTTAGTCGGTTGAGCGTCCGACTTTTGCTCAGGTCATGATCTCGCGGTTCATGGGTTCGAGCCCCGCGTCGGGCTCTGTGCTGACTGCCAGCTCAGAGCCTGGAGCCTGTTTCATTCTGTAACTCCCTCTCTCTCTGACCCTCCCCTGCTCACGCTGTCTCTCTCTCTCCTAGAAATAAATAAAAAACATTAAAAAAAAAAAACTGCATACCTGAAATATAATGCTGTATTTTAACTGAAATTATTACTATTGTTATATTCTTTACTTTTTTTTTTCTTAATGTTTATTTTTGAGAGACAGAGCGCAAGTGGGAGAGGGGCAGGGACAGAGGGTGAGACATAGAATCTGAAACAGGCTCCAGGCTCTGAGCTGTCAACACAGAGCCCGACATGGGGCTCGAACCCACAAACCGTGAGATCATGACCTGAGCCGAAGTCAGACAGTTAACTGACTGAGCCACCCAGGAGCTCCTGTTGTTATATTTTTTAAATAAGCTCTATGCCCAACATGGGGCTTGAAATCATGACGCTTGAGATCAAGAATCATATGCTCTACTGATGGACCCAGCCAGGCGCCCCTTAACCAACTGGAATTAAAACGGAAACTTAAAAAGCCAAAAAAAAAAAAAAGAACTGGGAAGCATTTAACATCCCTGAGAGTCACTCTCCTAAGACAGGGGCCAAAATGGCTTTTAAGCAAATTAACAGCTTTTTTTTTAATTTGCTAAATCATTCTCACCAATATATTATTCCAAACAAGCTTTTGAATCCTTTGTCAGCACTCTGCCAAATAAGAAACCCATTGGAATTCTCATCAGAATTGAATTAAAAATATAAAATAATTTGCAAAGTTGAGATCTTCATATTTGTTTTCCCTATCCAGGAACATGGGCTGTCTCTTATTCAGTCTTTTTATTTTTTATTCAAATATAATTAATACGAAGCATTATATTAATTTCAGGTATACAATATAATGATTCAACAATCCTATGCATTACTCAGTGCTCATCATGATCAAACGTGCTTCACGAATTTGTGTGCCGTCCTTGTGTTGGGGTTATACTAATCTTCCGTGTATCATTCCGATTTTAGTATCTGTGCTACCAAAGCAACCAATAGATATAACCCGCTTCAGAACAATTAAAAATCAAGCAGGTGGCACCTGGCTGGCTCAGGTGGTAGAACATGCAATTCTTGATCTCGTGGTTGTAAGTTCGAGCCCCACATTGGGTGTAGAGATTACTTAATAAAATCTTTAAAAACAAAATTAAGCAGAACAGAGAGTAAATGTGAAAAGCAAAGTCCTCCTCCATTGCCCAACTCCTCTTCATCCCACAACAGCCCACAACTCCTGCCCTCTCTAGACACTCCCTGGACCTCCTGCAGCTTGGCCTGGTATTGGGTCTTTCTCCTTTGTAGGCAGCCAACCCCTGCACTCTAGGCATTACTTGCCTGGAGTTTGGAGGGCAGCAGTGGAAAATCACCCCCCCCACCCCCCACCCCACAACCAAACATGCTCTTCAGAGAAATGTTCACTCTGATCTGGCTGACAGATTGCTCCCTTTTTCCATGAGCCCACAGGAGGGGATGGTTCTAGGTCAAAACCTGGTCCAGCCACCTCTTACCAAGTTATAAGGAGAGGTCCCTACACCTCTCTTAAGAATGAATGGGTGGCTCAGTCATTCGAGTAGCCAACTCTAGATTTCAGCTCAAGTCATGATCTCATGGTTTGTGAGTATGAGCCCTAGATTGGGCTCTGTGTTGGCACCTGCTTGGGATTCTCTCTCTCTCTCTCTCTCTCTCCCCCCATCACCCCTCCCCAGCTCTCTAAGTAAATAAATAAAACTTAAAAAAAAAAAGGCCAGGGTCTTGGGGCACCTGGGTGACTCAGCGGGTTAAGTGTCTGACTTCATCTGACGTCATGATCTTGCAGTTTGTGAGTACAAGCCCCACATCGGGCTTTCTGCTGTCAGTGCAAAGCCTGCTTTGGATTCTCTGTCTCCCTCAATCTGCCCCTCCCCTCATCCACACACACAAAAATAAACAAAACAAACGAAAAAAAGGTCAGGGTCTTGTCACATGTCACTTATATTGTGGGTTTGGTGTCAATTAATATTCCTGAACAGGGGTCTGCTACAGTTTTCCACATCTTCAGTTGGTGGATTGGCTCCAGACAGTCCTGATCTGTCCCAATGATCATTTCATGGTCAGCTCCTTCAATACGAACATGACATTGATCGAAATATGACTTCCCGTCATGTGGGCCATTCTTAGAAGATGCTCTAAGGGAAATCAACCAGCATCTTGGGCTTCCCCGACTACTCAGATACCTTCCATCTTTCTCTAGTTTGAAGAGTCTGGGCTTCTTGGCCCAACATACAATCTGAGGTTGTCACCTATCATCACAACTAATGAACAATAAATAGTATATACTCTGCTAACTTCTGTGTAAAGCAATTCTAGTGCCAATACCAATGTGTGCATGTTGGTGGGGGGGAGGTGCTCCCCACACCATTCAACAAGTATCCGGACACCAGCCAAGTGTGCTACAGTTCAACTCAATTCTGCCACTATCTACCCAGAGAGAGCATCGGATTCCACGGGGTAAGGGCTCAGTCCTGTAAGAATCGTCTCCCTACCCCTCAACCTCAGAAGCTGGTCATAAGCCCAATGTATCACCTGTGCTTCTGACCAACCAGCTATGGACCCAACCAGCTAACGACCCCCTTCTTGGCCTTGATTAATGTGTTAGAGTGGCTCATGGAACTTAAGAGGAGCATGTCACTTGCTACATTAGTGGTTTATCAGAAGAGGACAGAACTCAGGAACAGCCAGCTGGAAGAGATGCGCAGGGCAGAGCGTGGGGAATGTGTGTGGAGCATCCATGCCTTCTCCCAGGGTGCCCCTCTCCCGAAATCTCCACATGTTCACCCACCCACAAGCTGTCTACTCTACCCATCCTTTTGGGATTTTGCAGAGATCTCAGTGGATAGGCCTAACTGATTAAGCCACTGGCCACTGGTGAGACCCAACCGCCAGCCTGTCCCCCTGGCGCAGGGCAGGGGATGTGACTTTAAGTTCTAAGCCTCAAAGCACACGGTTGGTTCTCAGGGGAACCGGTTCCCATCCTCAGGTACTTCCAAGAATCACCTCACCAATAGTCTCATCACTTAGGGAACTGCAAGGGCTTTGTGAGGAGCTCTGAGCCAGACACGGAAGAAGATCAAGGATGTATCTAACCGGAGTATCAGACTTGACACAACTATCTTTTCCTTAGCAAAATGCAGACCTGAGGGACATAAGCAGCCTGCATCTTCTTTTGATTTATTTACCAAGTATTTATTAAGAGTTTATTCATCAAGTATTTATTAAGAGTTTACTCTGTGCCAGCGCTATGTTGGCACTCGTGGTTTAATGATGAAGGACACAGGCAAGGTCAAAGTTGAAGAAAGACACTCTTGTGAGCTGGCCTTCAGTTATTTTTATTTCCAAAGGAAAAGACTCTCTGAAAACTGACAAACTTACCTCAGTCTTGTTGGAAGTAAACTGAGGCATATTAAACACTTTGAGCAATAATCGATCGGAATCAGGCAGCATCCAATCTAGCAGATGGGAGCCCTGAGGAGCTCCTATCTGAAAATGAAAGACTTTTATAGGCAGAAGGGAAGAGAAACAAGGAAGTTACATGGGGCAAAAAAAGTGGGTTCATGATGATAGGTTACTTTCCTTTGGGGAAGACACGGAGTCTGTCAGGCAGAACACTCAGCGAGTGCTGATTCCTGACTGACTGGTTTAAGATTCCATTTCTGGAGCCAAAACTGTAGTTCAATTAATTCTCGGTTTGGTGACGTGAGCTTAACATAAGCAACTCACTTTGGGGCTTGCTGGCTTGATTTTAAAGTCGCAACCGAAGGTGAATCTTTTTCTTTTTTTTTAATGCTTATTTATTTATTTTGAAAGCGAGAGTGAAAGAGAGAGAGTGTGAGCAGGGGAGGGGCAGAGAGGGAGAGAATCCCAAGCAGGCTCCACACTGTCAGCACAGTGGGACTCAAACTCATGAACCATGAGACCATGACCTGAGTGGAAATCAAGAGTCTGACGAACTGACTGAGCCACCCCGGTGCTCCAATCAAAGGTGAATCTTAGATCTTATAAAAATTTGCTGAGCAGTATTTTAAATAGTTAAGCATTTAAAAAAAACTATAGGGGCGTCTGGGTGGCTTAGTCGGTTAAGCGTCCGACTTTCGCTTAGGTCATGATCTCGCGGTTCGTGGGTCGAGCCCCGCGTCGGGCTCTGTGCTGACTGCCAGCTCGGAGCCTGGAGCCTGTTTCAGTCTGTGACTCCCTCTCTCTCTGACCCTCCCCTGCTCAAGCTGTCTCTCTCTCTCCTAGAAATAAATAAAAAAAAAAAATTAAAAAAAATTTAAAAAGATTAAAAAAAAATAAAAAAACTATAATATTTTTGGAAGAGTTAACACAGTACATGAACACAGCAAAGTCAAATGGCCCAAAAGGGTACCCAGGGAAAAGCCCTACCCTTCCTTCCTAACCCTGTTTCCAGCTCCATCTCCCATGCTAGAAGGTGAAGTTTTGGGCTTACTGCCTAAGTGCGGCCTCCTACTCAGCTCTCTGTCTTCCTCTGTCCTATCTGAGATCTTTGGACCCAAGGGCCTTGGCTTGCTGGACAAAAGGGGCGGGGGTGAGAACAAGTCCCCAATCCCCACATGAGGACTTGCGTTCTCATACCTAATCAGCTATTTGTTTGTTTGTTTTTAATGTTTATTCATTTTTTGAGAGACAGAGAGAGACAGAGCATGGGCAGGGGAGGGGCAGAGAGTGAGGGAGACACAGAATCCGAAGCAGGCTCCAGGCTCTGAGCCTTCAGCACAGAGCCCGACGCAGAGCTCGAACCCACAAACTGCGAGATCATGACCTGAGCTGAAGTCAGATGCTTAACCCACTGAGCCACCCAAGTGCCCCTCCAATAAGCTATTTGGAGTGGAGATAGAAGTCTCATTCTCAAATGTTTATTGATGGTTCCAGGCATTTGGAATACACCAGCCAGTAAGACAAGCAAGGCTCTACACTCACGACGGACGGCTCACATTGTAACACTTGTAACACGGGAGGACACAGTGAAACAGACACAGGATAAGTAAATTACAGGAATGAGCAAACCTTCCTTCTTTCAGGTGGAGAGCTGCAGAGGGGTGGGCTGATGAGTGCCTGGTGTACAACCAGGGTGGAAACATCTGCCTTCTCGCTCCTCTCACTGCAAACTGAAGATCTTTTAAGTTGGGAAGTAGAAGTCCCTCCCTCCTTCATCACCCACAGTGCAGGGGCTTGTGGCTACCACCCATGGCTCTAATGAGAACAAATGATCCCCTGAGGACGTTTTCCTGTGCTTCCCTTCAACAACAAAAATAAAACAGACCTCAAAACACAGGAACCCTGTGAATGACGCAGTATTCATCTTGGAGCAGTGCTCTTTTAGAAAAGGAACCATTTCCGATTTCCATTAAGACTTCTTTCGGCCAGCGGGTTGGAGGCGGGGCCCAGGAAGAAAGGAGTGAGTGCACAACACATGCAGGCCCCATGATCCTGGGCATGCCCTCGTGTGCGCAATTACCTGGTGTGAAATGAGGCAAAAACGGCCCCTCTTCACCCTTCACTGTAAGTTTTTAACTGTGGTAAAATATACATCACATAAAATTTACTACTATAACTATTTAAAAATTTTTTTAAATGTCTTTATTTCTGAGACAGAGAGAGACAGCATGAGCAGGGGAGGGTCAGAGAGAGAGGGAGTCACAGAATCTGAAGCAGGCTCCAGGCTCTGAGCTAGCTGTCAGCACAGAGCCCGACGCGGGACTCAAACCCACAAACCGTGAGATCATGACCAGAGCCGAAATCGGACGCTCAACCACCCAGGCGCCCCTACCATCACCATTTTTAAGGACACAGTTCAGTGGTACCAAGTACATTCACACTTGTACAGCTATCACCACCATCCACCTCCAGACCTTTGTTCATCTTGCAAAACTGAAACTCTGTCCCCATTTAACAACAACTCCC
Organism: Proteles cristata cristata; assembly: GCA_017311185.1. Classification (NCBI taxonomy): domain Eukaryota; kingdom Metazoa; phylum Chordata; class Mammalia; order Carnivora; family Hyaenidae; genus Proteles; species Proteles cristata. The sequence continues at coordinate 550,029 of JAESUZ010004875.1, read as the reverse complement.
CATTCTCCTCTCTCCCAGCCCCTGGCACCCACCATTCGGCTCTCTGTGTCTGTGGCCTCCTGCGGGACCCTCATATAAGTGGAATCATACAGTATTTGTCCTTTTGTGTCTGGTTTATTATCACTCAGCATAATGGAAGGTAACTTCCTGGTTCATTCCTGTTGTAGCAAGTATAAGGATTTCCCTCCTTCCTTTTTAATGCTGAGTAATATTCCATTGCATTTCTAGACCATATTTTGTTTATTGTTCATCCAGGGACACTTCAGTTCCTTCCACCTTGTAGTTATTACACATAAGGCTGCTATAAACATAGGTATACAAATAACTATCTGTTTATCAGCTGCTTTCAATTCTTTTGGGTTTATGCCCAGAAGTGGAGTTGACTTCCTTCCTTTTCTTGTCTTTTTAAAAATTTTTTGATCCTTATTTATTTTTGAGAGAGACAGAGTATGAGCAGAGGAGAGGCAGAGAGAGGAGACAGAGAGAGAGAGAATATGAATCAGGCTCCAGACTCTGAGCTGTCAGCACAGAGCCAAATGCAGGACTCAAACTCATGAGCTGTGAGATCATGACTCGAGCTGAAGTCGGACACTTAACCAACTAAGCCACCCAGGCACCCCTAGAATTAATGTGATTCGGAGCCCTATACTATGAGGCACTGAAAGGGTAACAGAAAGCACATGTTATGAGAAAACTGAGGGGGACAAGCGCCCTCATCAAGTGGCATATGAAGGAAGGTAACTGTTATTTTGAAGGGGGGCACCCGGCTGGCTCAGTCAATAGAGCATGTGACTCTTGGTCTCAGGGTTGTGGGTTCGAGCCCCATAGGCAGAGTTTACTTAAAAATAAAACCTTAGGGGTACCTGGGGGGGCTCAGTCAGTTAAGTGTCCGACTTCAACTCAGGCCATGATCTCAAGGTTCATTGGTTCAAGCCCCATGTCGGGCTCTGTGCTGACAGCTCAGAGCCTGGAGCCTGCTTTGGATTCTGTGTCTCCCTCTCTCCTTGGCCCTCCCCTGCCCATACTCTGTCTCTCTGTCTCTCAAAAATAAATAAACATTAAAAAAAATTTTTTTAAATAAAATCTTTAAAAAATTAGTTATTTTTGGTAATAATTTGGTAAAACCAAACATATTCTACAGACCTTAGGTACTCGGTGTGTGTTTTGTTTGAATCAAGACTCATGGTAGTCTGACGATTATTTAGTTACTTTAATTGTATTTAACATGCAAAACTAGAATAATCAAGTATAGAAAATAAGATGTTTTAGACTTTAAAACAAATTCCATGGTATTGAAGGGTCCTGGCCTAGCATTCAGAAAATCTGGGTTCAGGTCTGGGTCTTGCATTTCTAGGCTATGACGTGCGTCTTAACTTCCCAGTTTAGAAAATGGAATCACGAAGCCGTCCTGGCCTTCTGACAGGTGCCTGTGAGCACCGCGTGGAATAAAGGGGATGAGGGCAATTCGTAGACTTGACTCTGAGTGCTCAGCAAAAGCCCAGGGCACGAGGGACAAGCTAGGAGCAGACAGGAGGCCTCAGACCGTTCGGGCCACCGGGGCAGATACCCTCACTGTGTGGGCCTCCTGCCCTCACCGGCAAAAGAAAGTACAGACTCGTGACCAAACAGGCGATTTCTTGTGGAGGTTCGTACGAGTCAGGATCTTGCTCTGGAAACCGTCCTGCTGCTGCACTGGCCTGACCTTGCCAGTGATAAACTGGGCCTCTTAAATCTACTGCTTGGAACTTTCTGTGGTTTCCTCTTTAAGATGACCTTCCCCGTGTATGCTGTGTGCCAGTTAGGATGCTTTAGCAAGCGAGGAAAACTCATCTAGAAATGGCCTCCCTGACGAAGACGTGTATTATTTCGAAGAAGAGAGGTTCTAGAGACGGGTGGTTCTGGCTCGTTAGAACAGGCTAGCCATCTCTCAATGCTTGTTTTACTCAATTTAGCTCCCGTCACATTTGCAAGACAGTGACCCCAGGACATCTAGGAGAAGAAGCTGACTGAGCCCTCATTTTGTCTTTCTTTTCTAAAGAAAGGGAACGTTTCTCAGAAGCCTCCAGACGCATGCCCCTCATATCTCCCTGCCCAGGACTGGATAGGTGTCAGGCTTACTCCTAAGCTCATCACTGACACACAGACTGGGGTGAGCCTGGCTGGTTTAGACAATCGCGACTCCTCCAGTCACAAGGGAGGACACACACACACAGAAAGAAAACCTGGCCTGGTGGGCCAGTGGTCAACAGTGTGTGCTGGAATTGCAGAAGAATCTTAACAGTTTAGGCTACCTCTGTCTAGGGTAACTGCTCGGACGTTGAAAAGGAAGATCCATTTATTACCTTTCTTGTCTTAGATCACTCAGGGATATCATGAACTTACCTCTGTCCAAAATGAAACCACTGACACCTTCCCTCACACCTGCTCTGCCTACAATCTTCCCAGCCATGTTAGTTAATACAGTTAATTGAGCCAAATTTCTGGAATCACGCTGGACCTCTCACCTCTTGCGCCCAACGTCCTAACCATCTGCAAAACCTATTGACATTGCCTTCAAAATATGTCCAACTTGGGGCGTAGGAAATGGGGATTTGGGCGGAAGGCTCTGCCTCAAACCCAGCCATGGTCCGGCATCAGAGACTAAGGAGCACCTTCAGAACTGGGTGTTATGATGGGCAGTCATGGGGAGGAAACTGGTCTCCAAGGAGCTCTGTGGACCATGGATGGGGACAAGGGGCCAGAGCACATAAAGGCTGCAGCTGACATTCGGATTTGTGTGCACATGTGGGCTGTTACCTTGGCTCTGCCCAGAAATAAGGGAGGATGGGGATGGGCAGAGGGGCTGGTACCCAGTAGGGCTGTTGGGGACTTGGGCCAGGAGGAAAATGCAAACTGGCTTTATTTGTGGCTCCAGGCTAACCAGGCTCTCTGGGACTACAGGTGGATAACCACAAACATTTGTGATGGAGGTGGGGTCTTGAAAATATAAAATGACTGTCTTTTTGTTTCTCTCTGAAATCACATTCCCTGGTAGCCTTCGATCTCCAAGTTTGAGTCATGGGCCTTTTTGTCCCATACAAGGAGAGGTTGTTCACCTCCAGAACAAGGAAGTAATTGCTGTGAGGTCCAAAGATGATTTTCTTGAGGCTGTAGCCACAGGGTAACCAGCCATCCCATTTTATCCAGCACAGTCCCGGGACACTTGTGGCCTTAGCATTATTTTCAGTACTAATCCATTTTGCCATCTAAGGTATCCCGTTTTGGACAATAAACTATAGGATCGCCCACCTCAGAAGATAATAGTTGAATATCTTTCCCTGAGAGAAAAGGATTTTCTAAGTTTCTTCAGCATCCATTAACAAATCATAAGTCAAGCTTTGTAAAAAGATTATGGAATTTTCATATAAATCAGGGGCACCTGGGTGGCTCAGTTGGTTATGTGTCTGACTTCAGCTTATGTCATGATGTCATGGTTTATGGGTTTGAGCCCCACATCGGGCTCCACACTGTCAGTGCAGAACCTGCTTGGGATTCCCTTTCTCTCTCTCCCTCTCCCTGCCCCTCCTCCACGTGTGTGTGTGTGTGTACGTGCACATGCATTCTCTCTCAAAAATACTTAACGGGGCACCTGGGTGGCTCAGTTAGTTAAGCGTCTGACTTCAGCTCAGGTCATGATCTCACAGACCGTGGGTTCGAGTCCCACGTCGGGCTCTGGGCTGACAGCTCAGAGCCTGGAGCCTGCTTCGGATTCTGTGTCTCCCTTTCTCTCTGCCCCTCCACAGCTCGCACTGTCTCTGTCTCTCTCAAAAATAAAATTAAAAAATTTTTAAAAATACTTAAAAAAATAATTTTACTATAAATCAAGGATAGAAAGACACCAGGGTAGAAAGAAGAGACCAGTGGGCCTTCCCATGTGGTTAGCAGAGCAGCAGCTCCCGGGAGCTTGTTAGAAATGCACATTCTGGGGCCCCATCTTGCACCTGCTGAACCAGAAACTTGGAGGGGTGGGGCTGAGTCCTCTGTTCTTTCACAAGCTCTCCGGGGGTGCTGATGCACGTAGTCTGAGGTCCTCTGAAAGGGAGAAAGTGAAACACTTTTTCCGCAATACTGTGGGAAGTGGGGGGGAAAGAGAGCTGTAGGGGAAGCAGGTGGTGTAGGAAACAAGTGCGTCCTCTCTCCCTGGTTCTGAGGGCTGGGCAGGAACACAGAGACACAGATGGAAGGCCTTGAGAACTTTAGGAGTGTTGGTGGCATGCGTACAACAGTGGGCGGAAGAAGATCAAAGTTCCTGGTGAAGGTCCATATGGGGAGACATTTCACCCTGGCACCAGGCCAGCGCAGCCGGGTACGGAGAGAAATGTCAGGAGAGGGAAGTCTGGAGAGCTTCACGTGGCCTATGCCTGGTCCCTACAGCACTTGGAAGTTTCTGTGGGCCCCAGCATTGGAATACAAAGAGGCTAAATCAGCTGGTAGGCCAGCAGAAGACAGGGGTGGAGGGGTGGGGGGATGAGGGGGTGGGGGGGAGGTAGGGCAAAGAAGGGACTTGGTGATGAGGCAAATGGCAGGGACCAGAGGTGAGGACCCGTCACACCACAGCTGTCACCAGGCCAGAACCAGACTGGACCGGCTGCCCTGCAGCAGAAACCAACAGGGACCCTGACGACATCACCCAGAGAGAAGGTGCCCTCCTCCACTGGTGCCTGACCTTTGCCGATGGGAAGCCCAGAGTCTATCCTAGAGGGCACTCTCCAGAATGGGGGGAAACTCACCGTCTACCAGTGGGACAGCAGACTGTCCACGGTATGAGGAAGGCAGACATCTCCAGACGGAGAAGTGTGGGGCTGGGGATAATTAACAACCTCCTCCGGAAAGTGACTGGCATTTATAAGAAAATAAGTGAGCAATTTTCTCATAGGCTCTGATGAGATTAAGAGCCTCTGTGGGCAGTTAGATTTACCTGCATTGTCTTGTTATGAGTCACCTGAACTGCTAACCATCAGGCTGATTCTGAATAGACAATCGTCCACCTGCCAGGCCTTCTGGAACCTAATATTCAGGTACTAATATCGTCAACAATATTAGTTACCTTTTTTTTTTTTCAGAGACAGTACATGTGCACGAACAGAGAGGGGGAAGAGGAAGAGGGAGAGAGAAAATCCTAAGCAGGTCCATCACCCAGTGTAGAGCGGGGGATGCTGCTGATGTGAGGCCCAATTTACAACTGTGAGATCATGACCTGAGCCAAAATCGAAGTCTGATGCTTAACCAACTGAGACACCCAGGTGCCTCTAGTCATCTTACTTCTATCAAAAGTTTCCAGGGCACCTGGGTGGCTCAGTCGGTTAAGCATCCGACTTCAGCTCAGGTCATGAACTCACGGTTTGTGGGTTTGAGCCCCGCGTCGGGCTCTATGCTGACGACAGCTAGCTCAGAGCCTGGAGCCTGCTTCAGATTCTGTGTCTCTCTCTCTCTCTCTCTGACCTTCCCCTGCTCATGCTGTCTCTCTTTCTCTCTCAGAAATAAATTAAAAAAAAACATTAAAAAAAAAAGTTTCCACCAAAAGAAATCTCTGAACTGTCTTTATTCCATGTCTTGTTCCCCTGTAGCAAATTTAAATAAAGTTTTATGTGTGCTCGTAATAAGTTCATGAGAAAGTTGCTTTTGCATCTAAAAGGCACCGAGTTAATCTAAAGTGGTGGTTTTCTGCGGCACCCGGGTGGCTCAGTCAATTAAGCGTCCGACTTTTTAAAAAAGAATTTTTTTATGTTTTTATTTCTGAGAAAGAGAGAGAGAGAGACAGTACAAGAAAGGGAGGGTCAGAGAGAGAGGGAGGCACAGAATTAGAAGCAGGCTCCAGGCTCTGAGCTGTCAGCAGAGAGCCCGATGTGGGGCCCGAACCCACGAATTGTGAGATCACGACCTGAGCCGAAGTCGGATGCTTAATCAACTGAGCCACCCAGGCACCCCTCGTCCGACTCTTGATTTTGGCTCAGGTCATGATTTCATGGTTCACGAGATGGAGCCCTGTGTGGGGCTCAGCCCTGACAATGCAGAGCCTGCTTGGGATTCTCTCCCTCTCTCTATGCCCCTCCCCTGCTTGCACGTGTGTGCGCTCTCTTTCAAAATAAATAAACATTTAAAAAAATCAGATCAAATCAAACTGGTAAAAAATAAACAAAGCAGTGATTTTCAGAGTGTGGCCTCTGGGACAACCAGCATTTCCTGAGAACTCACTAAATGTGAACTCTTTAGCTACGCCCAGGTCTACTGAATCAGAAACACAGGCAGAGGAAGCTGACTTCTGGTTGTGGCCAAGTGAAAAGGTCAGCAGATCGCTCCCCAGAAAGCAACTACAGAGCTAGACGAAATTGACAAGAATGACAATATCAGTGCTCTGGAACTGACCAGAGGCATATGACCATCTGAGAAGTGTTTATGCTCGAAAACTGCTGAACTTTGGCTCAGAACAGTGGATGTCCAAAGCATCCTGGCCCAGGGCTGGTTCCATCTTGGCCGGCCCAGGGGGTGTGGAGGCCCCGCTAGGGCAGCACAGACCATGACCGCTGGCAGCCATGCTGCTGAGGCTGAGGGGGGCTCAGAGGAGCTGGTGTGGTGGACGTGATGCCCATGTCCAGTGGCACTGTCAGGGGAAGAGATGACAGCCTTGCCTTCGGACTGAAAGGAAGTGACATCAGATGGCAATTGGATACACAGGGAAAAGCAAAAAGCACTGGAAATGGTAAATATGTGGGTTAACATGAAAGACTTTTTAAGTATTATTTCCTCATTTCTCTTCTTAATTTCTTTACATGATATAAGACTGTTTAAAGCAACACTCGTAACACTGTACTGTTGGGTTTACACCACATATAAATGTAATATGTATAACAATACAAAAGAGGGGGGGAGAGAATTGTGCTATAATGCAGTGAAGTTTCTGTATTTTACCAGAATTAAATTAGTAGTAATCTCAGCTAGATTTTGGTAAGTTTAGATGCTGTAACCTATAGAGCAACTGCTACGAAAATTCATTTTAAAATAGTAAAAAAAAAGTTAAGAGGAATTTAAATGCTATACCAAAAAATATTTAGCACAAAAGCAAGCAATAAAAGAGGAACAGGGAAGCAAAGAAGAAAGAAGACATATAGAAGACAAATAGCAAAATGGCAAATGTAAATCCAACATAGTATTAATTACATTAAATGTGAATGATCTAGGGGCACCCGAATGGCTCAGTCGGTTGGATATTTGGCTTCAGGTCATGGTCTCACCGCTCACGAGTTCGAGCCCCATGTTGGGCTCTATGCCGACAGCTCATGAGCCTTCTTTGGATTCTGTGTTTCCCTCACTCTCTGCCTCTCCCCTGCTCATCCTTTTTGTCTTTCTCTCTCTCAAAAATAGACACACATTTAAAAAAGAATAAAAATTTAAAAACTGTGAATGGCCTAAACATCCCAGCCGAAGAGTAGAGATATTCAGATTGGATGGGAAAAAAAAAAAAAAAAAAGCAAGATCCAAATATATGTTCTCTGCAAGAGATGCACTTCGATTCAGAGACACAAACAGTCTGAAAGCAAAAAGAAGAAAAAAAATAGATCATGAAAATAATAACCATAAGAAAGTTGAAGTGGCTTATATGGATATCATCTAAATAGGATATTAGGAAATATTACTAGAGACAAAGAGGGATCTTTCATAGTGACTGAAGAGTCACTAGATCAGCAATCTACAAAACCCTATTTCCAGGGGCACCTGGGTGGCTTAGTCGGTTAAGTGTCCAACTTTGGCTCAGGTCATGATCTTGCAGTTCATGGGTTTGAGCCCCGCATCAGGCTCTGGGCTGACAGCTGGCTCGGAGCCTGGAGCCTGCTTCAGATTGTGTCTCCCTCTCTCTCTGGCCCTCCCCTGCTCACTCTGTCTCTTTCTCACAAATAAATAAAAACATTAAAAAAAAAAAAAAAAAAAAAAACTAGTTCCAAACAAGATCACATTTCGATGTAAAGGAGGTTAGACTTCAATGTATGAATTTTGGAGGGGTCACAATTCTACCCACAACAAATCCAATGCCCATCACCTTGTGAGTGGAAAACAGTTTGTGGTATACCCAAATAATACCATTTAGACATAAAAGGAATGAACTACTGGTACATTACAACAACATTACAATCTACAACATAGATTAAGCTCTAAAACATCATACTCAATGAAAAAAGTCGGGTGCCTGGGTGGCTCAGTCAGTTAAGAGTCTGACTTTGGCTCAGGTCATGATCTCACGGTTCGTGAGTTTGAGTCCTGGGTAGGGCTCTGTGCGGACAGCTCAGAGCCTGGAGCCTCCTTCAGATCTGTGTCTCCCCCTCTCTGTCCCTCTCCTGCTAGTGCTCTCTCTCTCTCAAAAGTAAATAAACATTTAAAAAATTTTTTTAATTAAAAAAAAAGAAAGAAGTCAGATGCAAAAGACTACATGTTGTATGGTTCCATTTATAAAAATGTCCAGAAAAGGCAAATTAATAGAGAACAAGGCAGATCAGTGGTTGCCTAGGACTTGGGATGGGAGAAAGGATTAAACAAAAACCAGCAGGAAGAAATTTACTGGGCAGACAGAAATGTTCTAAAACTGGATTTTGATAATGATTACCAACTACACAAATTTACTAAAAAAAGAAAGAAAGAAAGAAAGAAAGAAATCACTTAAGTGTACTCTTATAATGAGTGAATTTTTATAGTATATAAATTATATTTTAATAAAACTATTTCTTTTTAAAAAGTTTTGGAGGCTCGGGACCAGCAATCTGGGTATTAATAAGCCTTCTAGCTAATTCTTATACTAAGGTGTGCAAATCAGTGCTCTAAAGAGACTGTTTAAACCAAATGAACTTGACATAACATTACTGGCATATCCAAGTCTCACCGAGTTCCTACCCACCTAGGGTGTTAGAGGATCATGAAGACAATTACATCCTCCTAAAGGGAAGAAATTACTATCTTTTCTTTACAAATCTGAATAACATGTGTGTTAAATTTGATATAGAGCCCAGACTTAGAAGTGACCCTGAGGTTCAGACCCATATCTAAGTGGCCAATTCCAGCTTGGCACTTCCAATGTTCCCCAGGCACCCCCAATGCACTCTGTCCTGAATGAGACTCTTTATCCCTCCACTTGCTTTCCTTGGTAAATGGCACTGCCATCCACACCCCGTGCCCCAGGCCTGAAGCCGGGGAGCCACCTTTGCCTCCCCCCGCCCCCCATCCTGCACTTTAGATAGTCACTGAGGCTAGCGGTTCCATTTCCATTATCTCTCCCCTTTTTTTCCAGTAATGGCCTTGGGCCAGGACCTTATCATGGCTCCCAAATGGCCTCCCTGCCTTCAGTTGCACCCAACCCCTGGTCAGTCCCCGCACTGAGATATCCTAGGAATCACCCTTGCATATGAGCATAATCACGCTGCTTCCTGCTAAAACTCCTCTGTATCAGTCAGAAACTGCTTTTGACTGCACTTAACAGAAACCTGGTTATGCTAGTTTAACCACATAAAGGTGTTAGTTCTCTCATGTGATGAAAAATACTCATTCTCAAAGAAAACCATTGTTACTTTCTTTAAAAAAGTTTTTTTTTAATGTTTATTTTTGAGAGAAAGAGACACAGAGTGCAGGCAAGGGAGGGGCGGAGAGAGAGGGAGCCACAGAACCTAAAGCAGGCTCCAAGCTGTCAGCACAGAGCACAATGTGCGGCTTGAACCCACAAACTGTGAGATCATGACCTGAGCTGAAGCTGGACACTAAACCGACTGAGCCAGGTGCCCCAAAAGGAAGGTCTTTTTTTTTTTTTTTTTTTTTAAGTTTATTTTTGAGAATGAGCGAGCACAAGCGGGGGAGGGGCAGAGAGAGAGGGAGGGAGAATCCAAAGCAGGCTCTGCTCATGCAGAGCTGGTCGCAGGGCTCAAACCCATAAACCATGATATCACGACCTGAGCTGAAACCGAGAGTTGGACATTGAACCCACTGAGCCACCCAGGTGCCCCAAAAGGAATGTCTGTTCAAAGAAATGCCACTCAGGTGCCCCCAAACACTGTTAGTTTCTTATGTCTTATAACATAATACGTGCTTACAATTTAAATATATACAATTTGAAGATCCCAATATATTGGGCCCAAGCCCAGTGTTTCTTTGTTGGTTGGTTTTTTAATGTTTATTTATTTTTGAGAGAGTGCAAGCAGGGGAAGGGCCAGAGAGAGGGGGACAGAAGATCTGAAGCAGACTCTGTGCTGACAGGCTGACTGACAGCAGCAAGCCCAATGTGGGGCTCGAACTCCCCAAGCCAGAGATCATGACCTGAGCTGAGGTTGGATGCTCAACCAACTGAGCCACCCAGTTGTCCCCCAGGCCTAGTGTTTTGTTTTGTTGTGTTTGTTTTTTTTTAATGTTTTATTTATTTCTAGGAGAGAGACAGAGAGAGAGACAACGTGAGCAGGGGAGGGTCAGAGAGAGGGAGTCACAGACCGAAACAGGCTCCAGGCTCTGAGCTGGCAGTCAGCACAGAGCCCGACACGGGGCTCGAACCCATGAACCGCGAGATCATGACCTAAGCGAAAGTTGGACACTTAACCGACTAAGCCACCCAGGCGCCCCTGTTGTGTTTTGTTTTTTTTATTTTATTTTTTTATTTTTATTTTTTTTTAATTTTTTTTTTAATGTTTTATCTATTTCTAGGAGAGAGAGAGAGAGACAGCATGAGCAGGGGAGGGTCAGAGAGAGAGGGAGTCACAGACTCTGAAACAGGCTCCAGGCTCTGAGCTGGCAGTCAGCACAGAGCCCGACGCGGGGCTCGAAGCCATGAACCGCGAGATCATGACCTGAGCGAAAGTTGGACGCTTAACCAACTAAGCCACCCGGGCACCCCCTGTGTTTTGTTTTTTTAAAAAAAAAGCTCCTCGGTGGTTCTGATGTGCAGCCCAGGTAGCTGTGATGTACAGCTGAGGTCTAGAGAGAATTATCCAAGAAGACACAGTGGGCCAGACTGATCCAGAGACCAGACTGGAACTGCTGAAAATAAAGCACATGACATACGGTATTGATGAGATTATTAAATACCCAGCTAACTGGCACGCACGGTTTGCAAACCTAACTGCAGACTGTTCACTCCTGCTTACTTACGTAACAATCTACATCACTTCTTACACTTTTCACTTTCCAACTTTAAAGAATGCCTCAGACACTTCATGATTCTGTGATATAATCTTCTTACAGAATTTACTGAAACAGGTTTCAGTTTGGGGGATTTACTAACGATCTGCCGACAGAACAAGTGTATAATACCACTTTTAATGGTTTCTCGTGTGCTTCCTAGTTGTTAGTGCATTTGTTTCTTAGCGTTAAAAAAAAAAAAAACCCTCTCTCTTTGTATTCTGCTTCTTTTGGATTGTCCCTAGCTCGGACATTTTCCTCCAATTCATATAAAAATACGTTTTCATAAGCAAGGGCCTTGGTGATAATCCCTTTTTGATGTGTGACATGAAGGAGATTAATAGAAAACTAAGTACTTACTGAGAATGATGAAGATATAGAGGGGAAATTCCCTTCGGTCACAGAAATAAAAATGATTTAGGGAAAGAGAAAGATGAGATAAAGGAGAAGAACAGAAAAATTTTCACTCCAGGAAAATGGAAGTGCAGGACTTCATTTCTAGTCTACCTTTTCACTCACCTGTCAACTACAGAGGCCCCCAAACCACTGGTTTTCATCCTCAGGAACATTCGAACGACACACTGCAAGCTGCTTAGTAAGCTGTACAGGCTGCAGGAATATCTGAGACATCTAACCCCCCTCATCATTCCCTATAAAATCAAAGCCTCTCTGGATAACCCGTGCTCTCCTCTGTCACATTCCAGCCACATTCTGGGGCTCTAGAAACCCCAGCTCCTTTAGGACTCTTTTGACTTCTCGGAGATAATGACTCTTGGTGGGACTGGCCTGATACAAAAGCGAACTTTTCAAAATTACCTGTCTGAGTACTCTGGCCACACTCCAGTTTAAAACACACAAACTCTGGGGTGCCTGGGTGGCTTAGTCAGTTAAGCGTCCAACTTTCGCTTAGGTCATGATCTCGCGGTTTGTGGGTTCGAGCCCCGCGTCGGGCTCTGTGCTGACTGCCGGCTCAGAGCCTGGAGCCTATTTCAGAGTCTGTGTCTCCCTCTCTCTCTCTGACACTCCCCTGCTCACGCTGTCTCTCTCTCTCTCTCTCTCTCTCTCCTAGAAATAAATAAAAAATTTAAAAAAAAAACACACACACACACAAACTCTGGAGCTAAATTATGCAATCTGGTCCAAAGCCATCATGGAATCTCAAGGTTCAAACAAGCAGGCCTGCCCTAACATTTACAACACTGCGGCCAGAGCACCACACACTAAGTATTTAAATGATATAAATCAAGATAACAGCTAAATAAAATAGATCTTATCCTCTGCCTTAACAAACATACCTTCATAAAGACCCGGAAGGCAGAGTCAAATATGGAATTCTTAGACTTCCTGAGTTCTATGCAGGAAGGCGGCAATAGAATGAGAGCCAGTCCCTTGTACCTGGTCCTTCCTTCCTTCCCCACCCCAGGCTTCAAGGTGCACTGAGGGGGCCTCTGGTCAAATTCAGGTATATACCCATGGTGGCAGAGTCCATCTTTGGTGTGTCCGGGCCCCGGGAACAGGCCTGGTGTGCCAAGAAATTCCAAGGTCTTACTATTTACTGAGTGTTCTGGAACCGTGGTTCTCAACTGGGGGCAGTTTTGCCCCTGAGGGAACATTTGACAATATCTAGAGGTATTCTGCTTGTCACGGCTTAGGCGGGGGGGCGAGGTTTATGAGCGGGGAGTAGAGGCCCGGGAGGCTACTAAACATGCTACAAGGTACAGGACAGCCCCCTTCGACAAGTGTCATCTGACCCAATACTAACAGTGCTAAGACTGAGACCTTCTGCTGCAGAAAGACATAAAATTCTGTTCGAGGTCACACACAGGGACACCTTGGAGGCACTGTGGGCTGGGTTCCGGACCCCTGCGAAAAAGTGAACATCGCAGTCAAGCAAGTCAGGTTCATCTTCTGGTTTCCTAGTGCATATAAAGCTGTGTTTACGTGTGAAAGCCAAGGAAGTGTGCAACAGTGTCATGCCTAAAAAAATGTACATACCTTAATTTAAAAATACCCGATTGCTAAAAAAAAAAAAATGCTAACCATCATCTGAGCTTTCAGCCAGTCATACTCACTGACCACAGATCACAATACAATAATAACAAAGTTTGATATATTGCAAGAATTACAAAAATGTGACACAGAGACACGAAGTGAGCCAAGGCTGTTGGAAAAAAATGGTGTCAACAGGTGTGCTCGATCAGGGCTGCCACACACGTTCAATCTGTCATAAAACGCCACATCTGCCAAGAATAATAAAGTGAGGTGCAACAGAAGGAGGTATGCCTGTGTTTAAATTCCTTAACCCTCTTCTAGAAAGAGGGATAAGGTTCTGGGTGGGAAGACCCCCTTGGCTCCATAGACTCTTCCCCCCACAGGAGAGCTGGCTTGAGGAGAGGCAGAACAGGGCCTTCTGAAGTGTGTATGGGGACCCAGTGCCAGGGAGGGAGGGCAGTACTGGGAATGAACTTCCAGGGTCCTCTAAACCCGCAAGACAAAAAAAGCCCTTTCACCGACCCAAACGGGGGCTGTCCAGGCTTCAACGGAATATCTCAAGAGAGAACCAAGTACCTGTCCCAGGCCACTCTTTGTTATCCACGGGCTGGTTCGTGGGCCGGCTCCTTGGCAAGTACTCACGATGAACTGAAACCCGACTCTCTAACTTCCTGGAACCCAGAGAAACTTAGACCTGGAGCAAAGGCCCTTTGGCTGGCATGTGCACATTTATGCAACCGCCTAGCACACGCAAATCACCCAGAGAGTGCTAGTAAGTACACAAGAAAAAATTACAGGTTTGTGCACTTTCTAGAGGACGATAAAAAAACGTGGATCATGTATCTCTGTTAGAGAATGCCTTAGAGTCTCAGGGCCAAAAGAAATAAATAAAGTTTAGCCCCGATGGGGCTGAAGCAGCCCCTGCCCCTGTTTCGCTGCGGCCTTGAATTAGGACTCAGTATTTTGTCATCCTCACCACTGAATCCTGCCAACGGATGGAAACGTGGATCTCAAGAAGGATTCTCAGGACGTGGGGAGGATTTAAAAACCCCACAAAGCAAACAGAACAGAAATGCTCAGCAGGCAGAACTCTCTTCCTGTAGGTCTGTCCCTTCTCGGCCCCTGTCGGGGTCTCCTGGTCTCCACTCTTCTTTTCAGGGCACTTCCCCCATCTCTTCTTTGGAGTCAGGTAGGGTCCCGCCCTTTGCCTCAATTTTCCTGCTTCCCTGGGCTAGAACTCCTGCAACTCACAGGTTCTCAAAGCGAGGTCCCAGGCCAGCAGCACCAATGCTACCCGGGAACAAGTGAGGAATGAAAGTTCCAGAACCACTGACTCAGAAACACAGCAAAGTGCAGTTTAACGAGCGCTTTAGGTGAGTCTACTGCACGCCTCCGCATTAGGGTAATCTCCTGTCACCTCCAAAGACAGTTCAGCCACCTTTGGCATTCAGTCAGGCGTGCCCTGTGCAGATGCCCCCAGGGGGGTTACTTAAAAAAATAAACTTATTTATTTATTTATTTATTTATTTGAGAGAGAGAGAGAGAGAAGAGAGGGAATCCCAAGCAGGCTCTGCACTCCCAGCTCAGAGTCCCAGGTGGGGCTTGAACCAAGGAACCATGAGATTATGACCTGAACCAAAACCAAGAGTCCCAACGGACTGAGCCACCCAGGCGCCCCTCCTTCACTCCCCCGCCCCCTCCCCATGGCCTATCAAACTATCTTCCCAACAAAAGTGTGTGCGAAGGACGCTAGGTAGGATTCTCAGAGCCATATCCCATATGGTTGCAAACAAATTCAGGGTCGCTTTCAAAACATAAAATTCTAAGAGAACGTGGTAGAAGTTAAATTTGCATCCCAAAGGTGCCACAGCCTCCTGTTCATCTTTCTAGACATTTCTGAGCGGACGGTGACTATGTTTATCCTTAACACACACACCACACACACACACAAGTAGTTGGTGCTTTTTGCTCATTTCGTAACAAATTTGGAAATATCTCTCTGGAAGGCTAAATAATATTCCCGCGTATGGAGGTATATAAATTGTGTACCCATTCTGCCCTCCTCCCCGACCGCTGAGGCAGCGGGACCGGACAAAACACGAACAATGTGCAGAACGCAATCAGTTGACGTTTTGGGATTTTCACGGGTGGGGGCCTTCCTGGTCCAACAGGAAAAATGTGAAAAGAACACGGAGTTCCGCTAACCAGATTAGTAACTGTGTGTGCTACAGACTGAAAAACCGCAGGGAAGAACAAGCAAGGGCAGGGACAGAGATGCGCTGACTTTACACACCTCCAGAAAACCCAAAACACACGACACATATGAAAACCACAAAAAGCACCCAGCTCGGCGCATCCCAGTTTCTAAGCAACAGAGGAGACAAGGCCATTATACCCAGTGACATTTCCAAAGTGACTTCAGATATTAAAGGCGTGCCGCGTATACCTCATCATCCCAGGCTCGCGAACTGCAATCCACAGGCTGGAAGGGAAGGGCCATTTTTTCCCGCAGTTCCATATTTCTGGGCGTTTTCGAGCCGCGGGGCGGAGGGAGCTGGCGGCGCGGGACGCAAGGTTCCCCACGCGGGTCCTTAGTCCCGCCCCCGGTCGTTCCGGGCCACTCGCGTGCCAACGCCCCGTGGGGCGCGGGCTGAGCGCGGACGGCGATTGGTGCCAGGCCAGGGAGGGCGGGGCGCAGAGCTCCGGCCTTTAAGAGCGCGCGGCGCGGGCACCGGGTTGCGTCGGCGTCTTCTGCGGCGTCCTCCGCTGCTCTCGGAGTCTTCGGAGCCCTCGAAGCCGCGACCCGAGCGCGCCCTCGAGAGTCATGGAGATGAAGGCCGTGTGCGTGCTGAAGGGCCAGGGCCCGGTGGAAGGCATCATCCACTTCGTCCAGAAGGCAAGGGCTGGGGCGGAGGCCGGCGGCGAGGCCGCGCCCGCTCAGCTGTGCCCCGTGGCGGCGGCCCGCCGGGCCTCGAGCCGCCCTCGGCACGCCCCCGCCGCGCGGAGTCTGCGGGTTCGCGGCGCCCGGGGCCTCTGCCCCGCGGCGGTGCGGCGGCCGAGTGCTGAGTCACCGGGCGGGCCCTGCAGGGCCGGCGGTGCGTGGCGAGGCCTGGGCGGGGGGGCGGGGGGGTGCAAGGAAGGCGCCCCGGGCTGCCGCGGGGGTGTTTGGAGAGCGCGGGCCGCGGAGACCGGGCGGAGACCGGATCCCCCGAGGGCCTGGGCCGGCGCCGTCTAGTCAGTAGGCCGGGGCGGAGACGTGACGTTTTCTGCCGAGGCTGTGGCCCTTCTGTGCGTCTTTGCGGGGTCGTTTTCTGGGTCCTGAAGCTTGTGCGACTCGGAGTTGCGCAGCCCGCGGCCTGGCGCGCCCTTGAGGTCCGGGATCGCGGCGGGGAGGGGGGAAAGGGGAGGTTCGTGATCGGTGGTGGCGGCGAGTGCGGCCGTGCCACCTGGGTATGGTCACATCCGTTACCCCACTTTGGGGCTTCCTTTCCGCTCAGGGGTCTGCAGCCTGTGGGCACAGCCCGTCCCCGGGCGGGTGTTCGTACAGCCCCGGAGCTGACAGTGGTTTGTATCTGGCTAGTTCAGAGGGCCCTGAAAAACGGGACTCCCGCGACTGTCAAAAGTCAGAAATAAAACCATTGAATCCCCAAAGCAGTGATTAGTAAAAGTTTCTTGTGCTGACACCAAATGATGGTCGTGAACCGGGAGCACCCCAGCCAAATTGTGGAGTGCGCCAGGGGGTATATTGTCACAAAGCACCTTCTGTAGTGAGAGGCAGTGACTTTATTTTTCGCGGGGAATAGGTTATGATTGTAGTTTTCTCAGATGCTAAGGAATTGGTTAGCGCTTACCACAGGCGGACCTTGGGAAACAGGTAACTTTTACTTAGCGTTTCCAGGTTAGGAATGACCCAGGTCAAGTTAGCCTTGCAAAATAAGCCAGTTGAACTTTTGCTTGTAGGATTATATTGGTTTTGTCTGACCGGGGAATTTTCAAGGCTGGTCTCCCTGTGTTTCTGATTTTAACAGGCCAGAAACCTTGGCCCCTTTCAGAAAACTTTGCTGCCCCCTGATCTGGGTCATGGTCAGGCTGTAAAGTCAAAGAAGATGGCCTCCGACAAAGTTGCTTTTCCTCCTCCAAAGCTCCAGAGAGATCTAACCTCCTCCCTTGTTGAATGTTTTCCAGAACTGAGCTGTTTTACCCTGCGTGCACAGTAGACTCGTTTGGGGAGCTTTTAGAAAATGTTGTGATGCCAGCTGCAGATCAGTTATATCAAAATCTGTCAGGGTGCGATATGCACATTGCTGGGTGTTTTGTTTGTTTCTTAATGTTTATTTTCAGAGGGAGAGGACGAGTGGGGGAGGGGGAGAGAGAATCCCAAGCAGGCGGGCACCAGCCTCGCAGAGCTTGATGCAAGGCTGGATCTCACGAACTGTGAGACCACGGACT
This sequence comes from Proteles cristata cristata, assembly GCA_017311185.1. Lineage (NCBI taxonomy): Eukaryota > Metazoa > Chordata > Mammalia > Carnivora > Hyaenidae > Proteles > Proteles cristata. The sequence goes on along the minus strand of JAESUZ010004875.1, from coordinate 532,407 downwards.
GAGCGGAAATGGAGAGTCCGAAGGTTAACCCATTAAGACTGCCAGGTTCCCCAGAACATTGCTGTTTTTAGTGTCCATAGTAGTAGTGATTTGCATCAAGCTTTAAGAACTTTTAGACGGTAGTGGATGAGATTTCGGAGTTGGAAGTCAGGAGGCCTGGAGTTTCACTGCACTCGCTGTCGGGGCATTCATTTAACCAAATTTGCTGTAAAGTGATTTTGCAATAGCTCTGCCAATAAGCCCATTACTGAGATGGTCGAAAAATAAAGTATACAGAAATACTCATTAATAATACTATGAAACAAACGTTTTATAAGGAAGGAAGGGGCTTGTCTCCCCAAATCTAAGTGAGGTTACGGACAGATGGAAAATTGTACTTGGCTTGATAGTCGTAACACTATGAAATATGTGAATGAGGTTTGATCTTTAAAGTGGCTTACAGAAATGTGAGAGGACAGGAAAAGTAATCTTGGTAAGTGTCCCTGTTTATGAAATTTATGCGAGGGAGTTTAATTTTATCCTTTGAGTGGTTTGCAAATTTTCTGAAGAGGCTCTTTGGCAGTTGACTAAATTTTGCTGCTTTCGTTTGCCAGACTTTGTTTTGCTCCTCGTTTCTCCTTGTGTAATTTCGCCAAAGCGCTAGAGAATCGAGGCAGCCTCTGAGGGGTCCCTTCCCTCTGGCTGTGGAGAAGTGGCTTCCACTTTACATTCAGGAGCCAAGGCAGGAATCTAGCCGTAACTGAGGCTGCCCACCTCCCCTGAGCAACCTGTAGGGCCTCCCTTTTTTAAGATCCAAACTTCATTTTGTTTGTACCTGATAAAAGATCCTTTGTCGTTCAGCATTACAGCTCTACGGTTATGCAAGTGTGCTAAATTGGAAATAAACTGTATTTGTTTGGTCTCGAGAGCGTTTAAAATTTTGGATTAGTGGAGCACCTGGGTGGCTCAGTCAGTTAAGCATGGTTTGTGAGTTCGAGCCCTGCATTTGGCTCTTTGCTGACAGCACGGAGCCTGCTTGGAATTCTGTCTCCCTCTCGGCCCTTCCCCTGCTTGCTCTCTCTCTCAAATGAAATAAAAATAAACTTAAAAACTTTTTTTGGATTAGTTTTCAATTTTTAAAAAGCTGAAATTTTCACCTCGAAGTCCAATTTCCTGGCTTCTTTTGCAGAACTTGGAGATCTGCCCGTACTGAGCCCGCATGAGCTCAGGACAGCATGCTGCAGGGCCATTTAGTTTATATTCCCTTTTGCTTCCCAGACCTGTTTTACTCATTCAAGATAACCGCGTGGCCCCGGTAGGGCTGTACCCTGGCAGCTGACTGCCAAACCCCTCCTGTGGGTGCGGCATTTACCCAGGACCCGATTACAGAGGCTAGAAGACCCTGCCCTCTTGTTTCTGTGCTCCTGGTAACACGCGCATTTGGGGGGTTAACATTCTCGTTTTCGTTTTTACAAAATTAAGCTTAGGCTCGGAAAACTGCTAGTGTATCTCTTCTCAAAAAGAAAAGCAAAGAAGGTCAGCAAGTTGCCATCCTCCTTCCTTCGGGCAGTGGTTTTTATCCAATAGAAAGTTGGATGTTCAAGGCCAGCACCTTTTGTAACTGTTGGCCCTGACTATTAAAAAACAAACCAAACTAAACACCAAGACACCATCATGTACTTCTCTGTGTGTTTGATGTTAGTTCCTAAGATTTCCTTGTGGCGATAATAGTTAACCTCCTTTATTTCTGTATGTAGCCAGCCATATAGTTCTGTTACCTATTATCATTGCCTATGTGTTTTTCTATCTTCGTGTTTTCATTACCCTTTCTTTCTGCTGTCAGAGTGGGAAGGTAATCCAGGTTTGAATGCCTAAAATGGCTTCATAAAACAGGACCTTTGGTTAGAGCAGAATCAGTCCCCCGGGGACACTGGGACAGGGTATTTTCTAGCTATTAATTAAAAAAAAAAAAATCTCTATGTGGAAACTGATAAATACCCACCTAGAGGGAGAGTGGAGAACTAGGGACCCTCGATTAGTTGTATATAGTTAGTTTTGGGGTTTTTTTTTTTTTTTTTTTGAAGGCAAATTTGTATGTTTGCTCTATGGAAGGAGGGTCTGCATGAAGAAAACAAAGTGCTATGATGTGCTGACATTTGGGTTAAGAAGTATGATATATACACCTATTCATCATGTGCAAACATAGCACATTCAAAAGCATTTACAGGGCGCCTGAGTGGCTCAGTCGGTTAAGCGTCCAACTTCGGCTCAGGTCATGATCTTGGGGTCCGTGGGTTCAAGCCCCACATCAGGCTCTGTGCTGACAGCTCAGAGCCTGGAGCCTGCTTCAGATTCTGTGTCTCACACTCTCTCTGCCCCTCCCCAGCTCGTGCTCTGTCTCAAAAATAAATAAATGTTAAAAAAATTCAAAAGTCTTTACCAAATAAACCACTTATTCATGTTACATATTCACTGTAAGGGAGTCAAACCCTACCTAGTCTATAATCCACAATTTAAGTGCTCACTCTACTTGACACTCTGCTTAGGTGCGTTTTCTGGGCTATTTGTTTATATTATTGTTTGTTTATTTTTGAGAGAGAACAGGCTGAGGAGGGACAGAGGGGACGGGGGATAGAGGATCCGAAGTAGGCTCCATGCTGACAGCACGATGCAGGGCTTGAACTTGAGAACTTTAAGATCATGACCTGAGCGGAAGTCAGATGCTCATCCTCAACCCACAGCCATCCAGGCGCCCCCGGGCTATTTAATTGTGATGCTGGGTTCAGGGCTCCTGGGCTTGCTCAGAACAAGCTCACATCTCCCTTTGTGTTGGGTCCCTGGCCTGGAACAGTTTAATAGCTTGCTAGACAGAGGTGGGCCTGGGATTTGGACCCAGATCTTTGACCCCCATGTTCTTTCCTGTGATTGGTAAAGATAATTCACCTGGTTTCTTGGTTCAGCAGCATTTGCTCTCTCAAACTTCTTGCGCTTTTCTTTGACTAAAGGAAAAGGAGCATGTTGTGGTCTCAGGAACCATCACAGGATTGACTGAAGGCGAGCATGGATTTCACGTGCATCAGTTTGGAGATAATACACAAGGTGGGTGCGTGTTGGCCCGGTGACTCCTACTTGTTTCACGTAAGATGAATGGTACTGAGTAGAACTCCCCCTTAACAGGGTGGGGGAAAAAGTGAATATGATTACTAAGGTCAGCCTTAGGGAAATGAGCCACAGCACTGGCTCCAAAGAGCACTTTGGACTCTTTAAGGGTGGAAAGGAAGGAGAAGAAGTTGATGTGGGTTTTTTTTATGATTATACCTTGATTATAAAAGAGTCTCAATTTTTTTTTTAGAAAACAAAAGATTTAAGCTACTTTTTGTACCTTCCATAGATCTCAGGTGTTTGTGAGCTGGGGTTGAGGGCGGGCTTCAAGCACGGGAGGGTATTTGTCTGCATTGTCCTGTAAGAACAGCGCCGAGCAGCCAACACTGGGCTCCTAACGGGACAGAAGGAAGGTGGGATATGAAAAAAGAATGTGAACTCTTGTTGCTTTGCATTGTTCCATTAATTAGAAGCAAGTTAACAGAGGTTTATCGGGTTAAAATGCATTTAGTCCTCTAAATGCACCGGGTAGACTTTGTATGATGAAAACTCGATTCATCTTGCTGGAATTTGCTCTCACTGTTCTATAATTTAGTTCCTATAAAACTTGTGATTTAATGACAAGCTTCGATCCATTTCAAGAATTACTAAAACTTCTCAGGATACTCTTTACTGTTTTATTGCCGCTGCTTTGCGAGGTGTGTGCCCCGGTGGCCTTGACTTACTGTGCTGCTTCCTGTCACCTGGGTGTCTTCTCCCCGGGGGAGCTGCGTAATAGCTGTAAACAGTGGAAACTTTCCGTCACCTGCTGAGTGAAGAAAGCCACGTCACAAAAGAACTTTCTGCCGAGTTGTGGTTGTGTTCTGTGAGAAAGGCCTTCCCTGGAACACAGGAGTGCCGTTGTTACAGAATGTGTTCTGAACGCCACCGCCTGGAGTTCTGTGAGGCGGCAGCGGCCTTGGCCCTTAGACAGAAGGTGGCCTCTCCTAGTCTGCGGGAACCAGGCAGAGGCCACGGTAGGGCTCCCTGGTGGTGTGTTTCTGGGGACAGGAGTTTCTGTAGGGAAGGTTCACTGCCTTATAAACTAGGATCATCATCGTGGGATTTTAATAATTGAAGAACCGTGAAGATCAAGCCTTGGCCCTCTTGTGCAGAGCAGTGAAGAGATCAAAGCCCAGAGAAGGAGCATTACCTTTACCGCTGTCACACACTAGTTAGAACTTGTCCCTACTGCTTGCCTGTTTGTGTTGCTTCCTGTTTTTATGAACCTAGAAGTTACGATGTAGGTCAGTATTTTCTCTGTTTGAGGCTTTAGTAACGACCGGTTTCTTTTTAGAACTTATTTTGGAATTCTGATTTATAATGTAACTACTTTTTGTTTTTGTTTTCATTTTTGGCAAATAGGCTGCACCAGTGCAGGTCCTCACTTTAATCCTCAATCCAAAAAGCATGGTGGGCCAAAGGATGAAGAGAGGTGAGTGACAAAGTGCTTAATCCTATTAAAATATGGTGATGGCTTGTTGGGGTCCACATGGGTATACTACTTGCAGATTGCATGTGATATAACGGAGTAGTCTTCCCCACCCCTCTGCTCTTGAACTTACTGCCCCCGCCCACCCTCCCACCCCTAAGTAACCCTCTATCCCCAAGTGCTGGAGTGGCTTACTCCCTGGGCTGGGAAGTGACAGATGGGGACACTCAAGATGATTTGGTTTTGTAGCATTTATTGAATATAGAACTAATACAAGTGCCAAAGGGAATACAGGAAATGTCATGAATAACAGTACTGTCAGCCACTAGCAACATAAACCGTCATTGTGAAACTTAGGAAGCCTTGTAAGTAAAATTTGATACCGAAAATTCATTGAGTCCATTTGTGTGTTTCTGAGAGCATTTCAGGAAAATACTAAATTTAAGAACTGGGATTAATTTATTTTTAGAACAGGCCTGGGGCATAGCTTTCTTAGCCATGCCAAGAATTAACAGGCATAACTCAGTAACTCAGTTTACCCTTTGGTCATTTACCTCTGAAATTATAGGTGTGTCCCCACCCCATGATGCTTCCCAGAGTAGTACTTTGTAGATTTAAAGCTTTCAAGAGCAATGGGTGTAGAATGTCAAGTTGTTTCTAATTTGGATGTTCCAAACTTGTCATTCTGAGAAAGTGGGTCCTGTTTGATACACACTATATCCACCTCTTAGTCCATCCTTCTGTATCTGACTCAGGTTTTAATCTAGCTCAGACTAGCCTGATGTTAAGGTTAAGTGGAAATCAGTCCTAATCCCTGATGTTTTTCAATGTTAGGCATGTTGGAGACCTTGGCAATGTAATTGCTGGCAAGGACGGTGTGGCCAATGTGTTTATAGAAGATGATCTGATTGCGCTCTCAGGAGAACACTCCATCATTGGTCGCACAATGGTGGTGAGTTTTCATATAATAGGATATACATACAACTTGTTCTAACAGGTTCTTCTCACCATTTCATGATTATTCATCCTGATCCACATACATTGTACCTTTAGTTCAGATTAGGAAAAGGAGTTACTTTACTCGTTACAGTGAAGATGAATTACTGATCTAGGTTGGGTATGAACACTGTTCTGAGATGCAGTAGTAAAGTAGGTTGCATTTGATCAGGTTAGATCTGTATTGTGGAAACAGAAGCAGTCTTGTCTGGTTTTAAAAAGGCCATATTTTCTTGTCATGATTGAATGTGGCCCCCCCCTCGCCCCCCCCGGTAGTTAAACAGAACGTTTTGTTAAGTCTAAACTCTGAGACAGACCTTAGTATTACTTATTTGCATCTGCAGGTTACGGTCGCTTGTCTGACATGTGGGAAGGGACTGCCCCACGTTACCCACAGGAGCTGCGTCTGGGTCTCGCAGACACTACGTAGTATAGGCTCTCTGTTGCCTACAGTGCTTTCCTTACCAGTGACCCCAGACTTTTCTTCAGCTATAGTTATGAAGCAGAAAAATCATCGATCAGTGCTAAATAAGCCAAATTGAAAATGCTGTTGTTTCTATAGTTCAAGATATTTTTAAGATTACTTATTTACAGACTTCTAGTTCATTAGGCACAATTTTGAGAGTTCTTAAAATTCACTTTTTTCTTCTCTCCAAAACAGTGTTTATTATAAGAGAATGCTGTAATTGAGGCCATTAGCGCATCTCACGGAGGACTAACACTGGCACGTGGTGGCCTAGAAGAGTCATGGGGTTTAGAGATGGCAGCCCAAACCTAGTGTGTACAGTTAATTTCCATTTGTGTCGTTGAGAAAAAGCCTTGAGTAGTTTTATTTTTTGCTACTAGATTAAATATTAGTATATTTCCTTGCTAGCATTATTTTAACATGGTGTTTTCTAACATTAAGTGGTTCATAAAAAGGTCTTTTGGTATTGCTGGGAAGAGGTGGTAATTACTTGCTAGCACTAAGTATGCTAATGTTCTTAAAACTTTTTAAAGGTCCACGAGAAACGAGATGACTTGGGCAAAGGTGGAAATGAAGAAAGCACACAAACGGGAAACGCTGGGAGTCGTCTGGCGTGTGGTGTCATTGGGATCGCCAAGTAAACATTCCCTGGGATGCGATCTTGAGTCCTAGTAACTCCTATGTTATCTTGCTAGTTGTAGAAATTTAACTTGATAAACATTAAACACTGTAACTTTAAAAAAAATGTAATTCGTGTGACTTTTTAATTGCTTTAAGTACCTGTAATGAGAACTGATTTATGATCACTTGGAAGATTTGTATAATTTTATAAAACTCGTATTCAGTTAAAATGTCTGTTTCAACGATCGCTGTATTTTGCCAGGCTTAATAATCATCTGGGTATTAAACTTAATTGTCTGAATTTCTTCACTTCTCATTCAAGCCTGCAGTAAACAAATACACCATATGGCACTGAATTTTGAACGTACTAAAGCATCCAAATTGAAACTCTAAATTAGCTCTCGATACCCCTACATAGAGCTTGAATAGAACAGATTTAGTAGTATGTTGACAGGTATCACATGGTTCATAGAAGTCACTTTTCAAAGTGTTTTAAGTGATGTTTAAATTTTTAGCAGCCGGTCTTTCAGCTAAGACTAACCTCAACTTAAATCTTGGACAAATACCTTATGTCAGCTTTGGATGATTTGTCTGATGGGCTACTTAGATTTTGATTCAGTAAGATTAAATTACCTACCTGCAAAATAGCACGTCCTCTGCTCCGTACACAGAGGGACCTTTATTTCATTTGTGCCGATCTGCTTCCGGATTAGCCATTTAAAGGAATATACCATAGCACTTTAAGGTGGCACCAAGGGAATGCTTAAATGTGGTTTGTGTCTAAGGATTTATACATCAAATTAGTGAATTTAAATCTAGTTCTTAATTGTAAGTACTTACTATGTACCTATGAGAAATTGCTTTTACATGAATGTTAACCTAATTCAGATTTGGAGCATAGTTTCTTAACCGAAAATTGTCGAGAATGTTATTTCTAATAGAGAAACTAGAAATAAGTTAACAGTTCTAATTGATCATAAATATATGATATACTTCATCAAATGTAGGATATCGCTTGGGGGAGGAAAAGCGAATTTGGAAAAGGACAATTCATAGTTTTCAAAGTTTTGAAATTGGTGATAAAGAACCTTCTGCTCAGAATAAGTGGTTAAGATCACTGTCAGAATTTGAAACTATGAACGGATTTCACTAGTGTACAATTTGGAGTACATATGTGGGATAGGACTCAAATATAGGGACCTGCTTATGACCTTTCAAGGCTCAAGTGTAATTATTACCACTTGGTACTTCTGGGGGTGGGGGCCCATGTGCAAATAGGATGACTCCAATACTTAGAACTGGAAACATGGGTTTTTTTTTTAAATCCTTGAAATCTGACCACTAGATGACCACATGTATATTTCTTTTCAGCAACAGTTTCAGTTAGGGCTTTTTAAAGCCCCTCAGTGGGCCAACATCAAACAGAGGACAAGTTTTATAATTTAAGTCCAGAGGAACCTGGAGTTTTTTCTCATTTTCTAAAGTCAGGAACACAAAAACATTGTCCTAGAACCATTCTCCAAACAAAGGTCTTGCTGCAGAGTACTATTTAGGAACCAAAGTAATAAAGCAGCTTCATCTAGGAAGGAGGGCAAAGAAAGTTACCTGTTCAACACACTAAAACGAAGACAGTTTAAAAATATAACTTAAGAAAAAAAGCTTTAACAAGGCCATAAATACTTGGATTGTGTGGTCTTTTCCTTGGCACGGAGTAAAGCAGTTTTACGGAACTGCTTTTCTGTACTATTTCAGACATAGGTTTGATTTGGCTTTGGATGACTTCATGTAATAGTTCTTGGATAACCTACATCTATTTTTCCTAGTAAACCCAACAATTTTAAGCAAAAGAGAAAATACTTTATATGTTCTCATATGTGACAAAAAGTTCAGTCTACCTCTGCCCAGCAGGGGAGTTTAAAAAAAAGGTCAAGAAAGGCAACAGGCAAGGCTTATATTATAGGAAACAATAAACAATAGGTTGTGTTTAAGTCCTTGAAACCTATAAAATAAGACAAAAAGCTTTTAAGCTGCAATTGGTAACCTTGATTTCTTTCACTCTTTTGAAAAATTTAATGGGATGGTAAGAAAACACTCAACCTTCTAAGTAATACCCAGGTAATTGGATAATTTTATAGTACAAATGGGTACTTTGGGATCCAGTTCCTCCCCACCCCCAGCAAAATTTCTCTTCACAAATTAATTAGGGCAACATTTACCACAAAGCCAATGGCAAAAAAGAAATCCTTGATTGAACTGTGAAACTAACAAGCTTCTCAACATTAAAACTACGAACCTTTACACCTTATGATTGAAATGCTAAAAATAAAAAGTATTACAATGAAAAGTGTTTGAGAAGAACTACATAATGTCTATTTCCGTCAAGTAAACAAGTCTAATTTAGACTCCAATACAGTATTAACAGCTCAAACTTTGATGGTGAACAATCCTTTTCCACCTTAATGCAGTGTAGGAAGAATAGCACACATTAAAGTTTGTTATGAAAATAGAGTTTATTAAAAACATCCCTATTGTTTTGAGGAGCTTTCACCGTTACCTTGTCTTAAATTAAAAAAAAAAAAAAATAGAGAGCACTTCTAATTACGATTTGTAAACTTTTTAAAGTCAAAACTTTTAAAAAGTTACAGCAAAAAGGGTAATATTTATTCATATTTCAGTATTTTTTGTTATTTTGTGGCTATTTTTAAATAGAAGGGAAGCAATCAAATTGCTTACAATTCCCCACCAACTACCGCGGGGCTGTGAGATAGCAGGAGCACATATAATACAGCATCTGTACACCTCAAGCTCTACACTCCGCAAGTGTCACTGTCACATTTTGACAAATTCCAGTCTCTAACGAGGAGCCTCTGCTGCTGAGCCAGAATCCTTTTCAGGTTCAACGGATGAGGTAGCCTCAGCAGGTAACTCTTCAGAAGATTTTACAACTGCAGACTCAGACTCCCCCTTATCAAGTTCTGAAACAGTGTCTACGTTTCCCACTTGGCTAATGGGAGGTTCAACGGCTTTGTTACCACCTGCCCTGTCTGTCACCTCAGGCTTCTCCTTTCCTCGGTTGTCTTCCTTTTCTCTACGAGACTCTCTATCTCTAGAATCTCTCTCTCTGTCTCGATGCCCACTAGAGCGTCTATTTCTCTCTTCCAAGTCTCTGTGCCTGTCCCGGTCAGGGCTCCTCCTTCCCCACTCTCTCCTTTCACGGTTACTATTATCTCTATCATCATTACGGTTCCCATACCGTTCCCGGTCATTTTCCACCCTATTTCCAAAAGATCTTCTTCCAAACCTCTCTTGGTCTCTACCTGAATTGAACTGCTGCCTGTTATCATTTCTAAACGGCTGTGACGGCTGCTGAGCTGGTGGCGGCTGCTGAGCTGGTGGCGGCTGCTGCGGCTGCGGCTGCGTCGGGGGTGGCTGCTGTGGCTGTGGCTGTTGCTGCCTTCCGTCTCTGTCTTCGGGACCCCCTGGGCCTGGCCCTGGGCCCCCAAGGCCCGGCATTCCCCCAGGCCTAACAAAGGGGCCGTGCGGTGGAAAGGGGCCCTTCATTCCATGAGGTGGAGGCATTCCAAAGCTCCCGGGTCCTGGTGGCGGACCTCGATGCATCATATGCGGTGGCATGGGGCGAGGTGGCATCAAAGGAAACCGCTGTAAGTGAGGGGGAGGCATTCCCGGAGGGCGCTGTAGTGGGATTAGGCCAGGTCGGGCACCAAGAAGACCAGTGGATGGTGCTTGGAGCCCAATGACAGGACCAGGTGCAACGCCTTGAGTACCTAAAAGAGAGTAATAAAAATGTATGTAAAATAATACGGAAGACCGCATTCTGTTTCCAACTGTTTCCTGTGGAGCCTGAATCAAAATAAAGTTCAATCCAGAACCTTCAAATCTGTTTGCTAGTCTACCTGTGCAAAACTCAACCTGAGGACCAACAACCCAAAGCACGCAGTCTTAAAGAGATACTATATATTATACAAAGATATGTATGATTAGTGTATAGATAATTCATATCTAATAAAGGTAGAGGTCAAAATAAGATGGAAGAAGAAACTGCAATACACCAACTTTTGGAAAGAGCACGTCAGTCTCCCATCTAGAGCCATCACTAGTAGCTGATTGGGAAAATACTTAGAACACTCAAAATACTTAAAACATCTGAGCAATGCAATGCCCTAGGCCTCATGAGACAAAGGGCTGAACTATGCTATGTGAGCCAACTGAAGTCTATCTCAGGTGTACTCTGAGGAAAATTTAAGACTTTTAAGCCTTAACTTACTAGGAAAAAGTACAGGGTCACTAACCCAGAAAATCCACTCAAAAGGGAGGTGTCTGATTCTGTGTCATTAAAATGCCTTGTTAAACAGTAAGCCTCACTTGGACAGTAATGCTTAAAAAAATAAAGATTCCAACACCAACAGAGAGCCTATTTTTACAGGTCCTTTTTCAAAGCACACCATAAGGCATAAACTTGCTAGGCCCAAATGATGGAATTATGCTGAAAAGTTTGGCCATTCATCTTCTATTCATTCCTCCTAAGGTGGCGAGACCGATGGGGTTGGTGCTGTTGACAGTGACAAGGACTTCCTGATTTTATTTCCTATTTTCATGAGGGTTTGCTCATATTTTGGTGTAAGTCCTACAAATAAAACCACCCCATCATTTAAAATGATATGGCAAAATAATACAGATTCTGTTTGGGTTCACCACTTCAGTAACAGAAAGACCTCGCCCTCCCGATTTCTTTGCAAATTATCAACACCACAAGGGAAAACTATGACCGACACGAGTTACTCTAACAACGGAAAATGTTCCAGATATTGTCAGAACATATTAATTATCCATACCTTGCAGAAAGGCCTTTGAGCAAGTTAGGGGCTCTGACTCTCAACCATCGATGGTAAGAGAAATGCTCTTGTGACACTAACACCGAATACTTCAATGTTAGTGTTTTCTTCCTCCTCCCCCTGACAGCAGGTTATTTTTTTGTTAACAGAACCACTTCCTCTTAAGTGCTTTAGCAAACATTAAACAAGTCCTGCTTGCTCCTAAATTTTCTATATAAGCAATACTAAACATAAACAAGAGTTTCTACTTCAGTTTCTGATCGTCACAACGATTGTTGTGGAATCAGAATGGTCCAATCCGATTCTGTCAGATATAAGGACTAAATAGAGTGGACCTGAAAATCTATATATACCAGTTTATGACTCACCAGCTTTGGGAGTTACTTAAACACAATACCTTCTTTCAAATGCTTAAAAAGATGTATATTATGCTTGGTGAAATATACTCACTTAGGACGTGTGCCTCAGAAATATTACCTGCCTCTTATGGAGATTAAATGGGACAGAATATAGAAGAGTGAGCTCAGAGCCTTGTCTACAGTTAAACGCTGAAATTTTCACATCTATTTTGACAGGTGATAAATATCCTAACATTAAATATCTGACTTCACAAAACTGCATGTTTCATCTCTGATAGGATCTTATTAACCTCCTATGCTCTCCCATACCCATCATAGTCTCAAGTCCAGCACTTTGATAGTTGGGAAAAATGTGAATACACTGAGTTTCTACATGTCAGGCCTGAACTTAAAAACTGCTGATTACCTCAATAAGAAGCTAGAAATTATGAAATGGATAAACGAAGCAAAGACCTAGTTGCTTCACATACTCTTAGGAAAATCCCATTGAACATACACAGAACCACCACCTAATACCATATTTCAGACTGAACAAATCCAATGGTAAACTTATTCCTATTTGTTTAGTAAACACTTATTGACTGTATACCATACAGCTGGACAGCAAAAGCACCTAAGATATATCCTTGCTCTTTTAAAAAGAATCAGTCCTGGGGCGCCCGGGTGGCTCACTTGGTTGAGTGTCTGACTCTTGATTCCGTCTCAGGTCACGATCTCATGGTTCATCAGTTCAACCCCTGCGTCAGGCTCTGTGCTGACAGCATGGGGCCTGCTTGGGATTCTCTCTCTCTCTGCCCCTCTCCTGTTCACTAGCTCTCTCAAAATAAATATTAAATAAAAGTTAAAATAAAAGGAATCCATCCCAACATTTATAGACTGTAACTCAAAGCAACATAAAATGTATGTGCCCCAGTACTGCCCTTTAAAGAGAGAAATCATGCATAGATGCACTTAAATAAATTGAGCTTTACTTTCCCACCAGCCCTTAAGGAATAAAATGACCACTGAAGTGGGATTAGGCCTTTTTCAGAGATAAATGTGGCACACTTGAGTACGTATTTATAGGATTAAGCTACCAATACCAAATTTTTAAATAACACTAGAAAAATGGGGAAGAGGTTTAAAGCATCTTATTGTAACAAAATTAGATAAATTCTTAAGAGGAAACAGTGACTCTTACAGGACAACGGAAAGGTCTCGCTTCTTGATTTAACCATAAAGACTGGCTTCCTCAGCTACCAATGACGACAGTGGCCAAAGGATGTACGGCCACCTCACCCTTGTACAGAACAGACAAAATGGGCCATGATTCTCCAAAAAATATAAACCTGTTTCTAGGAACACAGCTCTTAAGTCCTTTATAACGTGCATTTGAGAGTGCATGAAGATTGATTTGATAGGGTTAACATTTATACATAAATGATTTAACATTTAAAAACTTATGATTTAACACATAAATCATATTTAAGCTACCTACAGTTATTTTTATAGAGCAAAAATACTGCCTCATTTATTGACTCCATATGTACTGAGATTTGTATTTGCCTAATACTGTACACTCAAATCCCTTCCCTCATTTGTAAACAAGTGGATTTCTTTTTAATCCTTCATGAGCCAACATTTACAGATCCCGACAGCATATTCCCATAGTCCTAAACATCGGCTTTCAGGCCACAAAAGTGATAAAAATTGTGGATTATAATTTTTTTCCTGCAGTGGACATGTACTGCTTTAATAGTAAGTACTAAAAATATACTAGGTGGCATAAGCCCTTGATAGGCATGCTAGTTGAATTTCATTTTTAATTAGGAAAGCTGGCATTATGCACATTCAATGGACTCCATAGCAAGTTACCCAGGTCTAAAGGGCATTCAAACAATTATTCATTTTATCTGGAAGTACGACATGCAATGTCACGGACAAGTTTTCTAGAGTTACAAATTAAAAAGAATTCACACATACTGAACATCTGAACCTTATTAACTCATTTCACGTGCTGGAGACATAAAGATAAAACAAGGCCCTCACCTTCAAACTGGACATGGCCTAAGTAGAAAGAAACTGCTGGAAGACATGGCACCAGCTAGTATGGGGACAAAGCTGGAACTGATAAAGCTGCTGTGCAGGAATCTGAGTCCAAGTCCTAGAGGGCTTGAAAAGGGTCTCAAAAGAAAGGGAGGAAGGACATCACTGGTCAAGAGAAATCCATGGAATGTCCTTTGACAAGAGAGACAAATACAGAAGATGAGGTTTTTTACTGAAGCAGCAGGAAAGAATGTGTCAATAAAATTACTATCAATTAAAGAAAAAAGAGGTTCGTAATGCTGAGCAGGCAGGCTAGGGCAAGTCAGAGATGTCCTGTGCCACAAGAGACCTGGGACTTACCAAGGAATTGTTTTGCAGGGATGAGTCTGTGTTCATTTTTGAAAGCCCTTTCTGGCGAGCAGCGGAACAGGAAAGGAAGGGAAAGACACTGGAAAGCAGGTGGACTTACTCTCAATGCAGGAATTTAGGAAGAGAAGCTATTTTGGGGAGACAAATTTCATTCCACACACACCCCCAATTTCTTAAGAGTTAGAGGGGCCTGGGTTAGATCTGGTGGAAACGTGCAGAAGAAACTGGTGTGTATACCTAGAGCTCACAAGAGTCATGGTGTTACCCACAGCTCAGGTAAGAAAAAGGAAAGAGTTTCAGACCGGGGGAAACACCACCTTAAAGACTCTGAGATTTCTAATACAGTAAGATTTTAATGCAGAAAAAGGGGACAGCCCCAAATGTATGTATTTGAATTTGAGGAAGTATAAGAAATACACTGGAGTCTAACTCAAAACGAAGACTTAACTGGATATTCCTGTGATGAGCCAAAACCCAGTCATCTTCACCATTTAAAAACAAAGATTAAAGGGGAGGTGTCACTGCAATCTAGAGCAAAGATGTTCAGAATTATGTGAAATAAACAAGAAGTATGTTAAAAGGCTAAAGGGGCAGTGAGGGGGAGGGGAGATTGGTATCATGGTTGGAGTCCAATGTGGATCTGGAAATCTCAGAACATACATATGGGATACAGATAGTATCTCTCTGCCAAGGACCACAAAGTGTGTGGGGACGGGGAGAGAAATAAAGGTTCAAATACAATACTGTGGGTATGACCAACTGCCTCAGTTAACAGTTGGATGCTTTTCAAGAGGATATAGGGGCACCTGGGTGGCTCCGTCGGCTAAGCACCCCAACTCTTGGTTTCAGCTCAGGTCATGATCTTGTGATTGGGGAGTTCGAGCCCCATGTTGAGCTCTGCATTGGCAGTGCAGAGCCTGCTTGGGATTCTCTCTCCCTCTGCCCCTCCTGCATGTTCTCAAAATAATCAATAAACTTAAAAAAAAATGGAGGGGGGGGGGAAGAGGATGTCAAGTGGGATTTTTTCAGCAGTAAGGACTTGCCAGGTGAAAAGGGGAGAGAATGTAGGAGAGGGTGTTATGGAACATCTAAACACCTCTTCTACAGTATTGTCCTCCATCCTACAAGCGCCACTGCCTCTAGAAGTCCTGGACCTTTTGTTACCAACACGTCCTCATCTGCAAGTACCCCAACTCTCCAACCCCCTTCCTAGAGTCATTTTTGATCCCATGAGGGGCAGGCCACCACAATACCCTTCAATGTCTTTACTTTCCTCCTTACCTGCCTCAGAGTCCACGGTTCCCCCTCACCACAGTTGTCTGCAAAAACCTCAATGGTTTTGAATGCAACTCTTCTACCCAATCTGTACACAGACAGGGCTGGGGGCCACCCCACCCCCAACACACCAACTGGCCTCTTTTTAGGTTTACAACCTCGCCCACAAGTGCTTAATTCTGGTTAGTGAATCTAACTTTCCCTAGATGTCTACTTCACATGCTCCTGTTTCTCCTCAATCCCATCTACTCTAAGGGGGTTGGTTTCTTTTAGAACAAACCCAGTTGAGATAAAATTTACAGTTTATAATTGACCCACATAAAGCATTTAATTCAATGGGTTTTAGTATATTCAGAGTTGGGCAACCATCACAACCTTTAGTATATTTTCATCACCTGAAAAAAACAAATCCTCTATCACCCATGTCCCTGTGATTGCCCTACGCCTCCCCCCAAGCAACCACATCCCCTGGTTGGTTTCTCTAGATCTGCCTATGCTGTACATTTCACATGGACGGAGTCCTACAATACGTGATCCTCTGTGACTGGCTTCTTTCACTTAGTGTATGTTTTCAAGGTTTATCCATGTTGCAGCATGTATAAGTGCTTTTTTTTTTAAATTACCAAGGGATATTCCATTATATGTATATACCACATTTTATTTATCCTGGTTGATCATGAAAAGAAAAATTAAGGTTTTTGGAAAAAACTTTTTCACTTACCCACCACCAGCCCACCTACCAATTTACCTGTACCTGTAACCGTATTACTCCTTCTGAGAACATCCATGCTCCAAGGGGTTAAGTCTTTTATTCAAACCCTGAACCCATACCCTCTTACCTACATAAGGATTATCAGCTTAGCCAACCTCTCCTTTCTTGCACCAAGTATTTCCCCTCTGATTTTCCAATAATAAAGATGCTGTATTTTCACCCATCTTTTAGAAATAGAAACAGGGGCGTCTGGGTGGCTCAGTCAGTTAAGCGTCTGACTTGTTCATGGGTTTGGGCCCCACGTCGGGCTCTGTGCTGACAGCTAGGTCAGAGCCTAAAGCCTGCTTCAGATTCTGTACCTCCCTCTCTCTCTGACCCTCCCCTGCTCACACTGTCTCTCTCTCTCAGAAATAAATAAAACATTAAAAAAAATAGAAACAGAAACAAAAACTCCTTTACCCTGTCATCTCAACTGTTCACCTTTTACTGTTCCTCTATAAAACAAATCTCCTCAAAGAACCATCCAAAATCACTGTATCCATTTCCACATCTTCCATGCTCTCCTGCCCCTATGTAACTAGGCTTTTGGATCCATTATTCGGAGGAAATCATTTCCAAAGTTACCCAAGAGCCTTTGTTCAAATCCAGGCAGCAAGTTCCAGGGCTCGTCCTTAACCCACCTATGCACGACCAATAGGTGATACCTCCCCATCCTTCCTAGGAACTAACTCTATTTGGCTACCAGAACACTGCCCGCTCCCCACCCCACCCCCCCACTTGTGCTGCACCTTCCAGCATCCTCTGCTGAACAGAACAGTGGTTAAAACCACAGGTGTTGGAGCAATGCTAGCTCCAATTCTGGCTCCACCACTTGCAGCTGTTCACCTGGGAAGGCTACTCATCTGTTTGTGCTTCATCCTCCCCATCTGTAAAATGGGGGTAACTGTACTTCGCTCTGAGGGCTGGAACGCTCACATGACTGACACATGCAAACTCTTTGCAAGACACATACAAACTCCTGGCAACCGGAACTATGTCTGCCTCAATTCTCATAACTTTATTCTCAACTGCTACGTTGCTGAAGTATTCCTAGGCTCATCCCTCTCACTTTGTCTCTATTTACATTCCCTTCTTAGATAACCACGGGCTCCTGTGGCTGTGCTGATGGTTTGTGGAGGACACGTGAAATTACATCTCGACTTTATTCACCAAGTTGTTTACTTATCATCTGCACCTCAATTTCCAAGTTAAAATACCCAACATTTTAACTTGATATCCCCTCTGCAGATCCAGTCCTCCTGGACATTCACCCATCTCAAGAATGGAGATTACATCCTATCAACTGCTCACATCGAATACTCAATCTTGACTCCTTTCTCTCATATCCCATATTTAAGTACTGAAGGCAATTAGGAAGACCCTATCTTTAAAATAAATTCAATGTCCAACCACTTCATTTCCCCCACTGTCCCAGCCCAATGGAGGTAGTTAACTTGATACTACTGCAACATCCACACTAGCGCCCTCCTCCCACTGTTACCAACTCCTGTACTCTGCTTTCTACAGAACAGCCATTATCCTTTAAAACATATAGACTACAACTCCAACATTCCCAATTACACCCATAACCTGGCCCTTGACAACCTTCTCCAAACTCATAGCCTGCAATCTTTTCTTGGTTCATCTTGCTCCAACCACACTAGCATACTGTGGTCCCTCAAGCCAAGTTCATTCCCATTTCAGCCTCCTTTTGTACTTCTACCTGAAGTATCTTTTCTCTGTATTTCCATAGCTTTCCCCCATTATTTCTCTCCATATTACCTCCTTAGATGCCCTCTTGGGCCATATACTATTGAAAATAGAACATCCCATGTGAGACTCCTCCTATTTCCCAAGTGTTCTATGCTTTACTCTTCAAAGGAACATCTCCATGTGAAATTATTAGTTTATTTATTATCTAAGTCCCTACTAGAATATAAGCTCTAAGAAGACAGGCTTTGTCTTGTTCATTCAGGTATCTCTAGTACCAGGATGGTACCTGGCACACAGTGGCTAATGAATAAAATACACGTAGAATGTATGAATGGTAGTGGCAGAGGTGATGACCAAACTCTTCGAGGAGAAAATCTCTCTCAGGCTGCAAGACAAGAGGCTAGAAGGTCCAGGTCTCTCCCCCAGGGTGGTGGTGTCTTTCCATTGTTAACCAACAAAGACCTGAAATTTATTTTGAGAAATCCTGCAATTTTCTTTAACTACCTCCTTTTAGGTTTCTAGTTGGCAGTTCGTTCTTTTTTGATCTGATCCCAATAAAATGAATGTTACTGTGGCATTTCCATGAGCCTAAAATGAAATCCCACACAAGGAAAAGAAATATACCAACCACTCTTATTTCTCCCACCAATAAACCTAAGATCCCTAAGCATGCATATGTATGCATAATTTTTAAAAAAACATTAAGTGTTTTTCTTCATCCCATACAGTCAGAAAACTGAAGTAACAGTGCAACCCATACGTGTATTTCCTTTGCCTAGATTTCACTGTTTAGTAACATTTAGAGCGTAACTATCCTGAAAAGGCTCCCAGGCAATTCTTACAGTAGGCACTATGTTTGGAGCAGAGAGGAACAAGAGTAAGGAGCTAGTTTTCAAAGGATGAGAAATCTTTTAAGAGAAATTTGAGTCTTCAACAGTAAGTAATACAAGTATATGGGGGAGGTGTATCTATTTTTAGTAGAGGAATATATTATGTTTTGCTAAATTCCAAAATACAAAAACCAGAATTTCAAATGAAGAGAAAGCAGACAGATTATTTTAAAACGACTCCTTGGCTTTTTGCAAAATTATGTACAATAGGTTTTGTCTGGTCAACTTCCCTATTGTTCACCTATAGTGACTTAATTTTAGGATTTGTATACAAACTGCTATTTTACCAGAACTGGCAAAATGTAATAGCTCTTAGAGTTAAGAGTTGCACTATCTGAGTTGAGAAGTTTGGAGTAAACAATTAACCTATCACTCAATGAGATTTTCTACAGGGACTATTACTTTCAATGTTAGCTGGGAAAAAAAAAAAATCTTACCTGAAATTCTTCACAGCCACATCTTTGTCTACAAAAGCACTCTACAGAGCACAGAGTGTCTGCCCTCCCACCTTCCTCAAGCCCAAAGTGATGGATGTCGAAGAGACTGAAATTTGAGAGAGACTCCAGGCTATAGCTCTATAGCCCAGGAAGTACAGAGGGACATGGAGACAATGGATAAGCAGCTTCAAGTTTTTGTACAAGACCCTCCCTGTGGTTTTCACCTGAAGTACTTCACCTTCTGAGAAAATACAGGGTATTTACCCATAGATTTAAATCCAAGACAAGTATCTGTTGTGGATTCATAGTTATTAAATACTGTATCCACTGAACAATGTTATATACCAAGTTGAAGGTACTGTGATGACTATTTAGGAACCATTTCTACTATAGAACACTAGTGGAATAATTACCAATGTAATATTCAGAGTACCAATTTGAATATTTTAAAGCTTTGAAAGAACACTATAGGATAAAGTCACCAGATTTTGGGGAGTACCAAAACAAATCTCTAGTAGATACCTCTATCATCTAATTTAAAATAACCAGACATTGACAAAGTTCACAGTAAGAAAAAAAAAAAATACTAAAATGTAGAAGTATTAAAAATTAGGTATTATCATTAAAAAAACACTTTCCAAAGGATTTTCTTCAGGTTTTCTTTGAATGTTATTCACACTAGTTTGGTGCTCTAATGTTCTAATTTAAATATTGTTAAAAATCAAAATTCTGACAGAGAAATCCAAGCTAAGTGAAATTATCACAAATCAAATATCAATTTCAAAGTAATTATAGAATGTGATGGTAAAACTATTCAGCTTCTAGGCAGTTTTAAGGACTGTAACTATTACAATAAAGCAAACATGCCTGTTTAATTATTCCAAATCAATTCTGTGCACATAATTTCCTGAAGTGTCCAAATTTGGGAACATCGACTCAAATGCCTGAGTTCATGCAGGGATGCGTAGAAATCAAGCCTGAAGGGCATCACACACTGTCTAGCAATTCAGCCTGGAGGCCACCAATTTGTGACTTCTGCTTTAGATCTTTGGTAACAAAAATTATCAGTAAGTAGGAAGCAATCTGAGAAAAACCCAATTCTTATGAATTTCACCATCAGCTATAGCAGTATGACAAAATTAGGGAAGAATCTGCATATTAATAATGAATAAATGTATCTGACAAGAGAAAAGCCTTTAATTTTCCACAAAAGGAATGGGTCCAAGTTAGTATAATTTTCCCTTGAAAAGATATTTTGGATATACTGGTAACAGAGTAGAGATAGGTAACACAAACAAACATTTTTTTTGTGTGTATTTCTTTTTTATTGTCTGGAACACCAAAGTAACCGAAATTTCACATTTACAATGAACTTTTTAATAAAAATACTATACATATTAGAGATACATGTTATACAAAAGTTTCTGAAAAGTAAACACATACACTTACACAGTAGAGAATAAACTGAATTGCTGTTATCATTAATATTCCTTCTCTCCTAAATGATTAACAACTGTAGACGGTTACCAATAGCTCTGAGAACCATCACTACTCTAACTAGCTATCTTGGTGTGTGAGCTAAGAATGGATTTCTTTAAAATCAAGTGATAATGAATTATTGTTATGCATGATATAATTTCGTATTTTCGATTATCAGTTACTAAAATAATCAGAATTCCAACAACATGGAGATTTAGTTCTACACAAATCTGGTAGTATGGGCTACTTGATCCCAACTCCAGAAAAAGGTAGTCATCACTTCCAAACTAAAGCCCACACTTCCATCTGATCATTCGGAAAATTCTTTAAGCCAAACCATCTTTGCAGCACTCACTGCCTCCTCCCAGTATAATCAGGCTGTACTACTAAATTTTAGGAAATCTGTTGAACATTTGTTTGGTCCCCACTACTTTAAAAGTATTAGTACCAAGTTTCAGTAATTAAGATCTGAGAATTTAGTTAAGTCTCAAGGACAGGTTCATTTCCCCTTACTAGAAAACTATCTGAGTATTGTTAATAGAAAGAATACAGATATCATATTGCGTGCTATTTCAGTGAAATATCACTATGAACAACATAAATTTTCTCAGTACAACAACTGATGGAACTTTAATATGTGTCAACTTATGACCTGGTCTAATCTACCATGAAAAGATCTGAGGCAACTATGTAAAGACACATTTTTTTCCTTAAAAAGCTTGCTTCCTCTGCCAACAAATAAAACAGTTTAAAACGAATCACAGGGGCGCCTGGGTGGCTCAGTCGGTTAAGCGTCCGACTTCGGCTCAGGTCATGATCTCACGGTTCGTGGGTTCGAGCCCCGCGTCGGGCTCTGTGCTGACTGCCAGCTCAGAGCCTGGAGCCTGCTTCAGATTCTGTATCTCCCTCTCTCTGACCCTCCCCTGCTCACGCTGTCTCTCTCTCAGAAATAAAAACATTAAAAAAAACAAAACAAAACCCAAATCATAGCTAAAGTAATATCATTTTAGAATTACAAAGTAAAGATATTCTTCTCTAGGTATTCTAAGTATCCCTTATGACACTCCTTACCTGTAATAAGCACACACCATTCACTGACAGCCTAGCCTGTGGCAGGCTCCATGTGTCAGTTGTTTACATACACAAGCCCAGTGAATCACCACAACACCCTGGTGTGCCATTTTTATTCCCCCCCCCCTCCTTTTTTTTTTTACAGATGAAGAAACTGGAGTTTCATATCACCTTCTAGGCTTAGAGTTTTCTGGTACAGCATAGCATTTCTTTTTATTATCATAAGAGAAAACATTAGAGCACCAAGAGGAACCTTGAAAGCATCTTATTGCTAATATTCTGTTACCCTGGTCACCATCAACAACCTCCCACCCTGAGCAGCAATGCCTCAGAGCTGCCATACCGCATGTGGGCACTGCACTCCTTTATCAACAGGAGGCAACTGTGATTACTCATTTGGATAAATCCTCCTTTCTTTAAAAGGTCAAATTTTTTGGGAATTTCTTTTCAAGATTTCTAGTTGAGGGAACACAAAAGGCTTTCTTTCTTGTGACTGAAATTAAGTTACTGCATTTTACTTAAAAGTACTCATTTTAACAAAAACAGTTTTCCTTTTTATGTAATGTCACACTTTAATCATTCCAGATTTGGAACAGCCTTTAATTTTTAAGTTTTGTTTTCAAAGTTATAGACAAACAAGTGAGGTACAAACAGCCCTGCATTGAGAACCATCTATCTATCCACTTATTCAAGTAACGACTGGCCCTCTCTCACAGAGTTTCCATTCTAGTATGTATTTGGGAAAGGGAGGGAAGGAAAGACACACATAGAATTATGTCAAGTAATGGTAAACGCTAAGTGCTTAGGTTAGTAGGTTTGGTTTCAAGCTCACCAACTTTTGATCTGTGCTTTATTTTGTTTCACATGTTGGATGCAGAGTTCAGATTATGCACTTCGGTTGTGATAAGAAATAAAGGGCAGAGCGGTCAAGACCTAAATGTTAAATCAGGAGCAGGCTACTTATACTTCATACTTATTTGAAAGTAGTGGTTATTAAACTCTTTGGGATGAAGAAATCTTTCATTCAGAGAGTTTACTAAGACCAGAAAAAAAGCACAAATGCATGCCATTTTGTAAATACTCTCCCGTGGCCTAATATCCACAGATGACAGACTAGGAAATTTCACTACAAAGAAAATTCATAATCAGGGGTGCTGGTGTGAAGTGGAGAAAAGCGGCCGATCAGAAAAGTCAAGCCAACTCAGATTCTGTGATTCTTATGCAACTATCTTTTTACAAATATGAAAAACAAAAGTGAGATCCAAAGACATTAACGTTTCGTGGATCCTAGAACAATGTTCCTTCTACTACATGATTTTCATTTATAGTGTAGACCCCTTAGGCAATTTCCTCATTAAACACACTATTTTCCATCTTAACGATGACTACTGCTACAATACTGGTGACAAGTTTTAATCCCAAATTCTCTTTCACCATTACCCAGTCTGTGTACTAGAGGAAATAAAAATCAAGTTTATTATCGGACTAAGCTTAGTCTCAGAGAGGGCAGAAGACAGCATGCCATTTAAAAACAAATTGATTTTTATTATAAATATAGTATATGCACAAAGTAAAAATTTCCAACAGCACTGAAAGGTGTAAGTGAAAAGTAAAAGTCCTGAATCACAAACTAATGTCCTGTAGTCCTAACATCCCATAGTCCTACATCTCAGAGGCAACTAATGTGCTCTCTCCTAAAAAAAAAGATCTAAGATTATGAAAGCACATATGTACACATACATATACCTCTGAAAAATACAATGGGCTCACAGGACTAGAATGTTATAATGCTAAGGATGATTTAACTACCCATTAGGAGAATCAAGCGTTAATTACACTTGGGAAAACCACTTCAAAATACAGCAATTTATTAATGTAACAGATTAATAACTCTAACAAGTCTATAAGATATAACAAATCTATAAAATAATCATTTATAATTCAAGCAAAGGTAAAGCCTCGTAAAGACATAAACAATCTAAATCACACTTCCCTTGATCGTGGCAGTAAAACTGTGGGTAAAGAGTACCAACAGATAAAACTGGCAGGAGAAAACTGAAGGGTCAGTGAGAAAGCATTACCCTAGGCTGTACAAGTATCATTCAGACAATAAAGCCATTTTATTACATGTATCTAAGAGAAGTTCTTTGCTGGCCAAGAGAAAGCTATTACAGCCCAGGGTTTTAGAAAAATGGGTCCAGACAGGGAAAAAATTCTAAGTTGTCAAAGAAATGCTATCTCTTTATAAAGCTGAATGTCTGGGGTTTTAATCATGGACTTTGTACCAATCCCTTCTGTCAGAGATTCATCACTTTCCTATAGCAAATTAAGATGTACAAATCCACACTTTTATTCAGGACAAACAGGATTTCATCTTAGAGGCGGTCTCTGGGCCTACTCTTGGTAATGACCAAGTGCACGTATTTAAGAGGAAGCTCTTCCTCAGAGAAATGAGCATTGTTCTTTAAAAAAACCTAACTTGGGTAGGGGGGAAAAAACTACTGATAAAAAAATTAACTTACCAAGAAGTGAAACAGGCTGCGTTACAGGAGGGGTGGGCAGATTCGTGGGTGCAGCAGGTGGCACAGCGGAGCCATACATTTTCGCACTGTCACCAGACTCGGCGTTTCCTCTAGCCCCAGACACCACTGTTGGAATGGGATTTCCAATAGATAAGTCTTTTGTAGTGTCTTCATTTATACCAGCGATAGTAGCTAAGGAATATAATTACATCAACATGTGAAGCTGAATAATTATCTCCCCAGTCAACATTCTCCTGCCACACTCTAGACCCTATTACTGGTCCACTTTCCCTCCTACTCTCAACACCAAGAGGACTAGTGAACACAAAAGGAAAACATGCTTACAGTTTGGGATGCTTATTGGTGGAGTGTGAGGAGGAGGAATGGATACGGGTGGAGTTATAGGAGGTGGGGGTCCAGGAGGAAGAAAACCTACAATAAGAAAAATAATGTCAACGTATGCTGTGTCCCCTAATTCGGGGATCTAAAAAGAATGTCTTCTTAAACAACTCACTGTACCTGGTGGTAAATGCATCGGGTTAAATCCTGGGCGCAAAAACGGTGGGGGCGGCGGCGGCGGCGGCACACCGGGAGCGAAACCCGGAGGAGGAATGCCCAAGGGAGGCGTGAAAGCGGGGGGCTGGAGAGCACCAACTACGGGAGGCCCTGGCTGATGCGGCGGGACCTAAAGACCAAGGAAGAATAATGAAGCCAAGGACCTAGCCACCCTCCCACCCGTACAGTAAGGAGAGATGAAGATCTTGGTTATTTTGAAATTTTTGATTCTGTGAGTAAATTTATCTGGTAACAGGTGGTAATTAGTACTCCCTCTAAAGGACAGTCCTCAAATTTCTGTTCTCTATGACAGCAAATTCACACTGTACCTCACAAGCATCTCCTGGTGTCCTGACAGAACACGCTATGTTAAAAAATGTACCACGGTCACGTCAGTAAATTTGAGAACTACAACTCTAAGAAAAGCGACCTGGCAACTTATAGGGATTAAGATCACAGGTCCTGGGGGGAAACTGCCTGCCCCCTTCCTGCTTTTAACTAGCTTTGTGACCTCAAGTGCCTCAGTTTACTCATCTGTAAAATGAAAAATATGCCAACCTCACATAATTATGGGGATTACAGAGGGAATACATGTTAAGTGCTGGTGCCTGTCACTTAAAAAACACCCTACAAATGTTAGCTATTAAAAAATATATATATGACCAATTTTAACAGATTAGTCAGGTTTCTTTAAATGAGTGGTGATAATACACTGAATCTTATTTAGAATCTGTGCTGGAAGGGCCTGTCCAAAAGATGAAGTAAAGAGTCTGTCAATGTAGGGAATCTATTTATAAAATATCAGCACTAAGTATGTATCAAAGCATGTAATTTTCTCCTTACACTGGGAAAATCAAGAGGCTACATAACCCACTTTTGTGATAGCTCAGATTTATCTGATTCAGATTTAATGTGAAAAACTGAAAAAGGTACGGAAAAGCAAGAAAAATCTAACAGATCAGATAAAACTGTGGGTCAAGTACCTACAATTTTTTACCGAAAGGTTGTTCATTATTGAGCTCTTATAATTTAACACACACTACCTCATTTAATCCTCAAAACTGACTTAGGAAGAACAACTCTGACCTAGGAAGAATACCAGAGCCAAAGCCAAGAGGGGGAACTTGTGCATTTGTAGATAGGGAATTAAAGCTTAGGTGATCTGCCCAATGTCACATTGCTGAGAATAAACAATTGAGCTGGGATTCAAACTACATTCTGTCAGAATCTAGACTGTCTCCTCCCAAGTAATAAATGCACTGACTGACCACACAGTTTATGAACATACCTTCATGTTAAATGGCACTCAATTTATTAAACAGCTCTCACTCATCCTTTAAAAAAAATTTCATGACAGAACCACCCAAACTGAAGATGAAGAGACTCTCTTTCTCTCAAAACATCTGCTTGTTGGGTATATATCCAAGTTCTCTCAGAACATAAACTACCCAAAGAATAAAGATCCAATAAAAGAAGGGCAGAAATGGTGGGGGAAAGGGGGAGAGGCAAACCATGAGAGACTCTTGAATGCTGACAAAAACTGAGGACTGGTGGATGTGGGGGGGAGGAGGGGTGGGCATGGAGGAGGGCACTTGTGGGGATGAGCACTGGGTGTTATGTGGAAACTAATTTGACAATAAACTATTTGTAAAAAAAATTAAAAAAAAATAAAAAAAAATAAAAGCATAAAATCAGGAAAAAAAAAAAAAAAAGATCCAATAAAAGAAAACAAGAGGAAGCTGAATACAAGCAATGCGATTAGGTTTGCATCTTAAGTAGGAAACATTAGGAAGACACTGAATAATCTAGACAGATGCAAAGCAATATAAATTGATTTTACTGATGTTTATGAAAAAATGTGTTAGCTTATCAACAGGTCTGACATACCAAAATATTAACATGCACACATATGTGTTCGTGTCTTTTAACACTGACATAGACATACATCTATAATAAGAGAAAAGTTTTTCTGTCACTTACAAGTTTAAGTAACGCCCCAAATACTCTTACCTGTGGAGGTGGCACTGTTATAGGTGCGGGAACAGGAATAGGAGGCACAGGCACTGGCAAAGGTTTAGGTATGGGTGATACTGGTTCTGTATGTGAGGTTTCTGCCCCTCCGTTTTGAGCCACTTCATTTTCATGCTTCTTGGGGATTCCTTTCCAATCTAGGATTTAAAAATATTTAACAGTAAAACTTTACCATTTTTTTAAATAACTTTGCATCTAGAATTATTTTTAAAATGATTATATAAAAAAATCAGCAGTCTCATTATCAAAGAAATGCCTGTGCTAATCTTAATATTAACTAAATGAATGAACAATAACAAACATGCAAAAGAATGCTTATTGTGTGTCAGGCACTGTTTGAAGCACTTTCTGTATGTATTCCTTCAATGAATTCTCATAACCATCTAGAAGTAGGTCCCGTTATTATTCCCATTATACAAATGAGGAAAATAATTGGGAAATTGAGGAAAACAAGGTCACATACTAACAAGCAGCAGACTTGTTAGTCAAGACTCAACATACACACAACTGGATCCAGGGTCTATGTTTTTTGTTTTGTTTTGTTTGACGCACGGTCTATGTTTTTAACCATGATAGTATATTAGCTGGATTAAAGATCCCAGGAGGGAGGAGCAAGATTCTGTGCACCCCAACCAGAGCCTGTGCCAAAATGTTTGGCACACAGTAGACCCCTGATACATATCTGCCTGAATGGAAACCTAGCTCTACCTACCCTTTTAAAAAGTTTATCTGTGAGAGAGAGACAGACAGACAGACAGACAGAGAAAGAGAGAAAGCAAGCAGGGGAGGTAAAGAAAGAGAGAGAACCCCAAGCAGGCTCTACACTGTCATCACAGAACCAGATGCAGGGCTGGAACTCATGAACCATGAGATCATGACCTAAGCTTAAATCAAGAGTTGGACGCTTAACAGAGTGCATCACCCAGGAGTTCCAACCTAACTCACCCCTTAAGTGAAGGCATCATGCACTGGGGGAAAAGAGGTCATGGTACGGGAATGGCTCAACATTGCTTCATCTCTTTTTTGCTCTCCAACCAACTCTGCTTGCTTGAAACTCAAGTCGTTTGCTTTATTTTGCCATACCACCCTGCACTCCTCATCCAGCTATCTATCAATCCCCAGGTCATGCCCACACATGCTATTTTCCCCACTGTAATCCTACTGTCAATCCAGATTTTTAATAGTCATGCCATAGGTAACTTCACTTTCTCATCTTACATGTTTACTTTCAATCGCTTCTCTGGACATTTACATGCTTTCAAAGAAATTATTATGAAGCATTGGCTTAAAGCAATACCAATAATGCTCAGTTTAAGACTCATTTGGATCTGCTAGGTCTTCACAGTGAAAAATCCTATTTAATTTTTACTTAAATACTTAATACTGTAATTAATGATTAACTCCACAATCAGTATTATTTCATTTGTGTCTGAATCTATCCCACTAAATATAAGCTGCATTAAGGGAAAAGACCATATCTACTATCTCATGCACCATTGTTTCCTCAGTTTTTAGTGGAGCCAACGGCACACAGTGGGTACTTGAAAAATCTCAAAAATCCCTACAGCAGAGAATGAAACATTTTTCACATGCACTATCAAGAAAACAGATGAATTTTAAAGAACTAAAATATTGCTTTACCTGGATTAAGTGTATCACTGTCCAATATTCCTCCTTCACAAAAACTCTCCAGTTCTTCAGGCTTGACTTTGTCCCATGGAATATAAGTAACACCCAGTTCTACATCCCAATACTGCTTATAATCTGCCTTTATTCCTTTGTTTAAAGCCCAGGCAATCTATATCACCATCAGTTTAACATAAAAAGAAAGGATGGGAAAAAAGTCAGTTCTGAGAATTAACCATTCCTCACATTTCTAATCACTCAGACATGGGAAACAAGGGAGTAATCTGCCCTATTCCTGGATCTCACTTTGATGCTAGGAAATTGGTTAACCTTTTCTCCTCCTACTTTGTTCTCGTGGAATTTAACTGGCATCACCTCCATATCACTCCTCCAACCATTCACTCCCCAATCCAGCCAACATAAAACTTAGAGAAAAGGAAAATAATGTTTATTGGGGAAAGCTGAAGTTTCCTGTATAGCCCAGCACATGGGGACCACTTTCCAAAGTCTTGGGTACTTTGAAATTATTTACCATTACACAAAATCCTTTTGCAGTATGATCCAAGGGTACAGCGCTGAGGCAATGCAGACTCTGGCCCCTTACAGGAAGAATACCAATGTACCTATTATCTTTATCTCTGTTGAATATTTTTAAGTTTATTCTAAGAATGAGATGGCAAACTTTAAAACTAAAATGTGTAAAAACTAAAAATACCTTGCATTTAAACATTTAACATTTCAAATTAAAAGTTTTTAATTTTATGTTACCTTTTAGGAGATAAACCTCTTAAATAGCTACACATAAAATGCCTTAGTGTCCAAAATCAGTTTTTAAAAAGCCAAGTAATACTATGTGTTAAATGTAAAATAATAAGGTATAAAAATATACCTTTATGGATTTCTGGTTCACTTTATAGTTTCCTCGGCTCAGTTTCTGCAGGGCACGATAAGCATCTTGCCTATGAACCATAACAATATAGGCACAACCTCTTGGAGGAATCATCTGTTCCAAAACATTTTAATATTATAAAATATAATAAAATCCAAGAGCAACAAGAGACAATAAATACTAAATAACTAGTTCCAACATCCCCAAATCCCCTGCCCATTACCCACCCTCCCCAGCCAGGATTTTATAATCTGAGATTACCTTGTTATAAACTGGCAAGTCAAGTTTGATCTCAACTATCAACTTTTAAAAAAACCTATGGTTCTCCAAGTTTTGTTAATACAGATTTTTCTAGAGAAAGGTTTTAAATTAAACTTGGTTATCCAAGAAATGTGGTTAAATGCAGAGAATGCTAAGCATGGACTCAACACTTATACTCTAGCTACATCTACTACAAAGCTGGGCAAATTTTAACCTGGGCCTCAAGTCTTTAACTTTGTAAAATGGCATTAATCACACCTGTCCACTGTCATTACATTAACTTAATAAACACTCACATTAATTGATTCAATTGGACCAAACTCTTCTAGGAGACTTGCAACATCTTGCTGAGTAGTCCTTTTGTCCAGCTGTCCCACCCAGAGTGTAGTGCTACAAACTTAAAATAAAATTATAATCATAAAAATATACATATCTGGTAATGCGCAGCACGATACTTTTCTACAGGGGAAAAGAAAATCATTATAGAGAAAATGCGTAAGTTACAGGATACCATCAGGTTAAGTAGCAAATTCTATACGCATCTAAAAAAAACTCTAGTAAATTATAGTAGTACTTCCAGAAATGGAGTAGGATGATGAATAACATAAGAGCTGAAAAAGTCTCTTTCTTTTGTTGACAGATCTAAAGATTTCATTGACGAAAATGGGCCAGACACAATAACCTGCCCAAGGCCACCCCTGGCAAGTGAGAAGACCTGATCCAACTCTCAATCAACAACCAGGCCGGTGCTTCTGTCCACTGCTTCAGTTGTCCCTTTCTGACAGTCGAGTATACACAGTGGTTTTTCTCTTATGTTGTGTTCTATGTAATAAAACTTACAGAATCAGAAGCTTTACATACACCCTTCTTGTAGTATAAATTAGAATTTCAACTTATAACTGCTAATCTGTATCAAGAATGTGTCTAGCATACCTTATTAAACATATTCTAAACACATGATAATATTCAGGAGATAATGCAAGGTAATCTAGTCTGTAAAACCATAAATCTTTATAAAAGAGTTAGTTAATCTGGGAAAAAAGGAAAACCTTGCCATGATGTGAAAGAGACCTAGTTAATTGCTTTCAATTTCATAAAGCCATGCTATTATTTTATTCCTCATCACTATTAGTTTGATTTACTCCTTACTTGCTTCTTTATAACTGGCTTAACATATCAAAGCAAACTCAAGGATGTACACCAAAGCACAAACAAACAAGATATGATAGAGCAGTCATTTGCTATCAGTTAAAAAACATTTTAAACTTGAACATGAAAAAATAACGCAAGAATTTTAATTTACCACTTGCAGTTTCTGGTTTGATTTGAGGAAGGCCTTTTTGTCGGCGTTCTCTTTCTTTTTCTCGATCTCGCCTTTCTTGGGACCGAGATCTAGGCGAATGTCGGCGTCGATCTCTGGACCGAGAACGAGAACGGCGATGACGGGACCTTCGCGATCTAGAGCCAGATCGAGATCGCCTTCTTTTTGGTGACCTAAAATTTTCATGAGGAAGCGAACGAACACAACATGGAGAAAAAACAGAAAAGGTATCTATATATCTATATATAACTAAATAGTTTAATGTTTAGATATGTAATAATTCAGTAGCAAGAAATTCATTTTGAAGGTTTTTAACATGTTGAAAGTTAGAAACCATGCACATATTTTAAATGTGATAAATAAGGTTACTGGCATATATATGTATGTCTCATCTTGGATAACTTGGTACTAGACTGAATTATATACTGGTAGTGTTAGAGGCTGTCATCATTGAGATACACTTCTGCTACAGATATCTATCTTCTCAGTTAACTTCTTTTCTGCAGCAATTAAATCAATATCTGATTATAGTATTGCTTACTATCTTTCCATTTCTGTCGGCTGGAAACTTTGTGAAGGAACTGTGAATACATAATTCTTACTCTGTATAGCAGCATGTAGGCAGAACAGCAACTCAAGGGGTAAAAGCAGGGGTGAGATGACTGACCTTAGTTTTTTTTATTACTACTTCTGCTCCCATTCTACACATACAGACACACAAATGAACCAAATGTTATTTTATTAACACTGCATATCTAAAAGTAATTGTTTTGATTTTAATCATTCTCCTAAGACATAGATGACTGGAAAAACAACTTCTATCAATTACCTGGATGCTGACCTAGATCTCGACTTTCTGTTATCAGACATGTGTCGCTTAACTTCTTGGATACAAGGTTGTTCTACTTCCATTTCCTTGAAAAAAAAAACAAAACCAAAAACAACCACCCATTATTAAATGAGAAAAGTGGAAATTATAAAGGTAAGAAAACAAAATCTAAAAGTTGCTAAATTACCTACCTATCTCTTGCCCTGAAACATTTATTTTGGATACTTGACATCACATTAGTTTAACAATGACTATCCATCAGTGGGGAAAAAAATTTATTAGGTTTACAAGATTAGAAGAAACACTTCCAGACAAACACATCTGGAAATTTGTACAAGTTATATACTATTCTAATAAACCATTGACTACAGCAATGAACTAGGCATTGGTTAAGCATTCTACACTCTACCTCAATCCTCACAGAATCCTATGGAAATTGGTATTACTATGTTCACCTTCCACATGAAAAACTTGAGGCACAGAGAGGTTAATAGATGCCAAACAAAATCTTTCTTCACATTCAAAAATGAAGGTAACAAGCAAACAGGCAGGAATCTACACATTAAGTTGAAGCAATCAAAAAGATCATGAATCCGAGAATATAGTTTTACCTGATGTGTCTTCTGTGGAAGTGGTTCATTTGGCGACTGAAAAGCAGCTTGGAAAGGCTGCTGCACGGGTGGAGTTGGAGGAATCACAGACTGAGCCATGGGAGGAAATGGAGGTGTAGGAAGAAGGCCAAAACCTGGCATCTGTCCATTAGGAGGAAGTGGAACCTTTTGAATTTGAAGAAAGCACATGAGTAGATTTTAAGTAACAGCCACCAAAAATAATTAAGAAAGCCTTCAGTTACTTGATATACAACTAAAATATCTTCAGGGTGCCTTGGTGGTTCAAGTGATTGTGCAGTCGACTCTTGATGTCGGCTCCGGTTATGATCTCACGGTTCACAGGTTCACGGTTTCAGGCCCCAAGTCCGGCTCTGCGCTGACAACACTAAGCCTGCTTGTGATTCCCTGTCTCCTCACCTCTCTCTGCCCCTCCCCAACTTGCGTGCATACACACACTCTCTCTCAAAATAAACAAACATTTAAAACAACCCTACCCTAAAACATCTTCAGTAAATTTTCATCAAAAGAAAACTGTCGTGAGATGCAAAGATTAATAATTTCCAAAGGTGTAATATTTACCTGAAGAACCATTACATATCCAATTATAGGTTAAAAATCCTGTAACTTTTAAAAATTATAAATACAAAGGTTTGACTTTATATATTTAAAGACACATTTATATGAGGAACAACAATGACAGACTAAACTTAAAAATCAGAGAGGTACTGTATTGCAAACTATCTCCTTTCAACTTCAAAGGCAATTAATTAAGCCTTTTGAGAGGAAGAGGGCTACAGCAATGACACGTATAGGTTCACTTTTTAAAAATTTACTTCAAGGGGAGTTTCAACAAATGTGCCTACTTTTAGGGCTTAAAATATCATAATAATGCAAGCAAGCCACAACATAATGTATTTCGGCAGGTGCTGGTCCAATACCAACAAAATTAAAAGTATAATTATAATCGTCACAAAGAAGTATTCCTTCTAATTTTAAACTATCAGTAACTGTCAAACATTTGGAAATACGTACACAGGTTTTTGTCAGATTTTAAACAGACTTACTTATAAAATACTTCTCAAACTTCATTCATCAAGAAATCATCAAAATCAGTATCATTTTCATATTACCAAATTATAGAATGGGCCAAACACAATGTACATAGGAAAATGAATATAGTCTAAAGAGATTTCTGAGATCCCTTTCTAAACTAAGGCTATGAAGCATACAATTTAAAAAAATGTACAGATTCTCTAGATTGACTTTAGCACTGGATTCCTACATCTATAATTTAGCTGCATAGTCAAGTTTAGAAAACTTTGAATAGAAGATTTACTAAAATAAATCCAACGAACAAATATATCTCTACTAACTTCCAATTCTCCAGTATGCTATGCTCCTTTTACTTCAGACTTCAAACTATACTCCTGAATGCGAAAGCTGAGAAAACCCTCTAAAGCACCTTAACATTTACCCCCAAAAAAGGCTCCTCCCGAGGGACTGAAACAGAGCCATAATCTCACCCTAAACTATTTTAACAAAAAATTATTATTAAAATATAAGCATGTAACATTTAGCATGCTTGTTTTAATTAAAGCTTTCTAAAAACAACAACTCAATCACATACATGCTCATCGGCTTTGACGGTAGCTGCAGTACTTGGCCAAACACACAGCTAAAGGACAGTGGCCTGGGAAATGCATTTGTATGCTCTAATGAATAGATCTTCACTTAGCAAAACGCAGGTATACCTGATGGTGCACCGGATCCTGCTGCATTGTCATCATTCGAGGCTGGAACTGATCCATATTTTGATGCTGTGTGTACGCTGGCTGCTGCATGCCATCTCCAGGAAAACCACTAAAAAAAGATGAGTAGTTTTTTACCCATTCAAAAATACGTTTGATTCTTAGCCACATTTATACTAGAGAGACACTAGAATGTTGTTCAGGAGTCATTAATAATCAACATCTTACTGAATCAGATACTTGCCTATCTTAATTTATATATTCAGCATTGTTTCCATTATAAAAGCCATCTTTACTTGCAAATCTGATAGGATCCCCTCCCAAGAGAAAACCCAAAATATCATAATTTTAAAAAACAATGACGACACGAAAAATGATTTTGTCACTAAAGTTATAGTTGACCCTTGAACAACATGGCCTAGAACTGTGTGAGTCCACTTATCCACAGACTTTTTTGGATACAGTGTAGTACTGTAAACATATTTTCCTTAGGATTTTCTTAACACTGTGTTTTCTCTAGCTTACTTTATTGGAAGAATACAGCATGTAATACATACAACACACAAAATATACGTTACTCAACTGTTCACATCATGGATTAGGCTTCCGGTCAACAGCAGGCTACAGAAGTTTTGGGGAAGACAGAAGTTCTAAAGTGGATGTCTGACCGCAGGGGCTGGCTCCCCAGCCTCACCACCATGCGCACAAGGGCCAGCTCTACCTGCACTGTGATTCCCATTCATATCCCCTGAGGAACAGAAAAAAGAAACTTACAAGGGTGCCTGTGGAGGGGAAGTGGCAGGCGTGGCAGCCGGTGTGGTGGCAGCAGGTGCCGAAGGTGCGACAGCCACAGCAGGTGCTGTGGCAGTGGTGGCAGCAGCGGCGGCGGCAGCGGCGGCAGCAGCATCTTCTTTCTTTGCTTCTTCCACAGCTTCTGGCTCATCGTCATAATCAAATCTATCGAGTAGCTTCTGGAATATGGATGCCAATATTCCATTTTATTTTTTTAATATTTTTGTTTACTTTATAAAAATAAGCTCTATACTCAACATGGAGCCTGAACTCCCAACCCCAGGACCAAGAGTTGCACGCTCTACTGGCTGAGCCAGCCAGGCGCCTCCATATTCCATTTTAAAAGTGAGACTGGGCTACACCAGACAAAAGACTTTATAAAAACAACCGTGTTTACTGTCATCTACGATGCCACTGTGCTGTCCTGCACAATCTCACATTCCCATTGGCCCCTCAGGACCTTGGTTTACAGATAATTTCCATACAAATGCCATCTGAAAAAGACAATTTTTCATTCTGCTTTTCTCAATTTAAATGCAGTTGTTTTCTTCCTGATTATTTTCTATATGCTTAATGTATAGTTAATTAGCACTATAAATATTTTATTAAAATACTCTCTTTCAGAGACCAAAAACTTCTGGAACTTGGCACACGTGAAAATGCTGGCTCACTCAGTTAAGCGTCCGACTCTTGATTTCGGCTCAGGTCATGATCTCAGATTTGTGAGACTGAGCCAGCATCAGGCTCTGAGCTAACACTGCAGAGCCTGCTTGGGTTTCCCTCTCCCCCTCTCAAAACAGATGTATAAACATTTTGGGAAAAAAAAAAAAATTACACTTGTTCAGAAAGTAAGGAAGGTAAACACCACAAACATATTACTTCCATTACTATTTACTGTGTTTTACTATCTACATATGATACTTCATGACATCACAAGAAGCTTGCAATGTAAACATAGTTTAGATACGGTTTCTTCTTTTTATAGACAAGGAATCTAAGGTCCAGGGAATTAAGAATCATTACTACAACTGCACAATCAGCGAATGGTAGAACTAGGATGTGGGGAACTGTTCTTTTGACTTCAAAGTTCTGTCTCTGGCATTCAACAAGTAGTATATTTTTCCTTTAAGCTGTGTCAATTCTTGTCATGGATTTTGAACTTCGAATTCTTAAAATTTGTGTTGTTCCATGACACTTCTGCCTAAAAATAATGGTTCTACTTTACTGCACAACAGATTTCTAAATTAGGAAGGGACGTCTCCTTCTTGGACAACACTGTGTTTCTTTGTATTTCTATGCCACATCATTAAAAGTTCTTATTATAACTGAGCAACCTAATTATGACCAGGACACCTTTCTATTTCCCACACATTAGCACGTTTAACCCTCATAGCAACTGTAAAGTGTAGGTATAACCATATTATTTTGCAGTGCTGCACACTGAATATTTAAGGGACTCAGTATCAAGACAGAGTCAGTAATAGGAATCAAAATTAAAACTAAGGTCTAAATGGTCTACAAAAAACAAAACTCACGGTCTTTGCCATTTATCACATACAGATATATTCAAGTTTATTTAGAGGGAGGGAGGGAGGGAGGGGGAGGGAGGGGGAGAGAGAGAGAGAGAGAGAGAGAGAGAGAGAGAGAGAGAGATGAGAGAGCAAGAGAGCACGCACATATGCTCACTTGAGCAGGGGGAGGAGCAGAGAAAGGGAGAGAAAATGCCATGCAGGTTCCTCACTGTCAGCATGGAGCCCATCTCAGGACTTGATCTCATGAACAATGAGCCAAAATCATGAGTGGGAAGCTTAACTGACTGACCCAAGGCACTCCTCACATATATATAAGTTCTTTAAAGTTTTAAGATCTATATCTAATGCTTTGGAAAAATATTTGAAGCAATTAAATAATTAATCTGAAATCTATCCAAAAAGGCATTTTTATTGCTTTTTAGGAAACTGAAGATCTGTGAAGCACCTGAAATAAACTGTTCCCATTCAAGCTATTTTACTAGCTTAAAACAGACCTTTCAGTCAAAGGAAAAGCACAGAATTTGTTTCTCTAAACTCCATGCAACTAACAAACACTGACCAACCAACCCACTTGAGGTGAAACACTAGAAGAGTTACAATTAAAATTAACATTTTAATTGTATTAACATTACTGTTACTCCACATTTTTTTGGAAGTCCAAGCCACCAATATAATAAAAAGAAACAGGAATAGATGTTGAGGAGGAAAAGTCAAATTTAGTTGCTACTTACAAATCTCAGAGAACCTACCAGAAAACTTAAGAGTTTAATAACACAACCACTTAAAAGAAACAAATATGAAAAAGGACTAAACACCTTACGATTAAATGAAGCAGTAACTGTATAAGACTTGTATGGAAAACGCTGTTATAGAGGTTCAGTGTAAGAAGCTCTTGGTGCTTCTGAAATAAACTCTAAAATTTATGCTATAGTTCATCTTGAAAAGTATTCTATGATGGTTAATTGTACCAGTTTGGCTAGGTTAGGGTGCCTAGTTTATTGGGCCTTAAGAGTAAGAACTTAGGTTTCCTGAACTAGGAATTCTTAAGACAGCAACACAGAAAACTTGCCCCATAGAATTTAGACTCAAAACTGCAGTATTAACTCTTACCTAATAAATTTCCAGCCTGCCTTCTTCCCTACAAATTTCAAATTTGCCAGCCTCCACAACTGAGTCAAAGAATTCCTTAAAAATCAACTGATCTCTCCTTCTCCTCTATCCTTCTGTGTGTGTGTAAGCAGCTTTCCCCCGGGAGAACACAGATTAATACATATGCCAAAGAAAGTCTGAAAAAGAAGGAGTGGGGGTAGGGTAGCGAGGTGGATAATACTTGGAAATGAAATACTGAATATTGTATATAAGTTGCAAGTATTTAAATTGTTATGATGCAGAAATAAACATAATAGTAGAGCACAACAGAATCCAAATGTCCACAAATAGACACAAATGAGAATTCAGAACTCAGTGTATAACAAAAGTAGTGAGGGAGAATTCGCTATTTCCAAAAAATTCAAGATTTAACTATCTTGAAACATATTCTAAAGTCAGTTCCAGGTGGAATGAAGAGAAAAACACAGAAAACAAAAATATAAAACTACCAAAAGAAAATATAAAATTAAAAAAATATATAGGTGGGAGAATTTTCCTAAACTCTGAAAGAATACAAATCTGTTCAAAGCAGAGAACTGCTCCCCTTTTTACTTTAGAACTTCCTGTATTATCTACATTTTCCCCGTTAGCATGTACTTTTTCACTTATGTTTGTTTATTTTGGGAGAGAGTGCAGAGCAGGGGAGGGGGAGGGAAGGGAGAGGGGGGGGTAGAGAGGGAGGGAGGGAGGGAGGGAGAGAGGGAGAGAGAGAGAGAGAGACAGAGAGAGAGAGAGACAGAGAGAGAGACAGAGAGACAGAGAGAAAAAATATCCCTAGTAGACTACGCTCTGCCAGTGAAGAGCCCAATGTCGGGCTCAAACTCCCCAGCCAAGGGATCGTGACCTGACCTGAAATCTAGAACTGGACCCTTGACTGTCTGAACCACCAAGGTGCCCCTATCCAAACTTATTTTAATCAGTAGTTGTTCATAAATCATTAAGATATAATGACAAACAGTATATACTAAATGCATTCTTTTTTTTTTTTTGCTTTGTTTTAAGTGGGCTTCATGCCCTGTGTGGAGCCCAACATAAGACTTGAACTCACAACTCTGAGATCAAGACAGGAGCTAAGATCAAGTCGGATGCTTAATCAACTGAGCCATCCAGGCACCCCCAAGATGGATTCTTAATTTGGACTACTAGCAATAAAATTATATCTTAAAATTAAAATGTGGAAAGAATAAAAAATTTTAGAGATGATTAAACTAAAAAATATTACTTAGTTCTAGGGTTTTGAAACATTTTTGTTTTTGCAGTGAGACCTGTAAAATGAAATGAAATTTTATGTAGTCATAAACCCAATAAACAGACAAGACATAAAACAGCTAAGATAGAGTTGTGTGGATTACATTTCAAGGAGAAGCTCTAAAAGCTCTGCAAATCCAGCACATCTATGTCCTTACTGGCTCAGCTCCTTAAACACGCATGCCTAAGGCCCAAAAAGCAGCTGGAAGACACTGAACAACACAACTCTCCAATTATACATATGGTAACTAAGTTTTAACAACAAAAAGCAAAAGGGAACTTACGTGCCTATCAATACAGGAATGGCTAAATTGTGAGACATACATTCAATAGAATTGTCCTAATAAGCACTCAGTAAAAATGTAGACCTAAATCTACTAACCTCTACAATAACAAGGATTTAAGAGGATTAAGATCAAAACAAGTAAGTTAAAAACTGTATATGTTTTACTTATAATATTATGTATTGTGACATATAAACATATTATGACCAAATAAAGAAAAATATATCCACAGGAAATTGGTCTAGAAGAGAGCAGTTATCTCGCAAGTATGGGGGTTAATGGTAAAAGCTCTACTGTTTATTTTTCTACTTTCTTTTTACTGAAAGTTTTTGTAATGAGTATATATTACATTTATAACCAGAAAAAATAATCAACATTTTGATGCTGAGGGTGAATATCCTTCAAACTAAAAAACAACAAAATGAACAATCCAGAGAGAAAGTAGAGAAGTAACTGCCACCTTCCAAATTGAGTGGTCTGAACAGGTAAGGTGGGTTGCTGACTGGAGCCTACCTTGTCAAATGCAGTTTTTTGCTCAGGCGGCGGGAAAGCAGCTTTTTGTTCAGGTGGCTGTGCAGGGGTGGTCTTTAACTGAGCTGTGATAGCCTGGACCTGCGCCATCACAGCATTGTCAATGGCAGGAGACTGTGGTTTTGGAGGTTGCTGAAAAGTCTGAAGGATCTGCTGAAGCTTAAAGAATGGGAAAACTGATAAACCACATAGCAAAATATAATCATAGCATCAAAAGTTAATTTACTGAGGAAAAAAAATCTTAAAGGTGGCTCAAAATAGCATAGCATAAAGTAAGCTGGAAAAAGAAAACATCTTTTAGCAATGGTTAAGTCTGGTGTAAATAATCAGAGATTCAATGAAGGTCACTTAAGGTTAAAAATGTATGCTGACACCCCAATGGCAGAAAATAACGGTTCAAAAAGAGAAAATACAGTGAACTGTGAAGAAGGTAAATAAATGTTTTCTAGGAAAATGTAAAATTCACCTCCAATCCAAGTAACTGTGAAGTTAGTTAGAAATGCTAGAATTGTGAGCAGCAGTACCAACCAGTCAGCAGTCCCGAGGTTCTCTTTAAAGAGGTATTGCTCTTTCTCAGTGTGTGGCTTCCATATTTTTTACCTTTCCCACATCTTCCCTATTATCCCTATGCCATTACCTTCCCAGTGAAGGTTTTTCTAGGTGAAAAGTAGAAATATTTCCTCCCTTGAATGTCCTCATTAGTTAGGAAAAGAAAATAAAAACTGACAATAGTACCTAACCGCAAGGATTTAATCCTTAGACAGGCAGTTTACCTGTTGACCTTGAGTTGTCTGAAACAGCTGGGCCACAGCAGCAAAAGCATCAGAGCTAGGCAACTGTGGTACAGACGGTACAGAGTTGGTGGTGGCTTGGGGGGGTTCAGAAGAAACTTTAACTGAAGGTGGAGGTGAACCTAAAAGAGAAAAGGTCATTAAGACCTATGAAACTTTTTTCTACACATTTTCCTTTTTCAACTCCATTAAGCTTTATTTTACTCTAATAACATTCCATTCATTTTAATATACAGTAAAAATACAGATCATGGTACTAGACTCTGTACTGCCACAAATACTGAAAAAGCATATTTTTATTAGAAATAAGAATTGTGGGGGCGCCTGGGTGGCTCAGTTGGTTAAGCATCCGACCAGCTCAGGTCACAATCCCACACCAGTCCATGGGTTCGAGTCCCACGTGTCGGGGTTCTGTGCTGGCAGCTCAGAGCCTGAAGCCTGTTTCTGGATTCTGTGTCTCCCTTTCTCTCTGCCCCTCCCCCGATCATGTGGTGTCTCTCGGTCTCAAAAATAAACAAACTATAAAAAATAAAAGTTAAAAAAAATGAATTGTGGAAAGTAAACCATACCTTCCAATTACTTTTATGAAAAAATTCCACCAATACAAACAGACTTCAAATTCCTCATGTACAAAAAGTTGTAATATTGGCTAAGCTCACAGATGTATTTGACCATACCTTCATTATTAGTAACATTTTCTGGTACTGGGGCGGCATTACTGGTTCCTGCTGCCATGTCCAAAAGAGGCTGAATAATTTCAATTTTGAATACTCCATTTTTTTGCCAAAGGTTCAGCACGCGAACTATTTTACTCTGTTATGTGTAACAAAACATGAATATACAATAAATATTTGCATAAATAATGTATTATACCCCTAAATAATTAAAAAAAATCCCGAGGCTACTATTTCTACATTAAGTCTGTTTCACTAACAGAAAAAAAGTTATCTTCAGAATTACAATCTGGTTAAAAACTACTCTAATTAGCTTTTCTTCAGTAGTGTGAAGTAAAAAACAAGGGAAAAAAAGAGGAAAGAATCAGAAAAGAAATATAACTTAGATCATATAAATAAATGTAATAAAAAATGTACTTTAAGTTTTCATTTATGATTACAAAGAAATGCCATCACTGACAAAAAAACAAAACAAAACAAAACAAAACCCCATTCTCTGAGAAAAGTAAATGAAGTGAAGAAGGATTTCTTCAGGATAATTCTAACAGTTAAAATATTTAAGAAAGTGATCTGTAACTGATAGGTAAGTAGCCTTATGGACCACTAAACATGGAGATCCAGAGATGTGTTATTCATGGGAATAACTCTTATGTCCTATTCAAGAAATGATCTTTTCTCTTATATACTTATCCCGTAAGAACACTCCTCCAAGAACATAAATACAGAAACTACAACACTCAAATTTATATACCACTTCCTGTAAATGTCTTCATTCTTCATTATTCTGCATAGATTTAGCAATGTTATTTCTCCTACCCACTAGGAATCCTATTATTAAGGTCTGTAATGTTTTTCTACCTTTCTACCGTACATAGTAAAATCAGTTATAAATGTGAGGAGTTAAATACTGTAGTCTGATTGCTAATGAATACCATTATGCTCTAGCATTTCTATAAGCAGGGGAAAGCCATCAATTATCGGTCCCTTTCTTCTGGAACAAGCAACAACATGAGACAAGTACTGCCCTCCTCTACTGCAGAATTTATCAGTCAACACAAATAAATCTTTCCAACACACTCAACAAAAATAAACCTTTCCAACAATGTCTTCTTTAAAGCAAGATGGTGCTCCTTTTTCAACAGTACAACATTCCTGAAGGACTTCACAACAAAACAGATTAAACATGAGATGACCACAACAGAAAACAGTGGATTTTGTTTTTTTCAAGTTCAGAGACCACCACATAACTATAATAATACAGTATGCCCCAAATATAATATACATTTAAACAGATTCAAATAAATAAATAAGAATACAAGTTTTAATGTCAAAATTACTAACTATACCTTATCTTCAGATGGACAAAGATATAAATATTGGAATGTGGCAGTTATGTTTTTAGAGAATCTTGGCCCAAAAACATCTTTATCAGTTCCAAATTGATGACGAGACTGTCGCACAATTGAGTCAATTACATATAATCCTGGAACCTTGTACTCCGGTTTACACTAAAAAGGAAAAATGTAAAGTCAGTAGAAGAAAAGCAAAAATCACAATTTGACACCCATTAATCTCCCTTTTATAAAACTCTATATATCCAATGAGTATTTGTATTTAGAAAGTGCCTGAATGTTTATAGCTCTCTTATTGGCTAGTGGTCAAAGCTCACAGATTCATACAGACTATCAATTAGCTTGATACTTTAGATCCCCAATAATTTACATTTCTCTCTGATCCTTCTACCTACCTCCCCACAATTTCCTGGAATCAACATTACTTTAACAATCCCTAAGCCACTTCCGTACAAATCCACTTTTTATGATACTTTCTACTCCAACTTATCCTGCTTAAAAAAATTATTTTTACCTTTTGAAATTATCAAAAAGATAATTTTAACAGCATTGATTTTAATTCTACTAAAGCACAGTACCAGAGAAAACAAGAGCTAAAAGGAGAGATCATTTTTGGCCTAGGAAACCAACAAGATAAGAAAAGAGAGACATTTATATACATTTCTGGTGGTATAATCTTTACGGATAATGATTTAGCAATAAAAGCAAAGCCTTATTTGATCCAACAATCCTACATCTAGACATTTACCATAAGGACAACAAATAAGATGCATCTAATTTTCTCTGTAAGGCCAGCCACTGAGGTGAAATGTCTAACAACACAGAACCAACTGAGTAACTTTTGGAAACAATGAGGCGATGGAATACTCTGCAGATGTTTAGGATAAATTTAGTGGGGGAAAAACAGATTATCAATGTCACCACTTTGCCTTTTATGAATGTACATGTACATAGTGAAAAAATGAGTAGATCCAAAAATAAATATCATAGCCCTTTTGGGAGGTGGCATGTAGGTAATTTTAATATTTTTCTATTTTACCTACTTATACTGTGACTTGCCACTACAGAAACTTCTACTGACATTTTTTTGGTCTACTGGGACTCTAATTCTTATCTCTTAGCTGGCATTCAAAAGCCATGGAGCAAAGACAACACCACACACATTTATTAGTATGTACCACACAACACAGCTCCAAGTTGGGGAAGAAGACAGAGATGTTTAAGTATCTGTTCTCAGTCCTCTGGTGAGACAGCTGTGTGCAAATCACACGGCTATAAAACCAGATACAACTATAAAAACTGTAAAATGATTTAATTATGACACAAGCAAAGAAAAATTAGAAAGAAAAACTTTAACAAAGGTATTTCATCTGAAATACTCCACGATGAGTTAAATGTCAACAAAGCAGACAGAGCAAACCGCAGAAGAGGAACGTCAGGGAAGCGCCCTGCCCAGCACACAAGACTTGTTGAGTGCCTACCTCCTACTAAGTGTAATCCAACAGAACTGCTATACGTTTGCTTTTGTTTTGTTTAAAGACAAACTCAAGCAATTAAAAAGAACACTTAGTGACAACTTTTTTTGCAGACTGGCTTTAAAACGAAGCATCCAAATTACAATGAAAAACATAAATTACAAATAATGATAACTACAATGAGGTAATAACAAAATGGATAATTACCTTTTTGATGAACTTTTCTACTATTTGAACTACGTGCTTATAAAGCTGAAAAGAATTAGAAGAAAATTATTATAGAGTTTACATATTTCTACATTTTCAGTAATGTAATTAGAAAATATTTGAAACCTTAAAATTTGCAAAATCTGAATAATTCTCAAGATAATGGTGAGTGAACCATGAGAGATAATCCCTACTCAACAAGTGAACAATATAAATCAGAAAGAAATTAAGCAAAACAGAAACTGCCTGCTGGCTCAGTCAGTTGAGCCTCCAACTCTTGATTTCGGCTCAGGTCATCATCTCATGGTTAGTGGGATTAAGGCCCATGTCTGGCTCTGCACTGATAAAGGAGAGCCTATTTGGGTCCCTCTCTGCTCCTCCCCTACTTGAGCACTCTCCAACACACACACACACACACACACACACACACACACACAGGCAATTATGTGAGCCAATGGATGTGTCAGGCTGTGTTAATCATTTCATAATGTATATATGTATCAAACCATCATGTTCTTCTTTTCTTATTAATGTTTATTTCTTTTGAGAGAGAGAGAACCAAAACAATGACTCAGCATAGAGCCCGAT
The DNA here is from genome assembly GCA_017311185.1 of Proteles cristata cristata. Classification (NCBI taxonomy): domain Eukaryota; kingdom Metazoa; phylum Chordata; class Mammalia; order Carnivora; family Hyaenidae; genus Proteles; species Proteles cristata. Next base: position 487,534 of record JAESUZ010004875.1, on the reverse strand, counting down.
GCAGGGCTCGATCTCACAAATGTGAGCTCATGACCCAAGCCAAAATTAAGTCAGGTGCTGAACCAACTGAGCAACCCAGGAGTCCCAAACCATCATGTTCTATGCTATCCTACTATTAAATATATTTGATTTTGTCAATTATTCCTCAACAAAGCTGGAAATAATATAAACGGGAGATACTAAACAACAACAAAAAAGGAAAAAAGCAGGTTTTGAAATAATGTTACAATGTAAATACACTGTACTTTATCATCATATACCTTCAGCAACAGCTAGTTACTGCTCTCTGATTCAGGCCTAAACTAACAGGTTGAATTCTCCCATGTTTAACAATATTTTCAAAATTTCCCAAAAAATTTTCAAATTAAATATATTTATTTATTCTTACCTTAATAGCTTTAATAGCAGCTTTAGTGATTAGAATCATCTTGGCTCGAGAGATGGGAGGTTTCATATCCATAAGTGAAAAGAGCTTAAAAAAACAAAAATAATTTAAAAATTAAAGGTGAAGTTAGAGGTCAGTTCCCAGTTCTACAAAAATACTGTAATTTATTAACTAAAAGAATAACAAACTTTTGGAACTAAGTTTAAGAATTTAGCTAGTAAAGAAAATCCAAGGAAAATTCCTACATAACCTGCATCACCAGTAAGAAAATACAGGTGGGAAAAAATATCAAACATTAGCAAAGGAGAAAGAAAGTAAAACATTAAGAAATTTACAAAATCTATAACTAAAATAATTACAAAGTTTTGCTGAAGAACGCAAAAATGATTTGAAGGGAAACATACCATGTTCCTGGACTGAAAGTAGCAACAGTATGACTCAACATTTAATGCAAACCTCAGAGATTTTAGAGAACTTTAATTCTAAAGTTCGTTTGGAAAAAAATACATTAAATCAGGAATTCACAATTGCTTGAATTAGGAATAAAAATGGCACCATATTGAACAAATCTCATGACAGTAAATCCAACAATCAGGCGCTCCCCATGAGACTTTACTCCATGCATACTCCTTCTCCTTCCCCCGCAAAGTTTAAATCCAACAAAGACATAATGAGAACCCACAGAGGGATAAAGACAAAATCCTGACATTATGAAGCTTATATCTAGCTTCTTAAATTCTTCTTTTTTTGCTATTGTTTAATCATGGGCAAATACTCACCTAGTACTTCTAAAAAGATATTTTGAAATAAGTTTTAAGGCTTTATAGGAATCTTATTTGCTTCCATTTTCTTCTAAATAATGTTGACATTTCAAATGTGGAATCTCTTAAGACAAAGACCTTTATTAGACCATTAAGAAGCTAACCTAAAGAACAAAGTTAGGGTAAACAGTCCTACCAGGTAAGGTATCTTAAAAATTTTACAGAGAATTTTCACAGCTTTTCAAAACTACAGACACAATGGGACTACAGATAACAATAACAATAATATTAGAAAAGGTATGGAATTCCGGATATAATCAATACAAGAACCAGTTACTCTGCTTTAAGCAGAGAAAGGTTGAATTTTTCTATAAGTAATATTAAGATACAGAAAATGGGAGAAATATCAAGATATTAGGAAGGAATCGTTAAGGAATTTTGTTTTTTAAAAAGTGACTCTAAATAAGGTCATGATTCTTTTTATTTCCTTATCAGTATAATAAAAATTATCCTTAAGACTTATCCTTAAGATCGTTATCCTTAAGACTAATGCTCACTAACAGAAAACACTGAGAAAGGAGGCAGTAATCTTTGAGATTATATAAACTAATGAGAAATAAGAAAGAATAAAGATAATTTAAAGTATTACAACTTACATACAAATTCTAAAAATGTAGGGACACCTGGGTGGTTCAGTCTGTTAGTCTCAGAGTCCAACTTTGGTTCAGGTCACAATCTCAGCCCCCCACTGAGCTCTCTGCTGTCAGCGCAGAGCCCACTTTAGATCCCGTCTCCATCTCTCTCTACCCCTCCCCCACTTGCACACCCATCTCTCAAAAATAAAACATTAGAAAATATTCCAAAAATGAGATACAAATTATAAAAATGAAATACATAGCATGAGTTTATAAAGGATATATTAGGACCATTTATGAGTTATGAAACTTACTAAGAATTAAAACGATTTATTATTACTGTTGCTCTATTTCCTTCTCTGTATCTTAAAGCAAGGAAAAGGAATGAAAAAGGTTTATACATGGATCTTAAGAAAGTACAACAGTAAGAACTACATCTCTGGTCATTAAAAGCTTAGAAAATCATATTTTCATGAAGTCTGAGCCAAAGATAATGTTCATTTAATGTATCGAGTAGCACACCTCTTAATTATTTCAGCAGTAAGCAACTTGCCATAGAAAAAAAACCCAGCCAAAACCCAGCCAACTGAGCACAGAAGACAGGTCAGTATACCTTTTGATAAAATGCTCCAGTCTGTATTTAACTTATAACTTGTTAAAAAAAAATTAAAATACAGACTTTATCATATAGCAGTATAACTATTCAAGCAAAAGACCAGCAAGAGAATGCCAAGTGCTATCCATTATCTAAAACAGTGAAAAAAGTATTATGTTAATGCATTTCATGAAGAAAAGATGACTTGGGAAGAAAGGAGGGAACCAACATGTGAGTATTACTATGCATAAGGAAGAATTAAATTTAGTGGCACATAAATTTATTTAATTACATTAACAACTAACAAATTCTCTTACATCTGTTTTGAGATGATACTCAAAAGGGTAGTTACCTCTGTTTTGGATGATGCCCACAGAATGGGTTTGAACTAAAATTTGTAGATTTCATAGCTACAATTCCTAACAGCATATTCATACCCTTACTAAAAATCCTGCTTATTGATTAAATACATACATACAAGACCATTAACTATGACAGGGAACACAGACAAAATATCAAACAGGCATTTCTGCCTATCTACAAACATTGTTTTGACTCAGGAATAATGATGAAACATAATGAATTTAAATATAGGATGCCTACTGAAATTCAGGCAGACATGAGAATATGGATCCTGAACACAAAAGATCCAGGCTAGAAACTGGTAAGTCACAAAATTAAAGCAACGAGTATGGGTAAGAAGAAATTTGCAGTAAGAAGACAGCCAAGAACATATAAACTAAGGTATACCAAAAATTCCAATGTGGCACAGAGAAAGGAGTTGCAAAAGTAAACAAATGCCAGAAATTAAAGGCATTGGGCACAGTTAAATCTTAGATGAGGTGCAAACCAAACCTTGTTCAGTTTGACTATTAGGTGGCTAAACAAATATGTTTTTCTTAAAAAAATTTTTTAATGTTTTTATTTATTTCTGAGAGAGCGAGTGTGAGCAGGGGAGAGTCACAGAGAAAGGGAGACACAGAATCGGAAACAGGCTCTAGGCTCTGAGCTAGTTGTCAGCACAGAGCCAGACGCAGGGCTCCAGCCCACGAACCGCAAGATCATGACCTGAGCCGAAATCAGACGCTTAAGCGACTGAGCCACCAGGCGCCCTAAACAGATGTTTTTCAAAGGGATTTTGAAGTCCAACTGGTAAAGTGGCATGTGAAGACGTGGAAATGCAGTTTTGGGATTTTTCATTAATGTAATAAATTTCTGACAGCTCAAAAGTGGCAAGCTAAGTGTCTGGTACACAGAGCCATGTTTCAGTGCTTTAGAGATGACCACGCTTAAAATCTCTCTTACTTGTGAGCACTGTAATCCTTCTATCACATTTAAGTTTCTTTTTAGATGCTCTTTACTTTCCTTTAAAAATGCTTTTCTTAAATCTTAAAGCTGTACATTTGTATTTGATATAATTTACGAAGAAAAACACTACAGGGAGATATAGAAGTTTCAAAACTGAAGGTTTAAAAAATTACCTTTTAAGAGTTCAATGAAATGTTACCAATATTTTTTGGACTTCTTCAAAGCACAAATTCATCAATCAGTCTTCTACCTTTTTTTTTTATTTTGAGAGAAACAGGCTGAAAGTGGGGAAGGGTCAGAATGAGAGGAGCACAGAGGATCTGACAGCAAACAGCCTGATGTGGGCCTTGAACTCAGTGGGATTATGACTTGAGCCGAAGTTGGACACTTAACTGACTGAGCCACCCAGGAGCCCCTTTCAGTCCCTGCTTTTGTAAGGCAAAAAGGTCTCTTAATATCCAGATCAATGCCTTCATTGGATATAGAAACTCAGAAAGTATGCTGAAGTTGATATACTTTACTGTAATTATGTACACTGACACTATGTATTTAAATAGAAACACTACTAGCTTTTTATGATAGTTAAATATTGTAGTTCCATTTTACAGATGAGAACACTGAGGCACAAAAGTTCAAGAATAGCTCAAAGTCAAAAAGCTAATTAAGTGGTCAATCTGTGGTCTACCACTGCCCAAAGCTCAAGCTGTTTCCAATAATTACCTAACAATAAGGAAATTATTTAATTAATACTGTAATACATTACCCCAGTGGAATGAACAATAAAGAGATATTAAAGATGACAAACATTATATGACTAAAAAATACACATATACACACATGCATACATGGAGACCCAAATGAGAAAGTATACAAAAACATAATTGTTATGAGAAGTTGGACCCAAAGACTTTTTACTAACAAAAAAAAAGTGACCTAGAGATAAAGGGATGTGCCCAGGCAAGCAATAAGAGGCAATGTACTGCCCTTAACTGGATCTAGGGTGAAGCTGAAATTTAATAATCTTAGATAAGAAAGAGTTTTAATTGAATGTTGGCTAAGGAATCGCTCAGAAGTATACAAACCTGTGCTGGCCTAAGACTCAGATTATACTTACTGAATTTTTAAAAACAACTTTCTGTGTAACTAATGATCAGAACACGAAACCAATAATCAACTATCTGGGAAATCCTGGTTCCACCACTTGCTATGAGCTGTTACTTCATTTGTAAAACGAAAATAATAGCCCCTATGTATAGAGAAATTTAATATAAACATATAATATTTACATATGTTATATTTATTAAACATACAACGTTTAATATTAATATATATAGTGCTAACATAAACACATATAAAAAGCACTTAATGCAGCACCTAGCACAAATAAATAAATAAATCTACAAATAGATGTTACTTATTATTACCACCACACATAATTTGGTTGAAAGGAGAAAAGAATCCTGGAGATAATCCAAAGTAGTGTTTTTCCAACTGTGGGTTGAAATACATTAGAATATAAATATGAACTTAATGGGTCTGACACAACATTTTTAATGGAATACAGTAAAAAATACAACAGCATTGTACACAGCAAAGGTATAAGTACTATTTGGTGAAACTTCTTAGTTTTCCATGTGTTATGTATACCCAACCACCTGATTCTCTACATAAAATTTTAAGTCTTACCATAGGGGTGACAGTCAAAAAATGTGAAAGGTAAGGACTCAAAGAAAAATTATTTTGTTTTCGAAATGAGGAAAATAAAGCCCAAACTGTTGTCAACTTTCAACAATAAACAGATTCCTTAAACCACTAATACATTTCTTAGGAACAAACTGGGAAAACAGCATCATCAATTTAGAAAAAAATTTCCTATTTTTCAATCAAGTTTAGAATATACAGTATATTCAGAGTAGAAAAAAGGGTAGAGATAATTCAGGCTCTAGTTATTTGTGACCAACATCCAGTCTAATAAGCCAAGAAACCTCAAGAACAAAAAATCTATCGGCTGTATATAAAAGTCTAAAAACCATAAAACTCCGTAGAATGCCAACAAACTACTAGTGGGGAAAGAAAAATCAGACGTTGTGGTATTCTGGAAAGAGTCAGAAAGACTTGGTTTTGATTCCGGGTCTGGCCGTGTAACACAATTCTGGACAGATTATGTAACTTCTGTAGGGCGCAACGTCCTATGTAAAAAGGACATGGTGGTTATCTACTTCAGAGGTTTCAATGAGAACTGAATTTCATTCTTGTATATAGAATGACCAGCACTGTCACCTGCAACAGGGCAGGTGCTCAACAGATATCACTAGGAGCAGCACTCTCCCTACTATTACAGCCTATACTCACAATTAATGTACTCTGACAATGAAAACAAATGTCAAAGCAGGCAGAGGAAACCATGCAATTCTCTAATATAAAATATAAGCAGTAGGCCTATGAAAGATACAAGACCCCCATTGGAAGGCATCAGTCAGAAAAACATACGTGCCAGCAGCAGACTGAGTTTGGCTTTTTGCCCCATCACTAGCTGAATGATTATAAAAGACAAACAAGAATATAGTCTTACTACATGACATATGTAGAAGCCTGATAGACAAAGTACTCTACAAATTGTTAAGAATCCTTCATCAAAACCCCCTATATCAATAAAGAATAGTTTCAGGAGAAGGTAAATAAGAATATTTGGCCTGTGACACCTGTAGAATTCATAGTCTGAGGTAGCCCAAGTCTGCTATTCACGAACAGTATAAACTTTGACAAATCCAGTTAAAGTCTCTAAACTTCAAGGATTTTTAAATATGAAATGGGGGATTAACAGCATATATTACATCTTAAAAAACTATTAGGATTAAATGAGGTATCATACAGAAATTTCAACCTAGTAACTGACACATAAGTGGCTCACTAAATAAAGCTATCCAATGTCTGAGAATCTTTACACACAGAGTTTAATTTTTTGTTATGGCTTAACTATTCAAACATTGCATTTAGAGAAAACTTCTCTGTAGTGACAGTATGGTAGGATCAAAGACTCTTAACACTGTACAACACCAGTACTCGCACCGAATTTAGAATGCCACTTTTACAATACATCTGCAGTTCCCACCTAGTGACATAAGGCTTAATAACTCATAACTAATCAGCTTCAAAGGTTACAAAAGACTCCTGGGAACTAACCCTGAATATCCCTTCTGATACCTTCCTTCTCCTGTTCCAATCCTGAACAATATTTCTCTCATAATAAAATAAAGATAATTAAACCAGGGCACCTGGGTGGCTCAGTCGGTTAAGCGTCCAGCTTCAGCTCACGTCATGATCTCACGGTTTGTGGGTTCAAGCCCTGCATTGGGCTCTGGGCCTGGAGCCTGCTTCAGATTCTGTATCTCCCTCTTTCTCTGACCCTCCCCTGCTCACACTGTCTCTCTCTCTCAGAAATAAAAACATTAAAAAAATTTTTTTAATAAAAATTTTTAAAAATGAAGAGAACTAAACCTATTTCTCTCCCACCTATCTTCGTCAACTATTAATGAAATGATATTTCCTGATATCCTGGCTAATTCCTTTTTTTAAAAGATATTTATTTCGTTAGCAAGAGAGGAGTGAGAGAGCACACACGAACGTGTGAACACAGGGGAGGGACAGAGAGAGAGGAAGAAAGAGAATCCGAAGCAGGTTCTAAGCTCAGCATGGATGATCTGAGCTGCAATCAAGAGTTGGATGCTTAACCCACTGAGGCACTCAGGCACCCCCAGCCCAATCTCTTTTAAGTATGATATCACCTACTGGACACCATCCAGATATATTACTGTGTTAATGGAATCTAGTGGATTTTCTTAATTAGTTTCCTATTTCTGCAAAAACACATTACCACAAACTCAGGAGCATAAAAACAACACAAATTTATCTTACAGTTCTGGAGGTCAGAATCTCACTACTCTGAATTAAGGTGTTGGCAGGGCTACATTTCTTCTGGAGGCTCTAGGCTCATGGTCCCTTTCCCTATCTTCAAAGACAACAGGGTAGCATCGTCCATCCTCCCTAACCTCTGTGTGTGTTGTCACATCACTTTTTGGCTCTCCTCCCTGTCTTGTGTAAGTCCCACTGGGATTACATGGGGCTCATCTCAAAAATTCAGGATAATTAACCCATCCTAATTAATAATCTTAACCTAATCAAATCTTCAGAGTCTCTCATAAGGCAACGTATTAACAGGTTCTAAGGTTCTGGATGTGGAAAGGGGGGCATTATTTATGATCTTCAAAACAGCAGTACTTAATTCATTAACTTGTATCTATAATCAACCAAAACCCTCAAACTGTTTCCAATGGAATCTCTATCAAAACTAGACTTTCATGTTGACTTTATGTTGGTTTCCAACTGTCCTTTCAATCTATTCAGGTCATCTGGAAATAATTTTCTGCTACTTGACGTAGCAGCTACTCCAATCAGCTCATAAATTTCATTAACGTGCTTTATATGCCTTCCTCCAACTCACTGTTTTGTTATTGTTGTTTTTTAAAATAAGAACAGGACCTACTTGTGGGATGACCCTGATATTCCCTAGACACTGCCAGTCAGCTAAAATTCATTTAACAATACTCTCATCCTGCCTATATTTTTCTCATTTATTCATAATGAAATCATGACAAATATCTTCTGAAATATTTGGTTTACAGTCCTCGCTAGACAAAACACACTTCACAAAAGAAAAAAGTTTAACTTAGTCTGCTATGAATTATTAGTCAATCTGTTCTGGCTCCTAGTAGGCTAGAAATTTCTAGAAGTTAATAAAACAAACTAACAGATAAAAGTTACTGGCATTGAGTCTATAATTTCTGGAATATGCCTTTTCCTATTTTTCAAAAGATCTTTCAAAGCAGTAAAAGAATTAGAAGACCATTCTAGTCTAAATAATTCTTCTAACCTTAAATCCCTCAATGTTTCCTTTAGGAATCATTCAATGGCATACTTACCACTACCTTTTCTCCTCTAAACTTTAAAAAAAACTTGCTTTCTTGATACTTATTTTATAATGAATTATATGGATTATACATGTATTCCTTCCTTGCTATTATGTTCCAAAAGGAAACATGTACACTTACAGTGACAGGTTAGTTCTCAAATCTCCCTACTGACAGATACAGTTATCAATGAATTTTAGTTTTTCTTCCTGTCATTAATTTGACTCAATATACCAGACACATGAGCTTCAATCAAATTAAATTCAACATAACTTTAATGTTTATTAGTAACATATAAACGCTTTATAAAAGTACGCATTAAATTTCTTAACAGAAGATAATTGGGGGAAAAAGTTTTTAAACTCCTCTTTTCTGCAAAGATGCTTTGTCTATGTAAATACAGCCTGAGGATAATTCCATAAAAAAAAATTCTTACTAGGGTGCCTGGGTAGCTCAGTCAGTTAAGCGTCCAACTTTGGCTCAGGTCATGATCTCACGGTCCGTGGGTTCAAGACCCACTTAGGGCTCTGTGCTGAAAGCCAGCTCAGAGCCTGGAACCTGTTTCGGATTCTGTGTCTCCCTCTCTCTCTCACCCTCCCCTGCTCATGCTGTCTGTCTCTGTCTCTCAGAAATAAAACATTAAAAAAAAATTTTTTTTTAATTCTTCCTGCTGGAACAATTAGGAAAGGAACAGTTCACAGTTCCTTTTACTTGGCATTTTACTTTATCCCTTTATATATACTTTACCAAATGTTTGTTGAAACTAATACTTTCATAATACCAGGTAATCCAGGGATGCTTGGGTGGCTCAATAGGTTAAGCATCTGACTCTTGATTTAGGCTCAGGTCATGATTTCAGTTTGTGGGCCTGAGCCCCATATTGGGCTCCATGCTGACATCGTGGGGCCAGCGTGGGAATTCTCTCTCTCTCCCTCTCACTCTGCCTCTCCCCTGCGCGCTCTCTCTCTCAAAAATAAATAAACATTAAAAAAAAAATGCTGGGCAATTCAACATGATGAGGGAGGAGTCAGGAGGTAGAGAGGGTTTCAAAGCAACCACACATTTAACAATGCCATTCTGCCAACTATGCCATTCTACCTGAAAGTAGAACATGTACAAGATGGTGAAACTGAAAAATATGTACAGGAAAGTAACTCAATTAACCCCAATAGCTGATTAATAAATATAGAAAAAAAGTTCAACCTTACCAATAATCAAAGTACAAACTAAAACTATGAAACACAATTCTTCAATTATCTAACTGGCATGAAGGTAGATTAGCATTAAGCAAAGAGGGCACTCTGCTGATGAGACCTAATTGGTGAGCTTTAATTTGAGAAGGAAATTTTAAACCTATGTATCAAAAACTAAAAAATGTTTGTATCTTTTAAACTAAGAATTCCACTTCTAAAAGTTTATCTAAAACAATAATCATTTGTGTCCAAATCTTCCACAATGACTATTTTAAAATAAGAAAAATATTAATGGTATTTAGTGGAATATTTTATTTTCTAATTTAAATTTATATAACTTGTACTAATTTTAAGATGAAATATTCAAATCCATTGATTTACAAATGAAAAACTTTGTATCTAAGACAAAAAAATGTACTTCTCAACTTTTGATTATAAATATAAATAAATAGAACCATCATTATCAGATACAGCTTAACCATGGATTAAACCTTGTCTTTGAAATTAAGTTACTTTCAAGTCAGTGGCTTGCAAATCTTTAATAAAATTTTTAAATTAAAATATTTAAAAATAAATTTTAAAATCTGTTCTTTTAAATCTGTATAATGGATACCCTTGTGTACATAAACCCAAATTTGAAAAATTGCTCTTTAATGTAGATTTTGTCGATCTTTGCGCATTAAAGAAAATATCCCTTTAATTACTGACATATACTTTACTGCCCAGCAAATTCTATTTACTTTCCATAGTCAAAAGGATTTTGAAACCCAAATGCTTAACCAATTTTCCATTTGCTTAGAGGAAAGTACAGAGATAAGACACTCTAACTAATATGAAATAATCCTAAGATGGAGCAAATTTACAACGCTTTTTACTTTATTATTTTTTTAATGTTTTATTTCAACATTTATTTTACTTTATTTATTTGAGAGAGAGAGACAGAGAGCAAGTAGGGGAGGGGAAGAGAGCGAGAGGGAGACACAATACAAAGCAGGCTCCAGGCTGAGCAATCAGCACAGAGCCTGATGCAAGGCTTGAACTCACGAACCCGAGATCATGACCTGAGCCAAAGTCAGACACTTAACCAACTGAGCCACCCAGGCACCCCTAACAAGGCTTTTTAAAACAAAGAGTCAGAGGGGCGCCTGGGTGGCTTAGTTGGTTAAGCATCCGACTTTCGCTTGGGTCATGATCTCGCGGCTCGTGGGTTCGAGCCCCGCGTCGGGCTCTGGGCTCGCTGCCAGCTCAGAGCCTGGAGCCTGTTTCAGTCTGTGACTCCCTCTCTCTCTGACCCTCCCCTGCTGTCTCTGTCTCTCTCTCTCCTAGAAATAAATAAAACATTAAAAAAAAAATTAAAAAACAACAACAACAACAACAAAGAGTCAGAGGGGCGCCCGGGTGGCTTAGTCGGTTAAGCATCCGACTTTTGCTCAGGTCATGATCTCGTGGTTCATGGGTTCCAGCCCCGCGTCGGGCTCTCTGCTGACTGCCAGCTCAGAGCCTGGAGCCTGTTTCAGTCTGTGACTCCCTCTTTCTCTGACCCTCCCCTGCTCATGCTGTCTCTCTCTCTCTCCTAGAAATAAATAAAAAAAAAATTAAAAAAAAAAAAAAAAAGAGTTAGGAAAAATATTGTCTCCCTGTTCCTACTGAGCAGTCTTTCATCTTACTTAAACACTACAAAATAGCTCCACTGATTTTTCTATAAAATTCACTTTTCAGATTTCTCGTGATTTGTATCCAGATATTTTTACAAGCAACAAAGCTGAACAAAGTATTCTCAAGTTAAAAAGAATTTTCACTTTCCCTACATTACTTTATCTTACTACATCCTCCTACAAACTTTTTTCCTAGTTCCAGAATTTAGAGAAATGGATTACAAAATACACATGTAAGTGCAAATAAAAATTGTCAACATTAAATACAAAACCTTTTGATTTAACTACTTATATTTCTATGTGAATTAAGAGAATAGCATATAGCAAACAGTAGTTTAAACTTCATCTGTTGTATTCCCCACTTTTTAATTCTATCACCAAGCCCAATTTGTTAACATTTCCTGCTGGCAGAACTAATTTTCTAAGCAGTTAATTTCTGACAACTTATTGCATACGGTATGCCCTAATTTACTATTCTTCATTTAAGACTAACTCTCCTACAATTTCCAAGGGTCTACCTTTCACTCAAACTTTTAAGTTGGCCAGCCAGCCAGCCAGCCACTCAAACTTTTCACTTTATAACCAAGGCTGCCTCTCTTTAGCAGGGCTTTTAACCCATTCAGTTCCAGCTTAGGACAACGGGTCATTTTTTTTTTTATTATTATTATTAACTACATTTTGGTTCACCTAACTGCAATTAATCCTCCACTTCGTCCTTCTTACTTGACTAAGAAATAGCCAGAAGGCAATTTTGGGAAATGGCAAATATTTTCTCCATGCCACTGTTCTATTTATTTTACTAGCACCAATGCCAGATTTCAAAATTTTTACTGTGCCTCACTAGCAAACTTTACGTCTCCCCCTCCAAAATTGGCTACAAAACATTTTTATGAATTAAGTATTTCCTCTTAGACTTCAATAGAAGAAATAAAACTCGGCTCCTGGATATAAAATCATTCGATTAGAAGAAAAAATAAAAATTATCCCATTCTTTATGTAATTTCATTTATAGTCAGTTATTTCCACAAAGTTGTCATGACTGGATGTACGCATAAGCATGGGACTAAAATTAAAAATGTTAGCATTTATAAAATCCCCAACCAACTTAAAATTTAAATAGTGATTATAAATTAGTAAAAGAAACACACATACCTAAAAGCATATCTTAAATTTTATTTTATTTTTTATAATGTTTTATTTATTTCTAGGAGAGAGAGAGAGAGACAGAGTGAGCAGGGGAGGGTCAGAGAGAGAGAGAGAGGGAGTCACAGACTGAAACGGGCTCCAGGCTCTGAGCTGGCAGTCAGCACAGAGCCCGACACGGGGCCCGAACCCACGAACCGCGAGATCACGACCTAAGCGAAAGTCGGACGCTTAACCAACTAAGCCACCCAGGCTCCCCAAACATATCTTAAATTTTAAACATGGATCCTCTATAGAGGACTTAAAAACTTAACCAAACTTCATTATTCTTGAATTTTTACAAATTCTTCCAAAAAAATACATTATAGTACACTTGCTATCATGCTTCAAATGTACAAAAGTTGTTTAGTGAGCCCTCTCCCCTCATAAACACTCCAATAGACAAAGATTAGCTGCTCAAAACATTTCAGAGTAGCCATGTGGGACTACGAACTGGGCTCAGATGGGTACTTACACTGTCAAATCTCAGAACTGCCATTCTACACAGTATGACTGTGGTCAATTCACACCACCTCTTCAGTTTCGAAAGAATGCAAAGAAACACACATACAACTCCTAACCCATTAACTGACATTTGGCTGGCAGTTAATGGGCAAATGCAGGATTCCTTCCTGTGAACTGTCCCCACTGGATTACTTCTTAAAAGCACATGTAAAAACTAAAGCTAACCTATAAAACAAACTTAGGATTCAGGATCAACAAAATAATTTACAGAACCACTCAGTAGCTAATAAATATTGTTCTCAATTGAGAAAAAAATCAGATCAAGCAACAAAACAATGAAAATGGTGGGTTAAAAACATATTTCTATTTTAATTTTTTAAATGTTTTTATTTATTTCTGCGAGAGAGACAGAGAGACAGCATGAGCAGGGGAGGATCAGAGAGAGAGAGGGAGATACAGAATCTGAAGCAGGCTCCAGGCTCTGAGCTAGCTGTCAGCACAGAGCACGACACGGGGCTCGAACCCACAAACTGTGTGATCATGACCTGAGCCGAAGTCGGACACTCAACCCACTGAGCCACCCAGGGGCCCCCATATTTCTATCTTTAAAACAGGTTTGAGATATGACTCATACACTATAAAGCTCACCCATTTAAAGCATACAATTCAGTGGTTTTTACTATATTCCAGAGTTGGCAACCATTAGCACTATTTTGTTCTAGAATACTTTAATCCCCTCCAAAAGACTCCATATTCATTCCTCCTCACCACCAACCAACTTTAATCTAATGTCTCTATGAATTGGCCTACTAAAACTTTTTTAATGTTTATTAATTTTTGAGAGGGAGGGAGGGGCAGAGAGAGAGGGAGACACAGATCCAAAGCAGGCTCCAGGCTCTGAGCTGTCAGCACAAAGTGTTCAAATGCAGGGCTTGAAGTCAGATGCTTAACTGACCCACCCAGGCGCCTTGTGCCTATTTCTGACATTAAACAATAAGAAAGGCCTTTATGAAGATGTGAGCATATCTCCAATGAATCCCACTGTCCTTTCCAAAGTGATTTATCATTCAGCATCTCTTAATTAAGGTGAACGAGGTGATACATGGCTATTAAAGTTTGGAGAGTATTTTATGTTCCTTAAAGGCTTTAAAGGTATATTGCTGTAAATTTCCCTATTATAGGCTTCCTTTCAGCAGTCTTAGAATTCCACTTCAGCTAAACTCAGCTCTGACAAAGTCAAAAAGAGGAAAGAAAATGGAACACTCGTGATAAAATGCCAAAAGATTAAAATTTTTGCAGAGAAAGATTTATATAGAGTTGGTCAACTACTGCTCTTTTGGTAACACCATACCTACAGCAGGACAATGAGAGAAGCCAATACAGGGCAAGCAACAGTGGGTGAATGGTCTCTAAACCCTCTAAATACAGTAATGAAACTGAAATCATTTTACCATTACTAAACACTGGCAATTCTAAATAGCATCAGGGACAGAATATTTCTTCCCCTAAAAAAAGTTGACTGAGATGCTTAAGTTTAAATCTACTGCTGTGGTTACTGTGGAGTTTTGACAATACAGAAGCATCAAATCTGTACATTTTTATTACATTTCTTTTAATAAGCAATCTATTCTTAGTGGAAATTCATTAGGAAACCCTCCAGTTATGTGGTCAGTGTCCAAAACATGCAGAGTCACCACAACTGTGAATTTGGAGCCACTATAAAGAAATTCGGTACAGCCTATGCTCATGCTCAGTTTGCTTCTCCAATCTTGTGGTTCCTATATACGAGTGTGTATTTAAAGATTAAAGAGTACATTCAAAATATGATAGCTGAGTGCAATTCTTGTTTCCTGAAATTCTTTTTTCTGGTATAAATATTTACAAACAGTGAGGATAGGCCTTGAACAAAGGTACAATGGAACACAAAGCTTGAAGATCCATGAACAAAAATCATGGAGAAGGTCATTAGTATGCAACAAAATATAAGGAAGTAGACATTTACACCTTAAAGAATGTTTAACTAATAGAAATCTATACTGAGTTTTTTGGTGGAAATACTTTAGTGAATTTTTTTTTGGACTGAGGAGACATTTGAAAGTCATTAGAATCAATGCTGAAAAAGACATGGGTACTACTGTGATTTCTAGAATTTATTGTGAAGTGGGTAGTTTGTACCAAAAGTAACTTATGTTTAAGACTCCCTAACTAGTGTGTGTTGCTTTATGTACAACTTTTCCTAATTACAACAAATAAAAAGTGTTCTTCATTCAATTATGAGTGAGGGTAAGAATGATGAATCTGGCTATAACTGTTTACTGAGCACAAATATGTGAAGATCACCTACATAATTGACAAATATGCAGAAGTAAGGCTTGAAAGGCAACTGGAATATAATAGTAAGTCAATGTTATGACAGACCAATAAGTAGGTAAATTTTTCTACTTTTCCCCCCAAAAAAAGTATTGATGCAATTTAAAAATATTAACTCCCTTTTTCCACTATCATATTTATTTACAACTGGCATAAAGTTCAAGTTTCTTTTTTTGGCCAAACTCATGATTATTTCTGGAAATAATTCTCTTGTAGAAGAGGTCTGTATTAAAAAGAAAGAAAGACAAATTGTGCTCTGGATAGCAAACATGCAAGGCATGCCATTGCTCCAGTCTCTTCCAACTAGGATTACTGACCCACATGGATTTATACCAAAATCACCAATTATCCAAACACAAATGATAACTCTTAAGTGAAGCTTGGATGGCGCTCGACTTTTCACTGGGCCCTGCCATCTTCCCCATCCCAATGCCCAACCCCATCACAACCTTAGCTTGGGGGTGCCTGGGTGGTTCAGTCAGTTAAGCATCTAGGTTCTTGATTTAGACTCAGGTCATAATCTCAAGGAGGCTGCTTAAGATTCTCTCTCCCTTTCCCTCTGCTTCTCCCCCACATATACTCACTCTCAAAAATAAAAGCAAAAAACCTTAGCTTCTAATTTATTTTTGAATGTTTATTTTGAGAGAGAGAAGAGGGAGAATCCCAAGCAGGCTCCACAAGGTCAGCAGAGAGCCCAATGCAGGGCTTGAACTCACAATCCAAAAGATCATGACCTGAGCCAAAACCAAGAGTTGGCCACTTATCCGACTGGGCCACCCAGGTGCCCCTCAGCTTCTAATTCTTAACCTTACTCCAGCATTACACTGGATTTCTTGCTGACCTCACTACTAATCTGCACAATGTGCTTCACTGTAATATCAAAGTTTCTATATTTATGCCTTCACAAGCACCAGTAAGGAGATCTAGCTATAAAGCAATGAAATGTAATCAATAAACCAGGAAAATATTTAACAGGACAAAGATGACCAGGATATAATAAATTGTAACATTTTTGCAAAACCTTAATAGTTCTCAAAAACAATTTTTTGACAGTACACTTTTAATTACATGTAATACTAGCAGAAATGCAAACATGTCCTTTCAAGTCTAGGCTTTCTTTTTCTGAGTTTATTTTGAGAGAGAAACAGAGAGTGCATCCATGAGAGCTAATCTGCACACAGTGGGGGAGGAGCAAAGAGGAGAGACAGAATCCTAACCAGACTCTGCACCATCAGCACAGAGCTCAATGTGGGGCTCAAACTCATGAACTCTGAGATCTCAGGAACTGTGAGATCACGGGATCAGGAGTCAGAGGCTTAACTGACTAAGCCACCCAAGCACCCCCCAAATCTAAGCTTTCAACAAGATATTTTTAAGGCTTGTCCTAACACAACCTTAACTACCAAACTCTACCTTTTCCTGTTCCATCAGAATATTAATCAACCAATGTTACCCAAAATTTGAACCGGTAATAGGTAAGCTGCTTATTCTATATACCTAATAACATAGTGTTGCTTGTTTTTAGCTCATTAAAGTTGTATGCTTGTTGCTCTGAGGTAAGCTAAAAAAAGTTTTTTTTTAATTCAGCATATTATCTCAACAAATGTTATGAATAATACTCAAGGTTCATCGTTTATGTAACAACTTTATTCCTATCAAGTTATCAAGAAATATATAAAATGAGATTTCAATGTGTGCAGGTATCTACAGAAACACTACCTGGAAAGCTGAAGTAAATTATATTCACTCGTGTTCCATGGCAGAGACCCACCCTACAATTTTATCAGGTAAAAAACACTTTCCCCACCCCTGCCAAATACCAACTACCATTTTGGTAACTTTCTGTCAGGAACTTGGTTTCACAATAAATTATAAGCCAACTTTTCCATCTTTCCAAGTTCTCTCTGAATCAGTTCCTTAATCATGCGTCCATGTCATTTTTTTATGAAACAAAACACTAAACAAAATTCTAGACTTCTGGGCAGGGTGTATTTTCAACAAGAACATCAGTGATAAATGCTGTAATAGAAAGCTCTGAAAAGCCAGCTTTCCTCCACTCACCATAAGGCCAGACTTTTACTGTTGTTGGAGATAAGCAATTCACTGAGTGAAGAAAGAGCAGAGGAATACAATGATAACCTTAATATCTAAAACTCTTGTGGTAATAGCATAACATGGTCAAATGAGGAAAGAGAAACCTTCAGTTTTACTTCAACTAGTACCCTGATCCTCCATCTCTTCCACACTGTAAGACTCTTGTGTCAACTCTGTATCCACTGCATTAGATAGAACTCTCCAAGAAGGAAGAGGATCAAACACAACTAAAGACTTACATTACAGATTAAAACAGTAACAACAATGACAAGGTATCTTCATCAGATGATTTAAATTCTGGAAGACAGAGAGGTGCCTGGGTGACACAGTTGGTTAAGCATCCAACTTTAGCTCAGGTCATGTCTCAGTTCATGGGTTCGAGCCCCAACCCCACATGGGACTCTGTGATGACAGCTCAGAGTCTGGAGCCTGCTTTGGTTTTTGTGTCTCCCCCTCTCTCTGCCCCTCCCCTGCTCCCACTCTGTCTCTCAAAAATAAATATTAAGAAAAATTTTTTTTAAAAATTCTGGAAGACAACCACATCTAGCAATAGGTACAATACTCCATACACATAACTTTCCAGTAGAAAAAGGAAGGTATGGCAAGTTCCCCACTGAGATGTAGAACTCAACTCTTCCTTCAGGATAACATGGTGGTTCTAGACAGACAGTAAGTGTAGCAATATAAATTCATACAGTATTCATAAAACTTAATTTGTCTGATCTTAAAGGTAAAAATGAATGTTAAAGTTCTCATATTTTTTCCCTGAACTCCAACGTATCATTATATGCATACCACTTCAGTATTTCACTATCTCAGGGATGTAGTTCTCTAAAAATAATCTGAGGATCCCTGAGTTCCTTTCAGTGGTCGACAAAGTAAAAATTGTTTTCTTTTTAATACTAAGACATTTCTTGCCCCTTTCACTCATTTTCTCACAAGTGTCCAGCAAAGTTTTCCAGAGGGTATCTGATGTTTGTAATTATAAGAGATCAAACAAAGAAATACATGTGAGAACCCAGGTTTGCAAATGAAATTTGCAAAACTGTAAAACAATGTCATTCTTTTCACTTTTGTTTCATGAATGTTATTTTTCATTAAAAATGTCATTTATGTTACCATCTAATGGGTTTGTTATTTTTAATAAATGCATTTTTCAGATTAAATTTCTAAGATGATAAATACCCCCCCAAATATATATGATACTTATATCACCCACAGATACAAGAGTTCTTTCTCTCTGGTCCTTAACTTTTAAGAGTTAAAGAAGTCAAAACCCAAAGTTTGAGAATAGTTGCCCTAGAGAAACTCTTATACATGAAAACCTGTTTGAGAAAGTTCACTATCAGCAATAAGAAACAACTTGAATATTCAGCAACTGGGGAATCAGATAAATAAAATATGGTTCATAGCAGCACACCCAACAATAGCTAAAACATGGAAAGAGCCTAAGTGTCCATCAACGGACAAATGGATCAAGAAGATGTGGTTTATCTACACCACGGAATACTACATGGCAATGAGAAACAATGAATTCTGGCCATGTGTAGCAACATGGATGGACCTTGAGGGTGTTATGCTGAGCGAAATAAGTCAGGCAGAGAAGGACAAATATCATATGTTTGCACGAACAGGAGGATTAGGAGGAACTTAACTGAGGACCATGGGGGAGAAGAAGGGGGGAAATGGTAGGGGAAAGGGAGAGAGGCAAACCATGAGAGACTTGAATGCTGAGAAACAAACTGAGGACTGATGGATGGGGGGAGGGGAGAGATGGGCATGGAGGAGGCCACTGTGGGGATGAGCACTGGGTGTTATATGGAAACCAATTTGACAATAAACTATTTGTGTAAAAAAAAAAAAAAAAGATAAATAAAATATGGTTTCTTCAAATGACAGCATACTACCCAGAAAGTAGGATGAAATCTTATTTTATATATATATAATATTAATAAAGTTTGAGGAAAACACACACAAACATGTATAATATACCACTCAGGCATATCTAAACATAGAATATTATATATCGATATATTGCTTATCTACTACAGAGACTGATACTAAATTCACTTTGATTGCGTCTGGAGGAAGAAAGGTCTTTAACTTGTAATATTTTAAATTTAAATTAAAACCACTTATTAGGACTCCTGGGTGGCTCAGTCGGTTAAGCTTCCAACCCGTGATTTCAGCTCAGGTCATGATCCTAGGATCATAGGACTAAGCCCTGCAAAGGGCTCTGTGCAGAGCATGGAGCCTGCTCAAAACAAAACAAAACAGAACAAACAAAACAAAATCCACACTTATACAACTGTCCATTCTTATTGTTGTATCTTCTCTGCACTTTTTAATATTTTAGCAGAGAACAACGAAGTATCAGCTATCATTGGTCACTCACTTTTTTCACTTATCTTTTTACAACCCTTACAAAGTGTCTCACAATAAAAGTTCTGTAATGGGTGTCTTTAGTAACTTCATCTTTTGTATCTTCCTTCCTGTATCAGAGATACTGACCTCTTTTACCTGTGCTGATCTGTACCCTTCTTTTTACCCAATTTTGTTCTAAGGAAGCCCTCGTTGCTTTAAACTATGCTTCTCTACACTTCCACTCTCTGAACACGCTCAAGCTTCCAGTATCATCTAAGAGACCAGAGCCTGAATGTCACTTATTAAGGCCAAGGCCTTATATGTGCTATATAAGCATACAAATGGCCTACCACCAGTGCCTACTACACTGTTAATTGCTCTTCTTTCCCTTCATGTCCTTAAAGCCCTCATAACAAAAATCCTAAGAGACTACGTTTGTTTCCTTAAACTTCAGATCCCATTACTCTCAAATTTTAGTTGCTTTTTTCTTAAGTTTTAACCTGTAACCATTCCTCTGGTATTACACGTATTATCTTTAGGCAGCAATTAAGATGGGGAGATGTGCATTCAAATCCCAGCTCAGCCATTAGCTAACAGTGTGCCCCTGGGTCAATTATTATCTAACTTCTTTGGAAATCAGTTTCCTCATCTATAAATGGATGTCTGTGCAAGGCTGTGGGAATATTAAGTTAGATATATATATATATAATGCCTGGTATGCCAGAGATACTTATTGAATATTCTTTCTCTCCCCTCTCAGCTTCCTCCAGGGCACATCTGAGAGTGACTCCCAGATGTCTCCCTCTATTCACCGGTTGCTTCCAAGTTTGAGTCCTACATGCCCAACTGCTTGTGAAAAATTTCCACATGACTTTTCCACTCAAGCTCAAACTCAACCTGTTCAAAAACCAAACATATTTCCCCCTCCACTAAGTATGCTTTTGATGACTGCTTGACTTGGGTTAATCACATCATCACTCTCCCAGCACCTAAAATGTTGGGGGCAAAAGGTGCTTCTAAGCCTGTCAGAAGGCAAGGTCCATGGATTCCTCTGGCCCATATCCCTTCCCTGCTCCTGTCAAATTCTACTTAATTCTACCTTAGTCCTCAAAATGCCAATCTTCCTCAAATCTCTGCCTTCTATACTAGAAATTCTATACTAGAAACCAAGCAGTTTTCTTGATTGTATCACCCCACTACTTACAATCTTCAGTTCATCCACAGCCTAAAAATGGAATTCAAACACATCAGACAGACAAGAAACTTGTCAGGCTCCAAATTACTTAACCACTTTTACTTTCCCGTAGCCTTTGGAATCAAACTACTGTACTGTTCACTTATTCATCACCACTGCTGCCCATCAATCACTACTTCCTGTACCTTCTGAGATCCTGAAACTCACCCCAACCTTTTCTTCCATATCTTCACTGATCCCCCACAGCCAACCCACAGTACTTTTAAAGAGCCCCAAAGGAAGCTGTTCTATCACATATCAAAGTTATTTGTCAAAGTCTTGTGTTCTCTATTACATCAGGCTCCTAGGGGACAGAGATCCTTGGTAGTGCCACAATATTTAGGACACAGCTTTGTAGCTGAGCACGCACTCAAAAGTTTGTAAAAATTAAGGTAAGACTGGGGAGATTGAAGACATTTCATGAATGGGGAGAAATAACTGAGAAGCACTACAAGTCAAATGGGCAGGCACAAGATGAGGGACTTTAAAATCAGACTAAGTTCTCCAGAAGAAAGTTTCTTGAGAAGTTGGAGTTGGCAACACATATTTAACATAATGTAACCTGCAGTTCATGAAAACTAAGAAAGGACACAAAAAATTATTCGGGTAGAAAAATGTACAAAGATTAAAAAAAACTCTTATTTTGTACATTTTGAAGAGGTTATAATACCATTTCCTTTTTTCAAAAAGGTGGTATCATACCTAATTCTAGATTTTCAAAGTAAAAACTAATGACACTTTCCCAGAACATAAGATATTTTGCTTTATAATGGGCTCAATGTCAACTTCCATTAACGCCTAACGCACACTTAAACACTTCTGACTCTAAAAATCCTCCTTTTCTTTCATTAAAAGGAGTCAATAAGGTTTTATCTCAGGAAATAAACACATTTATAATCTTCAAAAAACTGTTGTACCATTTATACAAATTCTCATACACTCAAGTATTTGCCTCGCATGGTGAGGGGAGCAGGAAAGAATACAGACTCCCTACCCTCATGGAGTCAACATTCCAGGGAATTGTGCCTTCAGGAAACCAAGTCAACTTTCCAAACCTGAAAGCTCTGGAATAGGATCACAAATTCTCTCGCCATCAAACATTAGGAAATATTATTTCGTTATTTTGAAAATTATCATGCTTGCCAACAGCAGTTGCTACTACAGTTAAGACATGATCTGTACCCATGGGTTGAAGACAAATCATTTGGACGGTAATTCGTAAGGCAATAAAAGGTCCCAACCGCAGTGGTACTGGAGGCTCCCATATTACCGCACTGCAAATCTAAAAGAAAAGTTATTCTGTCACGAGAGAAATTACAAAACCTTATTGTGAGATGCAGCAAGTTTTTAATGTATCAAGACATCTAGAGCTACAGTGCTCCATCTGACTTTAGAGCTACAGGGCTCCATCTGACTTTTTCAATGCTGGGTTCCTCTTTAGCGTTTGGAAAAGGAAAATAATCCAACTCCACACGTGACAACAGTTTCCATTCTGCAACTGTATTGTAAATCATCAATGGTCAAGTCCCCTCCCCACAAATCGATTCTGATGAACTGGATGTGGGGACTCAACGCTCCAAACACAGCACCTGGAAAGACTGGAGATAAAAAAAAAAAAAAAACTATAGAGCTTTACGGCGGTGGGCAGCTTTGTTCCCGGTTACGGGAGGTTTTCACATGTAAATGTTCCCCTAGAAGTAGGAGAGGATTAACTACCTCGGGAGGAGTGCGAGGGTGGGGGACTAGAGGCCAAAGCCGGCTTTCCACCGGACTAAGGCGGAGCAAGTCCTCTCCCATTCAACTTTTTAGGTGTCACGTTGGGGCCACAGAGCCCAATAAAAGGATTGTGTTCACGACTCGAAATGATAAGGAGCCACCCCTCTCCATTCGGGCGCCCGGTTTCCCAAGTGTGTGGATCTCGGGGGGCGGGGGGAGACGAACACCCTCTCCGACTCCTCCTCGAGCCGGGATCAGAGTCCAGGCGCCGCCGCGCCGCGGCCTGAGCAACAGGAGAGCCGAGGCCGCCGCTCCGCCAGCCCCGCGACCGGCAGATGCTCCCGCTCCCCCGCCCCCAACCCCACACGCCCGCCCGCGCTTCTTTCTTAGCCCCTTGCGGACGCCCGGCACCGCGAAGCCAATAACCGGCTGCGAGCAGAAAGCGAGAGCGCCGGGACCGGAGAGAGAGCGAAGTTGGAGGCACCAGCGCCGACGCGGGCTGGGGGAGGCCGGAAGGGGGCGAGGGGGGCAACCCGAGGTCGCCGCCCGGGGGTGGGCGATGGGGGAGGGGTGTGGGGTCGGTTCCCGTGGCCGCCGCGACCTCTCCGGGGCCGCAGGCCGCTCCGCGCAGGCCCCGCCGCCCCGGAACCCGGGCAGGAAGCGTCCCCACCCCGACCACAGCTTTAAACCTCCGGCGGCGGGAGAAACGGAGCCCCGGCTCCCGCAGCAGGCCCGGCACCCCTTAGCCCCGAGCACTCCTCACCTCCTGGTTGAAGGCGTTGACGGCGTCCATGTTCGCGCTGCGGCGGCGGCTGCTCCGGGCCCGCCGGTCACATAGACCTCGCGCCGCGGCGGAGCGGGGCCGGGGAACCGGCCGGGCCTGAGCGGCGGGGGGGAGGCGACGAGCGGAGGAGCCAGAGGCCGGGCAGGAAGAGGCTGCGGCCGAGGCGGCGGGGCGGGCGGCAGAGGCGGAGGGTGGCGGGCCCCCTCTCAGTCCCGTTCGGAGGATAAGGAAAAGGAGGCGGCGGCGGCACTAGGCTCCAACATGTCCGTTTGGCGGTGGCGGCTGCGCTCTGCGTCTCGCTGACACGGCCCCCCGCGCCCTCACGCACTGGCCCACACTGGCCCGACCGGCAGCGGGCGGGCCTCTCTCTCCCTCTCGCCAGCGGGATGGCGGCAGCGGCCCGAGTCCACGCCGCGCGGGGCACCCTGGGACGGCTCGGGCCTCCCAGCGCTTCCTGTGCCCGGCTCCCGCCCCGCCTCGCCCCGCCTCGGGCGCGCTGGCCCCGCCCCCGCCCCGCCTCCGCCCCGAGCGCCGCGCGCCCGGCTGCTGGCGCGTGACGCCGGGACGCCGGGCGCTTTCCCGCCGGAGGTGGCGGCGGGCCCGGGAGGCTGCTTAGCGCTGAGGCCGGGCCGCGGCGACGGCGCGGGAGAGCGCGGGAGCCCCCAGAGTCGGGAGGCTGGCACCGCGAGGGCCCGCGCACACGCGCGCCCCTGCCCGACGCGGCGTTCCCGGGTGCGTTTTCGTGCCGTTCTGCCCATTCGGGCCCTGCACGCGGCCGGCGGGCGGGCGCAGACCCGCTGGCTTTCCGCTGGCTGGAACAAAGGGCGCAGGATTTAACCTGAGCCCGCTGAGCGTGCGTTTGCGGCGCCCGCTCAGCCTCTGCCTATGCAGCCCTGTGTCTGCTCTCACTGCGGGGATGAAGCCCCGGGAACGACGTGCAAGCACTGGATATCCACGCAGGCCCGAAGGATCCCCCTGTTCAGCTTGTGCCGCGGGAGGAGTGGATTCTCTAAGCCTTGATACCGATCCCCCAAACAGACGTTTCCTTTTTGGTAGAAACCCTTCGCTCTGACTCACTTACCTTGAGTACCAACTGTCTGCGGGCCACTGTGCTGGGTTCTGGGGATATGGAAATAAAAGGCAGTTTTTCTGCCAGCAGACAACTCAGTTTAGTGGGGAGGACGGACACATGAGCAGATAAGAGCTAAAACATGATAAGTATTAGGGCAGAGACCCAGGGGAACCAAGAAGAAAGATATTCATCCGACTTGAAGTCCGGGAAAGCTTCTCAGAGGAAGTGGCACTCAACCGACATCTGGAAGCTACAGCGGTTGGAGAAGACACTGGACTGACTGAGCCTGATGAATACTTTGACATCACCTTCCTCCAAGGAGGACCAGCTGGAGCTTAAGGAGTGTGGTGGACTGAGAGGGAGTGACTGAGACCAGGGCCTGAAGAGCCTCCGAACCCTGCCAAGGAGTTTGGATTGTGTGCCTGAGGCAGTAGGGAAACATGGAAAGGTTTTAAGAGGCGCGGGGTGTCATGCAATGTGCTCTTTCAGAAGAAAGGTGTAGAACAGCAAGAGTAGGATCAGGGAAAGAGTGGCTCTAAGTCCCAGGGAAGCCCAGGAGTTGAGGCAATGGAGTAGAGAAGGAAAGACAAGGTCAAATGTTTAAGAGATGAAATGTATGGGGCGCCTGGGTGGCTCAGTGGGTTAAGCGTCCGACTTCATCTCAGATCGTGATCTCACGGTTTGTGAGTTCGAGCCCCGCGTCCCGCTCTGTGCTGACAGCTTGGAGCCTGCTTCACATTCTGTGTCTTCCTTTCTCAGACCTTCCCCTGCTCACTCACTCTCTCTCTCTCTCTCTCAGAAATAAATAAAACATTAAAAAATTTTTAAAAAAAGTGGAATGAATGGGCTGGGACAGAAGGAACAGGGAGGTGTGGAGGAGAATGCTCAAGGTTCTGGCTTGATAAGTGTTGTGAGTGGTGGATTTGTAAGTCAATCTGGGGACTCCGGGGAGGAAGGGATGCATTTGAATCACAGTTAACCCCTGTCGATCCTTTACCATACATCAGAGTCTGTGCAATGTCATTCTGTGATATTTTGTTTAATCTCCACAACAGGCTTCTGGATGAGGTGGCTATCAGTAATGCCCTGTTTTATAGTTAAGGAATTGAGGCGCAATTCAGTTAACTAGCATGCCCAGGGCCAGATGATTTCCTTCTGGGGCCCCTGGAGTTGGAGGTGTCCCTGGGGCAAATAAGTGAAGATGTCTAGGAGGCAGTTGGGTAAACATGTGTGGAGCCTGGAGAGATGGCTGAGAGGAAGTAAAGAGCTGGGAGTCATTAGTGCACAGCAGAGCTAGTGGTGGGAGGGGCCGGAATAGGGAAAGCCGGCTGGGAACACAGGTATGGAAGGTACAAGAAGTTGGAAGACGGGACCAAGAAGCAGTGCAGGAGACGAGGCCAGCCCTGTCCGGTGCTGAAGGTAGAAGGCAGCAAGATGCAGACTGAAAATACCTGACAGCATCTAGGATCTCAGCAGGAGTGTTGACGGGAGTGGGTGAGACCAACTGACATGCACCCAAGAGAGGAAGGCGGCAGGAGATACTTCACAGAAACTTGGCCATGAAGGCAGGTTGTGAGGGCACCAGGGAAAAGCTGCAGGATGAAGGAAGAGTATGCTTGTGTCTTAAAACAAGAGAAACATACTCTTAATTATTTGCGAACAAAATAGATCCCCGATATTCTTTTCAGGCCCACCCACCATCCACTTCGTAGTCCTTGTTTTTTTTTTTTAAATGTTTTTTATTTATTTCTAGGAGAAAGAGAGAGAGAGAGAGAGAGAGAGAGACAGCGTGAGCAGGGGAGGGTCAGAGAGAGAGGGAGTCACAGACTCCGAAACAGGCTCCAGGCTCTGAGCTGGCAGTCAGCACAGAGCCCGACGCGGGGCTCGAACCCACTAACCGGGAGATCATGACCTGAGCGAAAGTCGGACGCTTAACCGACTGAGCCACCCGGGCGCCCCAGTCCTTGTATTTTTTTAATGTTTAATTTATTAGAGAACGTGTGAGCTGGGGAGGGCAGAGAAAGAATCCCAAGCAGGCTCCGTGCTGTCAGCAAAGAGCCTGACTCGGGGCTTGAACTCACAAACTATTAGATCATGACCTGAGCCGAAATCAAGAGTCGGCTATTTAACCGACTAAGCCACCCAGGTGCCCTACCTTTTTATTCCTCTGCTCAACTGCCAAGACCGTTAAATTTTTTTTTTCTTTTTGAGAGAGAGAGAGAGAGAGAGAAGGAGTAAGTGAGCAAGACCGGAAAAAGAGAGAGAGAATCCCACAAGGACCAGAGAGAGAGAAAGAAGGAGAGAGGTGAGCAGGGTTCCTGATCACCCAAAGCAGGTCTCAAAGTCATGAACCGTGAGATCATGACCTGAGCTGAAGTCGGATGCTTAACAAACTGAGCCCTCCCCCACCCCCGCACCATGACCTTTTTTTTTTATTTTATTTTTTAAAACACCCATTTTGCTTCTGTAAGAGTTGTCCTCCATAGGACTGTCAATATTGCATTCGAAAATGAAATCCTTCGTAGATCCAAGATCCCCACGCCAAGTTTCTAGCCCACTACCAGGGCACAGCCAAGCTTTGTCACTCTCTGGACACCTCTGTGTGAACAGCTTGGTTTTGCTCTCATGTAAAATCCCTCCCTGCTCCGCCAGATAGGTAGGCCCATTTAGCATCCAGCTGATGTTCAGCCATTACCTCCTTTTAATCATTAATCAGTTATTGAGCACTTATGTTATACCACGGACTGTGCTGAAAAGCTTTCCCACTCCCCTCCCTGCTGAATGCAACATCTCCCACCATTTGCTTCCATGACCTTGCAATAGCACTTGCTACCTTGTATTGCTGTTACCTGGGGGGAAAAAGTCAGCATTACTCAGATATGAGGTACCCCTACCCTGCCTCTACGCCTTCCTATGAACAGTGGCAGAAAACTTAAAAAAGGGCCCACAAAGCATAATGGATCCCTCTCCCCTCAATTCATACAAGCAATCTTTTTTTCCACCCCCCTGTGAGTCAGTGAAATAGATTTGGCTGAGGACGGCTGAATTCTTGAGCTGGGGTGGGAAAGAGACGCGTGGGGGAAGGTGGTGGATTCAGTTTTAAATGTGTTGTTTTGGGATTCAGTGCATTGTAGCGATTGGGCCCTAGAATGGCTGTTAGATTAAGGGTCTGAAAAAATGTATTCTGTATGCCAGCCTACCAAGATTTGAATGCATAAGGAGCAAGATTTGGATTCTTGTGTTCGAGGTAGATTATTTAGATTTAGGAGGTTTTTTTCTAGATAGGGTTGTTTGATTTTAATGTTGCTATTGTTCAGGAAGTCTTTTATTTTTTTTTAATTTTTTAATGTTTTTTATTTATTTATGAGAGAGAGAGAGACAGCATGAGCAGGGGAGGGTCAGAGAGAGGGGGAGACACAGAATCTGAAGCAGGCTTCAGGCTCTGAGCTGTCAGCACAGAGCCCGAAGCGGGGCTTGAACCCATGAACTGTGAGATCATGACCTGAGCTGAAGTCGGACGCTCAACCGACTGAGCCACCCATGTGCCCTCGGGAAGTCTTTTAAACAAGTTGTTTGGGGAATGTGTGTTATCAGCTAGATAGCAGGTACCTTAGCGTCATTTTCTCCCATCTTTCTGAAGACGGCAGCACCTCAATCTGCTCGGGGACATGTGACAGCCCATTTGTAAGGCTACTGCTGGACTTCTATCTCTAGCTGTCCAGGCAGACAAGCCAAATCTTCCAATAGGAAATTTTTGGCAAATAACAAAAACTCAGGAGGGCTGTCCTTTGTGAGCAGACCTTGGAGCAGTAGGAATGCAGCCTATTAAAAAAGATGGCTGGAGGGGGACGCCTGGGTGGCT
Organism: Proteles cristata cristata; assembly: GCA_017311185.1. Classification (NCBI taxonomy): domain Eukaryota; kingdom Metazoa; phylum Chordata; class Mammalia; order Carnivora; family Hyaenidae; genus Proteles; species Proteles cristata. The sequence goes on along the minus strand of JAESUZ010004875.1, from coordinate 458,892 downwards.
TAGTCGGTTGAGCGTCCGACTTTCGCTTAGGTCATGATCTCGCGGTTCGTGGGTTCGAGTCCTGCGTCGGGCTCTGTGCCGACTGCCAGCTCAGAGCCTGGAGCCTATTTCAGAGTCTGTGACTCCCTCTCTCTCTGACCCTCCCCTGCTCACGCTGTCTCTCTCTCTCCTTGAAATAAAAATAAAAATATTTTTAAAAAAAGATGGCTGGAGCATGATAAATACACGCAACTGATAAAACCCAGCAAGACATTTTATCTAGTTGCAAACTTGCCTTCTCTCAGAGACCATAGATTTAAGCAGATTCGTGTGTTCATAGTGTGGGTGTGAAAAGACACAGCCCAAACAAACTTGTGTTTTTTAAGAGTAGGTGAAATCAATATCCAGAGGAAAGAGAAGATGGTGTGCCCGAAGTAATAGTGTGGTTAATGCTGTGTCCTTCACATGTCATCTTGTTCTCTTGAAAGGAATGCTGACGAAAGTCCACAGGTGTAGAGAATACAGAAAACCTCTAACTCCTGAAGAGCCCAGGAAAACATTTATAGATACGAATTCAAGAGAAAATAGGGGCGCCTGGGTGGCTCAGTCGGTTAAGCGTCCGACTTCAGCTCAGGTCATGATCTCACGGTTCGTGGGTTCGAGCCCTGCATTGGGCTCTGTGCTGACTGCCAGCTCACAGTCTGGAGCCTGCTTTAGAGTCTGTGTCTCCCTCTCTCTGACCCTCCCCTCCTCACGCTGTCTCTCTTTTTCAGAAATAAACATTAAAAAAAAAAATTCAAGAGAAAATAAGTTATTTCTAATTCTTTATGCCACATACTTTCTGGAGCAAGCTTAAGTTAATTATATTGCATGAGACTCATCCTTTCTCCTTAATTTGCTTGTCATCTCTGGCTAGCCTTCCTCCCCACTCCCCACTTCCTGAGATTTCATCTGACACCTATGGGATTCTTCTCCCTCCCCACATAGGGGTCAGAAATCTCTCCTAGTTTATGATTACATTTCCAACTGCCTGCTGTTAAATTCCACATGGATGTCCCCATCTGTCCCCAAGGTACCTACCTGATTCCTTTTCATGTCAACCTCTATCTCCATGCCCTTTAGGCTGTTGGTGCCAAATTAGTGAAACAGATTGCAAGGCAAACAGGAATTGGAAGGAGGAAGAGCTCAATGGCAGTTGGGACAATGGGATTTTAGGGAATTTGAATTTCCTTCTTAAGTTTTTCAGCACTTTTTAGACTCCCTACAGAAGGCATGTATTACTTTTGTAACCAGAAAGAGTAAGCGGCTCAATCAGTAAGCAACTGACTCTTGATTTGGGCTCAGGTCATGATTTCATGATTCATGAGCTCACGCCCTGAGTCGCGCTCTGTGCTGACAGCATGGAGCCTGCTTGAGATTCTCTCTCCCTCTCTCTGTCCCTCCCCTGCTCATGCTCTCTCACTCTTTCTCTCTCTCTCAAGATAAACACACACACGCACGCACACACAGAACATAGATATATTCTAATATATCTTTTAATATAATTTATAATTGTTATATATATAAACATAATATATTGTTATATATTTAATAATATATGACTATGGGGTACCTGGGTGGCTCAGTCAGTTAAGCAACAGACTTTGCTTAACAGACAGATTTCAGTTTCAGCCTAGGTCATGATCTCACAGTTGTGGGCGTGGAGCCCACTTGGGATTCTCTTTCTCCTTCTTTCTCTTCCCCTTCCTCTCTCTTTCAAAATAAATGAATAAGCATTTGTGTATATATATATATATGTATATATGTACATACATATACATATGTGTATATATGTACATATATACATATGTGTATATGTATGTACATATATGTATATATGTACATACATAACCATAATCATATGATATATAATTAATGTGATAATATACAAGTTATATTCTAATTCTCATATTTTAATATATATATTCTCTCTATATATGTATATTCATAAGTATATATACACCATTAGTGTGTATGTATGCGTATCTGTTTATAGAATCTGCCATCTGCAAGCTGGAGAATCAAAAAAGCTAGCAGTCAGACCAACAGCCTGAAAACCAGGAAAGCCAGTGGTATAAATTCCAGTCCAAGGGCAGGAGGAAATGAGAGATGTCCTGGTTCCAGCAGCACTAAGGCAGGAAAAAAAGGAGCTAATTCCTCCTTTTTGTACTTTCTTCTCCGTTCAGGGCCTCTGCAGATTGGATGACGCCTACCAGCATCAGAGAAGGCAATCCACCTTAACAAATTCCATCAATTCAAATGCTAATCTCATTCAGAAACACCTTCACAGGCACATCCAGAAATACTATTTATTATCGGCATTCTGTGGCCTAGTCAGGTTGACACATAAAATTAACCATCACAAGAGTCTGATAAAGGAAGACAGTTTCTTTTGGCAATTTCCTTTTTGACTTAAGATTGGGATCTAAGATGCTTTTTCCAAAATTGAAAGTTATTAGATTCAGTCCTGACTGAAGTGGAATGTCACCTTCCAGGACTGAACTACCCCAATCTAATGTTTGACCCTGCATTCATTCATTCATTCACTCACTCATAAAATAAATATGGCAGCCTCTATGGATGGGAACTGTGGTAGGAGCTTAGGGTACTATGGTAAAAAAAATACAGAAGTTCCTTTCTCCTGGAACTACTCTTCAAGAGTCTAACACCTGGCCCTGATGTTGAGCATTTTTTTCATTTGCACATTGGTCATTTGTTCATGATCATGTCTTATGAAAATAGAGGGGTTTTTTTCTTAACCACTTTGTATGCCTTTTACATGTTTTTCTTGCCTGCGCTGACTAGTTCTCCAGCACAATGTTGAATAAAAGTATAAAAGTAGTGAAAGTACTTTGTGTCTGATCTTAGGGGCAAATACTATGTCACCATTATGTAGGTTGTTGTCTTTCGTTTTTCCATAGATGCCGTATAAAAACAGGTAGAGGAAGTTTCCTTCTATTAGTGACTTGAGAGGGTTTTTTTTTTTTGTCTTTATTAAATCATGGGTGGGTGTTGAATTTTGTCAGATGCTGTTTTCATGTCTGACGAGAAACTCATATGTTCTTTCCATTTTATTGCTAATATGAATTCTATTGGATGGTTTTTTGAATATTAAACCAAGTTAGCATTCTTAAAAAACCCCACTGGGTCATGGAGTATTACCCTTTTTATATTTTGCTGAATTCAATTGGTAAAGATTGTGTCGAGAATATTTCCTTCCGTTTATGAGTGAAACTGATCTGTAGTTTTCCTTCTTGTACGGGTTTTGTTGTCTGAGCAGCCTGTCTTCATCAAATGAGTTGAGAGGAATGGCCTTCCTTCTCTGTTTTCTGAAAGAGTTTGTGTAGAATCAGTATTATTTCTTCATTAAGATTTTGTTAGAATCCACCAGTGAAGCCATCTGAGCCTAAAGCTTTCTTTATGAGAATGTTTTATATTAGCAATTCAATTTTAAAAATTGATACAGGGCTCTTTAGATGTTCTGCTTCGTGGATCTATTTGGATAATTGGTATCTTTTGAGAAATTTGTCTATTTAAGATTGACAACTTATTGCCATGCAGATTTCTAGAATAGTCTTTTATTGCTCTTTTAATGTCTCTAGTGGTATCTCCTCTTTCATTCCTGGTGTTGGTAATTTGAATGTTCTTTTTAAGATTTTTTTCATTCAGTGTAGTTAAGAAGTTTGTCTATTTTCTTGGTCTATTCAAAAAAACCGCTTTTGATTTTATTGATTAATCCTATTGTTTGCATGCTTTCTGGTTCGTTTTCACTATTTTATTTATTTTTTTCTTTCTGCTTGCTTTGTATTTAGCTTGCCCTTCCTTTTCTCGTTTCTTAAAGTGGAAGCTTAGATCATTGATTAGAGGCATTTTTTTTTCTTTTGGAATGAAGGCATTTAAAGTTTTAAATTCCCCTCTCAAAATTTTGATATGTTGCACTTTCATTTCCATTCTTTCAAAATATCTTGTAATTTCCCTTTCTGTTTTCTTCTTTTACCCATAATTTATTTAGAAATGTATTGTTTAAATTCCAAATATTTGGGTATTTTAAAAAAATACCTTTCTGTTACTGATTTATAATTTAATTCCATTGTGGTCAGAGATCATATTTTGTATGATTACAATCCTTTTGAATTTATTGAGGCTTGCTTTATGCCTCAGCCTATGATGTATCTGATGACTGTTCCATGTGCAGTTGTAAATAATGCTTATTCTGTTGTTGTTGGTTGGAATGTTCTATTCATGTCAATTGGGTCAGGATGGTTGATTGTATCAAGTATTTATCTCTTCATTTTCTGTTGACTTATTCTCAGTTACTAAGAGGAGATTTGATATCTTTGGCCGTGATCATGGATTTGTCTATTTCTCTTTCCAATTCTGTCCATAGCTGCTTCTTGTATTTTAGATCTTTGCTATCAGGTGTATACATTTTTAGGATTATTAGTTTTCCTTGATGAATTGACCCTGTTTACATAAGGAAAAATTCCTTTTTCATCTGGCAGTAGTCCTTCCCCTGAAATCTATTTTGCCCGATATTGATATAACTACTCTGGCCTTCTGATTTGTGTTTGCATGACAAACGTTTTCCATCTGTTTTCTTTCAACCTGTGTCCTCCCTGATCCTTGCGTTTATTGTTGTTTTGCATTTTACTTCTAGGTATGTTTTATAAGGCCACAATATATTAGTATTACTATTGTTTTTGTTTTGTTCCCTGTATGGTTTTTGTAGTTTTCTCTTTTTTTTCTTTGTTTTATGATGGAAGGGTAATTCCGGACCTTGTTACTTCCTCATGAGGAAATGGAAGTAGATTAGAATTAGAAGCTTCCAGAAGTTTTTTTCAATTTAAAAAAATTGTTTTAGGGGCGCCTGGGTGGCTTAGTCGGTTAAGCGTCCGACTTTCGCTTAGGTCATGATCTCGCAGTTCGCGGGTTCGAGCCCCGCGTCGGGCTCTGTGCTGACTGCCAGCTCAGAGCCTGGAGCCTGTTTCAGTCTGTGACTCCCACTCTCTCTGACCCTCCCCTGCTCACGCTGTCTCTCTCTCTCCTAAGAAATAAATAAAACATTTTAAAAAATTGTTTTAATGTTTATTTATTTTTGAAAGAGAGATAGAGAAAGACAGATGGTGGGGGAGGGGCAGAGAGAGAGGAGACACAGAATCCAAAGCAGGCTCCAGGCTCCGAGCTGTCAGCCCAGAGCCTAACATGGGGCTCGAACTCACAGGCTGAGAGATAATGACCTGAGCCGAAATCAGACGCCCAACCAACTGAGTCATCCAGGCGCCCCCCCCCTTTATTTAAATTTTTAAATCATTTCTTTATTATTTTGTTTAAGTAAGCTCTATGCCCAATGTGGGGCTTGAACTCACGACTGTGATATCAATAGTCACATACTGTACCCACTGAGCCAGCCAGGTGCCCAAACACCATTCATGACAGTATTCTTTTTGTTAAATTAGTTTTTAATTATTATGGAGTAACATTTGTTAATTTTTTCTTTTATAGTTCTTTGTATTCTGTCTAAGAAATCTTTGCCTGCCTTGAAGTCCTGAAGTTTCCCTTCATGTTTCATTTTGGACCTTTATAGTTTTAGTGCTCATGGTCCACGATCTATGGTCCATCTCAAATTAATTTTTGTACAGATGTGAGATAGAGTTCAAGTTTCTTTTTTTTTTTTAAGTTGTTCTGTCCCCATTTATTGAAAAGCTTTCTTTGCCCCATTGAGTTGCATTGGCACCTTTGTCAAAAATGAAGTGGCTGCATATGTAGGCTGTATTTCTGAAATCCGTATTCCGTTTTCTGATCACTAATACCACATTTGATTACTTGATTACTATAACTTTGTTGTTAAAGTTTTGAAATCCAGATATGCAAATCCTCCAATAGTGTTGTTCTTCAGGATTATCTTGGCTATTTTAGTTCCTTTGCCTTTCCATATATATTTTAGCTTAAACTTGTGAATTTTGGAGAAAAAACAAATCTATTGATATTTTGATTGAGGCATCTGATTCTCAATTAATATTCATGACCATGAATCTCAAGTGGGCCCGTTGTGAAATCCAGCAGTCACATTCTATTTCCTTATGTAAAGAAAGGAAACTATCCCAGAAACTTCTTGAACACAGCTCTCCTTCTTTTTTTTTTTTTAATAAGGTCTTTTTTTTTTTTTAATGTTTTTATTTATTTCTAGGAGAGAGAGAGAGAGACAGCGTGAGCAGGGGAGGGTCAGAGAGAGAGGGAGTCACAGACTGAAACAGGCTCCAGGCTCTGAGCTGGCAGTCAGCACAGAGCCCGACGCGGGGCTCGAACGCACGAACGTGAGATCATGACCCAAGTGAAAGTCGGACGCTTAACCGACTAAGCCACCCAGGTGCCCCTAGCTCTCCTTACTTCTTATTGACCAGAACTCAGCCACATGCTCATCCATAAACAAACACAAAGGAGAATGGAATTTTCTATTTAAAACCAAACCAGGATTTGTTGGCTGAAATATGGGTGTCTTTCCTTCAGACCAAGAACTGTTTGCCTACCTGTGAACAAGTAAATTCTGTTAGCCGGGAAGGAGGAGGAAGGAGGGAGCAAAAATATGGCTGTTGAGTGGGCAAAATTGACTTCCATACAGAGACCTCCTATGGGTGTGACCATGTATTTCTGATTGTATAAGCATGCAGAAAACATGCCCAGTTTGGGCACATGCTACATCACAGTGGGGAAAGGGACACTATAATGTGGGTGAAAACAGGAGGGGAGATGGGCAAAAATGAAAAAAAGTGCATAGGGTCACCCGGGCGGCTTAGTTGGTTAAGTGTCCGGCTTCGGCTCAGGTCATGATCTCACCTTTCCAGAGTTTGAGCCCCATGTTGGACTCTGTGCTGACAGCTCAGAGCCTGGAGCCTGCTTCAGATTCTGTGTCTTCCTCTCTCTCTGCCCCTACCCCACTCTCATTCTGTCTCTCTCAAAGATAAATAAACATTAAAAAAAAAAAAAAAAGATATAGATGAGGGACGTCTGGGTGGCTCAGCTGGTTAAGCTTCTGACTCTTGATTTCGGCTCAGGTCATGATCTCAGGGTTGTTAGATTGAACCCCATGTCAGGCTCCGCACTAAGCATCGAACCTGCTTGGGATTCTCTCTCTGTCCCTACCCTACCTGTGCACACACATACTCTCTTTGTCAAAAAAAAATTTTTTTTTTAATATTTATTTATTTTTGAAAGAGAGACAGAACATGAGAGGAGGAGGGGCAGAGAGAGAGGGAAACACAGAATTCGAAGAAAGCTCCAGGCTCCAAGCTGTCAGCACAGAGCCCCATGCAGGGCTCGAACCCATGAGCTATGACATCTTGACCTGAGCTGAAGTTGGACACTTAACTGACTGAGCCACCCAGCCGCCCCCCCAAAAAATAAAAAATAAAAAAAACCCACATAGATCACATATATGCATTTACATAAAATTCTGTACATACATGAATACATATATCAAGTAGGATAAAAAGGAGATCCCATCCCCTTCCAAAACCAAGGTCATTGGGGGGGTGGGGGGGTGCCACATGTTAGTAACAAGGCTGATTATCTGGATTCAAGCAAAAAATAAATAAGTAAATAATGAGGGAATGAACAAATAAGTAAGTCTTTAAGCAGCATTAATCGACGTTCCATCTGAACAAATACTGGAAAACAAGTATGTAAAGATGCAAAACAGATGTCTCCTTGTCCATATAGTAAGATCACACATGCCACCCACTAGACACTCAGCACTCACTCCTGGAATGATTATCTAACAAGTCTAACCCCTTGAGTGTTTGATTTTTTAACATAAGCACAATAAAAGTAGCAAAATAGGGGAGGAGGCTGCTGGAGATAAGCAAATCAGCAGCAACAAGAAGTGGCTGTTGACAGGCTGACAGTGAGAGAGGGGAAGAAGAATCCAGAGACAGCAGACGTGAGAGCACATGAAGGCAAAGCCGTCAGAGCCATTGGGTTTAAAGGAAACTAGTTCTAGAAACTTCCATAACCCGTGGTGGCACTTGTTTTATAGCAAGTCACAGCAAGGCTGCTTGTAATGTCAGATCCCAGTTAACAAAGAAATTGAGGGTATGTACCGCGTTCTCTGTTTACGAGAGCGAGGCGACATGTGATAGAATGTGATGGCTCTGCCCTTTGGAGAAAGGACTATGCTGAGGTCATCCTGGTGACTTTTAAGGCCCAGATTCCAGCTGTCTACTGGATGCCCCACAGCCACCACAATCACAACGCATTTGAAATTCTTCCTGCCTCATTTTCAATTCAGGTGCCAGTTTGTCTTCAGTTATGAAAGTGATTGTGAGGTAAATTCATATATGAAGATTGTCAAAGGAAATGGCTGAGGAAGATTTTCACACCTCTTAAACACCCTCCCCCACTTGGAGATCATAAAAATGGTCAGAACCATTTTTGGTCAGAGAGAGAGGAATTGGTGTGAGGGTCTCAGGTTTCCATCCCTCCCCTATCTGGGAAATGAAATGAGCGGGTGGAGGAACCCTACCTCTAACATAGGAGTCGGCAAACTTTTGAACCGCAAGCCACATCTGGTCACTGCCCATTTTCACAAATAAAGTTTTATTGAGACATAGTCATGCTGAATAGTTTGTGTATTGTGTATGGCTGCTTTCAAGCTCCAAAGCAGAGTTGAGTAGTTATGACAGAGACAGCCCACAAAGCCTAAAATATTTACAACCTGTCTTCAGAGAAAGTTTTCCAACTTCTATTCTAACTCATAACTCATGAGGAAGACTTCAAGTGTCACTAAGAGGATTTTGAAATGCATTCTCTTTGGTGAGAGGCAGAGGGCTGAAGACTAAGGCAGCTAAAGCTGGGGTCCGACTCCTAGGAGATCTGGTGGGTGAGCCATGGGCTGAATACCCACTTTCATGGCAGATGCTGGGACTTTGGGATTCAGGATAAGTAGGGGAAGTGGCTGAGTGTTTCCTGAGGTCCATTCAGGATTCAGTGGGAGGCAGGGAGCAGTGATAAGGTTCATTTTGGGTTTTATTGGCCAGACTACCTGGAGATCTCAGTAGAATGAGGCTGAAGTTGACCGGGAATTGCATGTCCAGGGATTAAAGAAAGAAGTGCAAGAGCCCGCACAGAATCAGTGTGCCCTTTGTGGTCAAAGGAAGTGGGGGAGAAAAGGGTCCAGAAAACAAGGGCCCACCAAAGCATCTGTAAGAAAGCTCCAGCACAACCATCTGCCAGTCCCGGGACTTGGCATGCAGTCATCAGCCAAGTTAGAGCTGGTCTCGACCCTTCCATCTCCCTCTTCCCCACTCATGCTTCACCCTGGTGGGGCTGCACCAACATCTAGCAGGTAGAGGAGAACATGAGCACAGGGAGAGAAGGATCAGAGGGCCACCCCTCTCTCCTACTGCAAGCTCCCAGGCAAAAAGTCAGGGAAGGAAGTTTTAACACTGTCAAGTTCAGTGTTCTGAAATTCTAATGACTAAATCAAAGTTGTCTGTGACTTGACGTGACTCATTTATTGCCCAGAAATGAGTCTGAAAGCTTTGGGACCTGCTAGAGCTTCATCCACAAGGAGACTACCTCTGCTGAAGAAAGCTTAAAGGGTGAGCAGAAAAACACAGACCTGAGGTTTGGTTTGGGGCACGACTCATGCTTGTTTGACATACTGGGTACAATAACTAATATTTATTGAGCACTCACATGTGCCAGACACCATGCCAAGCACTTTTCGCGCGTTAGCGTGTTTCACCCTCCCATTAAGTCTCCGGTATTAAGCCAGGTTTACAGGTGGGGAGTCAAGATAAAGGCAAGATAAGCTATGCCCTACGGCCTCACCGCCAGTGAGGAGCAGAGAAGAGATTCAAACTCAGGCAGCTCAGAGCCAGCCAGGCTCTCAGTCGCTATGTCAGGTTGCTTAGCACAACAATCCAAGAGCTGGGTCTCTAAAGGTTTGCTATTTGCTGAGGGGTCTTGACTTCCCTGGAACCATAGGGTCTTCTATTTTGTTCTTCCTATTGGCACCTGTCACAGGCTCTATCCCATCCCAGGGGGCCAGAGGCACTCGGGCCTTATCGGATGGGCTGAACACAAGTGTTAAGCGGTAGGGTTGCTTGCACTGCAGCCTGGACCAGCTCTGGACCTTCTTGTTCTTAAAGCTGAGCATCAGGTGAGTCCTCCATGGAGTCAGATGGCACACCCAGATGTATTATTGCAGCTCTAAAGTCCCATAGAGGCCCGCAAACATTGCACCCCATTTCTAGTGAGAGGACATGCAAGGTATAGCAGTTTACTGTTAATTTTGGAGACAGAGCGAATCCTACATATCCTGGATTAGTGGAAACATTTCCCTATTTCTGCCCCAAATCCACTGCCTCGAATCTACTGTAGCTATGTGAGCCTTCCTTTCCACCCTTTGATGTGGATTCTCTCACCCAGGCATCCTGGGTGTCTGCTATTTCGGCTCCTTGGATTCTATCTGCTCGATACCCTGGGAGATGATGGAGGTTCCCAAAGACCAAACTGTGGGACAGCACAGAGAGGTTAAGACAATGAAGGCAAAACAAAACAAACAAACACTTGCTTTTGGTGTTTTTAGTGTCGGGACAGAGAGAACGTGCCTTTGGCGAATCCACGGATGTATGCCAAGTGCCGGGGTCTTTGTATATTTGTATTTGTGGAACGAAGCCAGTTGGAACAGCAGGTGTAACTGGTGCAGTTTATAATAATCCATTGTCATTCTCCAAGGCCGATCTGGTTTTCTTCACTGGCCAAACTGGAGAGTTAAGCGGGAATATGATAGCAGTTTATCACCTCTGGATCGTTCAGGTCTTTTCATGTTTGAAATTCTCCTAGGGATGTGATATCAGCGTGATATGCTGTTTTACATAAAGACAGCTCCGTGAGTTTACAGGTGGCCATTCCTATTATGATGGCCAGTATCCCATGGGGTAGAGAGCCAATGTGGGGATTTGCTGTTGGTTCTGTGTATCTCTTCTACTTCTACTTTCACTAACTGAGGAAATAAACACATATTTGGCGGCTCTTTAAGCCCAGTGATGACAAAATTAAGCCAAAACTCAATTTACTACCTACTTCCCATAAATCTCCTCTCTAACTGGTGCACAAGGGTGGCATTCCGTAAATCCTCCAAAGATCCAGGTACTTCCTGTTCCGTAACACAAATTTATCCTGATTAATGATGGAATCTGTTTTGGCGGAAGATCAGGACGAAGATTTACCAGATATATTTGTGATCTTATTGCAGTGCTCTTCAGCAAGAGTTTCTGGCCTTTCCTTCATTCAAGAGGCTCTGCGTCTATGAACTAATTCAAGCCCTAGGATTTGAGAATCTCTACTGCAGTGCTCAGATCACGCCTCTATTTATCAGACCTGACTGAGCTCCTTAGGATTTTGGTCTGAGAGATTCTATGGTCAGTTAGCCATGGCAAAAGATCCCCGTGAGACAGACCATTCTGATTCTATTTTGGCCCTACTTCTTCTGGTTACTTGCTCCTGATTCTCTTGAGGGTGTCTTTGGGTCAGGGGAGGTATTAAACTGGCCAAGCCTCACTCACTTGCCCACACCCTAGCTGCAAAAACAATTGAGGGATTGTAAATCTGTTTTTCAGTTTCAGTTGTGGGAAGTAGAGTCTACTTTCCACCAGGATTTATAATCTGGAGAAATAAACATAAGAAGGAGGTTCAGAGGTTGCTCAGCCAAAAATAATGACGAATGCATTCTCTACTTTATTTCACCCCTCTATTGTTTAACAACAATGAGACTTAGAGAATTAATCCCAGCTCCAAATGTAGCCCAGGCTTTACTTAAGCCAAGTTTAATAATGTAATCTTCCTTGCTCTTGACTTGTTCAGAAACTCAGACCTGAGCCAGACAGCACAGGGCATTCCTCTGACCTCAAAGGTTGGTTTCTGTCTAAGCGTCTGACACATTTTGATCTAATTAGATGCAAAATGTTCTGGGGGGATTCTGAGGTAGAAGTTTCTCATGTTCCAGAGAGCTAGAGAAAGATGATAATAGTATCTTCAGTATGGGATGCCTATCGCCATCTTGATATCCGCCTGAGTGTGAAGCTACTGTAGGATGATGAGCAGAACGAAGATGGTCCAAGAGAAACTGAACTGGATCTACTAAATCAAACCAACCCTGAAGCCTGACTCCTTCTGATCTTGGGGTTATGAAAGTCAATACATTTCCCTTTTGGTTAAGCCAGTTTGAGTTGGGTTTTCTGTTCTTGGTGATTGAAAATATCCAAACTAGGGGCGCCTGGGTGGCTTAGTCGGTTAAGCGTCCGACTTTCGCTTAGGTCACGATCTGTCGTGGTCTCGCCCCGGCTGGCTCTGTGCTGACTGCCAGCTCAGAGCCTGGAGCCTGTTCAGTCTGTATTCCCTCGACCCCTGCTCATGCTGTCTGTCTCTCTCTCCTAGAAATAAAATAAAACATTAAAAAAAAAGAAAAAAGAAAAGAAAATATCCAAACTGATTCAATATAGAGGCTTCTGTGTTTTTATCTCCCACTAGCATGCTCCAGAATTGGCATTTTCTTGTAATAGTCACTATTGTCCTGCAAGATGGGTTGGCTGGAATCTGGACTTAAGAGGGCAATATGGCAAATGTGAATATTAATGCGGGAGGAGGTAGCTATTGATTGAAGAAAGATTAAGATGTATAGGTTTTATAATGAAAGAGATAGGCTTTAGTTACCCAAATTTGAAATGTATTGACCATTCAATTCCAAGTAATATAAATAAATAAGGCATTATTAAGCATTCAGGAAACACTTATGAAAGTCAAATAAGAGATCTACTTATGCCTCACCATATCCTTTCCCTCCTTCTGAACTACCTTATTATTATGAGTCGTTGGAAAGAGTCCGGGGAACTGGTTTGTAATATGACCTTAAGCAGGTGAATTTCATTCTTTGAATCTTAGATTTCTAGTCTGCAAAACAGTTGTTAGTATCAAATTGGTTCATATACGTGAAAAATCATTCTAGAGCCCAGGGTGGTGAAAAGGTGGGTCTAGATCCTGGAGGGTTGATACAGTTGCACTGATCATTCATGAATATTGGTTCTAGAATACATGCTTCATTTACTATTTGGTTGCTGATTTTTATATTTGAAGGAGAAAGCAAATCTATTGATGTGTGTCTTAATAGCCCAGTGCTTCAGAATTGATATTCTCTCTATATTTTTGTTAGAAAACCGAAGATGGATAATAACTAACATTTTATGAGGGTAAACAGAAAAAATGAGTACTTTCAAATGCATAATCATATTTGGGAGATGCCATAACTCTGTGCAGTTAGGAGGGAGGGCAGAATTATGATCAAAACTTTCCTGGAGACAAAACTGGTACTTTGAGAAGTGTGCAGACCAGTTTCACCAGTTATTGGTGAATGGAGGATTTTAATCCTGTCTTCTGATAATATTTCTATGACGGTTAGCTCTGTGACCTTAGGCAAGTGACTTAGCTTCTTCATGCCTTAGTTTCCTTACCTGGAACAGGCTCACTGCAGGTTTTTATAAATAAAGTTTTTTTGGAACACAACCAGGCCAATTCATTTGCATATCACATGAAAATGAAGTTGATAGAGTTGTGTACAGCTTTTAAGCTACATTGCCAGAGTTGTGTACTTACAGCAGAGACAGAATGGCTCAGAAAGCCTAAAATATTTATTATCTGACCCTTTACATATAACATTTGCGGACCCCTGTTTTAGAAACATAGTTTTTAGAAACACTTAAAGCATTAAAGTCTTAGAGGAAATCTCATACACTTTAAATTTGGAAAAAGTAAATATTTCCTTTTTGTTCTTATTGCATTACAAACATAAACAATTCCCTCAAAACTTCACCCATCTTTCCTATATCACAGATAAAGGACAATTATTATTATGACTATCATCAATCTGTTATTATTATATCAAGTACAGATTGTCATTGCCTAGCCCATGCCTGTCAAGATGCTTGTGGGTTCAGCTCTTTTGTATTGAGGAGACTCATTTCCCTCCTTAAACATGTCTTATGATCAGAAGCTCTCCCTTGAGATCAAAGGAGTGATTCATCTCCCCCTGAGATCAGATCAAAGCCAGAGTGGGGGGCCTAGGTCTTGTGCCCTCCCCACCCCTTACCTCACGGATACTTCCTGGAGCAAAGCAATTCCCGAGTTTGATCCTACGTTATACCAGGCAGCTTTCTACTCTCTCATGATTGCCTGTCACCCCCTTCCTCTTGGGTATTGGTCTTCTAAATCTGCACTTATGAGAGACTCGGGAAGCACTGAGATAGATCAGGTGAGATCCCTTCTGATATTTTTCCCCTGGGAAAATAGTTTGGGGCACATGACACATGTGTCCTGCATAGACGACCCACTTTAAGTGTCTCTATGCGGCTTTATGATTGTCTATTTTTAATGTTCTAATGTTTCATGTTTTAACATGATCAATTAGGGACGAATAAAAGCTCTATTAGTGGCTGCAGGGAGTTGTCCCACACTAGTTCTTTTACCTGAGTTGCTTTTCAGAGATCATTTTCAGCAATTTGTCCTTAAAGCTTCTTAAAATTATCTTGGTGTTCTGCTAAACCTACCACTCTGAGAGTCTGTCTCCCCTAGACATAATTCCTGTCATTCTGTAGTGCACCGACATCGCTTCATCAATCTTTAATGTATGTTACTATTCAGATTGACAGATTTTGTACTTATTATCTGTGACATTTTCATTGACTTCTTTTGCAAAGTGGCATTATTGCCCTCCCAGCCTGGGTAAGATTTAACACCTGATCTTTCCTCCATCCATCTATCAGAATCATTCGTAACTGTCTCTTTTTCCCCCTCCCCTTATGCAAAGTAGAAATTCAAAGATTTTTCTTCTTAACCTATTTCCTTGGATATTTTTCTCTAATCACTACTTTGGTAAAGAAATATTATTACCTCAAGGACAGCAGCTGTCCCAATTCCTGTAATGCATTCTGATTTATTGAGATAGTTTATGGGCTTTTATACCAAACTCTTAGGGAAGTGTCCAAATATATTGCTAATGATAAAGGACCATTGTTTTATTATTCCCTTATAAACATTATTTATAATATCCCTATTAGAAGCATTATAAATTGTTTCCAAAGTGCCTCTATCTGAAGTTTAATATTTATGGAAACTTAAAACTTCAAAGCCTGTTTATAAGAAAGACTAAAATGTATTTTTAATATCTTGAAAGCATTGATCTTCAATTTCCATGACAAATTGTTAAACTTGAAATACTAATTTATTTCTTAATCCAAAAGCAATGGAGACCCGGACCTGAATAGAGAAGAGCCCCAACCCTCATGGAGTTCACAGACACGAGAGTCTGACAAGTTAATTTTTAAACATTTTTTAAATATTTAATTTTTAGAGAGAGAGACAGAGCATGGGTGGTGAGGGGCAGAGAGAGGGGGACAGAGGATCCAAAGTGGGCTCTGTGCTGACAGCAGCAAGCCCAATGGGGGTCTCGAACTCATGAACCCGTGAGATCATGACCTGAGCCTAAGTTCAACGCTCAACCAACTGAGCCAGCCAGGTGGCCTGGGAGTCTGACAAGTTTTTAAAAAATTGCCAAATGGAAAGTGTTAAAGAAGCTACTGTTCTGACGTGCCTGGGTGGCTCAGTCAGTTAAGCATCTGGCTCTTGGTTTCTGCTCAGATCATGATCTTATGGTTGTAAGTTTAACCTGCGTGGGGCTCCACACCAGCAGTGTGAAACCTGCTTGGGATTCTCTGTTTCCCTCTCTCTCTGCCCCTCCTCCATTTGCGCTTCTTCTGTCTCTCTCAAAATAAATAAACAAACTTAAAAAAAAAAAGCTACTGTTCTGGATGTCTATGGGTTTTACTGGAGCATGAGTGATGACATCATCGAGGAGGGCTTGGAAGAGGTGAACTAGGTCTTAAAGGAAGAATAGGATGTTACTGAGTTGGGACATGTATTCCAGGATGGAAAAGCACGTTGTGCAAAGTAAAGTAAGTCTGTTTGAGTAATCTGTTTGAGTAATCAGCAGGTCCACATGGGCATGGACTTAAGACTACCTAACTCATGAATGTCTGTGCTCCGGGAAAAGCTGGTCCAAACTAAGTGTTAACAGGCTTTCACTGGGAGATGCAGCAAGATCTAGAACAGGTTGTAGGACCAAGAAGAAAAAGAGCCTCTGAGTATAGCTGTAAATGGAAGGAGTCTAGAGCAATAAGTTATAATTACGTAGGTGATTCTTTAGAATAACTTCTTTCTGGTTGCTATCTACGTTCTTAACTGGGTAATCATATATATATTTTTTTTTCTGATCTTCTTTCATGGATCTATTGAGTCTGACTCTTAGTGTGCAGGTCTACAGACTGAAGGAAATAAGCCAAGGAGAACATTGCTTCCTTTCTTTTTTGGATTAAGCCTAATTTTAGGAAGCAGTGAAACAGATAATAAAAATGGATGTTTTTCTAAGCAGACTCTGTGTGTGTGTGTGTGTGTGTGTGTGTGTGTGTGTGTGTGTGTGTGTCCTCCTGGTCTCACGCAACATCAAAAAAAGTTGAATGAGCAAACTGTGGCTTTTTTCTTTTAATGATACTGTTTTTATATCTAAAACACACCAGTGAAAGCTTGGTTTCTACTCTCACTCCCAGAACCAGGCAACTGGCTTCAAGACACTGTAATGTAGTGATTATAAGCAAGGACTCTAGAGCCAGGCTGCCTGGGTTCAAATCCTGGCACTACCACTTGTTAAGTCTACAAATTGGGATGCATTACTCAGTTTTGTCATCTGTAAAATGAGGGTAATAGTAATAGTGCCAACCTCATGAGAGGTTTTATAAGGATTAAATGAGTTGAAGTAGATGGACACTTGAAAGTGTACCTGGAGCATCATAAGGACAACCGGAGTGGTGGCCAGCCCCATCTATCAAATGGCATCCAGGGACATATGCCCTAAAATCAAGAAGTTTGTCCTCAACGCTCTATCTCTTCCTTCTGTCTTACTCACTGTGCTGAGTCCCCCCATCCTCACCCCAGTTAGCTCCTGGGGCTCTAACTAAGCTTGCTCAGAGAGACAGTGATCTGGCCAGGGTCAGTCACAGGTAGCAATGAGATACAGAGTTGACTTTTGAACAACGCGGGGATTGGGGTACTGACCCCCACATAGTTCAAAATCCACCTATAACTTTTGGCTCCCCCCAAAGTTAACTACTAATAGCCTACTGTTGACCAGAAGCCTTACCAATAACATAAACAGGGGAGTAACACATGTTTTGTAAGTTGTATTGTATACTGCATCCTTACAATGAAGTAAGCTGGAGAAAATCCTGAGAAAAATACCTTTCAAGTACTGTACTGTATTTACTGAAAAAACATCTGTGTATAAGTAGACCTGCGTGGTTCGAACCCATGTCGTTCAAGGGTCAACTGTACTGGTTTTAAAGTCTGATTACTTAAGAATAAGAACACCTGCAGTCTATTCCCCATCACTGCTTACCAGCTATGTGTCTTTAGAGAAATCTAAAAATTCTGTGATCCTTGAGTTTCTCATTCTCTAAGTTGGGATGACAATACTTGACCTGATCTTATTGACTGACTCATTGACTGATCTCAATACTTGACCTTGACCCTGGTCATTGTGAGGGTCACAGGAGATAGGACTTATGGAGCAATTTTATAAACTGTAAAGTGCAAACAGAATTGTTTTCATTAATCCAAAGACAAGAAAAAAGATGAACAGTATTAGCTTTTCCTGCTCTGAACGTATTATCTAGTAATGGTAGCACAATGTTGAATAGGTATGTCATCTTATCTCTGACTTTTATGGGAGAGATTTATGATAACTTGACACATCTGATGGTGCTTCCTTAGGTTATTAACACACTTTATTAGGTTCAGGACATTTTTTTTCCTGGGTTGCCTATCCTGATTGAATTTCAGTAGATGCCTTTAAAACATCTGTTAATATGGGGTGCCTGGATGGCTCAGTCTGTTGAGTGTTGGACTCTTGATTTTGGCACAGGACCTGATCTTGTGGTTCGTGAGCTCAAGCCTCACATAGGACTGCACCGACAGCGTGGAGCCTGCTTGGGATTCTCTATCTCTCTGCCCTTCCCCTGCTTACACATACACTCTCTCTCTCTCAAAGTAAATAGGTAATATAAATAAAGCATTTGTTAATACAATCCTGCTGTTTTCTACTTTCATCTCTTTAATAGATTCTTACTATTGAAACATCTTTACATTCTTAGAATGACCTTTTGTGTTATTCCTTTAGTACACTGCTGGTTACAGCATTTTGCATCTTTGTTGTTAGGCAATATATACATATATGTGTTTGGATAGAGAGATGGAGATATATATCATGTATCTGTATTATATTGAAACTACAAAATTATTTAGGTGGGCTTCCTGTTTTTTCCTAGGCTCTGAGATAGTTTATACAGAGTTAGTTCTTCCCAAAAAGTCTGGTAGATTCTACCTACTGAAAGCCCTCTGGACTTGATGCCTATTTTAGAGGTAGATCTTTGAGTGCATGTTCAATTTTTCCTATTCTATTCAAGTTTCCTCCTTTTCCTTGAATGAACCTTTATAACAAATATTTTCCTAGGAAATTAGTGACTTTATCTGGTGATTTTCAAAATGCTTGCCACTGCTTCCAGTCTTCACACTTTTTATGATTCTATAACTTGCAATGTTTGACTTATGATTATGTCCTTTTTCTTTCTTTTGACAGGTCTGACAAAGGTTTGTATTTTCTATCAGTTCTTTATTTTACATTTTTTTAATGTTTATTTATTTTTGAGAGAGAGGGACAGAGTGCGAGCAGGGGAGGGCAGAGAGAGAGAGAGAGAGGGAGACACAGATCTGAAGCAGGCTCCAGGCTCTGAGTTGTCAGCACAGAGCCCAATGAAGGACTCGAATCCACAAGATCATGACCGGAGCTGAAGTCAGATGCTTAGCCGATTGAGCCACCCAGGCTACCCTCCATCAGTTCTTTCAAAGAACCAGTTTAATTTGTCAAATTCTATTGTCTTTTTGTGTTCAATTTTTATTAATTTCTACTTTTATCTTCCTTGGTTTTTCTCTTTAACTTCCTTCAGGTTTATTTTCTTTCTCCCCTTCTCCTTATCTGCCCCCAGCTTCTTGAATTGAAAGCTTGGTTGATTCATTTATTTTCAAGCTCTCTGGTTTTCTACCCTAAACATTAAAGTGTTTTTCTTCTAACACTGCCTTAGCATAGCTCATGGGCTTCGATATGTAGGCAGTGCTCTTACTGTGATTCAAAATACCTTGCCATTTCCGGTTTTATTTTCTTTCAAGCCTATAGCTTATGAGTAATGTAAATACTCATGAGAATAGATTTTTGTTGGCTACCCTTCTGTTATTAATTTCTAATTTTAGTCCATTATAGTTAGTGAGTATGAGCCAGAGTTCCCTTCTGAGGATTTCTTGTGAGTGCCTTTGTGACCTAATATACCAGGAGAATGTCTCATGAGAGTTTGAAAAGAATGTTTAATCTCTGCTGGGGAAAAAATTATTTCTCTCCATATATCTTTTAGGTCATGATTGTTTGTTGTATTAGCCAGGACTTCTCAAGCCTTATTCTTTTCTGTAATAGTTGATCAGCCAATTTCTGAGAGGCATCTTTAAAGTCAACACTTATCATGACTTATTTCACTTCACATTATACTCTATAGCACCATCCGTGTTGTTGCAAATGGCAAGATTTCAATGGAATAATATCCCACTGTATATATTACCCCAACATTTTTATCCATTCATCTATCGATGGACACTTGGGCTTCTTTGACAGTTTGGCTATTATAAAAAATGTTGCTATAAACATAGGGGTGCATATATCCTTTCAAATTAGTGTTTTCATATTCTTTAGATAGATACCCAGCAGTGTGATTACTGGATCATAGGGCAGTTCCATTTTTAAGTTTTTGAGGAATCGCCATACTGTGGTTTTTAAATTTTTTTTAATTAAAAAATTTATTTTTTGTTGTTTCAAGTTTTTTTTTAAATTCCAGTTAGTTAACATCTAGTGTAATATTAGTTTCTCTCCATATTGTTTTCCACAGTAGCTACGAAATAAATCAGAGAAAGACAAATACCATATGATTTCATTCATATGTAGAATTTAAGAAACAAAATAAATGTGTGAAGGTAAAAAAGGAAAGAGAGAGAGAGAGGCAAACCTAGAAACAGACTCTTAATTATAGAGAACAAACTGATGGTTACCAGAGGGGAGGTGGGTGGGGGAATGGGTGAAATAGGTGATGGGGATTAAGAGTCCACTTGTCATGAAGAATACTGGGTGCTGTATGGAAGTGTTGAACCAGTATATCTGTACACCTAAAACTCACATAACACTGAATGAATAACTATACTGGAATTAAAATAAAAACTTAATTGAAAAAATAAACTCACCATTGTGAGACCTTGTCAGCATCTGTTTGCATTTCTACCAGGGTTTGCTTTATATACTTTGAGTCTAAGATTTTAGGTGCATAAAGGTTTGTGACATTTTTGGTAGGTTGTACTTTTATAATTATGAAATATCCTTAGTGCTTTTCATTTTGAATTTTACTTTGTGTGAAGTTAATATGTTACTATGTATCTGGCATATCTTTTTCAATCTCTTTCCAAGTCTTTATATTCGACTTCCCTGTGTTATTTTCATTAGGTGTTATGATTACTAGTATGTTCAGCCTTCATTCTGGCTGCAGCAAAAGTGGCCAATTGACCACCCAAAATTCATGTTCCCACTCCCTAGTGTGGAAAGTGACTGCCCAGTCAAGGACAACATCCAAGGTACAGTCATGTGATTCGTTCTCTGCAATGGAATGTGAGCAGTGGTGATGAGACTCACCAAAGATTATTATTTTCTCTGCTTCAGTTGGATGTTCACTTAAAGGGAGATGATCTGCAGATAAGTGGAGGAAACGGGAGGAAGGTGCTTCTGTTTGTTTATTAATTCTGAATCCTCAAAGAGCTAGAGGAGACCAGAGGCATCTAAGTCATGGCTATAGCCTGAATGGTTGTGTCCTCTAAAATTCATACATTGAATTTGTAATACATTGAAGTTGTAATCCCCAAGGTGATGAAAATGGCAGATGGGGCTGTTGGGTGGTGGTGATTAGATCATGGAATTACTAGCCTTATTAAAGAGGCCCCTTGATCTTGGACCTCCCAGCCTCTGTAAGTATAAAAAGAAAATTTCTATTGTTTACCAGACACTCAGTCTATTGTATTTTATTATAGCAACTTATACAGACCAAGACAGCCACAGGTGGTGAGGCAAATGACCTGCTTTGATATTTGCCATCTCTGTAGTTAACTTCCCTGATGCCCCGGGCTCCCCATCTAGTTATACCAGGGTTCCCCTAAAGCTCAGTGCTAGTGAACATGAAGTGGTATATGAATGAATGAAGTTCTGGCCATCTTGTCCTGTGCATTTGCTTCCTGGTGATCCCCTCGACTGATTCTTTTGATACATGAATCTCTGCTTCAACTAGGCCAACATCTTTCTCAATAAGAAACCAAGCCAATGAATGAGGGAGTGATACCATAGGAAAGGAGTTTGCCCTCTGTGTCTGTAAAGCCAGATGGTAGCTGGAAGGTCTGCCAAATGAAACTATTAAAAAGAATAAAAATTAAAAGTTGCATATATTAATAACAGCAAGAACCTACATTGTGTCAGGCACTGAGCTGGGTACTTCTCACACATTCTCTCTTTTAAACTCACAATAGCTGCCACATAGGTGTTAGTCTCCCTATTTTACAGATAAGCCGACTGAGACTTGGTGTGGTGAGTGTGCAGCAAAGTCAGAATTCCAATCCTTGGCTTCCCAATTTCCTCCCTCCCTTCCTCCCTCCCTCCCTCCCTCCCTCCCTCCCTCCCTCCCTTCCTTCCTTCCTTCAAAGGAATTGCTCATCTTCCTCATCAAAAGAATTCAGCAGCCTGAGGTTCAAGGTGCTTTTGCTTGATTTGGGGAAGTCATTTAATTTTACTGAGACTCAGCCTCCTCTTTTATGTAGCACGGGAATAATGAAGATATCGATTTTCAGCTCCTCTCAGGGTATTGTGAAGGAAATGAGAAGAGAGGATGATGATGATGATGATAGCATTTTGCAAACTATGGAACTCTACAAATATTGGTGATTTTATGGTAAATCCGAGAAGTTTGCATCAGACTTTGATCTCTCTCAGTTTGAGGATAAGTCTTCTCGCAGGCAACCTCTCCATTATTCAGAGTAGAAATATGCTCTCAGTCACATGAGAGGCTATTTTCTTCTTGTATTTCCTTCTATTTTAAGCATTCAACTTTCTCTTCAGCATTGTTTGTAGGTGGGCAAATCTTAACTGAGTTTCTGTTCCTCAAATCGATGTCTTCATTTGCATTGGGGGGAGGGTTGCACAAGCTTATTTTAGTACGTCCAGCCTTTCATAAATCTTTGCCACAGGACAATGTGGGGTTGTTGAAAGAAGTCTTGGTTGGTTGTTCTGAGCCCAGGATGGAGCAGAGCCCTGACGCTTGGCAGCCATGTGACCTGGGGTGAGTTTTTCACCTCTCTGCTTCTCAAGGTGCCCAGCGACAAAGCAATGGGTGGGGCTCTCCACCTAAGGGTCCCTTTGCTGTATGGCTTAAAGATGATTGCAAAGAATCTTAAGCAAAAGTAAATGCCTGCTGTAAATGTCTGTACTTCAGCAACATGGCTGGTGGTAAAATCTATATTTAGTTGTGTTTGGATAATTTCCTCTTCCCTTGAGAGCTTCCTACTCTAATTATTTCTTTATTACAGCTACCCCCCACCCCTTAGCTCTACTGATGAGGGCGAGATACAAATGTGCCTTTTGTGACTTTAGCAGTGTCTCCTGGGCTCAAAATTGACAGAGAAGAGACAGAGCAGTTGTAGAAGCTGAAGCTGGCAGGGCTTGGGGGGCAGGAAGTGTATGAGTCAACACACGAGAAAACCAGGGCAAACAGCTGGAAAGCGGGAATAGAAAACTGGAATTTAGCTGGAAGATGGTGAAATGGGTTCCTTTCAGAGGTCTCTGGCTTTGGGACTCAAGAGTAAAGACAGCTGACCTGAGGGTGGCCAGGCTAGCAGTATATTTGAACAAAAAAATCAGATCGTGTTATTCCCTGCTTAAAACTGTTCAATGGATTACCATCTCGCTGAAAAACAAAAGAATCTGAAAGTCCTTCCTTTGCCGGACAAAGGCTCTGTGGTCTAAGCTTTGCTGTTTCTTCATTTTCGACCACTTTTTTCCTTGCTCCCCGCGGACCATAACACTAGTTTCTTAGCCTACATTAGCAAGGTCCTGCCTCAGGGTCTTGCACTCGCTGTTTCCTATGCCGGGGACAGCCTCTCCCTTTATCCAAGCAGCCATGTCACCTTCTCAGAGTCCTTTCCCAGCCACCCAAACTGAAGGAGCCACGAACCGTGACCTGAGCTGAAGTCAGACGCTCAACCAACTGAGCCACCCAGGTGCCCCTCCACACATTTCTAAGTTCTACTCTCTTGTGGTTTTTGGCTTACCCACAGTTTCAGTGAGAAAGGTCCCCACTCTATCCCGATTCCACAGCTCCTGGCTGGTCAGGTAGAGGCCTGGAGGGGAAGCAGAGCAGTGCAGGAGGAGACAGAGGCTTGGGACCTGGGAGAAGAATTTTTTCCAGCAAGAAGATGCTGTAGCAAAAGCCAGCCACACCCCTGCAGGGGCACCCAGTCACCAGACTGCAGGGGCCTTGCAGGCATGACTTCAGCTCAGGTCATGATCTCACAGTCCATGAGTTCAAGCCTCACATCGGGCTCTACACTGACAGCTCAGAGCTTGGAGCCTGCTTCAGATTCTGTGTCTCCCTCTCTCTTTCTGCCCCTCCCCCATGCCTCTCAAAAATAAACATTTAAAATTTTTTAAAAAAGAGATGTCACCCTCATGGATCAGCTGCAATACACTGTTGTCTTCAGGCAAGACCATCTAAATAACCAAAAATAATTTCAAGATAACTCAGGTTTGTTTCCATCTATTTCTTGACCACCTGGAAACCCATAATCACCTAACAGGAGCTCTTGAAGTCCTGTTTTTCTCTCTCCCACTCACTTCAAAATGTAATCCACAGGCATTATTCTCAAAAGACCTCACCCAAAAGACCTCCCTGCCCACCCTTGCCTCTCCCCTGCCCACCTCTCATTTTTCCTCTCCTTTCCCTACATTCTCCGAATTCTCTGTCCCAATAGATTGTCCTTGCCGGGAGGAGGAAGGAAAGAGATGGAAGTTCTCCTTAGTGATTACAGGCATGGGGTAGAGTCAAAGCCCTGGTTTGCTTACCTGCCAAGTAAAGGTAACAGCAAAGCCCACCTCCCAAAGTGTGGAAGGGTCAACCCAGCTAATGGGCAGAGAATAGGGGTTTCTATCAGAGCAGAGAAACCATTGGTTTTCTGTGCATTTTCCCTCCTCTCTGCTGAGGGTGTCTCCAGGTCACCCAAGAGAACAGACTCATGGATATCACTGACCTTGGTGAAAGAAAGATCTGGGTGCTTCCTCCCAGATCAGACTCTGCTCCATTGAAGAGTTACAGTTGGGGGCTGGGCAGGAGCAGGGGGAAGGAGGAGAATGTGAGGGACAGATGTGGAGAGAGCAGAATCCCTAGAATGGAAGGAGATGCTCTGGGATTGACCTGCGGGTTCCCCAAAGTCTGCCAACGGTAGATAACTGCAGACCCTCGGGCTCCTTATGAATGAAGAGGTGGGCAAAGCAGAAAGAAAACTGTGCTCTTGATCAAGGTCAAGCTGAAATGAGGGATTGGTCTCTGAGCTGGGATGACTAGACACAGCACAGTGACCCTGACGTGTGATGCAAGGGCTGCGATTTACCCTTGGCCTGATGATCAATGCTTGTTGTTTTCTTTTCTGTTGGTAGATTTCAGCTTTATCGTTGTACGTGCTCCCAGGAAGGGGCACGCATTGACCTGCAAGATCCTTCTGTGACTTTCCTGAGAGGTCACCCCTGGGCTGACATCACAGGTGTTCCTGATTCAAGGTTGTTGTCCATGGCCTTGAGGAGGGAGATGGGAACAGCCTGGCTTTCAGCCTGATAGGAGAATCCTTGTCAGTATCTGCAGAAATAGGTGGGACCTGAATTAAGCATCCCACCTGGACACAGGGTTCATCTCCCTGCGCAGGGCAGGGGAGGATGAGAGGGGCTCATCCTGGATTGGTCTAGAGCCCTGCCAGCTAAATAAAGGCAGCTCTTGTTCTTGTCTCTCCTTTGCCTGCTCTCTTCTCTTACCATCAGGATGGACAACAGCTAACCATACTTATTTTTTTTTAATATTTTTATTTATTTGTAGGAGAGAGAGAGAGAGCGAGCAGGGGAGGGTCACAGAGAGAGGGAGACACAGACTCTGAAATAGGCTCCAGGCTCTGAGCTGGCAGTCAGCACAGAGCCCGACGCGGGGCTCGAACCCACGAACCGCGAGATCATGACCTAAGCGAAAGTCGGACGCTTAACCGACTAAGTCACCCAGGCGCCCCCAGCTAACCATACTTATTTGCTTCACCTCTCCCCTCCTTTTTTTAATATAAGACATAAAACATTGCAGATAGAAAGGATCTCGCAAAGAGCTACTATCTCCAGGACAGATAAACAATTGCCTAAACTTACAGCAATCTGACTATCGAAGATCAGTCTTTCCTTGAGGTAAAATTAAATACATCGCATGGAGTTGTTCCTATGGAAACTGGATGGCCAAAGGAAGATTTGAGGATTGAGAACCAAAATCTAGTTCAAATGCTTAATTATTCTAAGCAACCATATCACAAGATCCAAATAAATATGAAAGAGGGAGGAAAATTTTTTAAAATTTTTTTTAAAAAAGGGACCAGACAGGTCAGGGGCTTTTTGGATGGCTACAATGCACCTTTACTTCCCATGGTGTAAGCCCCTTCCTGGGAGACATTGCGTTTGGAATATTAATGCTTGTTGGTCTAATATTCTTTTTGTATGTCATTTGTAGAAGCTGTTGCATATGCCAGAAAAATAAGAAAAGTTTGCTAGCCCCAACGTTCCAAATACCCTCCCATTATCTTGGCCTTCTGGATTGGCCTCTGAACCTTCTCTCACTGCCATACCCTTGTCGTTGTCACCTTTCAGCTGGAAGCAGTTAAGATCAACTGTTGTCCCAATTCCTTATGGCTGTTAGGAGTCATGTGTTCAAAGAGGGAATATGATCAGAAAAGATTGGATTCAGTAGGCAGAGGGGGAAAGGTTAGGACCTGAGGTCCCTGGGTGGGAAAACAAAACAAAACAAACAAACAGAAACCCAAGAACACACACACATTTTGGAGCAATGTTGAGAGGATCTCACCACAGCAAACCCCCTCGGGCGGAAGATTCCTCTTAAGAAACAAATGTCTGTGCCTTGTGCCCAGAATAACTTACAAATGAAAATGCAATCAACTTAGAAAAGAAGAGGAAGGATTGTGAGAAGTAAGTGAGATGATTCATTTTCAGAAATACCAAATAAAAGCAGTGCTGTCTAGTTAACAATAGGTTTATAACCTTTTGGAAATGTGTATGAACCCCCCACCCCCACCCCACGCACACGCAATGGAGTCCCAAAGCCTTAGACACTTCACTTCCTAGCTCTTCTTCCCCACTCCCTTTCGTAGGCTTTTCTTTTTGTGGGCTTTGCAATGAGCTTGTGCTAAAGACCTGAAGTCTCTGCATCATCTCAAGGAATGTACTTTTTTGCCTCACATGGGCATAGGTGACATCCGGGTAAGGCTGTAACCTCTATTGTTCAGCCAATGAGTAACCAGGGGAGGGACTAGAACGCTAGGAGATAAATTGCCTGCTGTAACTGCCCCATCAGACACCTGCTCTTGAAAGAACAGTGATTAAATCCTTGCTTCACTGTGAAAAAAAAAAAAAAAAAAGGAAGTCCCATTTGTCCTTTCTCAGTCTCTATATCCTCTCCTTTTTATTTTATTTTATTTTATTTTTAATTTTTAAAAAATAGTTTATTGTCCAAGTAGGTTTCTGTATAACACCCAGTGCTCATCCCCACAAGTGTCCTCCTCCATGCCCATCTCCCCCCTTCCCCCCACCCCCATCAGCCCTCAGTTTGTTCTCAGCATTCAAGAGTCTCTCATGGTTTGCCTCCCTCCCTCTCCCCACCTA
This sequence comes from Proteles cristata cristata, assembly GCA_017311185.1. NCBI lineage: Eukaryota > Metazoa > Chordata > Mammalia > Carnivora > Hyaenidae > Proteles > Proteles cristata. Next base: position 431,675 of record JAESUZ010004875.1, on the reverse strand, counting down.
TTTTCCCCCTTCTTCTCCCACATGGTCCTCAGTTAAGTTCCTCCTAATCCTCCTATACGTGCAAACATATGGCATCTGTCTTCTGCCTGGCTTATTTCACTCAGCATAACACCCTCAGGTTCCATTCATGTTGCTACAAATGGCCAAATTTCATTCTTTCTCATTGCCATGTAGTATTCCATTGTATAGATAAACCACATCTTCTTGATCCATTCGTCAGTTGATGGACACTTAGGTTCTTTCCGTGTTTTAGCTATTGTGGAGAGTGCTGCTATGAACATTGGGGTACATGTGCTCCTATGCATCAGCACTCCTGGATCCCTTGGGTAAATTCCTAGCAGTGCTATTGCTGGGTCATAGGGGAGTTCTACTGTTAATTTCTTGAGGAACCTCCACACTGTTTTCCAGAGGGGCTGCACCAGTTTACATTCCCACCAACAGTGTAGGAGGGTGCCCGTTTCTCCACATCCTCGCCAGATCTAGAGTCCTCTGATTTGCTCATTTTAGCCACTCTGACCGGCATGAGGTGGTATCTCAGTGTGGTTTTGATTTGTATTTCCCTGATGAGGAGGGACGCTGGGCATCGTTTCATGTGTATGTTGGCCATTGGATGTCCTCTTTGGAGAAGTGTGTTCATATCTTCTGCCTATTTCTTCACTGGGTTGTTTGTTTTTCGGGTGTGGAGTTTGGTGAGTTCCTTACAGATTTTGGATACTAGCCCTTTATTTGATATGTCATTTGCAACTATCTTTTCCCATTCCGTTGGTTGCCTATTAGTTTTATGGATTGTTTCCTTTGCCATGCAGAAGCTTTTAATCTTGATGAGGTCCCAATAGTTCATTTTTGCTCTTGATTACCTTGCCTTTGGGGATGCGGCAAGTAAGAAATTGCTGTGGTGGAGGTCAAGGAGGTTGTTTTCTGCTTTCTCCTCTAGGGTTTTGATGTTTTCCTGTCTCAAATTCAGGTCCTTTATCCATTTTGAGTTTATTTTTGTGTATGGTGTGAGAAAATGATCTAGTTTCATTCTTCTGCATGTTGCTGTCCAGTTCTCACAGCACCATCTGTTAAAGAGGCTGTCTTTTTTCCATTGGATACTCTTTCCTGCTTTGTCAAAGATTAGTTGGCTGTACATTTGTGGGTCCAATTCTGGGTTCTCTATTCTATTCCATTGGTCTATGTGTCTGTTTTTGTGCCAATACCATACTGTCTTGATGATGACAGCTTTGTAGTTAGAGGCTAAAGTCTGAGGTGGTGATGCCTCCCGTTTTGGTTTTCTTCTTCAATATTGCTTTGGCTATTTAGGATCTTTTGTGGTTCCATACAAATTTTAGGATAGTGTGTTCTAGTTTTGAGAAGTGTGCCCGTGCAATTTTGATTGGGGTTGCATTGAATTTGTAGATTGCTTTGGGTAATAATGACATTTTAACTATATTTATTCTTCCAATCCATGAGCACGGAATGTTTTTCTATTTCTTTGTGTCTTATTCAATTTCCTTCATAAGTTTTCCATAGTTTTCATCATAGATCTCTTATATCTTTGGTTAGGTTTATTCCTAGGTATTTTAGGTTTTTGGTGCAATCTGAATGGGATCAGTTTCTTGATTTCTCATTCTGTTGCTCCATTGTTGGTGTATAAAAATGCAACCGATTTCTGTACGTTGATTTTGTACCCTGCAACTTTGCTGAACTCATGGATCAGTTCTACCAGGCTTCTGGTGGAGACTGTCGGGTTTTCTATGTAGAGTATCATGTCATCTGTGAAAAGTGAAAGTTCGACTTCTTTGCCAATTCTGATGCCTTTTATTTCCTTTTGTTGCCTGATGGCTGATGCTAGGACTTCCAGCACTATGTTAAACAACAGTGGTGAGAGTGGGCATCCCTGTCGTGTTCCAGATCTCAGGGGGAAAGCTCTCAGTTTTTTCCCATTGAGGATGATGTTAGCTGATGGCTCCTCATGGATGGCTTTTATGATGCTGAAGTAAGTTCCTTCTATCCCAACTTTCTCGAGGGTCTTTATTAAGAAGGGATGCTGTATTTTGTCAAATGCTTTATCTGCATCTACCGACAGGATCATGTGGTTTTTATCTTTTCTTTTGTTGATGTGATGTGATCACATTGACTGATTTGTGAATATTGAACCAGCCCTGTAACCCAGGAGTGAATCCCACTTGATCACAAGTGCTAAATCTAACAGCGCACCTAAAGGAACTAGAGGGAGAACAACAAGAGCACCCCAAGCCCAGTAAAAGAGAAATAATAAAAATCAGGGCAGAAATAAACAATATACTAACCAAAGAAACAGTTGAACAGATCAATGAAACCAAGACTGGTTTTTTGGAAAAATAAACAAAATTGACAAACCTCTAGCCACGTTTCTCAAAAAGAAAAGAGAGAGCACTCAAATAGACAAAATCATGAATGAAAATGGACTTATTACAACCAACCCCTCAGAAATACAAGCAATGATCAGGGAATACTATAAAAAAGTATATGCTAACAAATTGAACAACTTAGAAGAAATGGACAAATTCCTAAACACACACACACTACCAATATTCACACAGGAAGAGATAGAAAGTCTGAACAGATCCATAACTAGTGAGGAAATTGAATCAGTTATCCAAAATCTCCCCAAAAAATAAGAGCCCTGGGCCAGATGGCTTCCCATGGGAATTCTACCAGACATTTAAAACAGAATTAATACCCATTCTTCTCAAGCTATGGGTATAATATATATTGAAGTTATATATTTTTTGAGACAGAGAGAGAGAGCTTGAGCGGGGTGGGGGAAGAGATGTAGGAAGACACAGAATCTGAAGCAGGCTCCAGGCTCTGAGCTAGCTGTCAGCACAGAGCCCAACATGGGGCTTGAACCCACAAACCACAAGATCATGACCTGAGCCGAAGTGAGACCCTTAATCAACTGAGCCACCCAGGTGCCCTTATCCTCTCCTTCTTTTACGACCATCTCTGCTACAAATTTGATGAGTATACTCTGGCCCATTAAAAATATATATATTATACATGTTTAAGTATATCTACCTTTACGTATATTTTCCATGAACAAAATATAACATTAGCTTATGTGCTTATAGAATAGATGATTCTATACTAAAAATTCATTTAGAAACTTACTTTTTTATTTTCTTTCTTTTTTTTAATATTTTAATTTATTTCTAGGAGAGGGAGAGAGAGCGTGAGCAGGGGAGGGTCAGAGAGAGAGAGGGAGACACAGACTCTAAGTAGGCTCCAGGCTCTGAGCTGGCAGTCAGCACAGAGCCTGACACGGGGCTCGAACCCACGAACCACGAGATCATGACCTAAGCGAAAGTCGGATGCTCAACCGACTAAGCCACCCAGGTGCCCCTGCTCCACATTATATTTTCAAGAGCTCACACTCACACACCCATCCCCAACCCAATTCATGTCTTTCTATTGCTATAGAGAATTCTATCCTATGGATAGATCACATTTTACTTATTTCTCTGCAGATGTTTTGATTGGTCCTGGGTGTTTTCGGATATACAGGCACTGCTCCAGTGAACTTCTTAGTCCATCCCTCCTCATGCTTGTGGACAAAGGGTCCTGCAATCACATCCCTTGGTTCTCATTTTTGTCCCACAGTTGTTCACAAATGAGAAGCTCACTGCTGCTCCCAAAGCATCCCAATTAGGCTGTGTGAGAACACCTGTTTGCGTCATCCCAATGATGAAGATGAGGCCATGGACTTCGTGCAGGTGAGCTGGCCAGGCTTGAACCGAGACGTGTGACCTCTCCAGAAACCTGCCTACCTCCCCGGGACTGTCCTGTCTAATGGTGCAGAAGGCAAAGGCAAAGGAAACTGATGATTTTGGAAACGTCCTTTTGATACAAAACTAGCCAGTTGAAAATTTAGTGGGATTCAAGCTGTAGCTTGGAAGTGCCATTTGAGCCAATCATGTTCAGCCTGCTTCTACCCAAATGTGTGCATAACCTGTTCTTGCTTATGGGCACCACTCAACATTTACGTCTGGTTTTATAGGTGTCAAGGACCCTCTACCATTAATTAATTATGTGACACAATAATTCCATTGTGCGGATAATGATGCCTGGTTATAATTGAGGAGGAGGAGGTTTGAAGATACATAGTACTTTGCCTTGGGCCAGATTCTTTTAGCAGAGCCAGGGACATATGTTAGAACTCCCGGTTTGTAACTCTGTATTTGATTTTCTGTAAGCCATGCAGACTTCTAGGTCCATTTGAAGCGTCACGAACTTATTGGCGGATATCAACTCATATAAAAGAGAAACTATAGGGGTTCTGCCCCCAAAGAAGCCTGTTCTTTGTTAGGTCCACATGCACGTCTTTGCAGGGATGTGTTTGGTGTGTTCGCTCTCTTATCTGGCAAGGGGTTTCTCTGTCACTGGCAAACAAATCTTCCTTAATATGTGTGTGGCCTTTTCCTGATCAGTACTTTCCACTCAAAACTTTCCAGGGTTAAGTGATGTGAAGAAAGGAACTTGAATATGTAATTGGGGGACAGTGAGTTTGATCATTTCAGAAAACCACTTGGGAGGACTTAGAAAAGCTGGAGGTACACTGCCATCTTGAAACTCTTGCACCGGGTGCGACAAGAGACATGCCTTTCACAGCATTTTTGTTAAAAAAAAAAAGAAGGGAATCACTTCGAATGTTCACTAGCCAGAGAATGGATAGAAAATATGAGATGTGTTCAAGGCAATACAGCGCTAGAGATCAGTGAAGACGAATGAACTGGAAACAGTGAATCACCATGGGTGAATGTCTGGAACATGACATTGAGCAAAAAAATTTAAAAAAAAAGAAGAAAGTCACAGAAAAATAAGCATAATATGATTATATCTATATAACGTTCAGAAAACAAAAATGGAATTATATATGCTGGGGGAACATACAAATGTACAAATGTAGTTAAACTACGAAGATAAATGGGGGAAACACAAGCGCCCAAATCAGACCAATAGTTCTCTCTCTGATGGGAAGGGAAGGAGAGAGACTGGGGAGGGGTCGGTGAGGGTTTGTATTGCATTGGTGATGTTCAATTTCTTACGCTGGGTAGTGAGTCCATAAGGTGAATCTACTACACACACACACACGTATGTGTATGTATATATATATATATATATATATGTATTTCATACAAAATAAATTTGTATATTATGTATTTTATACAAAATAAAGAATATATGTATTCTATATATATAATATATATATAATTCTATGTATATAAATGTATTCTATATTTATTTATTTATATAAAGAATACATATATTCTTTATTTTGTATGAAATATTTAGCAATAGAAAAATATACAGTTGACCTTTGAACAGTGCTGGGGTTGGGGGTCCCGATCCACTGCAAAGTTGAAAATCCAGTTTAACTTTGGCTCCCTGAAACATAACTACTGATAGCCTGTGGTGACCAGGAGACTCATCAATAACATCAATAGTTGATTAACACATACTTTGTGTGTTATATGTATTATATACTGTTTCCTCAAAAAAAAAAAAACAGGACAGAGAGAAGAAAACGTCATTAAGAAAATCATAAGGAAAACACATTTACGGTACTTCTTTATATTTATTGGGGGAAAAAGTCCACTTATAAGTGGACCCATGCAGTTCAAACCTGTGTTGTTCAAGGGTCAGCTGTACAAATAAAACACTTCTATGTGACTCTATCTTTCCCAAAGCACCGATATTGCTCTGTCCAACTTAAAGGCCCTTCACCACCTAGCCTCCAGCTGTGTAGTATTAGCTGACAATAATATCACCTTCTGCCAGGAATAGCCCTAAGTGCTTTATAGTGTATTACTATATCTGATCCTAACCGCAGCTTATCCACATATTACATGTGAGCAGACAAGTCCTACTCAAGTTAATGTGGCTAGTAGATGGCAGAGACACTACTCGAACCAAAATGTTCTGATTTAAGAGTTTAGATATTACTGACTTCCTGCCTAGCTTTCTCTCCCCCTCTGACTGTGCCTTCATCTCACTATGTCACGCATGTTCCCACCTTTTATTCACTTGCCTTCCTTTGTCTGGTACTCTGATTACAATGGTCTTTCCCAAGTATATGCCATACAACCCTAGGACCATGAGATCTACAGTTAAAAAAAATGCCATGGTCAAATAAATCAAGAGAATTTTTTTTAATGTTTTATTTATTTCTAGGAGAGAGAGAGTGTGAGCAGGGGAGGGTCAGAGAGAGAGGGAGTCACAGACTGAAACAGGCTCCAGGCTCTGAGCTGGCAGTCAGCACAGAGCCCCACGCGGGGCTCGAACCCACGAACTGCGAGATCATGACCTAAGCGAAAGCTGGACGCTTAACCTACTAAGCCATCCAGGTGCCCCAATCAAGCGAATTTTTTATAAAAAAATTTTAACGTTTACTCATTTTTGAGAGACAGAGCACGACCAGGGGAGAGGCAGAGAGAGAGGGAGACACAGAATCTGAAGCAGGCTCCAGGCTCTGAGCTGTCAGCATAGAGCTCGACACAGGGCTCAAACTCACGAACTATGAGATCATGATCTGAGCTGAAGTTGGATGCTTAACTGACTGAGCCACCCAGGCATCCCACAGGTGAACATTTTAGAGTAAAAGCCATTCTCAGAATTGCAATGATTATCAGATATTAGAAAATCTAAAATGTTTTGGAGTAAAGAAACCTACTTAATTCTGCTCGGCCCGGTGATTCCCAAACTTATTTGAAGGCACCCCTCACCCCCAGTAACAATATTTACTAATTCATTGAACTAGTGCTCCAAGGAACCCACTTTGGGAAATATTGATGGGGATTTATCTATTCTTCCCTCCTTTTTTCCCATCTTCATTTATTCCTTTCTCTGGAACTCCATAGTCCCTCTAGTTTAATTCTTTTTTTTTTTTTTAATAGTTTATTGTCAAGTTGGTTTCCATATAACACCCAGTGCTCATCCCCACAAGTTTACTTCTGATTTAAATGCTGAAATACAGAAACTCAATCTGGTTTAAGGGTTTCTTTTGTGGGCTAGCCTTTTATTCCTCAGTGGAGTGTTCAATCCCTTGCAGGCGGGGATAAAACCTTGGGCTTTTTCTCTGCTTCTCTTGGCCACGGGCTCTGCCTACAGTGCTGGGCACTTGGTATATTCTCAAAACATGGAGACTGGAGGCAGTGATCTGAGTTTCTAGGCAAGAATGCCAAAGGCTTTGCTTCAGGAATTGAGCGCTCGACGCCTTGTGTTCAGGGGTGTCAGGATATATCCAGTCTTGTTGGAGGTGGAATAGAGAACACAGCAGAAGCCCATTTACCAAACTGGGACCTGGGGGCAGATCGCAGCGATGTTCCTCAATGTTGGGTCTACTCCATTGCAGGTGGTTCGATTCTGCATCGGGTGGGGCTTTCCTGAATATTGCAGGAATGTTAAGCATCCCTGGTTCCTGCCCCTAAATGGCAGTACCGGCCCTCAGTCGTTGTACGAGTCTGAAATGCTCTCATGTATTTTTTTTTAAATGTTTTTTATTTATTTATTTCTAGGAGAGAGAGAGAGACAGTGTGAGCAGGGGAGGGTCAGAGAGAGAGGGAGTCACAGACTCGGAAACAGGCTCCAGGCTCTGAGCTGGCAGTCAGCACAGAGCCCGACGCTGGGCCCGAACCCAAGAACCGCGAGATCATGACCTAAGTGAAAGTCGGACGCTTAACCGACTAAGCCACCCAGGCGCCCCGCTTTCATGTATTTTCAAATGTCCCCCTGGAGTGTGGGAATGCCCTCAGTTGCTACTCAGATATCACTCATCTAAGGTTAGCCTGGGTCCTACACCGAGGGGCTGCTATGAGCCTGGGGCTATAAGCCAGTCAGTCCTGGGATTAAGGAGCTGGAGTGTACAGAGGTAGTCCTGAGGAGTACAGAATGTTTGCTCATTGACAAAAATGGAACTTATTTTGGGGGCTCCTGGGTGGCTCAGTTGGTTGGGCGGCCAACTTTGGCTCAGGTCATGATTTCACAGCTCATGAGTTCGACCCCCACGTCGGGCTCTGTGCTGATAGCTCAGAGTCTGGAGGCTGCTTTGGGATTCTATGTCTCCCTCTCTCTCTGTCCCTCCCCTGCTCACACTCTGTCTCTATCTCTCAAAAATAAACATTAAAAACTTTTTAAAAACTGGAACATATTTCCCAGGATTTCTATGTAATAGTTTATACAGTGGCTCCTCCTTTCTCCCAGACATCTTTTTTCCTTCCTTCCCCTCAATTTCATTCTGTTTTCTCTTTTCCCTTACCGCCACTCTAGGATGTGGTGACTACCATGCTGGTTTTAAGATCCACCTCGATGGCCATTCTCTGTTCTTTCCCTTCCCTCCTCTGACCACCCTACATATACCTTCCAAAGTCTCCTTTAAAGCTCAGATATGTTCATGTAGGTCACTGGCCGGTCGATGAACCTTCTTGGGTCCTCACTGAAGGCCAAACTTGGCAGGTCCTGAAGACCATCAACCAACCCCACTGAGATTCCTCTAGCGTTATGTCCCAGCTCTAGAGTCTGGGATTCTTCTGGTTTTGGGGTATTTTTCTGTCCGGCACACTCTTCCCACTTGTTTCTGCCACCTCTTCACCATCGAGGACCAATTCATTCCCGTCCCTTATAGAAGTCCACACCCTTTTGGGATCTGTTCAGATATTATTCTCCCCACATACTGGTTCATATGACAAGCTTCCCAACAATTTTTTGAAATATCCAGTTATTGAAGGTCAGTCTCAAACAAAAAAAAAAGGACTTTGTTTCTCATCCGATGTTGCTTTCTTGAGCAATAAAATATCATGTTCTGTAATAAGGAGCTATTATCAGTTATGACAAATTAGACCATTCTAAAAATTGTTGATAATCACCAAGTGGGCTTTCTATCCCAAGAGCATTTTACAAAAATTACAGGGAACTCTGATTCAATACTTTCTTACAGCTCAGCCAAAAGTTCTCGGTTAATGGATAAACCCAGTCTGAACAGTAGAGGGCTCTTATGTACATAACAAAAATTTTAACTGCTTTTAAAAAAGTGTAATAAGCCCAGGTGTGCAAACCATATGTCATCAGCCATGTGCCTCTACAGGTATACATTTCAAAAGGTATATTTACTGTGCTCATGGGGACTTTCTGTCCCTAGTGTTGAAAGGAGCAAAATGGGACAGAGAGACAGCCTGTGAGGAAATATTGTAGCAACTCTAAACCGAGATACACATGCAAAATCATCTTATTAATCAGTCAAACCAGGAGTAATAACTACCTCATGAAGCTGCAGTGAGGTTGAGGAGGTAGGACAACACAGAAGGTGCCCGGTAAGCTGTGACATGCAGCCTTCCTTGCATGGGGCACCTGGCACTTCCTCCAGCTTGGCCTCTCTCTCGAATTTCAGCAGGTCTGAGTCTCCAATGTCCTGCTTGGAATTCCTTCCCACCCCAACGTGGAACAGGCATTTCATAATTAATGGGGCTGAAGCACAATGCTAAATCTGCTCCCTACCCGGCTTCCAACCCAACCCAACCAAACCAAGCCAGTCACTCCAGCCCTGGTCACCCTTATTTCCATAAGTGGTACCAGTATTCACCCAGCTGCTCAGACTGAAAGTGGAAGAAACCCTTGATTCTGCTTTTTCCTATTCCTCTGATCCAAAGAAGGTCCTGCCTACTCTCCTTCTGAGACTCCGTCCTTCAATCTCTACCCTCTCTGCTTCCGGTCTGTTGGGAGCCACCATGATTACTGGCCTGGGCTTCTCTCTTCCAGGAGCCTCCTTCATGGTCCCCCTGCTCCCTGGCTTGTCCTTTTGAATGGATGCCTCAAACACAGCCAGCGTTCTTTAAAAGAAATCACATCGTGCCACTCACTTGCTTAATCCCCTATTCTCTCCTTCAGGCTTCTCCGCTGCACTTAAAACAAAAGTCAAGACCCGTCCTTGGCTTTTTATGACCCACCTGGTTGAGCCCTTCCTGCGTCTGCAGACTCCTCTTCCACCATCCTCCTTACCACACTCCATGCCTCCGCTTTCTTTCTGTGCTGTGGACACTGCACACGTGGGCTTCTCATCTTCTCATGGCCGGCTCCTTTGATGCATCTGCTTAAATGCCACCTCCTCTGATCCCCCAATCAAAAATAGTGAGCCAGTCACTCTTTTTCACCCACCCTACCTCAACTCTGTGAAATATCACCACTAGCTGATATTACCTACAAAACACAGCACATCCTTAATAAAGTATTTATATACAAATCCCACCTACTGACATCATTTTACTAACCTTATCAGAACAAAAACATGTTGTTTTGTAATGGAGATATCTTCCACAGACCCTTAGCATTGTCACCCTACTCAGAAATGCAGTGACTTCAGGGGCGTCTGTGTAACTCCATCGGTTGAGCGCCTGACTTCGGCTCGGGTCGTGATCTTGCGGTCTGTGAGTTCCCACCCCGAATTGGGCTCTGTGCTGACAGCTCAGAGCCTGGAGCCTGCTTGGGATTCTGTGCCTCCCTCTCTTCTTGCATCTCCCCTGCTCGTGCTCTGTTTCTCTCAAAAGTAAATAAAAACATTAAGAAATTAAAACAAAAGAAATGCAGTGACTTTAGAATCTGGGAGGAAAATCCATGCAAAATATGACTACAAATGACTTACTTAGGGAAACAAAAGGGTACGGACAGTAATGTCACCAAAGTTGAACAGACTTTCTTATTTAGCAATAGCCCTGGCATCGCTCATGTATTCATCCCTTTAGTTATTTATCAACAAACATTTGGGGGCGCCCGGGTGGCTTAGTCGGTTAAGCGTCCGACTTTCGCTTAGGTCATGATCTCGCGGTTCGTGGGTTCGGGCCCCGCGTCGGGCTCTGTGCTGACTGCCAGCTCTGAGCCTGGAGCCTGTTTCGGTCTGTGACTCCCTCTCTCTCTGACCCTCCCCTGCTCACACTGTCTCTCTCTCTCTCTCTCTCCTAAAAAATAAATGAAACATTAAAAAAAAATTAAAAAACAAACAAACAAACAAACATTTGTTGAGCATCTAAGCTATGCCTGATGTCGAGGAAGTCACATTAGGTAAGATTAGGGCCCGTCTCCCTGCATTAGCTTCTCTTTCCTCCCAACCCTGCCTCTCCCTTTTGTTAAAACTCAGGACGTGAAGACATAAATCCTCTAAGCCTGTTCCTAAATCCACGATGTGGATTTTTGGGAGGCTGCTGCAATTACTAGGCAAGTGAAATGAACATGGTAATGATCCCCAGTGACAACTTTAACCAATACCAGCTCATTGGGAAGTGCTACAACCAGCATTTAAGGAGTGAATCCAAGATAGTCTGAGAGAAACTAACCAAGGCCACACATGCCAATGGCGGTCTCTTAGAAAATTCACAAGGCAGTTGAGCCTCATGCCCGCAACCCTCTCATCTACAGACATCCTATTCCTGACTCAAGTGTTTCCACCTTCTGGCTGCTGGAGACACGCTTCCCTAACTCCAGCCCTCCCTTTCCCCAGAATCTCTTCTCCAATGCCACACCCCGTTCCCATCTTTGATGAAAACTCCCAAGTATTTGGAGTAATGTTTGACTCACGTGTGAATGACTGATAGCCTCCACTGACTGAGTTAGACTTTCCTTTGAGAGAGAACTTTAATGAAACTCTGAATAGAATTCTTGTTCCTAGTTGGGAAACTTTGTTTAATCAATACTTTAGAGCAAGGTGTCAGCAGTCTCTCTAGGAAGCCAGGCTGCAGGCAGCAGGCATAGAGAAATACTCCACGTGTATAAGGTATTACTGCTGCCACCACCACCACTGCCATTAGCAGTAGCAGCATTACCGCCACCACCATCACCGCCATCACCACCATCACTGTCGCCACTGCCACCATCATCATCATCACCATTGCCACCATCACCATCATCACTGCCACCACCACCACTGTCATCATCGTCATCACCACCATTACCACCACCATGATCATCATCATCACTATTGCTACCATCGTCATCATCTTCATCACCATCACCACCACTATCATGATCACGATCATCATCAGCATCATCATCACTGCCACCACCACCACCACCACCACCACTGTCATTATCATCATCACCACCATCATCATCACTTCCACCACCACCACCACCACCACCACCACCATCACCGCTGTCACCACTACCACCACCACCACCACTGTCATTATCATCATCATCACCACCATCATCATCTCTGCCACCACCACCATCACCACCACCATCACCATCACGGCTGGTCACCACTACCACCACCACCATCATTGTCATTATCATCATCATCACCACCATCATCATCACTGCCACCACCACCATCACCACCACCATCACCATCACCGCTGGTCACCACTACCACCACCACCACCACCACCACCATGATGATGATCATCATCACTATTGCTATCATCATCATCATCCTCTTCATCACCATCACCACCACTGTCATGATCATCATCATCATCACCATCACCACCACTGCCACCACCACAACCACCACCACCATCATCACCATCATCACCCTCACTGCCAACCACCCCTTGCCACCACGACCATCATCATCTCCGTCACCGCTGTCACCACGTCCACCACCACCACCGTCATCATCATCACCACCACCGTTACCACCACCACCACCACCATGAACATCATCATCATGACCATCACGACCACTGTCCTGATCATCATCATCATCACCACCATCATCACCATCACCACCACCACCATCATCACCGCCACCACCACCACCAACACCAACCCCCCTGCCACCACTACCACCATCACCGCTACCATAGTCATCCCCACTACCATCATCATCATCATCACTGCTACCACCACCACCATCACCACCATCATCATCACCGCCAACCCGCCCGCCACCACTACCACCATCATCTCCATCACCACTGCCACCACGCCCACCATCACCATCATCATCATCGTCGTCACTGCCATCAACAGCAGCCACAGCATTGTTGTTTTACCTCCATTATCAGAAGATCTCAGTGCGGCAACCTGAAGCTTATCTCATTTTTCCTCAGCAAATTCAATCTCAGATGAGTTTGCTGCTTTTAACGCCACCAGAGGGCAGACTATGGAAGGAAAATGTGGCTAAAGTTAATAAATGTAAGAATTTCATATAATTCTTGAATTTGGGAGCTGCCTGTGTGTAAATTCCTCCAGACTGCTCCTTAAAGCATACTTTCTGTGTCTCCTAAGTAGTTCTATTTTTTCCTATTTCTTTGTCACAGTGAGTTTCTCTTGTTGGGGGAAAGTACATATGTCTTTGAATATTTGAACCCAATGTTTTCCTCTTTGCTCTAAAATCCAAAACGTTTTGTGACATGTGGGAAAATAGAGCTTGGTATATCCATTCCATTTTTTTTTTTTTTTTTACTGCTAAAATGCTATTTTGATTTTAGGCTCCAGTCACAGGCGAAAGATGTCCAGAATAAGATGGTTTACATTTCTAGGGCTGCACACATGTGGCACGTGGGCCATCGTTCCCTTAACTCTTACCTATGGAAGGTGTCGCTGATGAATTGTGCTGTTCTTCCTTGCTGAGTTCAAAGGCAATTTTAGATGCCTTCTCCACACAGCCGTTCAGTCACCTTCCTGCAGTCAATGGCACTTGAGATAAAACCAATCTGGCATCCCCGAGATGTTCTACTTCACACTTCTTCCATCACTCCCCATTCTAAGTACAGGGCTGCGGCTTCCTATTTTAGGAAACATATTTATGCAGTGACGCTTAATTGGGCAGTTCCACTGGAGTGTTTTTGGAAATCTGTGAAGCATGTTTCTTGGTGTTGTTTTATTTTTTTTCTGTTATAAACCTCTCTAGGTTTTTAAAAAAAATTTTTTTTGTGGTAAAATGTACACAACATACAATGTACTATTTTCACCATTTTTAAGTGGACAGTTCAATGGCGTTCACATGGTTGAACTTTTCTTTCATCATCTCACACTGAAGCTCTGTGTTCATTAAACACTAACTCCTCGGTCTACTTCCACAGTCCTTGGTAATGACATTTGGCATTACATGTCAATGAATGTGACTACCTCGGATAGCTCATATAAGTGGAATCATACAGTACTTGCCATTTTGTGAATGGCTTATTTGCCTTAGCACGATCTCTTTAAGGTTCATCCGTGATGCAGTGTGTAGCAGAATTTCCTTTTTTACCCTGAATAATACTCCATTGTTCAGATGTGCCGTGTTCTATTTATCCCTTCGTCTGTTGGTGGACACTTGGATGGTTTCCACTTTTTCATTATTATTAATGATGCTGCTATAAACATGGTTGTACAGGAATCTGATTGAGACTCTCCTTTCAGTGCTTTCAGGTATGTACTCAGAAGTAGAATTGCTGGAAATATGAGAATTCTATGTGTGTGTGTGTTTTTTTTTTAAGGAATTGCCCCATTGCTTTCCATGGCAACTGCACCATTCTACATACCCATCAGTAGTGCCCAAGCATTCCAATTCCTCCAAATCTTTGTGGGACAGTTTTTATAGTCATAATAATTGGGGACACTCGAAGTGTCCCAGGAGGCAGGGAGCCTGGATTGCTTAGTCATCCTACAACACATGGAGTTTTCTCCTACAAGGAAGAATTGTCCCCCAGCCTGCATTAACTTTTTTAATGTCTTGTTAGTATTTCAAGGAAGTGAAAAATTGGTTGATGGTAATCTAATCCTAGAGTTGAATCCCACTCTACATTTTATTGTTTTTATATGTCTTTTAAAAATGTTTATTTATTTTGAGAGGGCTAGAGAGGGAGAGAAAGGCAGAGAGAGATTCCAAAGCAGGCTTCTTGCTGTCAGGGCAGAGTCCAAAGCAGGACTTGAACTCAAGAACAATTAGATCATGCCCTGAGCCAAAAACCAAGAGTCTGATGGGTAACCAACTGAACCACCCAGGTAACCCTTGTTTTTAATACAATGAATCCAGTTGGGTAACAATATATGCATTAACATAACATTGTATTCTGTTTTATGTGTACGTTGCTAATGGCAACAGTGTTCATGGGATTTGAGTGCTCATGGGATTTGAGTCCCTGCACAGCTCACTCATTTCAGTCTGCAGTTGTAATGGTCTGTTCTCAGAGTTTTACGGGGAAGGAAAGTGCCTGTACATCTACTGATGTCTTCTACTGTAGTCAGGCATGAGTATTTACATAGATGTGAGTTAGCCATGCTATCTACGGATTTCATTTCAGAACAGTAAAATAGATGATTCCAGTATTTGGTATAAAGATGGTCTGCTGCTATAGACAAAGGATTGCTTTTCTTATCTCTGTTGAGGAGGACCCTGGAGGCTGCCGTGGACTGAATGCTTGTATTGTCCCAAAATTCATATACTGAAACCTGACTCCAGTGTGATGACATTAGGCTGTGGGGCCTTTGGGAGGTCACCAGCATGGAGCCCTGATGAGTGGGATTAGTGCCCTTGTGAAAGAGACCCCAGAGAGCTCTCTCCGTCATTCAGCCATGTGAGGTTATAGCAAAAAGACAGCCGTCTAGGAAGCAGACACCGAATTGGCTCGCATTTTCCTCTTGGACTTCCAGCCTGCAGAACTGTGAGAAAGAAATTTCTGTTGTTTATAAGCCACCCTGTTTACGGTATTTTGTTATAGCAGCCTGAATGGGCTGAGATCAAAGCATGCTCTGGTCTTGGTGTAAAAAATTGAGCTGAGGTACAGTGCATAGGTATGAGTATGTGTGTTTAGTGTTTATTTTTTTTTCTAATAGTGGCAACTGACTTAGTCTGACACACTTCCACTCTTTTCAAGTGCATCCATTGCCCAAAGCACAGATTTTTGAGAACGTCACCTGGAAGAGGCATTGATCAGGTACCAGGTAGGTAAGGTACATGCAGTTAAAGGCATCAGTGGGCCCTCATTTTTATTGTTATTTGGTTAACCAAGAACTTTAGGTCTTCAAATCACTTCTTTAAAAAAGTTACTTATTTATTTATTGAGGCAGAGAGAGAAAGAAAGAGAGAGAGAGAGAGAGAAAGAGAGAGAGAGAGAGAGAGCATGCACAGTGGAGGGGCAGAGAAAGAGGGAGGGAGAATCCAAGCAGGCTCCGTGCTGTCAACATGAGGCCCAATGCAGGGCTCGAACTCACGAATTGTGAGGTCATGACCTGAGCTGATATCAAGATTCTGATGCTTAAGCATTGAGCCACCCAGGTGTCCCTCTTCAAATCCATTTTAATTTTATGGCATCTAAAAATAGATTTAGAAATGACATGTCATGAATACATCTATCTCATCTGGCAATATTGATTAACTCAACAAATATCAATTGGCCTGTGTTTTGTGTTGTTCCTTGTTTGAGGTATGAGGGATGTGGCAGAGAACAAAATGAGTCCCTTTAAAAAGCTATTTAAACTCCCTTCCTTTTTTATTTGAGTGACTGAGAGAGAGAATCTAAAGCAGGCTTCAGCCCATCTGCTGCGAAGCTAGATCTCATGACCGTGAGATCATGACCTGAATTGATGTCAAGAACCAGATGTTTAACCCACTGAGCCACCCAGGCACCCCTAAAGTGCATTTCTTTCCAATACAGCAATCTTCTAGGTACTAACTGTAAGGAAGTTACTGGGTAAACAGGCAAAATGGATGAACTGGTGTGCCTTATTTATCACATGACAGGAAAAACCAGAAAGAAGTCTAGCTGTTCAACAACAGAGAACTGATGAAGTAAGTTTTATACATTTCAATAATGGAGAACTAGCTAGCCATTAAAATTAAATTTATATTTATTAAAATGGAAGAACAAAGCTGATATATACTTAGTAAAAAAGCTGATAGTAGACTATATGTACATTATGTAGTTTAAAACTTTAATCTATTTATATGCACTTATTTTTGTTTGGAAAAGTTTTGCATCAGCAGTGAGGGAAGAGGAGATTTTAATTTCATCAAGTTTCTATCTTCCTTTTTGTTTTCAAAAAAATTTTTACAGCAATTATGTATTAAGTATATAATTCTGAGATAAATCTGCTTTCCAAAAACAATTATGTATTAAGCATGTAATTCTAAGATAAATCTGCTTTTCACAAACATCTAGAATAGACAAAATGAGTCTGTATACTTGCTGTATGAGTGTGCCAGGGCTGCCATAAAGATGTGCCACGGACTGGACAGCTTAAGGAACAGACATTTATTTCCTCACAGTCTTGGAGGCTAGAAGTCCAAGGTTAAGGTGTCAACAATGTTGGCTTCTTCTGGGTCTTCCTGTCTCCTCGAACAGTGTTCCTTTCCGCTGTGTATGTCCTAATCTCTTTATATAAAGGCACCAGTCATATTGGATTAGACCCACCCTGATGACCTCCTTTTAAGTAATTACCTCTTTAAAACTTTGTCTCAAAGTACAGGGACAATCTGAGATAGTGAGTCCTTAAAAACGGACAATTAGGAGTTCAATGTATGACTTTTGTGGGGTTGGGGCACAGTTCAGTCCGTCACACTTTCCTTCTCAATAAAATAGAGATATCTAAGTAGTTTTCACACGAAACACCTTCTGTCTTAAAAATATAACTATAGTGTTGGGGCACCTGGGTGGCTCAATAGGTTAAACTTGCAGCTTTGGCTCTTGTTATCATCTTAGGTTGGTAGGTTCGAGCCCTATGTCAGGTTCTGTGCTGACAGTGTGGAGCCTACTTCGGATTCTCTCTCCCTCCCTCTCTCTCTCTCTCTCTCTCTGCCCCTCCCCAATGCATGTGCACATGCTCTCTCTCTCTCTCAAAATAAATAAACTTTAAAAACCTATAATTACAGCATGAAGATAAGATGATGATAATAATCATTTTATAGCATGCCAGAAGTTATTTTATAAATTTAGACCCAGATTGCCCTGGGTCACCGGTGATAGGTAAAAGCCCCAAACGCATGCCTGAGGAGCAATTTCCCTTCCCTGGCAGTTCATGACCTGCAGGGTTTGAACTGAATCATGCTTTCTTCATTTGAGGCCAGCGGTCAGTGAATCCACGTTTATTGGACACCCACAGGGCATGGCACATTTTACTAGGTGCGGGGCTGAATTAAAAATAAATAGAAGCCCAACTCACGCCTTGAAGGAGCTTTTCATTTCTGGGGGACATGGAACATTCCCTAGGAATGAAAACACACCAATAATGAGGAAGCATTTCATGTGGGGTTTCGAGGCCAGCAGCCTAGCTTACTTTGTGGAGAGTGACATATTTTGTAATTAAATGACCACAAAATAACAGGAAAAGCCAGGACTTGCCCATAAGCCTCTTGCCTGCCTGCCCAGTACTTTTCCCATCAGATTAGCTACTGACCCGAAGGAGTGCCACCACCTGGAGTATAAAACTGTGCCCTGAATGCCCAGAGGAGTTTTAAGCCAAGAAAGCAAAGTCAGGTCCTGGTTCAGGAAGAGCATCTCAGGGCGCCTGGGTGGCTCAGTCAGTTAAGCGTCCGACTTTGGCTCAGGTCATGTTCTCAGGGTTCGTGGGTTCGAGCCCCACGTTGGGCTCTGTGCTGACAGCTAGCTCAGAGCCTGGAGCCTGTTTCGGATTCTGTGTCTCCCTCTCTCTCTGACCCTCCCCTGCTCACACTGTCTCTCTCTCTCAGAAATAAATAAAACATAAAAGAATATATTTAAAAAAGGAAGAACTCTCAGTGTGTCTCGGAGGAGGGGAAGGACAATGACAGAAAGGAAAGGAACGGGGAGAGTGGTTTTATGGCTGGGTTATCCTCATGGTCCGAGTTCTCTGTGTCCAGTGGGAAGGAGGTTGGCAAGGCCTGGGGGGGAGGGGCAGATTTTCCCATGGGAGAGGGCAGGGCCATGTGGACTCATCCCAGGACTCGACCAGGGAGGCTGCGGGTGAGCCTGGCTGAAGTTGGGGTTGTCAGAATCAGAACCCCCCTCACATTCCGTAGCTCATTATCATTGCAAACCATTTCTTGATACGCTTAGAAGAGGGTGAAAGTTTTCCCTTGGGAACACAGAGCCGTCCATATGTGTTAATCCTTAAAACCCAGGACGGTTGAGTGGATTTGTTCTTAAAGGCATGTGACTGTGTGTATAGGTCTGAGTGAGGGTGTGGATGTGAGAGAGCATGTGTGTGGATGTTTGGGGGGTGAGTGTGCATGTGAGTATGTGACCGTGTGACAGTGTGTGTCCGGGTACGTGAGCGTCTGAGGGCGTACACGAGTGTGCGTGTGAGAGAGTGTGGGTGACTGGGGATACGTGTGGGAGTGTGATCACGTGTGAGAGAGTGTGTTTGTATGTGAGAGCAAGTGCATGCTCCACATCGGCCCCCGAGGTCACTGTATTTGTTTCCTGTTGCAGGGACAGCAAAATGCCACACGTTTAGTGGCTTGAAACAGTACAAATTATTATGTTTTTGGAGGTCAGAGGCTCAAAATCATGGATTTTGGATTAAATCATTGGATTAAAATCATGGGGTCAGCAGGGCTTTTTCCTTCTGGAGGCTCCAGAGGTGAATCTGTTCCTTGCCTTTTCCAGTTTCTTGAGGCTGCCCATTTCAGGTTTATTTATTTTTGAGAAAGAGAGAGAGAGAGAGCAAGCAAGCAGGGGAGAGGCAGAGAGAGAGGGAGACACAGAACCTGAAGCAGGCTCCAGGCTCTGAGCTGTCAGCACAGAGATCGACACGGGGCTCGAACTCACAAACCACAAGATGATGACCTGAGCTGAAGTCGGACGTTGAGCCGACTGAGACACCCAACACTCCCTCCCACTTTTAGGAATCCCTGTGATTACACCGCATTATTCACTTGGATAATCCAGTATCATTTATCTTAAGGTCAGCTGATTCGCAATCTTAATTCTAACCGCAACCTCAATTCCTCTTTTCCCTATAATCTAACATATTCACGGGCTCCAGGGATCAGAAAGAGGGCATTTTTCTGCTTATCACAGTCGCCATCATAGTCACTCGAAGAGCTTTCATAAGGCAGAGATGCCTTTTTCCCCTTTCTCCAAATGTCCACCTGCCCTGGAGGGTCGCAGGTGGCCAGCTGGAGAAGCAGGTGCGCATTGCGAAAGTGCTGCAGGTGATTTAGATTCAGCCCCATCCCCATGGAGACCCACTGGGTGAGGCGTTATCCTGAAGCAATATTTATCTTTCCCCAAATAACAATGATGGAAAGGACTTTTGTGATGACTTGTTCCTTTTAATCATGACGAAATGGAAAGCCAGGAGGCTGGTGGAATGACTGACTTCTCCAAAGTCTCCGAGCTGGCGAGGGCAGAGACAGATCACTAGTAAGATCTTCAGAGCTCCGTCCGCTGCCCTACCTACCATTTTATACTCATCATTTCCCCAAGATTATTGCCCTGCATTTTCTAACCCAAAGAGATGCGACTTTTTGACCTTCAGAAGGTGTTTAATTCTCTTGACTAACAGAGTATATCTGTCTCTGTGTGTGTGTGTCTTGAAAGCAATTATAATAATTGGATAAGATGCTTACATGGGTTTGCTGCATTTGCTGCCTGGGGCACATAATGAGACTGCGAGGTGAAAGCCTACATAAATGCCCCTGGCATTCAATCCGAGTGTCACGGTATCAAGAAGATGCAGATAAATTGGCAGAGGTCCAGAAGAGATCAGCTAAAATGATGAAAAGGCGGAAGATTGAAGCAGCTAAGCGAGGAGTGCTTCACTAAGTAGTCAGTCGGCTGGAAGAAAGAGGCTCCAGGACTTCTGTGAATATTTTCAAGCTCTGACAAAAAGGGAACATAATTACTTTAGCAATTGGGCATGTCTGAAAAGCTGTCTGTGTGTAGATACAATGAAGGAAAACTACTTCGTGCCAGCATTAAGGGCATCGAATCATTTTGCCTTAACCTGTGGTCAACCTTCGTTTATAGAATATTGCTTATTTACTTCGGCGGATTCCTAGGGTGACCAGTTGCCCTGGTTTTCCTGAGCTGGAGATCTTCTTGGGATGCTGGGCTGTCAGTGTGGAAACCAGAACAGTTCCCGGGTGCTTCCAACGGGACACTTGACCTCCCTACTGACCGTACTGATTGTCTTACTGCATGGGAGAGGCATAATGTAGGGTAATCTGTCTGACTTCTTGAGGACACTGGGGTTCCAGAAGGTTACCAGAAATCCTGTTTGCATAAGGCCTCCAAGTCTCCTTGGAGATACGGGAAGGAGACCCCTAAGACTCGTGGTTGAGCCTCAGAACATCTAATTGAGCAAATCAGAGAGGCAAAGCCTGACCACCTTGGCTGCAGTGGAGGGGCAGTTGAGTGTTTCGGGAAGGGAGGGAACACGGCCTGAGTGAGGTTGTCTGGGTGGTCCTGGGCTTCCTGTTCGCAGGCAGTGAGAGGTGTGTTTGAGGCAGTACCAGCTGGTGTCCCTCAAATAAACCACGGACTAGTCAGAAAGATGGAAGCTACCTTTTAGGGCCCTGGAAGTGTAGTACCACCGAGGGAAGACAGCGCTAGTATTGAGGGCCCTATGGTGGCTGTAATGGGAAGCGTTTGGGTGCCATCATTGGTGGCAGGAGGGTGGCTCATCACTTTTCAGTGGCAAAAACTGTAGGCATCCACTGTAGGCCATTAGGTAATGGGGAGAAAAGGAGAATGTAAACAAGGACAAAAATATCAGATGGAAAAAAATGCGAGGCTCCTCCAGAAAGGGAAGACACTTGGCAAAAACTTAGAAGCACAGTAATAAGACTTTGTGAGCCTTTGTTGAAGCCAAGTACAATCTCTATTTTTACTCAAGTCGTCAGAGTCTACAAGTCTGTTCTTCCAGGTTCCCTGGTGGCTGGAGTTGCGTAAGCCCCTAGAAGGATTAGGCAAAGGCAGGTATCAGAGGCAAGGGTCAGGAGCGAGACAGGCTGCTGAACTGTGACGACAGAAAGAAGGAAGAATGGTTGATTACTTCAAGGCCGTCAGGTCACGGGAGTCAGGACGGAGACGTGGGTCAGGTTACAGAATGAGTAATTATCAATCTCACTCACGCTGAATCAGTCAGTACTCTTCGTTGCATGCGAGATAGAATGACTGGTTGATTTAAGCAGAAAAGGGATTTGCTCCAAGTATAGCAGGTGTCTATCTCATGGAAACTTCTGAAGGGCTGGAGACCTGGGCTTGGAGCCAGAGAGCAAGAAGGAAATGCCCAAAACGACACGACACAGGAGAGAATGCGGTGCCACAGCCGTTGTGGATGCGTGGTCTCCATTGCTGACTCAAGACCTCAAGGCCTTCAATCACTGCCTTTCTGGTATTTCTGTTGCTGCCACTGTCCCCACCTCAGTCTTTCTGCCTGGACAACACGTGCATACAGAGTTCGCTGCCATTCTGGTTTCATGGTATCACTTATTCCTCATACGAAGTCCAGGTGAATGTGTCTGATCAGAGATGTCTAGGTCCAAGGAGGCTGGGGAGGAAAATGCCTGCCACTTCCAGCCTCTATCAAAGGTGGTTGTCTTTGCATTCCTTGGGGACGCGTAGTGGGGGTGAAATGAGAGTCTGAACAGACAGGAAGAAGGACAATTGTCCTTTCGTGCACAGCTTCGGTGGCCCAATATCAACAAATACTCTTATTCTTATGCTTACACTTTGCACTTAACATGACAAGCATCATTCATACCATTGAAAATATGTCTTTCCCTCCTAAATATGGGTGATTCAAAGTCTCATTGGTTCTGGGTCCAGCTTGGAGTTCACGATCTCTGGGCCTTGAGCATTTCTCATGTATTTCATAATGATCTTGATATTTTGTGACTTCTGGGAAAATTGGTAATGGTAACTGATGAGGGAGCATAAGGCAAGCTGACGGCCAAGCACAAGCTAGCACAACCCGCCACCACCCCCTTCCCCAGGTGGGATATGAGCGACATTCCTCAGGCACTCCTGGCTGCCCAAGAACAAAGGAAAGTACAGTACACAAATGGTTAAACTGATAGTCTCATCAGTTTACAAATATCTTATCGATAGCCCAATCTCTAGGCATTCCCTACCAGCTTGTTTTATATTACTTTATTTTTTAAATTTTTTTTTAAATTTATTTTTAAGAGAGAGAGAGAAAAAACTAGTTGGGAAGGGACACACAGAGAGAGAAACACAGAATTTGAAGAAGGCTCCAGTCTCTGACCTGTCAGCACAGAGCCCAATATGGGGCTCTAACTCCTGAACCATGAGATCATGACCTGAGCCAAAGTCAGATGCTCTACCAACTGAGCCACTCAGGGTCCCAAGAACTCCCTACAATCTTAATGTAATGCCTTGCAAGGGGGAAAACAACCTTAACTTGACAATAGCTAGGCCTCCAGTAATCTGCAAATCCTCTTTAGTAAATGGAAATCCCCTTAAGAAATTCTCTTGGCTTTACCGCCACCACCACCCCAACTCCACAGTGTATAAGCAGTCACTCTGCACAACCCCAGTGTAGCAATTTCTGCCCACGTGTCCTGTCCCTGTGCTTCAATAAAATCACCTTTTTGCACCAAAGATGTCTTCAAGAATTCTTTCTTGGCCATCAGCTCCAAACCCCACCAATATCCCAAAGCCTCATCGGTAACCACCACTACCCTATTTGAAACAGTGAGACAAAAGGAGAAGACAACCTGTTAAAACACCAACACATACCTTTTAGTGGGAAGAAAATTATGCTGCTCATTTCTGTATTTGGCCAAGTTGGTAGGACTTCTTCCCTCCCCTACCACCAAGTTTCTTTTGAAGTCCACTAGCCCCTCACCTGGTCAGGGTTCTGCACCTGAGGGCGTGACACAAACTTTCATTCTCAAGACTTCTGAGATCTTGGTGGCCATGCCTGAAGATGGTTTCTTTAGCCCTTGATTGATTTTTTGCCATTAGACACAGAGGTTTTAGGAGATAGCCCAAGGATCTATGGGCTCATCTACCCCCAGGTTGCTTTCAGTTTGTAGCAGAAGCTCTATTTCCCTTTGATAGTCAGAAGAAATCAATCCCAGCCAACATCACTTTTTTTATTTTTTTTTTGGTGTGTGTGCATTTGCAAATTTATTTCTGAGTGACAACGTATAATGTTAGATCGGTGAGATACACATGCAGCAGCCATTGTCTTCTTTCTTTTCTGTAATGTGTGTTCCTTGGACAGAAGCAATATACATGGTGGATGGCATTGCTGACCAAAGAATGGCAGGTAACAAAGCAAGTTCAAATCCAGAGAGAACGTCTATATCAGTGAGGACAAATGCTGATGCCCCATGATAGAAGGGGTCAAATCAGTCAATCTGTCCTCAGGGGGCAGGCTGGTCGCTCCAGGAAAGACAGTATAAGGAGATAAAGAATGACTCATAGTTGTTGTAAGTTGGGTCTCAGCACTGGAAGCTGCCAGACTAGCCTTGTCTTTGAGTTCATCAGTAGGTTCCATTACCACCTCCATGGCCACTTTGCTCCTGAGCTCACAGAACAATTACTGACTGGGGTGGCTGGGGAGGAGGCTGACTGATAGCTACACGGATGGGTATTTTGCCCACTGGTTTATTCAGCACCTTTGCCACTGTGAGAGAGAGTGTTTTGGTGAGTATGCACTTAGGGCACTTTCCTAGAAGGCCATCCGCATACCTCCTCAATCCTCAATTAGTAACCTCTCTGTTACTAATTATCCAAGATTGTTCCTTCCAAGTTCATGACCAGCCATCCAAACATTAGCCAAAACCCACAGGCCAAGAATCACATAACACTTTACCTTATGCCATCCTACAAAAATATGTATTTCATGAGGTCAAGGATATATATCATCTGTTTTATTAGCCAATGGCTTCTCCTTAATAAATGAATGCCTACAATTTCCTTTAAATCTTAAATTAATATTGCAATCATTTACCATTATCAATAAAAAATTGAATGCAATTAGTTTTAGTGGCGAGGTAAATTTTCATTCAGTGAATGTAATATCACATTTCTAGTGAGTGGGAATCAGAGACAGAGAGCCTATTGGACCATGAGGCAGCCCATCTCACTCCTTGACTCTTCTGCAGCCTTTCAAATCTATATGAAGGTCTACTATTCTCTACTTGCCTCTTGTCTTATATAAATCTTGATTGTCCCCAGAAACCAATGTGATCTGAAGAAGCAACAGGGCAATGGATCAGGGCCCTGAACATTGATTCTGTGGTAAGAACAGAACTTCAATTAACAACTTTTTTCTGTTTGTTTGCTTATTTGACAGGACACTCACTAGGTCCTGATAAAGAGGCACAGATAAAATATGATAACAATGTGTTGACTTTTGGGGGCTTCATGTGTTACCTCACTGAGTTTCTACAATAACCCTATGGAGTCATCGCTAAGGTAGAGAGAAGGCAAAGAACGTGTCCAAGGTTTCGCATTGCTGACATCGCCCCAGGATCTGCACAAGGCAGTTTGTCTCTGTGACGCCATTCTAGATGTGGTCTCAGATGATTTTATTCAAATGCCTTTGTGGCAAAGAAGGGCATGAATAAAAAACATTAAGAAGCAGGTGGATATTTTGCTCTTAAAATGGTGGCAAGATGTCTACTCCCATTTGGGAATCACAGCAGCCCCTAGTTATTTAGAACAGGTTGAAAGACAGTGTATGGGGGCACCTGGGTATCTCAGTTGGTTAAGCGTCCGACTTCAGCTCAGGTCATGATCTCACAGTTTGTGAGTTTGAGCCCTGTGTTGGGCTCTGTGCTGACAGCTCAGAGGCTGGAGCCTGCTTTGGATTCGGTGTCTCCTTCTCTCTCTGCCCCTCCCCTGATCACGGTCTGTCTCTCTGTCTCTAAAAAATAAATAGACATTAAAAAAAAAAAGAAAGACATAGTATGATTTTCTGGGGGTGGGGGTGGGGAGAAGAGCTTCTTGACAACCAAAAATGACTCCTTTCTTTGTCTCTCTCAGGCCTCAGTTGACCTAGGCTTATCTTACCAGGAGAGAGAAGAGTCTCATTACAGATGTTCATGTAATGGACTCCCCAGTTTAATGGACACTCCCCGTCACCTCCAAAACTCACACTAATCAATGTGGAGGGGAAGTGGCAAGTTCATAGGTAGACGACTTTCCCACCCACCTGCTGATTTATCTGCTGTGCTTACTGAGTCTGTTGTGTTAGCTCCTACACAGTTTTACACTGGTTGTACTCTTACTATAAATAATTAATTTAATTAAATATCATGGGAACCAGATATTTAGAAACAAATCGAATACCTGCAATGTGCCAGGCTCTGTTCTTCATGCTCAGAATAAATTGGTGAACAAAGAAACAACGATTTCTTTTTTTTCATATAGCTTATCCTCTTTTTTCTTCTTTACTTTTTTTTTTCTTTTTAGAAAGACAGAGAGAGTGTGAGCAGGGGAGGTGCAGAGAGAGAGAGAAGGACAATCTGAAGCAGGCTTCGCACTGTCAGTGCAGAGCCTGATGTGGGGCTCAAACTCACGAAACTGTGAAATCATGACTGAACTGAAATAAAGAATCAGATGCTTAACAGACTGAGCCACCCAGGCGCATCCCCCTCCCCCCCAACTTCTGTTCTACACAAAAGGATATAATCCACTTCACAGAGTTGTGTCTCTGAGTTGCCTACTTCCACGAGACTCAACAAATGTGAGTTGCTCAAAGATTTTGCTTAATTTGGTATGGTTGCGACAACTGTAAAAGGATTTAAAAAAACATTGGAAGGATCTGGAAGGATGCCACACTCAGAACACTTTACAAGCATCTTTAAATTCTTGTTCTATTTTAAAGAAGTCAAAATTAGAAATATGTGGATGTGACTTATAGAAGAAAAGTAATGAAGCCATCCGATCAGCAAACCCATGCCCAAGAAAAGACTTTTGGCACTTATCAGAAAATAGATGAAGGAATGGACACTTAACATATCTTAAGGTAAAGTGAAGTGGTTAAGGCAAGGATGCGTCTTTTTCTTTTTTAATATGGATTTTCACTGTAAGTGGCTTTTTTTTTTTAAGTTTATGTATTTACTTTAGAGACAGAGAGTGCACGCCCATGCATACAAGAAGCAGAGAGAGAATCCCAAGTGGGCTCTGTGCTGTCAGCATAGAGCCTGACACCGGGCTTGATCACTCGACCATGAGATCATGACAGCCGAAATCGAGAGTCAGTCGCTTAACCAACCGAGGCACCCAGGAGCCCTTGTAAAGTGGCCTTTTTTGATTGGCAACCAACTGCTAGTCCCAGCTGGGTTACATTAAAGAGGTTCTGCTCCGTATTTCAAGGACCGGTGGAATCAGGACCGACCAGAGGACTGCAGTCCTGAATCCAAAGCTCTGGGAATGGTCCTTGAGTAGTCTGTATTTAAATAAAACTTCCGGGGACTGGCGAAGAAAGGCTGGCCATGGAGGGCTCTCCTGCTGATCAGAGCAAAACCCCGAGGTCCTTCTTGGTTTGGACCTTCAACCTGAGGATCAGGGCTCACAACACCACTTGATGGGAAAGCCCCGTCCTGTCTTTAGAGGGCAAAACCCATTTTTAGAAGTCTCATTTTGAACTGCGTCAAAGCAGAGAGGCGGCATTAAAATAAATGAAGTCAACGTTGGTGCCTAAATTAGGCTACCAAGGAGATTAATAAAAGATCCTTGACTCAGGCAGTTTATGATCTTGGGACAAACTCAGGCTGTGTCAGTAGGTTATATTGCTAGACAGTCTACAGTATAATTAACAGCAAAGTCACATCCTACCGATCCCGTAGGGCTGCAAGAGACTCAGGATGACCCGTTGTCACCATGTGCTCAGGATTAGGGGGTGTCCTCAGACGTGGATTTTCAGCGCTAAAATGAAGACAGTCAGGGGCCAACTGGGAGAGTTGGTCACGATAGAGACGATCGCTTTGCCGGCAAGCACCACGGGGAAGGCGTTGCAGAGGAGGAAGACAAGCTGCGTGGTGCTGGACTCTAGAAGAATGCACAGCAACCCAGAGCTCGGAGGGGAGAGGGAGAACGCTACTGCAGTTACATGGGTGGCTCAGAGGTCCCCAGCACTGGTAGTTTCAATCCGGGTATTTTAGACGCAGCGTGTGGTTAGTGATTGCTCGGTGCACTGCTACAAGAAGTGTGACAGAGTAAGTGGTTCTGCAGGCTCAAGTGCTAACCGTGCCTGTGTGCACCCGCCTCTGGGTTCGGGATAATTAGCTCGTGTCTGCAGAAGCCTCGAGTGCGTGCAGCACGCCCCGAAGCCCAGATATTATTAGCCGGTTAGCACCACCTTAGAAAGTATCACAGTTCAGTGGTCTCATCGTCCCTTATTTCTTCTCGGTTCCTTTGAAGGAGCTGGATGCCTGCCGGTTTCAGGACGAGCCGAGCCTCTGGCGGGAACAGCCGAGGCTGCAGTGCCTGATATCACCCATGTGAATGGGCTTCAAACCAGTTCCGGGCGCAGCTGGCGTTACTGGTCAGCTGCGGGGCCAGCTTCTGAAGAAGGCCATTGCCCTCCTATTAGGGGGCTTTGCATTCCTCCTCCCTGCCTCTTACCCGGTTGTTGGTGCGTTCACAGATCTCCTTCATAGGTGTCTCATGACCTTGTATCAATCATCCCTGTAACAGCATGCACCAGACGTTATTTCAGTAGATATTACATCTTTTTTAAAATGTTTATTTTGAGAGAGCGTGGGAGTAGGGGTGGGGAAGAGAGGTGGGGGGGAGGGGGGGAGAGAGAGAGAGGGAGAGAGAGAGGGAGGGAGGGAATCCCCAGCAGGCTCTGCGCTGTCAGCACAAAGCTGGATGCAGGGCTGGAACTCGGAGCTCACAAACCGTGAGGTCATGACCTGAGCCCAAATGAAGAGCAGAGCCAGGTGTTTAACTGACTGAGCCACCCAGGCTCCCCGAGGTTATGTATCTCTTAATGAGAGAGCAGCTGATGTGGCAACACAGCTGAAAACACTGACCAGCAGCCCACTCTCTACCCTGGGCTCAGGCCAATTGCCTGCAGGCTGAGCTCTCAAAAGCACGTGTGTACGTTTATGTGTGTGGTATGTATGTGTGTATGTCGCATGTGGTACAAGCATAGGGTGAGTAGGTGTATATGTGTGTGTGCCTGTACGTGTGTGAGCAAGTGTGTCTGCATATGGGTGTGTATGTGCATGTGGGGGGGAATGGTGTATGTTGTATGTGTAGGTTGTGTGTATGAGTGGTGTACACGTGCATATGTCCATGTGTGTGTATGTGTGAGCACAGACAAGTATGCACACGGCCTTCATGAGGGGTCCTGGAGAGCCGGTGGTTAGGCTCTGGGCCCCAGGCAGTGAGCAGCCAGCTTCTGAATGTGGGTACTGAGACATCTCCCTGCTCCTCGCTCTGGTGAGAGGGTGAGTGACAGGTGCTGGGGACGTGGGAGCGGGAAGTCAGCCGGAGCGGATCCCGGGCTGGGTTCGCGTCCAATGTCGTCCCTCTCCTGGTTGGAGTTCCAGGCAGAGGGAATCACAGGAGGGTTTTACCGCAAACCATAACCGGCCTCAGACATCGGGCCAATCTGCCTGTCTACCAGGAGCGGTTGGCCAGGCCATCGTTGGTAAGTCCTGCCTCAGTGGTACCATCCTTGGCCAGGATTTTGTGAATGAGAATGCATGGATACTGGGCCTCCTTCACATGAACCCTCCAGCTTCCAGATCTAATTTGGAGGATCCTACCTTTCAGCCAGCCCACCACACAGGGTGGATGGAATGAGGAGTCAGCAGAGCTGATTCACTTCAGACGTTTTATAAAGCCCAGAAGTCGAGGCTATTCCTGCAGAATGGCTGTTAAGAGGTCTTGAAAAATCTACGTGGTGGTAGAATACTCACTGGCCACTTTCTACATGACTGTGGAGGAAGGGGTGAAGTCCTGTGAAACAGATCAATGGTTTAAAAACCTACAGAGACAGGCTGACAAGTAGAGAAGCCAAGAACATGGGTGTCCATTCACTGTCATGAGCCCTGGAATCTGAATACCAAAGACTCCTTGGGATTAGACTCTTGGGCTTTCTTCCCTGAGGGGCTTAGGCAAGTACCGCCAGTTCCCTGACGTATGAGTGTTCCCTCCCTCCCAGCAGCGGCGCCCACAGAAGTTATTGCACAACTGGCTAGTCATCCACCATGGCCTTAGGAAAAGGGAGTGCTCTGTGAACAGGGGTTAGGAGCTGTTTATAGGTGACATCATTCTTCTCTTTCATATTAAGTCTTTTAAGTTGCCACACCAAACACCAGAATGACCCACAACCCATGTCTGCACAATCACACAGGGACATTTGAAGCCACTTTCTTCAGATAGGAAAGTGCGTGCCACCTCCTGACCTGACTTCAGACCAGCTGGCCTCGGGCCACTGGTTTTCTTTTGCTCTAAAAACGATAGTTCTCTTGATCTGCAGTGAGATGCCTTCATGCTGATAACCATCTAGCCGCTCTTCCTTTCTTCTCTCTGCCCTTCATTCTTTTCTTTCACTAGTGTTGACAGAGAACCTACGCGTGATGAAAAAGAAGTCATGTTGCTGGCAGTCGCTGAAGTTCACTCTATGTTTTTTTCCCCACACTCATTTCAGCAGTAAGAACTCGACATTTTGGTATGCCATCTAAACATTACTTACAGGGGCACCTGGGGGGCTCCATCGGTTAAGCATCCAACTCTTGATTTCAGCTCAGGTCATGATCTCATGGTTCATGAGATTGAGCCCTGCATCGGGCTCTGTGCTGACAACGTGGAGCCTGCTTGGGATTCTCTCTACCTTTCCCCAATGCTTGCATGCTCTCTCTCTCTCTTTCAAAATAAATAAATAAACTTAAGAAAAAAGTCCTTTACTTACAATATTCATCAGAGCTGCCCAAAAGAACTTTCTGCCATGATGGAAATATTCTATACCCACACTATCCAGCACAGTAGCCACTATAGGTGGCCCTTGAGTACTTTCGATGTGATGCACATATACTGAGAACAAACAGGGTTGATGGACGGGTGGGGGAGATGGGAAAATGGGTGATAGGCATGGAGGAGGGCACTTGTTGGGATGAGCACTGGGTGTTCTATGGAAACCAACTTGACAAGCAACTACATTAAAACATTGTTAACATGTGATTCACGTAACAGAAGAACCACATTAAAATTTTTTTTAATATTTTTATTTATTTCTAGGAGAGAGAGAGACAGCGTGATCAGGGGAGGGTCAGAGAGAGAGGGAGACACAGACTCCGAATCAGTCTCCAGGCTCTGAGCTGGCAGTCAGCACAGAGCCCGACGCGGGGCTCGAACCCATGAACCGCGAGATCATGACCTAAGCGAAAGTCGGACGCTTAACAGACTAAGCCACCCAGGCGCCCCCACATTTAAATTTTTACTTAATTTTAATTGATTTAAAGTTAAATAGTTGCATGTGGCTGAGGGCTACACTAAGCAACAGTGCCGTTACAGGGCATATATGTATCTCCAACGCTTGCCTCCTTCCCTTCTCCCTCCAAATCCAAGTTCGTTGTGCTTTTTTTTTTTTTTTTGGTACTATAAGTGATCCAGGCATGCTTCAACATCCCTCTCTAGGCTCCTTAACATGAAAGGAAGTAAGCAAACACTCAGTTCGTTGTCCTGCAATTTCTGCAGCTCTCAGACTCCTTCATGTGGAGGGCGGAAGGGTGGGTGGGAAAGGCTTACTGAAATGTCAGTAATACGGTGAGAAAACGTCTGTTCTTTGCCAGACATCTCCTCTGTTGACACAACAGGTCTCTCTGCATCCAGGTAAGGAGAGCCTCAGCTCACCCTGCAATGGCACGCCCGACGTGTCAGGTGGGGGATGTGTCTATTGCAGCATAATGTGCATTTAAACTAATAGAAGTTACTGGAGTTATGTACGCTTGAAGGCACGACATTATGAATGTCTTAGGAGAAAGCCTGTGGAAATTGCATTACCATTACATAACCAGAGAAGAATTTGAAGAGTCCTGGGTTTGCTCGAAGGAAAGCATCTCAGGCTGGAGCTAAACCTCCAACTGAAGCACCACTTCCCCAGGACAGAATCATCGGGCTGTGATCCGGGTGATACTGGCAAAGAGCCCAGGGCGAGGAAGATGACTGGGAAAGGTGGATTTGCTCAAAGAGGCTCATGGGAAAGGAAAAGGACAAGGAGTTTCCAGGGTGGAAAAAATAAATTTCATACTTTTCAGCAAAGGTCTAAGGCAGTTAGTGAGCCCTGAAAGGAGAAAGTGGGTGGGAGGAGGAGATAGCACAGATCATGTCGTGTATCTGGAAAGGGTTTGGGGCCTGAAGACAGCTCATACGTGTCAGGAGAACAGGACAGATGGGGCCCGCCAATGACTGGGTGACACAGACATGACATTAAGGGAACGATGACCAGGAATGGGGAGAGTTCTTGGTTAAAACGTAGGAAGTGTCTCCTTCACTTATTTCTGGCTGTTTTAGTCTGTTCAGGCTGCTATAACAATACCATAGGGGCGCCTGGGTGGCTCAGTCAGTTAAGCATCCGACTCCGGTCATGATCTCACTGTTCATGAGTTTGAGCCCCACATCAGGCTCTGTGCTGACAGCTCAGAGCCTGGAGCCTGCTTCAGATGCTGTGTTTCCATCTCTCTCTGCCCTTCCCCTGTTCACATTCTGTCTCTCTCAAACACAAACAAACAAACAAAACAGCTATTTAAAAAAAAAGATACCATAGATGAGGTGGCTTACACAACAGCAATTTATTTTGCTCACAGTTCTGGAGGCTGGGAGCTGGCTGATTTGGTTACTAGTGACAGATCTCTTCTGGCTTGTAGGTAGCTACCTTCTTGCTGTGTCCTCACCATGGCAAGATGGGGTGAGGGTAGGAGGGGAAGGGAGAGAGAGATGGAGTGGAGGAGAGGGTGAAGATGGGGGAAGAGGAGGAGAAGGGGGGGAGGGAGGGAGGAAGAGAGCTGACTGTCATCTCTTCCTATAAGGGCCCTAATCCCCTCAGACCATAGCCCCACCCTCATGACCGCAACCCTCATTGCCTCCCAAAGGCCCCATCTCCTAATACCATCACATTGGAGGGTAGAACGTCAGCATGTGAATTTGGAGGGGAAGACAAATAATAAGTACATAACATCAGCCATTCAACATATATTTATTGAGCACTTACTAAGTGCCACAGTTGTATTGAGTAAAACACTGCCTCTGTCTCAAGGAACTCAATGCAAACAATCATAGCCCAAAGACATCAGTGCTCTAATAGAGAAAGTGCTGGGAGGGGCACAGAGGATGAGGGACCGGCTCTGCGTGGGGGTGTATGGGCTAGGGTTATGTGACAGTTGAGCTTCTCTTCTCTTTTCTCCTCTCCTCTCCTCTCCTCTCCTCTCCTCTTCTCTCCTCTCCTCTCCTCTTCCCTTCCCTTCCCTTCCTGCCTTTATCCTTCCTTCCTTCCTTCCTTCCTTCCTTCCTTCCTTTTATACCTCATTCATTCAATCAAAAAGTTTATCGAGGGTCTTCTAAGTACAAAACCCTATTCTACTGCCCAAGGTTACAGCACTCAATGAGTCAGACAAAAGTACTTGACTTTTGGTGATTACATTCTAGAGGAATAAGATAATAAATAATAAGCAACTAGGTAAACTATTACACAGTCTCTCATATTATTATTTCTTTGCCTCAGGTTTATTTTTTAAAATCTTTATTATTGAACTATGGTTAACATATGATGTTCAGGTGCACAACATAGTAATTCAATGGTTGTATATATTACAAGCATCTCTTGAAGAACTAGGGAGGCACAGAGAGGGTGATTCCCAGACAGAGGTGATAGTATGTGTCAAGTCTGGAAGGTGGTTGAGGCACAGTGTGTTCTGACATTCGGGGTGATATGTTGTGTCGTGGGATTAGGAATGAGGGTATGGGTTAGGATAGGTCAGCAGGAGATGACATTAGAGAGGTGGGTTGGGCTGGGAGGAAGATCCAGATATGCCATGCTAAGGACTTTGAACCTGATCTCAAAGGAAATGGGGAGTCTGAGAACTAGAACACGGTTTCAAACAGAAGAACATGCAGACCTATGTGTAGGAAGCTAGCAGGCATTGCATTAGTGTGCTAGGGCTGCCATCACAAAGCACTACAAACTGGATGGTTGAAACAACAGAAATTTATTTTCTTAGAGTTCTGGGGGCTGGAAGTCTAAGATCAAGGTGCTGGCAGGTTCAGTCTCTTCTGAGGCCTCTCTTCTTAATTTGTAGGTGGCTGTCTTTCCCCTGTGTCTTCACATGGTCTTCCCTCTACTGTGTATGTGTGTGTGTGTGTGTGTGTGTGTGTGTGTCTATTTCCTCTTCTTGTGAGGACACCAGTTCTATTGGATTAGGGTTTACCCTAATGGCCTCGTTTTAGCTTGCAACCTCTTTAAAAGGCCCTATCTCTAAATACAGTTACATTCTGAAGTACTGGAGGATAGGGCTTTAACATATGAATATGGGAGGGGGTGGGGGAGGTGGGGGCACAATTCAGCCCATACTAGGCATCCACACTGGATAGCAGACTGGATAACAAAGACTGGTAGGTGGTGAACTACTTTAAAGCTCTTTTGTACAAATCCACTTGTTGAGTAACGGTGAAGACCTGATTGGGGGCTGTGGTAGGGACAGAGAGGAAGTGGTACATTGGGGAGGCATTTGAGAGGAGCCTGATGACTGACACTAAGGCAAAGAATTTTCTAGAAAGGGAAGTTTGTGGCCCTTAACTCAGAATTCCTACCTAGTGTCAATAAATATTTGACACACAAATGGGTGTACATAAAAGTCCATGAGTTCAGGGTATAAAAGAGATCCTGACTGCATGGTGATGAGATCCAGCCTCATTGTCACACCCAGGATCACTGCTGAGGTAGAAGTGTGACACTCTTTGTAATAATTTCTTATCCCAGAACTCTTCATCCTGCTAATATATTCTACTTCTCTACGTGCCCAAGATCTTGAGCACATACCCTCATCAGGTCTAAACAAAGGGACTAGTTTATTTCCTAATGTCCCAGAGAAGTAGTTGGTGACAGACCTGATTTGGGGGGACAGAATTATCTAGAAAAATCATTGGAGGGACCCTGGTACAGTGAGAGTGATCCTCTGCTCCCTGTTAAACCTCATCATTCTTTTCATGTACAATCTCAGCAATGCCGTGACCATTACTTTATCACATAACTTATGTTATATACTTGTTTTTGGCCCAATGCCTGAGCAACTTCTAAAAATGGAACTTCTCAAGTCTTCCCCTTGACTAGAACAAACAATCCTAAAATTTGCATGGAACTGCAAAAGACTCCAAATGGCCAAAGTAATATTGGAAGAGAAAACCAAAGTGGAAGACATCACCATCCCAGACTTCAGCCTCTGCTACAAAGCTGTCATCATCAAGTCAGTATGATATTGGCACAAAACCAGACACATAGACCAATGCAGTAGAATAGAGAACCCAGAATTGGACCCACAAATGTATGGCCCACTAATCTTTGACAAAGCAGGAAAGAGTATCCAATGGAAAAATGACAGTCTCTTTAGCAAATGGTGCTGGGGGAACTAGACAGCAACATGCAGAAGAATGAAACTAGCCTACTTTCTTACACCACACACATAAATAAACTCAAAATGGATGAAAGACCTAAATGTGAGACAAGAAACCATCAAAAGTCTAGAGGAGAAACCAAGCACCAAACAGCCTCTTTGACCTCAGCCACAGCAATTTCTTGCTCCACACATCTCCAAAGGCAAATGAACTAAAAGCAAAAATGAACTATTGGGACCTCATTAAGATAAAAACTTCTGCACTGCAAAGGAAACAATCAATAAGACTAAAAGGCAACCGATGGAATGGGGAAAATATTTGCAAATGACATATCAGACAAAGGGTTAGTATCAAAAATCTATAAAGAACTTACCAAACTCCATGCCCAAAAAACAAATAATCTAGTGAAGAAATGGGCAGAAGACATGAACAGACACTTCTCCAAAGAAGACATTTATATGGCCAACAGACACATGAAAAGATTCTCAATGTCACTCATCATCAGGGAAATACAAATCAAAACCACACTGAGATACCACCTCACATGGGTCAGAGTGGCTGAAATTAACAACCCAGGAAACAACAGAGCTGGCGAGGACGTGGAGGAATGGGAACCCTCTTGCATTGTTGGTGGGAATGCAAACTAGGGCAGCTGCTCTGTAAAACAGTGTGGAACTTTCTCAAAAAATTAAAAGTAGAACGACTCTATATGACCAGGGACCAAAGGAGGACTTTTAAGTGACCACCTAGATGGGATTCTTCTTGAATCACAGGCATGACAGGAGGGAAGGATCCCATTTTGGGGGCCAGGAGGGAGGCTCAGAGGAAGAACTGGCATACACAGGAGCCACGTGGCCAAAGGCTGTTTACTCTGCCCCCTCCCTGACTCTAACCTTGGCAATGTCAGGTACAGCCAGCAAGGTGAGTGAAGAGAGAAGAAACCAACAACATGATGGCAGGGGCCCCCAGGAGGCCTGAACTGATAGAGAGGGACTAAACATTAAATGGAGATGTGACAATTATGTGGGATGGATATTGTGAACCTATCATCTGGGAGAAGCAAGAAGCCATGAGGCCTGCCTGAGATTTCATACGGTGGCAGGGAAAGAGCGAGCCCCTCCAGTGGGTTGAATCCACTCTTCTAGGGTAAGGAAACAC
This sequence comes from Proteles cristata cristata, assembly GCA_017311185.1. Classification (NCBI taxonomy): domain Eukaryota; kingdom Metazoa; phylum Chordata; class Mammalia; order Carnivora; family Hyaenidae; genus Proteles; species Proteles cristata. The sequence goes on along the minus strand of JAESUZ010004875.1, from coordinate 395,052 downwards.
TGCGTTCTGACTGTACCTGGTGAGTCCCCCTCTTTCCAGTACTGGTTCTGTGCACCAGTAATGATGATCTCAGACAGAATGACATCCCTGTCTCTTGTTCCCCTTGGCGCACGCCCATGGGACTCCTTCTGCTGTGTGCTGGACTCAGCTAACCCTGGCGAAGAACAGGGAACAAAATTAGGCAAGGCCTTGATCCTTCAAAGAACTGACAGTCCATCTGGGGAGACTCTAGACCCTATGAAACAAACTCACATGCAGCATATTTTGAGAATTTATTGACGGAAGACTCACACAAGAGTGGAGTAGAAAAGAGGAAAGGCTTCCTGAAAAAGAAAGGACGGGGATGGGTCCTGTAAAAGCAGCCAGCCCTGGGTGGGCAGCAACGGCCAAGAAGGCTCTCCAGACAGTGACCAGTGTTCAGGCACATCTCGGGAGAGGAGTGGCCCAATTCGTGGCAGCACAGAATGTGCAAAAGCCCAAATGAGTATGAGTCCATTATATGAAAGAGAACACAGTAGGCAAATCTGCAGACAGGAAGGAGATGGGTGATTGCCCAGGGTTGAGGGGTATGCTACTGTGCACAGGGGTTCTTGTGGGGAAAATAAAATGTTTGAAAATTCGATTGAGATGATGGTTACCTTAAATACACTAAATATACTGAAAGCATTGAATTAGACACTTGAAATGAGTGAATTGCATGGTATGTGAACTTTATTTCAACAAAGCTGTTAAAGGGTCTAGTCACAGCACAATAAACATAGATGATACAATCCGTAGAGAATTCAGAATCTGGCAACGCTAGACAGCATGTCATTTAAGAATAGGTGGCACAGCTATAAAGAAATCAAGAGAACACAGTCAGTAATATTGTATAACTTTGTACAGTGACAGGTGATAACTAGACTTACGGTGGGGATATTATAGGGTATTGTATGTCAGTTATACTTCAGTAGTAAAAAAAAAAAAAGAAATCAGAGGAATGATCTTGCAAATGTCAGGGTAATATTCATTTTTGGAGGAGGAGAGAAATAGGTGAATGGGTAAACACAGAGTCAGTGGCCATCTAACAAAGCCGTCATAGCTGAGTCTCACTGTGACTGGTGGTTTGACAGGGATGATCTTTATAAAAATACTTGCACATCTCTTAGGAGCAACCTTTTGAATGTATGATGTGTTTCAAAATAGAGACAAAAGAGGAGGAGGCCAAATGAGAGACAAGACCAAAAGCTGCCTTGCACTCATGGTGAAGAGTCCAGAGTACGAGGTGAGACCTACCGAAGGAGATGATGGGACCATTGAATGTACTTGAGGAGACAGTGAAGGGATGGGAAAGGTAGCTTAGGAAGGGGGCCATGGTAATAGTGTGAGGACCACCGAGCAGAAACCAGTGATATAGGAGTAAGGGATGAAAGAAATCTAGAAGGATGAATGGCGGCATGATGGGCAGAGATAGGGAGTCAGGGAGGAGGGGCTGGAGGGACGAGAAGATGAACAGTTTAGCCTTGGACATGTACGGAGTGTAAGCAATGACTTTATTATACAACGAGGGATCTCAGGAGATGGCAACTATAATTCATGGCAAATTGTAGGTTCCCACGTAATTATGGGATCTTTCCAAGTTCTATTTGGGGCCAGTTCTTTGAGGAACCTGCCTGTCTTTTGTAGTTCCAACCCTCTCCGTATCTCAGCCTGATCTGCAGTCCCCGCCTCCTACAACTTTCCAAGCTACAGAATGAGACAAGCCCTGTTGGGTTAGCCTGGGGCCTTGTGGCGCCGATTTGGGAGGATGCTTTTTTGCTTCCCAGCTCTGAAAACTCTCCCTGAATAAATTTTTCTTCAGCCTCCTGCTGCCCTGGGAACCTTATCTGGCATAGCTTGTGAGAGGAGCAGAAATGAAGGTCCCAGGAGGACTCCTAAGGCGAGGACCTGAAAGAAGAACAAGCTCATCCAGTTCCAGGCGGGAGGAGCAGATGTGGATGTGCTAGCGACAGACAGGGTGAGGGGAGCTGGCAGGGAGGGGCCCAAGGGCAAGCCAAGGGTCAGATTGTGCAAGCAGTTAGACTTGACTATTTATCCTAAGGGTAATTGAAGCTATTGAAGGTTTTGAAGTAGGGAAGTGATATGATCAGTTTCTACTTGTGGCTAATGAACATTTACTGTGTGCCAGGAATCCTTCAGTCTTTTCATCTACACTAACTTATTTTAATTGTTTTAGTGACTCTGTGGGGCTGGATATGATCCATCCATTCCTCTGTCCATCCATCCATCCATCCATCCATCCATCCATCCATCCATCCTTCCATCCAATCATCCATCCATCCAATCATCCGTCCATCCATCCATTCATCCATCCATCCATGCATCCATCCATCCATCCGACAACTTTTTAAAAATTGAAGACAGCTTCGTGCTGGTCACTGTACTCACGTTCTTCAGACAGATGAAGAAATTGAAGGGTCCTCACTCCTAGAAGGTCAAATCAATTCTTTAAAATTTTTTTTTAAAGTTTATTTATTTTTGAGAGAGAGAGAGAGACAGAGTGCAAGCAGGGGAAGTGCAGAGAGAGAGGGAGGCACAGAATCCAAAGCAGATTCCAAGCTCTGAACTGTCAGCACAATGCCCAGTGCGGGGCTTGAACTCATGAATGGTGAGATCATGACCTGAGCCAAAGTCGGCACTTAACCAACTGAGCCACCTAAATAAATTCTTTAAAGGCTGTACCTGGAAAGAGGCTTGGCCAGAATTCAAATCCAGGAAAGGCAGACTCTAGGGCCTGGAGCTTTCTGCTGGACCAGAGGCATTGCTCAGGTCTCTTTTTAGGGTGGGACTGCAGATTTTGGGTGAGTCCTAAAGGCAAGGTCACCTGGGATCTTAAAGTATGAATTGGTCTTCAGTAAAAGGAGGGGGTTGCTGAGGCCTCTGTACATGAGGTGAATATAATAAAAGGCACATGTGTGAATGAGTTTGGCAGACCTGGTTATATGCCATTTCTCTGCCTTCTTTCTTGCTAACAGAACTCTGATTTGGGGGATGGGGCATGGTGGGGAAAGAGAGTGTGGGGGAACCACAATGCATCTAGTTTCTATGGATGACTTGTGATTCGTTTTAAGTCAATCATGGCTAAGGTAACACTGTTTGCTAGGTCCTCACCTTTTCTGCCCCCTTTGCAGCTAGTGGGGGGCCGTGTGACCAAGTTTTGGCCAATGAAACAAAGGGGAAGTCTGTTGAGGGGTTTTAAAAAATGTTTTTGATTACTCTGATGGAAAGCAAGAAAATCAGCCCTCTCCATCTAGCTGCCTTACTGCATCCTGGCTTTGAATGCAGCCACGATTCCTGGAGCTGTGGTAGCCATCTTGTGACCATGAGGCAACAGACACAAAGACAAAAATCCAACAAACAGAAGGTAGCAGGATAGAAAGAGCTGGGTTCTTAATGTACTTGAGCAGCTAAACAAATGGCAGCAAGGGTTTCCCTCTGGACTCCTAATATGTGAAAAAAGTAAATCCCTAGGGCTTAACTTTTTTTTCCATTACCTCTAGTTGACTATGTGCTAACTGATATAATAAGCACAGTGAGGAGAAAGCAGGAAGGAGAGGACTTATTTGGAGTATAGGGTGATGTGAAGGCACCAGTGGGAATGCGGCTCAGTTTTCTCATTACTTTATGTGTTGTAAATCTTGAAGACAGGGTCACTTTTTCTTTTCTGTGTTTGTCTTTTCCCACACGTACTCACCTAACTTCGCCCTTCTCTTCAGCCCACATCATGCCCACATGCACCCTGACTATTGGTTTGCAATGAAGAAATTTCCCCTTTGTTGATTCTCACTGTATCTTTGTCAAGTTATCAAAAGATTTTCTAGGGCATAGGGCAGAGACCTAAACTCTTTCATTGTACTCATGAAAACATTTACAGATGCTTTGCTTATTCATTTATCTAATGCCCAGAAGGGAAGTTGGTAATTTAGAAACTTACATGGCCCTTCGAGAAGAGCAAAGGCCTCAAGCCAAAAATGTCATAAAATAATTTAGAGGGGAGAGAAGGGCAGTTGTCAAAATATAATGACAGAGGGGCGCCTGGGTGGCTTACTCGGTTAAGCGTCCGACTTTCGCTTAGGTCATGATCTCGCGGTTTGTGGGTTCGTGCCCCGCGTCGGGCTCTGTGCTGACTGCCAGCTCAGAGCCTGGAGCCTGTTTCAGTCTGTGACTCCCTCTCTCTCTGACCCTCCCCTGCTCACACTCTCTCTCTCTCTCTCCTAGAAATAAATAAAACATAAAAAAAAAAAGAAACATAACAAATATGAAATACTTGGAGGTCTAAAGATGTGACAGGCCTGTCGCTGAAAACTATGTAACGTTGTTGAAATAAACGAAACAAGAACTAAATAGATGTGAAATATACCATGTTTGTTGATGAATTGGAAGACTCAGTATAGAATGTTAATGATCTCCAGTGTAATCTACAGATTCGGTGCAATACAATCACAATCCCAGCAGCCTACTTGAGGAGTTGAAATTCATTAAACTATTTCTAAAAATCCACATGGAAATACGAGCTTCAAAAATATGGGCAAAGTTGGGGGACTTAAACCATCTCCATTCAAACTAATTATAAGGTTACAGTAACGAAGACACAATGTGTTATTTGCTAAAAGATAGACAAAGGTAGACATAGAATAGACTGGAAAGTTCATAAATAGAGCATTTATATATGCTCTCTCTACATAGACAACTTATTTGGACAAAGTTACAAAGGCAATTTAGTGGAGTTTTCTAGTCTCCACAACAAGTGGTTCTGGAATAAGTACACACCCACATGTAAAAAAACAAAAAAAAACAAAACTAATGTCAGTACCCAGTACCTCATTCTATGTACAAAAACAACGAAATGTAAATGACCTAAATGTAAAAGTAAAATTGGAAAACTTTTAGAACAAAACATAAAAAAAAATCTTTGTGACCCTGAGCTAGATGAAAATTTGTTAGATGCAACACAAAACGCATAATCCATAAAAGAAAAAAGTTGTTAAGTTGCACTTCATATTATTTAGCCTTACAAAAGGACATTCTTTTTTTAAAAATTCCAGTTGTTTTCTTTTAATGTTTATTTTATTTTTTTGAGACAAAGAGAGACAGAGCTTGAGTGGGGGAGGGGCAGAGAGAGAGGGAGACAGAGAATCCAAAACAGGCTCCAGGCTCTGAGCTGTCAGCACAGAGCCCGACACCGGGCTGGAACTCACGGACTGCGAGATCATGACCTGAGCCAAAGTTGGCTCCCCAGCCAACTCAGCCACCCAGGCAACCTTAAAAACAGAACATTCTGCATGATGTGACAACACGGGTGAAACTTGAGGACATTATACTATGTCAAAGAAGCCAGAAAAAAACAGAAACGTAAATAACCCATGAGAAATCTAAAATATTCAAACTCATAACCTCAAAAAGTAGACTGGTGGTTACCAGGACTGGGGGAAAGAGAAATAGGGAGCTATTGATTAATGGGTTGAAAGTTTCAGCCAAGCAAAGTGAGTAAGTTCTAGAGATCTGCTGTATTAACCTTGTACTTATGGCCAAAAATAACGAATTATACACTGAAAAAATTTTTAAGAGGGTAGATCTCACGTTATGTGTTCTTACCACATTAATTTAAAAATATGGAAACTTTTACTCTTATAAGCCCCTATAAGAGAATGAAAAGACAAGCCACAGACAGAGATACAATGTTTTCAAATCATATATCAAATAAAGGTCTGACATACAGGCTATATACCAAATATCAAAATTCAATAATTATAATCTAATTTTTTTGAATGAGCAAAATATTTGTTTTTGAAAAAAATTTTTAATGTTTATATATTATTGAGGCAGAAAGAAACAGAGCACGAGTAGGGGAGTGGTAGAGAGAGAGGGAGACACAGAATCCGAAGCAGGCTCGAGGCTCTGAGCTGCCAGCACAGAGCCCAACATGGGGCTCGAACCCACAAACCGGGAGATCATGACCTGAGCCAAAGACCAACGCTTAACTGACTGAGCCACCCAGGTGCCTCAAGTGAGCAAAAAATTTGAACAGATACCTCACCCCAAAAGATATACAGATGGCAAATAAATGCATGAAAAGAGGCTCACTATCATTAGTCATTAGGGAAATCCAATATAAAACCACCCTGAGATACCACTACATATTCATCATAATGGCAACATAGGTAAATAGCACGGAATACTTATGTGAGTGATAAGAGCCAGCTAAAAAGTTCATACTATAGGATTCCAAGTTTTATAAAATATTAGAAAAGCAAATTTATCTGTAGTGACAGGAAATTGTTTGCTAGGTTGAGTAGGGTGGGGAGAAGGAGGAATACAAAGATATGGAGGTGGTAGATATGTTCATTATCCATTACCGATCATGGTGGTGACTTCATTCATGTGTACGTACGTCAACACTAATCAAATTTCACACTTTACACAATGCTTACTATACCACAATTATAACTCGGTAAATTCTATGTTTAGGAAATAATCACAGATTATATAAAGGAAATAACCTTTAAGAAATAATCACCATAAAAATGTATTTATAAGGATATTCATTGCAGAAATATTTACAGTAGCATACAAATTCAGAGGCAGATTCAAAACCCAATGATAAAATGTAAATTGTTCTTCCACATTATAAAAATAAGTATTATACATTTATATAATGTGAGATTTGTGATGGAATTTTACTGACATGAGGAAAGGCATGCAGTATGTTAATGAAGAAAAGCAGGATACAAAATCTTGAAATATAATCACAATTTAACTACCCTCTCCCCCTCACACCCACTAGTAGATAAAATTCCTGAAGGAGATGTACTAAAGTTGCCTTTGGGTAGTGATATTATGGATATTTTTTTTCTCTTTTATTTATTATTTTACCTCCATTATTTTCCAAACTTTTTATAATAACCACAATTAACTTTTTTACCCAGAAAATAACATCTTTTTAAAAAATATATTGTCAAGTTAGCTAACGTATGGCGTATACCATGTGCTCTTGGCTTTGGGAGTAGATTGCCGTGATTCATCACTTACGTAAAACACTCAGTGCTCATCGCAACAAGTTCCTTCCTTAATGCCCATCATCCATTTTTCTTGCCCCCTGCCCCCCACTCCCTTCCACCCTCAGTTTGTTCTCTGTATTCAAAAGTCTCCTATGGTTTGCCTTCCTCTCCATTTGTAACAATATATATATTTTTCATTCCCTTACCCCATGGTCTTCTGTTAAGTTCCTCAGCTTCCACGTATGAGTAAAAACATATGATATTTGTCTTTCTCTCATTGACTTATTTCACTTGGCATAATAGCCTCCAGTTTCATCCACATTGTTGCAAATGGCAAGATGTCATTCTTTTTCATTGCTGAGTACTATTCCCTTGTGTATATATACCACATCTTCTTTATCCATCAGTTGATGGACATTTGGTCTCTTTCCATAATGTGGCTATTGTATTTAGCATTGCTATAAATATTGGGGTATGTGTGTCCCTATGAATCAGTACTCCTGTATCCTTTGGATAAATTCCTAGCAGTGCTATCACTGGGTCATAGAGTAATTCAATCTTTACATTTTTTAAATGTTTATTTATTTTTGAGAGAGAGAGAGAAAGGGAGAGAGCATAAATGGGAGATGGGCAGAAAGAGAGGGAGACACAGAATTTGAAGCAGGTTCCAGGCTCAAAGCTGTCAGCATAGAGCCTGATGCAGGTCTCAAACTCACAAACCTTGAGATCATGACCTGAGCTGAAGGTGGACACTTAACCAACTGAGACACCCAGGTGCCCCAGTAATCTGTATTTTTATTTTATTTATTTATTTTTTACAAATAGTTTATTGTCAAATTAGTTTCCACATAACACCCAGTGCTCATCCCCACAGTGCCCTCCTCCATGCCCATCCCCTCCTCCCCCCCACATCCATCAGTCCTTAGTTTTTGTCAGCATTCAAGAGTCTCTCATGGTTTGCCTCTCTCCCTTTCCCCCACCATTTCCGCCCTTCTTCTCCCCCTTGTTCCTCCGTCAAGTTCCTCCTAATCCTCCTATACGTGCAAACATATGATATTTGTCCTTCTCTGCCTGACTTATTTCGCTCAGCATAACACCCTCAAGGTCCATCCATGTTGCTACACATGGCCAGATTTCACTGTTTCTCATTGCCATGTAGTATTCCATGGTATAGATAAACCACATCTTTTTGATCCATTCATCCAATGATGGACACTTAGTATCTTTCCATGTTTTAGCTATTGTGGAGAGTGCTGCTATGAACATTGGGGTACATGTGCTCCTATGCATCAGCATTTCTGTATCCCTTGGGTAAATTCCTAGCAGTGCTATTGCTGGGTCATAGGGGAGTTCTAAGTAATCTGTATTTTTAAATCCTCCAGGTAATTCTGATGCCTGCTAGAGTTTGAGAATTACCAGTCATCAGTATATACTCACAAAGTCCTTCACAGTCAGTAATGACTTTTTCCTGTAAGTGTGATGATCTACCAGTGGGGCTACTGATGGGATCTACAAATGCATGAATGACGGCTGTGGATAAGCAAGCTGTTTGTGGGTGGTAGTTTAAGCTGCAGGTTATAAGGAGAATCAATTTTAATTTTTTAAATGTTTAGTTTTTTGAGAAAGAGAGAGAAGACAGAGAACATGAGTCGAGAGAGAGGGAGACACAGAATCCAAAGCAGCTCCAGGCTCTGAGCTGTCAGCACAGAGCCCGACATAGGGTTCAAAATCATGGACTGTGAGATCATAACCTGAGCCATAGTTGGACACTTAACTGGCTGAGCCACCCAGGCACTTCTCAATCATTAATTTTTTGAGGAACCTCCACGCTGTTTTCCAGAGTAGCTGCACCAGTTTGCATTCCCACCAACAGTGCAAGAAGGTTCCTCTTTCTCCACATCCTCGCCAACATCCGTTGTTTCCTGGGTTGTTAACTTTAGCCACTGTGACCATGTGAGGTGGTATCTCAGTGTAGATTTGATTTGTATTTCCCTGAAGATAAGCTAATGTTGAGCATCTTTGCATGTGTTTGTTAGCCATTTGGATGTCATCTTTGGAAAAATGTCTGTCATGTTTTCTGCCCATTTCTTCATTGTATTATTTGTTTTTTGGGTGTTGACTTTGTTAAGTTCTTTGTAGATTTTGGATACTAACTCTTTATCTGATATGTCATTTGCAAATATCTTCTCCCGTTCCATTGGTTGCCTTTCAGTTTTGTTGATTGTTTCCTTTGCCGTGAGGAAGATTTTTATCTTGATGAGGTCCCAATAGTTCATTTTTGCTTTTATTATCTTTAGAGACATGCCAGGTAAGAAGTTGCTGCGGCCAAAGTCAAAGAGGTTGTTGCTTTTTTTCTCTCCTAGGATTTTGATGGTTTCCTGTCTCACATTTAGGTCTTTCATCCATTTTGAACATATTTGTGTGTATGGTATAAGAAAGTGGTCCCATTTCATTCTTTTGCATGTTGTTGTCCAGTTCTCCCAGCACCATTTGCTAAAAAGACTGTCATTTTTTCCATTGGATACTCTTTCCTGCTTTGTCAAAGATTAGTTAGTCATACATTTGTGGGTCCAATTCTGGGTTCTCTATTCTGTTCCATGGGTCTATGTGTCTGGTTTTGTGCCACATGAAGACATGTCTTCATGTCTGGGATTGTGATGCCTCCAGCTTTGGTTTTCTTTTTCAACATTACTTTGGTTATACAGGGTCTTTTCTGGTTCCACACAAGCTTTAGGATTGTTTGTTCTAGCTCTGAGAAGAATGCTGGTGCTATTTTGATTGGGATTGCATTGAATGTGTGGATTGCTTTGGGTAGTATCAACAATAATGTCTTTTTAAAGACAAAGAATTGCCCAGATTACTGAAGAGAAAGATGCATTAATCATCAGCTACTAGATGTCTGCTCCTGTGTGTTACCCATCTCCTGCTTATGCCCACATATTTATTTGTTGTAGGATATATTTGCTTACAATTATTTATTCCCTTCCTATAGGTGGGGCATACTGACACTTAGTCATGCCATTTGCCTTGGCCAGTGGAATGTGAATGAGCAAAATTGAGGACATTTCAGAGCAGAAGCTTAAATATGTTTAATGCTTATTTATTTACTTTTGAGAGAAAGAGAGTGCACAAGGAGGAGAGAGAGAGAGAGAAAGAGGGAGACAGAGAATCCAAAGCAGACTCTACACCATCAGCAGCGAGCCTGATGTGGGGCTTGAACTCATAAGCAGTGAGATCATGACCTGAGCCAAAGTCAGATGCTTGACTGACTGAGTCACCCAGGCACCTCCAGAGCAGAAGCTTTAAATGCTATTCTGTGGTTTGTCTTGGCTACTTGTGTTCCTGCTCTCTGGCAGAGAACAGCGTGATGCATAGGGGCTGTTCCTTCATCCTGGGTTCCAGAGTGGAAGGTTCCAGGGGCACCAGAACTGAAGGCATCCTGTCACCTGGAACAAAGCCACAGCTGACCTGTAGCCCATATATAACATGAGCAAAACAATAAAGGTTTGATGTTGGAAACTTTTGAGCTTTGGGTATCGTCTGTTACCCAGCAAAAGCTGACCAGTTCCTATTGCCTATTGTGGATTATAAGCTCTCAGCTGCCCAGGACCAAAGAACAGCATAGCATGGTAATGTGTGCACCACAAAGTCTAGAATCAAGGTCAATAGCCTTTTATGCCCTAAATTCCACACTGTGGGCTGGAGGTGTATGGAAGGGGGCAGGGACTTAGGCATGGTATTGGGAGATGCTTGATGATGCCTCTAAACGGGGAGAGGGAAAAAGAAAAGAGAAGTACAAAGAAAACTTTGGAAATGGGGTGGTGAGATGAGAGAATGGAGAGAGACTGTAGAGGTGGAAAGAAGTGAGTGAGAAAGATGGAGAGGAAGGCATACGTGTCGTGTGATGAGGAAGTGGGGAAGATGACGTTGTAACAGTGCTATTGGCGGGGGGTGGGGGATGCAGGGGGTGCAGATGATATCCAGGCTTGCAGTGAACACGCATAATGAATCACCAGGTTGTACACCTGTTCACCGGAAACTAATGCAACACTGTGCCAGTATACTTCCAAAAACAAAGGGTTGGGGGGTGGGGGGTAGAGAAATGCGTTTCATCTCAGTCGCCATAGCAAAATAGAAAGTCGCCTTTCTGTTCTTAAAAATGGTGCTGGCATGATTTCTTCCTCAAACGCACCTTTCACCTCATTTCCTTAGCCAGAAAGTGGAAACTGTCCCAATGTCGTTTTTCATAAGAGCGCCTGCCGTCCTAGGTGCTCAGGGCATCGCCTGATCCATGTTCCTTTTCTACCCAAAGGAGGGCATCCTTTTAGGTTTTCTTGTGTACGTGACTTTTCCTGGGTACTTGCCATTGCATTTTCCTTTTTTTTCTTAACCGGCAAGTCTCCAACTAGCAGTTCTATTCTATCTCCTTCTGGGTACTTCATTTTCCCCAGGGAATGTACTAGCATCTACAGCTTTGTATACAGCAACTTTCTTGCTGCTGGAGAAGAGGATCATTTGATGCCTCTGGCCCAAAAAACTTCACTGAACATTGAGATGTAGGTGGAGAGAATTTAAATTCATATTTAATAACCAGCTTGCCTTTTTTATACTTAAAGGCTTTTTTTTCAAAAGAAAAAATCTAATTATGCATAAGAGAAATTCACTTAGAATTAATTCACTAGGAATTAAATTGAAAAAAGGTAAGGATGTTAACAATCTCTTTTAAAAAATAATTCAAATTAGAAACACTAATTATAGGAACTCCTTTATATAACACGAAACACAGTTCTCTGAGGCATGCGGGAGAGGGCTGGCTGTAAAGCCAACTTTCAGAGAACAGTGTCTGATTTATGGGGGAATTTGTGTGAGTGAGGAATAAAATTTCCCTTGAGAAAAGACTGCCCACTTCTGCTGATAAACTGCACGATCGTTTCTGAGGAGACCAAAGGACATAACCTGACTAACATTTAATTTTGGGATCAGGACCTAAGGGCTTAGCATCTTGGACTTATAAATTCAGGAAGGAAGCAAGCCAGAAACTTGACTGGCCCCTGTGATCCGGGCCTCCTCAGATCAGAAACACACAGTGAGTGAGTGATAAAGCTGGGGTTTCTATCTAGGTGTGTCCTATACAGGGTTTTGATCTTTCCACATCACCAGGCCTCCCTGAGGACAGGCAGGAATCTCGATAGGATCTGAGGGCTGTGCTTTCTGATACCTTATCAAGGTTACCTTGGCCAACCACTAGATAGAAGGGTACAAGGTACTAAAAACTGTTTTTGAAACCATGGGTGGCGTCCCGTTTTCAGACTGTGAAATCAAATTTTAGAGAATCTCAAGATGAATTTTTAAAACACAGAACAATGTGGATGGAGCTAGAGTGTATTATGCTAAGCGAAATAAGTCAGTCAGGGAAAGACATATATGCTTTCAATCGTATGTGGAGTTGAGAAACTCAACAGATGAACTTGAGAGAAGGGAAGGAAAAATAAGATAAAAACAGAGAGGGAGGCAAACCATAAGAGACTCTTAAATACAGAGAACAAACTGAAGGTTGCTGGAGGGGAGGTGGGTGGGCGGGTGGGCATTAAGGAGGCCACTTGCTGGGACGAGCATTGCGTGTCATATGTAAGAGACAGATCACTGGGTTCTACTCCAGAAGTCAAGACCACATTGTATGTTAACTAACTTGAATTTAAGTTAAAAAAAAAACAGCAGCAACACAGAACAGAACAGAAAATACCAGACTGTGCTGGATGCACGAAGGGAGCGTTATGGCCTCCTCACCCCCAAATTCATATTTTGAAGTTCTAACTCCAGTACCTCAGAACGTGACTGTATTTGGAGATAGGGTCTTGAGAGATGTAATTAAGGTCATGTGTCATCATTAGAGTGGGCCCCAGTCCAGGATGACTGGCATCCCTATAAGCAGAAATGAGGAGACAGATACACACAGGAGGACCCTGTGTGAGAACACAGGGAGAAGAGCCATCTACCCGCCTTGAAGCCAGGCTTCAGAAGAAATCAAACTTGCCTACACCTTAATCTGAACTTCTAGCTTCTAGAACTGAGAGAAAATAGATTTCTGTTGTTTCAATCACCCGGTCTGTGGAACTTGGTTATAGCACCTCTAGCAAATTAGTATAAGGGGTAAGTATTATTTTGTGGACTTTTGGTTTCAATTACACACACACGCAGACACACACATACACACTTATTCTCACGCTAGATTTATAGCCTAACATTATTGAAGAACACTGGGTTACAATGAGGCCACAGCATTTCTGTATTTAGGAAGCGAGCCTTGGACGACACCATCTGTAGCCATCCAGGTGAGAACAGTGGTGACAGGACATTGACCTTCGCAACCAGAGCAAGCAAAGGCTGCCTGTGGCTTCCTTAGTGGCAAATAAAGTGAAGCCCTTGGCTCGGCAGAGGCAAGCCTTCTATTCTGTATGTGAAATCCAATGTTTCTCTTTTATCAGGGCAAAAGAATGTGTCAAAACAAAGCAACACTATCTAGGTGCAGATTATGTATGTTTTTTTGTTTTGTTTTGTTTTGTTTTTAAGAGCAAGCAACTTATTACCCAGTGAGCTCAGCCATTTGGAATTCACCCAGGAGCAATAGAAGAGAGCCAGAAAGTTTACAAGTCAGTAAGCCTCAATGTCATAAAATCCATGACCTGAAGTTTACCAGCTGTATACACAGGAAAGCTTCTCTGGCCCTCATACAATTTCTTTATTCTCATTGTAGATCTTAATAGTTTAAAAAGAAGTATCACTTTAACTTTATTTATTTTTTATTTACTTAAATGTTTATTTAGTTTTCAGAGAGAGAGTGTGTGTGAACAGGGGAAGGGCGGGGTGGGGGGAAACAGAGGATCCAAAGCAGACTCCATACTGACAGCAGAGAGCCTGATATGGGGCTCGAACTCACTAATCACAAGATCATGACCTGAGCCAGAGTCGGATACTTAGTGACTGAACCACCCAGGTGCCCCATCAGTACTTTCACTTGAAAGTATTTTACATGAGACTGTGTTTGTTGGTCAAACTCAGAAGCGGATTCTCCTCTTTGGTCAACTCTAATTCTTGGCGATGAGGTAAATATTTCAGGACATCTAGAAACCTACAATCCACAAAGAATCATTTTGTTTTCTCCTTATTTTCTATCAAAAAATATAATACCTTTTTCTATCAAAAATATAATACCTTTTCTATCAAAAAATATAATACCTTTTTTAGATGGAGATTTCTGTTCTGTTGGTGAGATGACTTACTTCTGCATGTGTCTGAGCAGACCAGATCAAGCTCCCGATTTCTACGGAGCTTGCAGCTGGGGTCTGCTCAGAAGGAAGATAAAGCACTTGACATTTCCAGACCTCCATCTTGGGGAAAATTTGACTGACAGCAACAGGGCCCAGTCACATTCCCATTACCTGTTTGGGGCAGGCTTAAGACGCCCACCTCTTCTGTGTTTGGAACAGAGTTCTCTCAAGAGCATTGCAAGCATGCCTGTATTCAATTTGTTGCAATGCTGTGAAATTTACATTTCTGAAGAAAGGATACCTAGCTTTCATTTCTTGAATACATCACTTACTGGTATTAATTTAATTAGTCCCCCCATCCCAGGAGAGAGAAAAATTAGAAATGGTGAGGATGCATAATGCCAGGTCTTTAAAGGGGAATTCAACCGAGGATCTCCCAAGAATGATCAACCAGCATTCTAGCATCCTCGTTAATACCATTCTAATTAACCAAGCAGTCTAGTTCCTAGTTCATAGCAAACCGGAGTTGGCAAATTGGAAAGACAAGTAGGCTGACAAGAGAAAAGACGACAGCCAACAGAATAATAAGAACAGTGACAATCAAAACGTTAGAGCCGGATTCGGGAATTTGGGAAGCCATCTCCAGGAGACACTGGGTGGAGGAACAACCCATCCAGCATACCTCAGTAGCCCCTAAGGCCATGGCTGCTTCAGACCAGAACAATCTGTAATCAGTAATCAAGTAATCACCATCGAGTAATCAACAAGACAAACTCTGATGTCATTGGTTAATGACAAAGAATCTCTCTCTGACCCAACTTTAGCCATGATCCTCTGAACCTCCTTCTTGACAAGGCCTCCACATTAGCCCATCCTTGCCAGGTCTGCATAAACTAGTTGTAGGAAGAATCCTGCTAAGTTGGTTTAGAGAGAATCCCTCCACGCTTGATATCTGGTCACCCTCCACCCTTGGTACCTGATCACTGTGGACTGCCCTCAGCAAGAATCCTCCTACCTTCGATATCTCCTCTTGATAATTTTCCACTCCCGGGCCCCTCACTCTGCTCCTTGGCTATGAATTCCAACCTGTGCTCGTATAGGTATTGAGCCCTATCTCTCTTCCCTGTTGGGATGGTCTTGATGCCTATTGATTGCAATAGTCCTAAATAAAATCTCCCTCACCATTTTAACAAATGTCAGAATACTTTCTTCTTTAATCAAGAAGACAAGCCTGTCTTAGAGGCTTGACTATAGATGCTTCAGCCATTCTCCATGCTAATTCCAGGAAGTTTAGGTTCTAGTTCCTAACTCACTTCTGGGTTGCACACATCTGAGAAAGGGAGCTAAGATGATTATTATTTTGTGCTGGTTTATACCAAAGGCAGAGATGTGTAAGTTGTTTATTGGCAAGAGTGCCTGGCTGAACCCCAGCCATGTCTACTTGGAAAGTGTCTCACTGGGGAGTGGGGCTGTGTTTCCAGAGTAAGGAATACCTTTTTCTAATTTTTACGGAGGCTCTGTAAGTTCACTGAATTGTGTACCCATGGGGCACCTCCTCCTGAAGGGTCACATTGAAATACTTGTCAAAGGTGTGGTTTGGAAAAGTCTGAACAAAGATGTGGGATGGAGAACAGGGCAAAAGATAAATTTGCCCAAACACATTCAGTAGCAAATCAGCTGTAACAGAAAAAAAAAATAGATATCTGCATGTTGAGTCACCTCCGTGTAACACCAGTGGTTCTCAAACCTCAGTGTGCACCAGAATCATTTGGGGTAGCAAATCCCCAGGCTGTCCCCCACTAGCAATTGGACTCATTAGTGCTGGGATCTGGGTATCTGTGTTTTAAATAAGTGCTTATATGATTCAGATGCTTGAGGATCTTCTTGGCCCCCGTGCACTTTGAGAATCATCATTTGGGAAGCCTGCAGAATCTGCTTAAGGAAGGGACAGATTTTTGGGGTTTTGTTTTTTTTGTTTTGTTTTGTTTTCTAGGAGAGAGAGAGAGAGAGAGAGAGAGAGCGTGAGCAGGGGAGGTCAGAGAGAGAGGGAGACACAGACTCTGAAACAGGCTCCAGGCTCTGAACTGGCAGTCAGCACAGAGCCTGACGCGGGGCTCGAATCTACGAACAGCGAGATCATGACCTAAGCAAAAGTCGGACACCCAACTGACTAAGCCACCCAGGCGCCCCGGGACTGATTTTTGGTTTAGAGAAGCACCTTACTAGGCAGATCTTGGTTGTCAAAGGCAAAATGTTTGAATTGAGTCTGGAAGAAAGAGATGTGAGCAAAGATAGTCCAGTGCTTGTTGTCATGCATACTCAAGTAACAGGCATCTAGAAATTGTTGGAAGCCTGCAAAAGAGGAGATGCTAGGAAGATGAAGCGAGGAGCCTAGGAACTTAGTAGGAGGTCAGAGCTTGGGTAAAAGATTGGTTGAACAAAGTTCCCAGGGGTGGGAATAAACAAGGAACTTTCCAGAACAGGAGTGTTGAATATCTGAAGTTGCTTACTATTATGGGTTATAATCTCTTTCTGTTGCCCTAGAACTCTCAGTAAGTCTGTCTTACAAACCTGTCTTGTGCCATTAGTCATTTGTGGATAAAGAAGAGGTCCAGCACAGGAGCCAGCATGGAAAGGGAACTGAGGGCTTCAGTAAGGAGGAAGGAACCAGCAGAGAAGCTGGCCATAGTAAGCCCCAATTCAGAAGGGGTGAGCCATGATTCCTTCTTCCTGAAGGTCCTAAAGCAGTGGTATCCTACCTTTTATGATTAAATTCTTCTATCAGTAAAGAAAAATTTTAGGCATGGAGCCCTCCCCCCATATATATGTATATGCATTTATTTTTGTCAATTTTATACCACTATCCTATTGACATTACAAAACATCTGTAAAACTTGAGGTTAAAAAAAAAAAGATGGGAAATCAGCATGAGAATTCTAACAATTTATCTTGTGGTTTAGGGGACTGGGTTGAGTAGCTACTGGAGCACATGGGTTCCCTGTTGGAAAGCCTGACCAAAAGGAAGGTGATCCTTTAAGTAGAGGAAGGATGACCTTGCTGCTCTGTAGACAGGGCCTATTTAGTTAGCAGACACTTGGATTACTCAGCCACCCAAGTGAGTTATAGAAGAAGAGTATGGAAAGAAATAAGGCCTATGCTCGGGTCAAAGGATGATGCTGTATGTGTTTCTCATACTTGGTCCCATCAGAAAAAAACCATGGTAAGAATACTTCAGTTATAACCACTTGTGACTACTAATTAAAAGGGAGAAAGAAAACCCAACTTCCTCAATGCAGCTGCCTTAAAATATTCAATTCTTGGTTGCTGAGTGCGTGTTTTGGGCCCTGGATCAGAAATCTGTTGATTCTCATCCAGACAACAGCAGGTTGACTATGATCCCCTTCATCAGGGCTCCGGGTCCCAGCTCTTGATTTTTTTCATTTTCATTTTTTTACTGTGATAAAATACATATAACATAAAATGTGCCATGTTAACCACTTTAAAGTGGCATGAAGCACGTTCACAACGTTGTGCAAACATCTCTACTATCTGGTTCGGAAACTTTTATCACCCCAAACGGAAACTTTGTACCTATTGAGCAATAAGTCCTCATTCTCTCCTTCCTCCAGCCATTAGCAACCTTGAATCTACTTCCTTTTTTTATGAAGTTGCCTATTCTAGGTGCCCAATACAAGTGGAAACATATAGTATTTGTCCTATTGTGCCTGGCTTATTTTACTAAGTATGATGTTGTCAAGGTTCAAGTATGTTGTAGCATGTTTCAGAATTTCGCTCCTCTTCATAGTTCAGTAATATCCCATTGTATGGATAGACCATATTTTGTTCATCCATTCATTCACTGATGAACACTTGCTTGGGTTATTTCCACCTTGCGGCTATTTTGAATAATGCTGCCGTGAATATGACTGTACATGCATCTGTTTGTCTGTTTTAAATTCTTTTAGGTATAAGAGTGGAATTGCTAAGTTATATGACAAGTCTATATTTAGCTTTCTGAGGAACTACTATTTCCCACAATGGCCACATCACTGTACATTCCCAATGGTGAAGAGTGAGGCTTATGATTTCTCCACATCTTTTTTTTTTATAATAGTTTATTATCAAGTTGGTTTCCATATAACACCCAATGCTCATCCCCAGAAGTGCCCTCCTCCATGCCCATCACCCCCCTTCCTCCTCCCCCCCGCCCTATCAGTCCTCAGAATTTCTCCACATCTTTGGCCACACACTTGTTAATTTCCATTAAAAAATATTATAGCCGTTCTATTAAGTATAAAGTGGCATCCCATTGTGATTTTAATTTGCATTTCCGTAATGACTAATGGCATTAAGCATTTTTGCATATGCTAATTGGCCATTTGTATATCTTCTTTAGAGAAATAGCTCTTCAAGTCCTTTGCCCGTTTCTTAATTGAGTTGTTTGTTGTTGAGTGCAGGAGTTCTTTATATATTCTGAATATTAAACCTTTTTTAGATATATAATTTGCAAATGTTTTCTCCCATTCTGTAGGTTGTCTTTATGCTCTTTGATGGATAAGGTCCATTTTTCATTTTAATCGAGTCCAGTTTTTCTATCTTTTCTTTAATAGCTTGGGCTTTGGTGTCATACCTAAGAATACATTGGAAATCCAAGGTCATGAAGATTTGGCTCTGTGTTTCCTTCCAAGAATATTATAGTTTTAGCTCTCATGTTTAGGTCATTGACTCACTTTGAGTTATTTTTGTATATGGTGTGAGGAAAGGACCCAACTTTATTCTTTTGCATGTGGAAATCCAGTTGTCCATCATCTGTTGGGACAGATGATCCAACCATCTGTTGAAGAGACTGTTCTTTTCCCACTGAATTGTTTTGGAGTCTTTGTCAAAATTCAATGGCTCATATTTTGTGGGTTTTTCTCTGGACTCTCAATTCTAGTCCATTGGTCTCTATGTCTATCATTATGCCAACCCTACACTGTTGGATTTTTTTGCTTTGTAGTTTAAATTTTGGAATTGGGCAGCATGAGTCCTCTGACTTTGTTGTTTTACAAGATTGTTTTGGCTATTCAGAGCCCTTGGTAGTCCCATATAAATTTGAGGATTGGCTTTTCCACATTTTTTTAAAAAAGGTTGTTGGAATTTTGATGGGATTGTGTTGAAATTGTAGATCCCTGTGGGTCTAGCTCTTGCTTTTCTCCTGGACTATTAGGATGATCAAGAAGCCTTCTCACCTCATTCCAGAGGGACTAACCTTGAAACTTCTTAACCAGAAGGCTTAGCAACTTCCCAGTACTCTGTGCATGAGGAATTTGAAAGAGTAAGCCAGTCAGAACATTCAGTGCCTATCTTTTCTCCCAGTACTGGCTGAGTTCATCATTCAAAACACCAACACATCTCTCTCTTGCATTTGTTCCAGCCTGAAGATTACACTTTAGAACCTACTGTCTTAGTGGGTTGATGAATCAGCACCCAATTGAGGAAGTGAAATTGAACCAGCTGGATATTTTAAGGCTAATTGGGAAGCATTGAACTAACTCTTAGCTTTCCAGTAACTCTTCCCCTTTTGTGAATGTATTTTAGTCCTTTTGTAGTTAAATATATTTTGCAATTCATATATGTATTGGCTAGGGATGCATTCAGTTGCATGGAACAAGAGATGTATTTTTCTCATATAATAAGTCCGAAGGTAGGTGTTTCCTGGCATTAGTTCAGGCCCTCAAAGATTTCAGGGCTAGCATCTTTGCAGTTCTTTTTGCCTTTCACTCATTATCTCAAGATGGCTTCACCATTCCAAATATCACACCCACATTCATAACAGGAAAGGGTGAGAAGGGCACCCCAGAGCTTATATTAAGAAGACAGAAGCTGGGGCGCCTGGGTGGCTTAGTCGGTTAAGCGTCCGACTTTCGCTTGGGTCATGATCTCACGGTTCGTGGGTTCAAGCCCTGCGTCGGGCTCTGTGCTGACTGCCAGCTCAGAGCCTGGAGCCTGTTTCAGTCTGTGACTCCCTCTCTCTCTGACCCTCTCCTGCTCACGCTGTCTCTCTCTCTCTCCTAGGAATAAATAAAAAACATTAAAAAAAAAAAAAGAAGAAGAAGACAGAAGCTTTCCTGGAAGCTCGCAGAAATCTCCCCATTATATTTTGTTGGTTAGATTTGTGCCTGTGGCTCTCTGTAGTTGCAAAAGAGCTGAGAATTTAGGGAACAGGACTGTCATGATTACTTTCAACCAGTCCCGATGCATTGCTTGGAGCCAGGCACACCACTTTCCTAAACAAAACTGGGATTCTGCAGGCAAGGAATAAGAAGAAATAGAGTACCAGTGTACTAGTGATGTATATTATTTTATTACATGTTTCCTTAATACTTTCTACCTCTTGTGGGCGTGTTCTCATCCCTGATATTCTTTTTTTTTTTTAATTTTAATGTGTTATTTATCTTTGAGAGAGAGAGAGAGACAGAGACAGTGTGAGCGGGGAGGGTCTGAGAGAGAGGGAGACACAGAATCGGAAGCAGGCTCCAGGCTCTGAACTAGCTGTCAGCACAGAGCCTGATGCGGGGCCTGAACCCACAAACCATGAGATCATGATCTAAGCGAAAGTCGGACGCTTAACCGACTAAGCCACCCAGGTGCCCCTCTCATCCCTGATATTCTAAGAGTACCAGATGTCCTCTTGATCTTGTTCTCTTTATTCCCTTATTGGGTCAACACAATGGTTTGGGCACATATAATAACCAATAAATATAGCGTGGTCTCATCAATAGATGAACCAGAAAGTTGACGTCTTCAGGAGAATATGTGCAAGAGAAGGCTGGAAGGAGGTGTTCTTCTTCTGTTGACAAAGGTCTGGTTGGTTACCGTAGCGACAGTAGGGCATGGCCATCCTGTTGGGCCATAAGGAAATGGGAGCAGAGTTACAGGCTCTGTGTCTTTAAAGTCTTAGTTCACAATACTCATGATATGCTTCCTAATTGTATCTTTTAAGTGTTAAAACATTCTCTTTTCTTGCCCTTTAGGAAAAAATGCCGTGTTTGAAAATGCATCTCATCAATGATTCAATCAAAGAAACGTCTTAATGAGATCATAAATAGAAAAAAAATCCCCCAACATTGTATTTGGGTATACTTCAATAGCTGATTTATATTTCAAAATATGGATGCAAATGAAAAGGCTAAATACTGGAAAGTCAAAAATATTCCATATTTGGCATTAAAGTCAGGGAATTGATCACATTTGCTGAGTGTAGCTTATAAAAAGTGCTAATTTATGGCTAAGTAATTAAACAGGGAGACAGATGGAGAATCAAATGAGTTTTCCCCACATCCAAATTTACATACTGTTTCTGATGGTGCATACTCTCATTGCTCTATATGGGGGGCTCCAGTATTGGAAGAACATGAAGAGCTATTTATGTCCGTTTTGTTCAAGCATCTCCAAAGGAAAAAAAGGGGATTTATACAGAATCACAAACTGAGATAAAATACAGAGCTCAGTTAGATGTTCTGTCCTGTTCCTCATTCATTCATTCCTTTTGCTTCCATTTCATAATGGGAATAACCGGCAATGGTGGAATTATGCAGTCCTCTCCATTCTCCATTGTGTAATAGAGAGTGCATTGGTCCAGGAATCAGAGGATGATTTAATCAGTTTTCTCAGTAACTAGCTCTGTGACATTGGGCGACTTTCTTCTCTCTGGTCTTAAATTGCCTCATTAGACATTGAGTTTAGTGTTGACTAGACTATGTCTTAGGCAATATTGTATGGTGGGAAAAACAAGGGCCCTTTTGATCTTGGATCAACCACATGCTAGCTGAGGAATATTTGACAAATTACTTTAACCACCACTTTGTGCTCCAGTCTCTTATCTGACTAGATTATCTCTAGGCAGTATAAGCATGTTAGAGAAAGCAAGGGTTCTTTTGATTTTGGATTAACCACATACTACTTGAGAGATCTTCGACAAATTACTTTAACCACCACTGTGTGCTATAGTTTGTTACCAGCAAAATGGGGCTGTTGGGTGGTCTCATGCAAAACTCTTAGAAAGTGCTTGACATATAATAAGTACCTCTCAAATGTTAGGTGCTAGGTATCTCTAAGACTGTCTCCTGCACTAAGATTTTATGAGTCTGTGTGTCTGTCTATTCTCTGAGTCTGTGAAGGAAGGTAGCTCAACAATAGTCGATCTAGCCTAGTCCCACCCTGTATCAGGCTTGCAATTTCTGGAAATCATTATCAGGGATTATTTAACTGTCTGGACCTTATTTACATTGCCATTGATGGCACAGTGCCACCAGACATAGAGAGTTCAATCCGTCTCAGGCCAGGCCAATGCTAATACCCACGAGGGCATTCATCAGTTAGTACTGTCTCAAGAGTTATGCTCAGAATCGCCAGTGAAACTTGTAGAAGGAAGACTTAACTCTTTTCTCCACCTTCTATGCCTTTAGTCCCAACACTTGGGAGAGAGGATCTGGGTGTCTCTGTCCCTGGGATGACATGAAGTGCAACTCTGTGATCTAGACTTGGGCTGTCGGACACCCCTACTTAACCCACATGTACCGTGGGTACCAAGGAGAGAAGCAGTTTCTACATCACAGTTTGCAGAGGCCACTTTGCAGACGGTGATGATCAGGGCAATGAGGGGCCACTTGGTTTTACAATCCCTTTCATTTTCACTTTTGTGCTGTAGTCAGTTGTTAGCGATGACAAACATATGGAAGTGTTTAAAACAAAGTTTGAAAAGATGTCCATGGTGGACATCACTGTCTGGCAACCAGTCTGCTTAGCTAAAATTATCTTCACTTACTTCTCGATGTCTTACTGTGATAGCAAATCAAGACGTTCTGTCCTTCCCTGCCCAGGAGGTTAAGAAGGGGGTCCAATCTAGGAAACTTGGCTTCTACTCTGACTTTAAATCTTAGGCAAAACGACTAAGAATGGGTGCCAGCTGGGCATCCTCCACCCATCTCTTTAGTTCCACTCTCCAATCAGTGTCTTAGAAAGTTGATCTTTACAGCCTACGTCAGTGGACTTCCTTGACCTCTAGATTCCATTTGTGTTTGGCCAGTGGAAAGCACTGGCAAGAGACCAGCGGATAGAAGAAGAGTGAACTTGGTTTTCTTTTTCACCTTCCTCTCTCCCTGCCAGGTACTATGGGTTAGCTCTTTCCCTTTACTAATGCCTCAGCTCCGGATGGCTGCTCCAAAGATGAGTAATTTCCTTCCAGTTTAGTAACACAACAGAACACAAGTCCTGATGATCACTCTTTAAAAATCAGTATCATTGTGAGTTGAAAACGGTCTGGAAGCTCTGCAAGTATTGTTTTGTTTTTTAAACATCAGAATTAACTTGCAACCTCTTTCTTTTCTTTGTTTTTATAATAAAAGCATGATTGTATTTAGGGTAGTCTGTTTCCCCACACGTACTTTGAAGTCTTAAAAAAATTGAGATAGAATTAATATCATAAAATTCATCCTTTTTAATTCTTTTAATGTTTATTTTTGAAAGGCGGAGTGGCAGGGGGGAACACAGAATCCAAAGACACGGGCTTGAACTCATGAACCACAAGATCATGACCTGAGCCCAAAGTCGAATAAAATTCAGTGGATGTAAGCATATTTCCAGAACTGTGCAATCATCTTCTCTATCTAATTTCAGAACATTCTGTCATCCCAACAAAGAAACCTCATACCCATTAAGCCATCCCTCCCCACTCTTCCCTTCCCTCCCAGCCACTGGCAACCATGAGTCTGTTTTCTGTCTCTATCATTTTTCCTATTTCGGACATTTCATGTAAACTGAGTCATACAATACACAGTGTTTTATGACTGGTTTCTTTCACGTAGCATAATATTTTCAGTGTTTATCTATGTTGTAACATGTCTCAGTATTTCCCTTTTATGACCAAATAATATTCCATTGTAGGGATATGCTACATTTTGTTTATCTATTCATTGTTTATCCAAACAAGGACATTTTGCTTGTTTCTACTTCTTGAGTTATTATGATTAAATGGTGCTATGGGTACTCATGCACTAATTTTTATCTAAATGTCTATTTTCAGTTATTTTGTGTGTATACTAAAGAATGGAGTGACTAGATCATATGTTAATTCTATGCCTGACTTTTTGAGGAATCATCAAGCTGTTTTTCCAGAATGGCTGCACCATTTACATTCCCACTAGCAATATTTGAGGGTTCCAACTTCTCCACATCCTCACCAACACTTGTTATTGTCTATCTTTTAATTAGAGTCATCCTAGTAGATGTTTATTATTATGGTTTTGATTTACATTTTTCTGATGACAAATGCTGTTGAACATCTTTTCATGTGCTTATTAGTCATTTTTATGTCTATGCTTATGTTTTTATTTGGAGAAACAACTAATCAAATCATTAACCCATATTTTAACTGTTTTTTTTTAATTGTTGAGTTCTAAGAGTTTTTTATATTGTAGGTACAAGTCCCTTATGAATTGAAAATATTTCTTCCTATTCTGTGGGTTGTCTTTTCACCTTCTCTGTAGGGTTCTTTGAACACAAAAGTTTTTAATTTTGATGAATTCCTATTTATCAATTTTTTTTTCTTGGGTTGCTTGTGCTTTTAATGTCATATTTAAGATAACAAAGATCCTAGGAAATTCTTACCCACTTTATATTCCAATATTTCCATGCTCCCATGAAATTCTGAGTATCTATATTCAATATTCTGATGTTATCCTCCAAATCCCTTAACCACCCTTCCACCTGTTTTTCTTTCTGTATTACATTCTGAGTAACTCCTTCACATCTGTCTTCCATTTTGCCAATTCTTTTTTCAACAGTGTCTAATCTGGTGCTTTTCTACTGAGATTTAATATCATTGGATATATTTTACATCTCTGGAATTTCTATTTGGCTTCTTTTCAAATCTACTCATTCTCTTCTAGAGTTATTTGTTGGTTCCTTAGGGTTTTATATCTCCCCTTTAATCCTTTACCTGTTTTTAGCATATTTAATTTGTGTTATTTTCCAGATTGTTGATTTTTTAAGTATTAAGGTCTTAGGGTCTCTAATCCTCCTGTTTCTTTTGTCTTATGATATCTGTGGATTGTATGTGCGTATGTGTGCATGTGTGCAAAGTATATATTTGTAACTTCATCCTTAGTCAGGCTTCTGTTTTGTAGAAGTCTACAGTGGTTTCATTGCAGAGAATCTGAGAGAGTATATTGCATTTTCTTCTTCTGTGTTTTTTTCTGCCTCAAACTAGTTTTTATATTAATTTCCAGTATTGATTTTTTTCTGGCCTCTACAATTAGTGTAAATTAAAATCTCAGATGCATGAAACAATGGCTTAAAGTTTTTATTTCTTTTTATTTTTTGCCGAGGGCTAAAGAAGGAAACAGATGAGCTTTCTCCATTAACTACTGGCTGTACTGATGGATGGAGTTTTTCTGGTCCACCCTTTTGCTGAGATTACAGCTATTTGACAAGCCAGCTCCACACAGGGGTTTTGGCTCCCTGCTCTTCATCTTGCCCAAGGCCTTAGCACCTATCCCCACATGAACACTGAGTGTTCACACTTGAGCTTGTTCACAAGTCCAAGTCCCTTGGTCATTTGAACCAACTACCTCCCATCGAATCTTGCAGTGTTAGCTCACATGACAGTTTTCAGTTCTGTCTTCTTTGTGGCCCACTGTGATTTCTAGTTTCTTGTGAACTCAACTATAATATTTTTTAAATGAGTGGTAAAAACCTAGGTTTCCAAAAGGCAATGGATCTAGGATTTTATTGAGGGAGGTTTGTGTTATCTTAGCTTGCCATCTTGCCCCTCCCCATCATTGGTTTTAAAAAAGTTCTGCCCACAGATCACTGTTACTGGAAAAATATGAGCATTAGGCTCAGTATGTCTAGCAGACTACACTTACAGGAGATTTAGTAAGGAGAATTCTCGTTACATTGAAGGTATAATTTTGAGCTTGTTCACTAGGGCTTATTGTTTTTTATATCTTCCCTAATACAGTCTGAACACAGGGGGTTGAATTATTGTGTTGGGACTAATTACTTGATGTGTGAATTATTAATTCTTTTGTCTTCATTCTTCTCTGTTTGTTAGCATCTCTACTGTTGGCTGGACCCTGGAAAAAGGTGTCATAGGAAACACTTAACAAAACTATTTAATAACAATCATTAACATTTAGAATTTTTTTTAATTTTATTTTAACTCCAGTGTAGTTAACATACAGCGCTATATTAGTTTCAGGAGAATTACTAAGATCACTGATGGACCTGAAATTGGAAAGATACAGGAATGATGGGCTACAGCAGGATCTGAATCTTCACCATCTCTGCTCTTATCCTGTTATTCGATATATTTATGAATCTGATAACTGAACCTGAACCCCCCTACTGGACTATACTATTACTATGGGAATTTTAAACTCTGCTCTGTAGAACTATACAGTTCTCCAGAGAGTCCTTAAAGAATCCTGCAGGAAATAATCTATCCATTTATTTACTCAACAAATATTCACTGAGTGCTGGCCAGATGTCTGGCACCGGGTTGAGTGCTGTCTTTGGGGAGAGGGAACCACAAATTCTGGGCAGTCACTCTTTCAACTAGAGCAGCCCTGCTGGTATCTGTTTTCCAATTGGCATTCTGGGTAAGGGGGTTCTGCTGTTTAAAGAAAGTTTGAAATCCTCTGTGACATAGTGCCTTTATTTTAAAAGAAGTCTCTATTAAGCAAAGCTATTTTGGGGCTATGACTTAATAGTTGTATGCATAAATAAATTGTACCTCTAGCACAATGATGAGCACCTAGTGGGTGTGTGTGTTATTCAGGGAGGCCATCATTAGCTGCTATAAAACAGTGAGCACAAATATGAAAGGTTTACTTCTTTTTTTTTTAATTTTTAATTTTTTTTTATTTCTGAGAGAGAGAGAGAGAGAGAGAGAGAGACAGTGTGAGCAGGGGAGGGTCAGAGAGAGAGGGAGATACAGAATCTGAAGCAGCCTCCAGACTCTGAGCTAACGGTCAGCATAGAGCCCGACGCGGGGCTTGAACCCCGGGACCGTGGGATCATGACCTGAGCCAAAGTAGGATGCTTAACCGACTGAGCCACCCAGACACCCCGAAAGGTTTATTTCTTGTTCATATTCTATGTCCATTGTACATCTGTGGCTCTGTTTCCCATGTCATCCTACTTTGGAATGTAAGCTGACAGAACATCTTCTATCCAGAGCATTCCTGGCCCAAGGCAGGGGTGAAAGAACTTGCTAGAACTTATATTGGCTCTTACAACTTCTGCCTGAAAACCACACATGCCACTGCTATGGACTTTTCATTGGTTAAAGGCAGTTATATGGCTTTGCCTGATATCACTGGCACAAGGAAACATACTCTTCCCATAGGGAGGGGCAGCAGCTATTTGAAAATGATAATGCAAAGTGCCATAGCACTCTAAGTATTTGTTGATTAAACAACTCTCTATAATATATAATCATATATCAATCCATTCTCAAATCCCAGCCATAGAAGTCTGTCTTTCCGAGTAGAAATCCACAATTGTGTGCTTTTGTGAATTGTGAGAGCAGATGAAATTAGGTTAATATAATCTCAACATTTTTATTACCACAGCACAGTAACAACTACTCTTCAACATTGGGTAAAGAGACCATAACATCCATCTCACCCCCCAACCCCACATCCCTTCTGCCTTTTTGAAATGAGTTCTAAATATTAGAAGGAAAAAGGTCTGGGACTTCTAAGGATTAGGAAGAAATTTGCATCAGCAGAAAGTCAGGCTCTAAACCCCAGGGAATTGAAGAGCTTAGTTCCAGAGCCAGATTGTATAAAACAGGGCTTAAGAAGTAATCTGGAGCCATCCTATGGAAAACAAATGGTTTGCCGACAGGAAGCCTCAAAGGGTTGCAAAGTATGAAGGAATGAAATGATTTCCAGACTACCAAGAGGATTTTCTTGCTTGAACCAAGACCAACTTATGGAATCATGTTCTCTGGGAATCTATGATTTCCCCCCTTTGTGCAAAAGTAGGAAGGAAAGCACATAGAAAATTTTGGACTGCACATGCTTCTCTGTGCAAAGAGAAAGCTATGGTTAGACTCAGTAGTACAAGTGATGGAAATTTGACTCAAGTTATCTTCAACAAAAGGGACTAATACTGGTTATCAAAGCCGAAAAGGTCAGGGGTGGATTTGGGCTCAGCTATGGCTGGATGCAGGAGCTCATGCGATAATGTGTAGACTTTGCCTCTGTCTCCCTGACTCTCCTTATTTCTGTTTGGCTTTATTCCCCAGGCGCGGTTGCACCCATCTGGGTCTTGGGTTTTACATAACACACCTGCCTCAGCTAAGCATTCAAACATCTCTGGAGCTGCTGGCCGTAGAATTAGGTCTTAGCCTGCTGCTGGCCTATGTCCATCCTTCCTTCACCAAAGCCCTCTGGCTCTTGCCATTTGCCGTTTGCTGCTGGTGACCCAGCCTCCTTCTGCAGGGCGCCAGCATGACTTAGCACCACTCAGCCAATGCTATTTTCTCTGTAGGCTTTGTCCCCCAGATATTTTAAATGCCCACATCATTGCATCTGCTACAGAAGTCTCTTCCACTGGGACATTTTTCCAGGCCACCATTGGTGAACTCTACCAAGTGGGCTGCTACCTTGTGGAAGTTTGTCCTTCCCCCACCTACTAACCCAGAGAGCACCCTCTCCGCCCACCAGGTGGCAGGTGAGGAAGTCACAGGGTCCCACTTTCCATCTGTACTGTCTGACCTCTCTGGGCACCGCCAAAGCTAGTCTGGTCCTCCAAGAAGCAGAGTTGAAGCGGGCTTAAGCACGCAAGGATTTTATTAAGGCAAATGCTTGTGAGGAAACGGGGAGAGAGACCAGCAAAAATTTGGGAGAGCTTGCCGACCTTGATAGAAGGGAGGGAAGGTTGGGTAAAGTGCCCCGGGCCGATTTGCAGCTTATGGAAGGTTCTGCAAGGAGGCCAGGTAGTCCCCGAGCCCATTGGGGAGGGGGGGGGGGTCACCTGTCTCCCAGGCAGGACCAACTAGATGATTTGTGGGGCCCAGGGTGAAATGAATGTGCAGGGCCCCTTGTTATAAAGTTGTTAACCACAGAGCATTAAATCAAGCAGGGATCCTTCTGAGGGCGAGGTCCTCAGGGATGGCATGGGTCTTGTGCCCATGAAGCCAGCTCTGCTCCTAGGAATTGTCTGCCTTAGTGTCCCCACTGTACTCAGTCACTGTCCAGGAGTGGGCCTTGGGAAGGGTGGCCTCAGCCTCAGGTGTGATGGATTTCAGAGCCTAGGATCCCTCAAAAAAAAAAATGTTGAAAAGAAAATAAATTCCACCTGTACACAGGTGACAGGAAGTGATAAGGGAGTAAGTTTGTCTTACTGTAGCTGGGTTCTGAAGAGAGCAGTTTTCACATCTCAGGTACCATGTGGGAATGCCACAAAGGGTTGGCAGAAGGGTGACTCAAGCTAGATTTTGTGACCCTTAGCCTCTCAAAAACATCGGGTGTGTGGGGCGCCTGGGTGGCTTAGTTGGTTAAGCGTCCAACTTTCGCTTAGGTCATGATCTCACGGTTCGTGGGTTCGAGCCCCGCTTCGGGCTCTGTGCTGACTGCCAGCTCAGAGCCTGGAGCCTGTTTCAGAGTCTGTGACTCCCTCTCTCTGACCCTCCCCTACTCATGCTGTCTCTCTCCTAGAAATAAATAAAACATTAAAAAAAAAAAACAAAAAACATCGGGTGTGTAAAGAAGTAAGATCACAGCTGGAGGAGGATTTTCTTAGGTCAGTGAATTTGGAGTCTCTCCACCTTGTAGGGGTGATGGGGCACTTATTTCTCTAGGGGCACCCATGGGACCACTCGGAGAGCTTGCTCTGTGTATCCCACAGCTGGAGGGACCCGGCAGACTGGCGTTTGACTCGTGCCAGTAAAACGTTAAGGTCAAGGGTGCTGTGGTGAGCTGGCTGCTCTCTGGGGCAAGGGGGGTGGCTGCCCTGCGTGGTTCTCTCCCCTTCCCCACCAGGGCGGCCCTCGGCATTCTCCACCCTCCTTGGGGCTTCTCAAAGGACACTGCCTGGCTCCGTGCCCTCTGGATTCCCATTGGGTTTGGGCATCGGGAGGTCCCAGGGGCCGCGGAGAGGGAGGAGGGGACCATTTGCCCCCCAGCTGCCTCCCTGGTGGCGGCTGTGGGTGGAAGGGCTGCAGTTCTCTGCCTCAGGCCACGGCTTGATGACATCCCTCCGTCTTCTTGGTCCCCCAAGTCCTGGGCGGAGCGCTGCCCCTGCTTTCCGGAGCCCCAGTGGGCTTCCCTTCCCGGGACTTTCCCTCAGCCCTACCCATCCTTTTGTGGACGGTCCTCCCTTCATGGACTTACCATCCATTTTCCCTTCCCAGTGTGCCAACCGGCTCTAATGGAGCCTCGATATGATGCACTTTTATATTTTAGGAGATGATATTTACTCATTTCCTCCTCCCCTCCCCCACCAATTTACATCGTCTTCCAGGTTTTCTCTTCTGAGCTCCGGGTTTGCATGTCCAAAAGCCTGCTTGCGTCCCCTGGTGTCTCACGGAGCTCCTGATCTCTGCACCCAACTGTGCACGCTGTCCTCCACCTGACGCGGTGCCCCTCGCCAGGCTGGCCTGTGGTGGTCAGGCACGCCCCTCCCCCACCCCTGTTCAGCTGCCAGACCCCCACGCTCGGGGCCACTGCTGACCATTTTCCATTTCTCCTCCTTTCCCCCTTCCCGTTCCCCTCCCCACACTGAATCTCTCATGAAGTCCCGTCAGCCCGATTTCCAAAGGAGATGTCAAATCTGTCCCCCTCCCACCACTCAGTGGCTGTGCCTCTCACCCAGGGGGCCTTTGTCACTCATCTGCACGGGAGCCTTTTAAGGGTCTTCCCACTTCTGTCCGTTTCCAAAAAGTCAGACTTGCATTTTCAAAGTATGGATCAAAAATCATCACTCCTGTTGATCCTAAGAACAAAGTCCAGGCTCCTTAGAAGGAGCAGAAAGCAGCGCTGTGGGGTACACGTGGGAGGGGCGGGTCCTGCTGGGGATGCGTGGCCGACACGGCCACAGGCTGACAACCCGCCTGACCTGTTTTGTGTCCCGCCACCGGTGAAGCTCGGCTCCCAGCAGAGCGTGCCTTTGTCGAACTTGTGCAAACTTTCCTCGTCTGGAAGGCTTTCGTCGCCGCCTTCCATTCTCTCCCGTCGTCATCTGTCATCGCTCTGCCCCTTGTTTCCAGTGCTCCAGCCACAGGGAGCTCCTTCCTTCTGTGAATGTGCTGGCTCCCACCTCTGTGCTGGGGCCGTTGTGGGTCTCCTTGTCTTTGAGGCTCTTCACGTGACTTACTCATTCTCAGTCTTTGGATCTTAGTCTGGATGTTTGCCTTCTCTGAGAGGTCTGTTCTGAGCACCCCAATAAAGTCACTGCCCTAGTCAATTCACACACTTACTTCGTGATTCCATAAATATTTAAATGTCCACCATGTGCCAGGCATGTTCTATGTGTTGTAACAGTGAATCCAACAGACAACATTGCTGCTCACAGGGATGTTACGTTCTAGTAGTGGGGGTCAAACAGCAGATGTGATCGTTAATTATTATTATTATTATTATTATTATTATTTGAGAGAGAGAGAGAGTGTGTGTGTGTAGGCAGGGGAGAGGAGCAGGGAAAGAGAGAGAATCCTAAGCATGAGAGGCTTGATCCCATGACCCTGGGATCATGACCTGAGCTGAAATCAAGAGTTGGACACTCAACCATCTGAGTCACCCACGCGCCCCTGAGATGGTCAAGTTTGTGTGTCAACTTGGTTACGCCATGGTGCCCAGACTTTTTGATCAACCACCAGTCTAGATGTTGCTGTGCAAGTACTTTTCAGATGTGATTAACATGCGTATCTACAGGCTTTAAGTAAAGCAGATTATCCCCCACTTTGCTGCTGAGCTTCATTCAATCAGTTGAAGAGGTTGAAGAGAAGAGACTGACCACTGTCACAGAACAAGGAAGTCTACCTCCAGCCTGCTGCATATATTGGACTTGTCAATGCCTCCACAATCATGTCAGCCAATTCCTTAAAGTAAACCTCTCTCCTTCTGTGTGTGTGCGTGCACACACATACACGCCCTATTTATTCTGTTTCTCTGGAGAATCTTGATGAATAAATAGAAAAGATAAATAAGCAAAATAAATAATACAGCACAGTAGATAATGATAAATGCAATGGAGAAAACCCAGAGCCTTCTATTTTCCCATCACTGCAATTATCTGTAACTGTCTTACCTGATATCTTTTTCATTATCTACCTTGTCTACCAGGGTATCGTTCACTGTTACATGCTGTTGTGGTTATCTTTGCTGTGTAACAAACAACGTGGACTGCACAGCAATCATTTTATTGTGCTCACACATTCTGTGGGTGAGGAATTTGGAAAAAGCATCATGAGGACTGAGTGTTCTCTACTCCAACAAGTGTTGGGCTCCATTGGCAAGACTCAAGGCTTGGGGCTGGAAGGGCTCAGTCTATAGGAGCTGTTAGTCAGATGCTTTCTTCACTCATCTGCCCGGTGCTGGACTGGGCTGTCTGAAGAATGGGCTCATTTGAGACTTTGCCAGTAGCATGTACATATGGCTTCCCATGTGACTGGGATGGTTCATAGGGTGTCTCGTAGGATGGGTTCATAAAGGGAATTTGCAAGGGCTGTTTTTGGACAGTGAGCATTCAGAGAGAGCCAAGCAGAAGTGTCTTGGCCTCTTATGACCTATTCTCAAAAGACACAGTGTATCACCTCTGTTATACGCCAGTGGTGGAAGCCGTCTTGGGCTCTGATTCAAGAGGAGGAGGCACAGATCGCCCAATCAGAGAATATTTTAGAAAAATCGGTGAAAATAAATGTGGCATACACAATGGAATGTTATTCAGCCATAAAAAGGAAGGAAATTCTGCCATTTTGAGAGACATGGATGGACTGCGTGAGCACTATGCTAAGTGAAATAAGTCATATGGAGAGAGAAAATAAAATAATAATTATTATTCCATAATAATCTCACTTATTATGAAATCAGAAAAAATCCAATATCATTGAAACATAGTACAGATTGGTGGCAACCAGGGGTTGAGGGTTGGGAGAAATTGATGGCGATGGTCAAAGCACGCAAACTTCTACCTGTAAGAGAACAAATTCTGGGGACCTTGTCCAGCATGATGACTCTAGTTAACAATATTGTAGTGTATACTTGAAATTTGCTAAAAGAATCCATCTTAAGCATTCTTGCTGCCCTCCTGGAGTAACTATGTGAGATGACAGAGGTGTTAACTAGCCTTCTTGTGGTAATTATTTCACTATTACGTATATACCAAATCATCACGTTGTACACTTTAAACTCGCACTATGTTGTATTTCCAGTGTGTTTCAACAAAGCTGGCAAAAAATTTCAGGTGATATTTTCACACTATCTCACATGCTCAGCACCTAACACGGTTCCCAGCACATAGAAGATACTCAACAAATGTTTGTTGATTGCAAATACAGAAAAATCTAAGCCAAACAAAACAAATGTTACTTATTCTATTCCCTAGAGATAATTGCTATTAAAATATTATTCTATTTTCTCAATACATGGACTGTATATTCATGGGTTTTTTTGCCCAATAATTACTTCCATAAGTGCCATTAGCATTATAATATTTTCTACTTAATGTTATGTCTTGCCCACATCCACAATTTTTCTTCTGCTCCACAATAGGGCTCTGTAGTTGCACATTTTTGGAGGCACTGGCTTTTATTTATTTGATCTGCTGGTGTTAGACAATTGGATTTTTCCCAGTACTTTGTGATACGTAAATACTGCAATGAATGTATTTGTGTGCAAGTCTTTGAACTCTTCTCTAGGAATTCTTTTAAGGAAAAATTCCTAGAAGTAACACTGCTGGGTCAAAGGGATGTGTGCTTCCAAGATCTCTGACATATATTCATACACTATGATTTTCTCACTTTTGAGGACTCAAAACTGAACATTCAACAAAAGTCTTGTAGCACGTTTTGAAATAGATTTATTTTCTTGAAAACGATAAAACATAAATGTATTTTCATCTATTCTAAATGTTTACATTTAGGGCTTTTGCTTTTTTTTTTATAGTTGGTATTGCAATAAAATCAGAAGTGCTTCTGAAAAGAAATATCAGGAGGCTCTCTAAAAATATCACATCTTTGCAAAAATGTTCGGTTTTAAAACGGAGTGTGTCCCCAGTAATTGAATCCCATTGCAACCAATTCATCTCAGTTCTAAGGAGGAAAGAAAATTGCACGGTGAGAGGCGTGACTGTGGCACATTACCCATGACTTGCAAACGTGTTTGAACAAGACCCCAGAGTCTGGATGTACAGTAAGAGAAAATTCAAGGTTTTAGTTTCATGACGGTGGTCTGACACTTTATCCCTTAGAACTTGATAGTAATCCATGGGCTTTAATTTTGTTAGGGATCATCCAGTTTCTTGCATTTTTGCACGCCCTTAGTTATATTAATGATGAGTGTTATCCTGATGCATAATCTAATTTTTATAGCCTAACTAAGGTTTCAGAGTAAAGAAGCATGTTGTCACATATTGTATCATATCATATCGTATCATATTGTGTCATGTCATATCATATCATATCGTATCGTATCGTATCGTGTCATATATCATGTCATATCATATCATATAGTATCATATCATGTCATATCATATCATATAGTATCATATATCATGTCGTATCATATTGTATCATATCATATCTCATGTATCATATCACCTGGCTAAAGATGCATTTATAAATTGTGATCTACGTGTAATCAAGCTCTCCCAAAAGTTGTATTTTAAGTTGTACATACTTAAAATTTGCACATCCTGTGATCCAGTTGGTTTCATGGTATCTAATACTTAGCTTGGCCAGTGTGATATCTAACTTCTTTAATGTATTGGAAGATGGCCTGTAAAACATTTATCTATCTGTTTGCATGTCTATTTTCCTTAGAACAAATGATATTAGTGGCATAAAATACTAAAGGCTCCATGTCTTTATATTTTAAAAAAGTGACTTATAGTAATTTTCTTTTCCCCAGTGCTATTGAAATATAATTGACATATAACATTGTCTTAACTTAAGGTGTACAACATAACCATTTGACATATGTGGGTGTTGTGCAATGGGTGTTACAATAAGTTTAGTGAATATCCACTACTTCGTATACATGTAGTGACATTTTTTCTAGTGATGAGAATTTTAAATTTATTTATTTATTTTTAATTTCTTTTTTTACATTTATTTATTTTTTGAGAGACAGAGCATGAACAAGGAAGAGGCAGAGAGAGGGAGACCCAGAATCTGAAGCAGGCTCCAGGCTCTGAGCTATCAGCACAGAGCCTGACATGGGGCTCAAACCCACGGACTGTGAGATCATGACCTGGGCCAAAGTTGGCCGCTTAACCAACTGAGCCACCCAGGCAACCCTAAGTTTATTTCTACTGAGGGAGAGAGAGAGAGAACATGAGAGAGTGGGAGGGGCAGAGATAGAGGGAGAGAGAGAGAATCTCAAGCAGGCTCCACACTGTCAGTGTAGAGCTGAACATGGGGCTCAAACTCATGAACCGTGAGGTCATGACCTGAGCTGAAATCAAGAGTCGGATGCTAAACTGACTGAGCGACCCAGGGTCCCATCATTGTATAAAATGATACATGTAATATATAATCTCATTTTTTAATCATTAGACACTTAGGTTGTTTCTATGTCTTAGGTACTGTAAATAATGCTGCCCCTTTACATTTCCTTCAGATGTAAAGCCAGAGGTGGGTTTGTTGGACCATAAGGTAGCGCTAGTTTTAATTTCTTGAGGAGTCGCCATACTATTTTCCATAGTGACTGTCCCAATTCACATTCCCATCCGCAGTGTACAACGGTTCCTTTTATGTCCAAATCTTTGCCAACATTTGTTATCTCTTGCCTTTTTGATGATAACCATTTTTTAAAGTTTATTTATTTATTTTGGGGGAGAGAGAAAGAGGGCATGCATGAGTAGGGAGGGGCGAAGAGATAGGAAGAGAGAGAATCCCTAGCAAGTCTGAGCTGTCAGAGCAGAGCCTCAGGTGGGGCTCAAACTTATGAACCATGAGATCATGACCTAAGCTGAAACCAAGAGTCAGATGCCTAACTGACTGAACCGCCCAGGTCCTCTGATGACAATCATTTCTAACAGGCGTGAGTTGATATCTCATTTAGTTCTGATTTGCATTTCCTGATACTTAATGATGTTTCCTGATACTTAATGATAAAAATGAGCATCTTTTTCTGTGCCTGGTGGTCATTTGAGTATCTTCTTTGAAAAAAATGTCTCTTCAGTTCCTCTGCTCATTTTAAAGTCAGTTGTGTTTTTTGTTTTGTTTTGTTATTCAGTTGTATGAGTTCCTTACATATTTTGGATATTAGCCCCTTAACCGTTTTATTGTTTGCAAATATTTTCTCCCATTCTTTAGGTTGCCTTTTTATTTTAGCTGATGGTTTCCTTTGCTGTATAAAAGCTTTCTTAGTTTGATGTAGTCTTATTTATCTATTTTTACTTTCATTGCCTTTGTTCTTTGTATCAAATCCAAAAAATCATTGCCAAGAGGGTTATCAAGAAACTTACTGCCTATCTTTTTTTCCCAGGACTTTTACGGTTTCTTATCTTCAAAACTTTATTTTCCATTTTGAGTTGATTTTTGTGTACAGTGTAAGATTGTGGTCCTGTTGCATTCTTTGCATATAGACACAATCTGTACAGATTTCCCACCACCATTTATGGAAGAAACTATCCTTTCCCCGTTGTATATTCTTGCCTTCTTTGTTATACATTAATTGATCACATATGTGTGGGTTTATGGCTGAGCCCTCTATTTTGTTCCACTGCTATTTGTGTCTGTTTTTATGCCAATACCATACCATTCTGATTACCATAGCTTTGTGATATACTTTGAAATCAGAAAGCAAGATTCTTTCATTTTTTTTAATGTTTTATTTATTTCTGAGAGAGAGACAGCATGAACAGGGGAGGGTCAGAGAGAGAGGGAGACACAGGATCTGAAGCAGGCTCTAGGCTCTGAGCTGTCAGCACATTGCCCTATGCGGGGCTCCAACCCACGAACCATGAGATCATGAGCTGAGCCGAAGTCAGATGCTTAACCGACTGAACCACCCAGGCACCCCATGATTTTTTCAGTTTAATTTCTCTTTGTCAAGATTACTTTAGCTATTTAGGGTCTTTTGTGGTTCCGTACAAATTTAGTATTTTTTTCTTTTCCTGTGAAAAATACCATTGGAATTTTGATAGGGCTTGTATTGAATCTGTATATAGCATTGGGAGTACGGGCATTTTAACAATATTTATTCTTTCAGTCTATGAGCATGAAATATCTTTCCATTTATGTATGTCTTTTTCATTTTCTTCCATCAATACCTTAAAGTTTCCACTGTACAAATATTTAACCTCTGGTTAAATTTATTCCTAGGTATTTTTTTTGGATGCAATTGTAAATGGTATTGTTTTCTTAATTTCTCTCTCTGACAATTTGTTGTTAGTGTACAAAAGCAACTGATTTTATACATTGATTTTGCATCCTATGACTTTATTGAATTTTTTATTCTAACAGTTTTCACTGGAGCCTTTAGGGTTTTCTATATATAGTGTACCATCTTTATATAGTCATCTGCAAATATTTTTTGTCCTGTTCCTGATCTTAAAGGAAAAGCATCCAGTGTTGCATTGTTGAGTATGCACTGTGGACTTGTTATGTGTGGACTTTATTATGTTGAGGTATGCTAGCTCTATACGGAGTTTATTGGAAGCTTTTATCATGAATGGATGTTGAATTTTGTCAAATGCCTTTATTTTTATTTTTATTTTTTAGCATCCACTGAGATGAGCTATGTTCTTTTTCTCTGGTGGTCTTATAGCAGCAGCAGATGACGAATCTGTAGTGGGGTTTCAGATTTTCAGTGAGATTGTCACTATTCCTGATGCCAGCCTCTAATCTTTGTTTTGCAGGGGTTTCCTACTCTGTCTTTCTGAATTCTTGCCTTTCTAGTGTGTCTAGTGATTTTTGACATCACGAGGAATCCTTTGGCATAGTTTGAATCTTGGTTCAATTACAGTTTTCTATGAGTGAGTTTGTGATTATGGGTTCACATCTTGCTTTCTCGTTTTCCTTACTGGTACTTTAGAGGACTTGGCACTTTCTCCCAGTTACTTCTCCAGTTCCGGGAAGAGGGTGAAAATTTGTGCATTAAGGGGGTATAAAATGAGTTTACAAAGGTAAAATAACGAATGATCGAGATCTTTTTAAAAAAAAGTTTTTAAGTTTTTATTTATTATTGAGAGACAGAGAGAGAGAGACAGAGCATGAGCATGGGAGGAGCAGAGAGAGGGGGAGACATAGAATCTGAAAGAGATTCCAGGCTCTGTGCTGTCAGCACAGAGCCCAACGCTGGGCTCAAACTCACAAACTGGAAGATCATGACCTGAGCCTAAATCGGATGCTTACCTGACTGAGCCACCCAGGCACCCCAATTGAAGATCTTTTTGTAATGTATTAAAAAAATTTTTTTAATTTATTATTGAGAGAGAGAGACAGAGAGAGAGAGAGACAGACAGACTGTGAGTGGGGGAGAGGCAGAGAGAGAGGGAGATACAGAATGTGATACAGGCCCCAGGCTCTGAGCCGTCAGCACAGAGCCTGACATGGGGCTTGAACCCATAGCTGTGAGATCATGACCTGAGCAGAAGTCGGACGGCTAACTGACTGAGCCACCTAGGTACCCCTGAAGATCTTTTTTTAAAAAAATAATTTTTTTTTTCGGATTAGTTCAAATTAGTTCATGTAACTTCATTCAACTGATTGAGGCAATTTCTTTCTTTCTTTTTTTTTTGTCAGACCAACCAAATTTCTGTTATATCAAAGCATTGACACTGTATCAGCTAGGACTTTGGGACTAGTAACTCAAGGAGTGTGCATTTGTAATAAGGTGGCCTAGCTGGGTGAGGTCAACAGGGCTTCTGGAATGTTTGGGCTCTGAAGGATAACCATGGATGCGTAGAGCATTTGCATTATTTCCTGTCATTTTTATGTGATCCAGATGCCCCTTGGCAAAGAAGTTCACCCCCATAATGATGATGGCTTCTATCCATAACTCATGATGCCAGGAAACATGGCAACTCAAGTCTCTTTCCTGCTGCCTGTGAAGAGTTCCACACGTTTCCATAGAACCCACGCCAAGTTTTAGGTCCACATCATAATCGCCTGATTCTGTTTAGAGTTTGAAAAAAATATGAACAATATTTCTAAAATATCTTTATTCTTTTTATATATATATATATTTTTTTACTGTTTTATTTATTTCTAGGAGAGAGAGAGAGACAGCGTGAGCGGGAGAGGGTCAGAGAGAGAGGGAGTCACAGACTGAAACAGGCTCCAGGCTCCGAGCTGGCAGTCAGCACAGAGCCCGACGCGGGGCTCGAACCCACGAACGGCGAAATCATGACCTGAGCGAAAGTCGGACGCTTAACCGACTAAGCCACACGGGCGCCCCTAAAATATCTTTATTCTTAATTAAACTTCCAGGAAGCCCAGGAACTCATGGATGGCATAAGAAAATTGAAATAGAATTACTCCACTTTCTCAGCTCATGAATCACAGACAGGTCCTTCTCACATTTCTTTTTCCTGAAGATTAAATGGTGCGTGTGTGTGTGGGTGGGGGTGGGAATGCCCAGCGTTTCCTCTCAGAATATTTCCATTGAGTTTTTGCTTTTACCTTGGTGCCTGGGGTTTTTTGTTTTTTGTTTTTTTCTTTCTTTTCTTCCTCAGTAGTCTTCAACATTCTCTTAGGGACAGATGTGCACCATTGGTCAGTCACCAATTTTGTCTTAAGCCTATTTTCTTTTGTACTATGTACTGTTATCACTGAAAAGCTATACTTTTGACTGCAAGTAAGGTAGACCTTATTGAAATCTTCAATACATTTTTTGCTACAAGTCTGGCCTCTGAATTGGCTGTTGTGCCTTTAGGTTTGTCTGTGGGAGCATCAATGTGCCTATTTTTATTGTTTCTCTTTTGAGATTAATTGTTACTTTGAGTTTTCTGCTTTTGATCTAAAAACAGCACTTAGTGTTCGCATTCCTTTTACTCTTCATATCTGTCTTGGCCCTGGAGAGCTCATTTATCTTTACAATTGTAGTCTCATCTGCCTGCCTATGGGTAGGGCCTCTCTCTTTCTCCCTTGCTGGATGGGAGGCCAACAGCTAGGGTTAAGTCGCTGCCTAATGCAGCCGGTGAGGAGCTGGTCTGAATAAGGGAGCAATGTAGCCATACATTGAAGAATCTGTAGCACCTAGCCAACATGTGCTGGCTGAAGCCAAAAAAAGAATGGAAAGAACTAGATTCACAGGTTCGGGATCAAGGGGAGTGGAACATAAAGTTGGGTAAAAAGAGCTTATCAACTTGGGAGCACTCTCTTGGGATATTGGGTTTAACAAGCTGGGTGATTTTTTTTTTGTTTTTGTTTTTGGATCTGACATCAAAGGCATAAGCAACTAAAGTAAAAATAGGCAAATGGGATCACGTCAAACTAAAAAGCTTCTGCAAAGCAAAAGAAACAATCAAGAAAATAAAAAGGCAATCTACAGAATGGGAGAAAATATGACTTATGTTTATATAAATATATGTATAAGCTTCAAAACATATGAAAAACTCATGCAACTCAATAGCAAAGGAACAGACAGCCTGATTTAAAAATGAGCAAAGGGCCTAACTAGACATTTCTCAAAATAAAGCATACATAGGGGCAACAGGTAGATGAAAAGGTGTTCAGTTTCATTCATCATCAAGGAAATGTAACTTGAAGCCACAACAAGGTACCACCTCACACCCGGTAGAATGGCTAATTTCAGAAAGAAAAAGGTAACAAATGTTGGTGAGGATATGGACAAAAGGGAACCTTTCTGCACTCTTGTTGGGAATGTAAATTGGTGCGGCCATGATGGAAAACAGCATGGCGGCTCCTCAAAAAATAAAAAATTATGATCTTTATGGTTCAGCAATTCCATTTCTAGTTATGTATCTGAAGGAAATGAAATGACTCTCTTGAAGAGATCTCTGCACTTCTATGTTCATTTCAGTAGGATGCACAAGAGCCAAGATATGGAAACGACCTAAATGTCCATGGATGAATAATGAAAATGAAGTGTATTTGTGCAATGGAATGTTATTCAGCCA
Organism: Proteles cristata cristata; assembly: GCA_017311185.1. Lineage (NCBI taxonomy): Eukaryota > Metazoa > Chordata > Mammalia > Carnivora > Hyaenidae > Proteles > Proteles cristata. The sequence continues at coordinate 353,444 of JAESUZ010004875.1, read as the reverse complement.
TAAAAAAAAAAAAAGAGAAAGAAATCCTGCCATTTGCAACAACAGAGATGAGCCTGGAAGACATTATGCTAAGTAAAATAAGCTAGATGCAAAAAAACATGTATTATATATTATCATTTATATGTGGAATCTAAAATCTCCAATCTTGGGATGCTTGGGTGGCTCAGTCACTTAAGTGTCTGACTTTGCCTCAGGTCACAATCTCATGGTCTATGAGTTTGACCCAGGTCAGGATCTGTGCTGACAGCTCAGAGCCTGGAGCCTGCTTCAGATTCTGTGTCTCCCTCTCTCCCTCTGCCTCTCTCCATTCATGCTCTGTCTCTGTATCTCTCTCAAAAATAAACATTAAAAATAAAATAAAATAGCCACTCTCAAAGAAATAGAGAGTAAAATGGTTGTTACCAGGGACCAAGGAAGGGGAATATGGGGAGAAGTTGGGCAAGTGGTACAAAGTTTCAATTACATGAGATAAGGAAGTTCTGGAGATCGAATGTATCATAATGTGACTATAGTTAACATGTTGTTGCACAGACTTGAAATTTGCTACATGGGAAGATCATAAACGTTCTCAACCATATGCACAAAAAAGGCAAGTATGTGTAGTGACAGATATGTTCATGAACTTGATTGTGGTGAATATTTGTTTCATATATAAAACCATCAAGTTGTATTCCTTAAATACATGCAATTTTAAACTGTCAACTAGAACAATAAAATAGGGAAATGATATTGAGGCTTCCACCTTGCCTTTTCTTTAAAAAATTTTTTAAATGTTTATTTATTTTTGACAGAGAGAAAGAGAGACAGCACAAGTAGGGGAGAGGCAGAGAGAGAAGGAGACTCAGAATCTGAAGCATGTTCCAGGCTAAGCTATCAGCACAGAGCCTGACGTGGGGCTCGAATTTACAAACCATGAGATCATGATCTAAGCCAAAGTCAGACTCTTAACCAACTGAGCCATCCAGGCATCCCTCCACCTTGCCCTTTCTTAAATATCACTGCATATGGGGGAAGCCAACTGCTTTGTCATGAGGATGGTCAAACTACTCTTTGGAGAGGTCCTATGTGACAAGGAACTGAAGCCTTCTGCCAACAGCTGGCATGAACTTCCCAGCCATGCCTCTTGAAATAGGATCTTCCAGCCCCAGTCAAGCCTTCAGTTGACTGTAACCCCAGCCCATATCTTGACTACAACCTAATGAGAAACCCTGAGCTAAATCTCCCAGATAAGTCACTACCAAGTTCCTTATCCAGATAATGAATATTTATTGCTGTTTTAGGCCCCTAAGTTTTGGGGCAATTTGTTACACAGTAATGGATAATTAATATAGGGAAATACCCAAACACTTCAATGACCCTTGAGGTCTAAACTGATATCCAGACACCTGAAGCCTTGTCGTGGGTCCTCTGTTAGAGTGGAGTAAGATAATAAGTGCGGTCTTGGCCCAGGTCCAGCTGACAGTGGGTCCATCATTATTCATGGATACATGTAGTGATGTTTCCAGATTCCAAAGGTACAATTGGAATGGCCATATTTGGTAACTGCCACAATGACTGCATTGATTATTTGGCCTGTGGGGTAAAAGACACCATAATGGGGAAGGCCAAGTGGAGGACCCTGAATGTGAAAGATAATTGTGCATCCCAAGAAGAAAACCAGAGATTACCTCCAACCTTAAGGACTTGAAAGATAGAAGATACGTATGGCCCCAAGATATCTCTCATTTAATTCACTAGCCTGGCCCTGGGAGGAATCCACCAGATCCTGGACAATGACAGTGGGTCCCTGCAGACTCAGCCAGAAGTAGCACAAATTGGGGTTACTATGTCTGGCCTGGTTATTTTTTTTATGAAAGCAGATGAACATAGTCTTTAGTGTGTGGTATGTTGCCCTTGATCTGGTGAATGTGTTCTTTTCCATCACCACAGGGAAGGAGGAAACAAACAATTTTATTCATTTAGAAGAGATAATAGTACATATTTATAGTCTTCCCTCAGGCGATGTTAAGTCTCCCGCTCTCTGTCATGTGTAGTCTGAATAGGACTCCCTGGAGAGAACTATGTCAATGCCAATCAAATAGATGAGCAGCAAGCAGCAAGCGTACTGGAAGCATTGGTTAATCACATGGGCTCCAGATCACGGAAGATATACTCCACACTTTAGAGGCCTGCCGTATCACTGTCTAGCGGTCTGAGGTCAGCTGGACACCATAATAATAATATTATGTAATAAAGGACGCATGATTGCATCTCACACCTCCCATGATGAAGAAGGAAGCACAACGCTTATAGGTCCTATCATTCCTGGAGGTGAGGTGACACATTCCATACCCGAAAATATTCTTCTGACCCACAGACTGGGTTATGCCGAAGGCTGCCAGCTCTTAGGCCCAGAGGGAGGGCTGGAGAAGTTCCAGGCTGCAGCACAAGTGTCTCTGTTTAGGCCACATGAGCCAACAGACCTCAAGTTACTAGAGGCATCAGTGGTGGGAAAGACCACTACGTGCAATTGACAATAGGTCCCAATGGGAGAATCATAAAGCAGACGTCTTGGATTCTGTAATGAGGCCGTGCCGTTGCAGTGGGGGAATTTCCCATTCTTCAAAAAAGAGCTCCTGATGCATTGCCACGGGACCCTGATGGAGATGGAGCATCTGGACATGGGACACCAAGTGACCATTCCTCCAGAACTGCTATTCATAGGCTGGATTCTGTCAGATACATGAGGTTATGAGACTTCCCGGGCTCAGCAGCCTCTACTGCAGGCTATAAATTCTGCCTCTAGCACTGAACATGTGCAGGGTGAGGGCCCAAGCAAGCTGGATAAGCAGGCAGCTTAGACCTCCATAACCCACACCATTGTCTGCACACCCAGCTGTCCATCCGCTCACACCCACCGCTACATTTGCAAGGGAGATCCCCCTATGACACATTGATGGAGGAGGAAGAAGCATGAGCTTGGTTCTTGGATGGTGTGTGTGGGTACGAGCCAAAAACAGACAGTGACTACACTGTGGCTGCCCACAGATTGGCCTTAAGGATGACAGTGAAGGGAATTCCTTCTAATGGGGGGTTTCAGTGGTGCACTTGCTTATACCTGGTCTAGATGGGGAACATCTACCATCCATCCATCCATCCATCCATCCATCCCTCCATCCATCCATCCATCCATCTTTCTACCCACAGAGACCCATTGGCAGTAACAAATGGCTTGGCCAGTGGATCAGAAGCCTGGAAGGGGAAAAATTGGAAGAGCGGGGTTCAGGAGGTCTGACGTAACGGCACGTGGATGGACCCAAGATGGCGGCACAAAGTATAAAGGTATTTATTTAGAGCCATGCCAATGATCAACAGAAAGCCTCCCCCTTGAAAGGAAGAGGCGCAAACCAGCCACATCCTGTCAACTGTTCACTTTTATATGTTTGTTTACTTACTTTTCAATTTTACGTTTTCTAATCTACTTTCCATTTTGACTTAAGACAACAATAACCAAGATAGTCTCTATTTTTGTGGCGTGTTCACCTGCGTTTGCCTTATTTTATCCCTGCAACTGTCCTGGGAGCTAGGATTGATGGAGAGGAGCTGAGAAAAGCTGATGATCACAGGTGGGAAGCGCCCCGCTCAGGGTCGCAGAGCCACCCGGCGAGCAAGGTTCTGGTTTCCACCCTGGTGTTGCGTCTGTGGTTCCCGGGGGCTTCCTTTCTGGCCGTGGAGCGAAAGCAGAGCCGAGTCAACCGGCAGGGGGCGCTCGCCTCTCCTTGACTGAGCCTGGCCACCTGACTGCCCAGAGCAGGCTTCTGCCATCAGACTGCCTGAATGTCCCCCACCCTGTGACTGGTGACTATTCTCAATTCCAGCTGCTCTTCCTCTCCCCCCTTCCCCACCCCCTGGTCACATTTTAGACTTGCCCCGTTGTGTGTGCTTCGCCTCCAGTCCCACTGGAGACCCTTGATGCTTCCCGGGTCTGCCAAGTCCCCAGCAAGAAATGGACAGGCATCAGCACCCATAAATGGAGGCCATAAATTTCAAGCCTTTAGTGCTAATAATAGCCTTTCCCTTCCTGCCATTATACAAATGTGGAGCTTGGGATGGAGGTTTATCTTTGTGGCATGAATATTGATTTTTTAAAAATATGTCTTTATGACGCATGCTTGCTCCAGCGGAACTCAGTTTTGTTGTTGTTTTTAGTTTTTTTTTTTGTTTTTTTTGTTTTTTGACTTTCTCATGGATTATGGTCTCCTCTTCTGCAGCAGGGGACCCTGTGAATTACAAATTCATTCAACCACAACAAATCTGTACTGAGGACTTCCTAAGCGTGTACAGCACTTAACAAAACTCCCAGCCTTCATGGAACCTCCATGCTAGGAAGGAAGACAGATCGTAAACAAACGAAATAAGGGAAAACATGGCTTTTGTCACGTGGCGTTAAGGGCCATGAAGAAAAATAAAGCAGAGAAGAGAAAATAGGGAGTTGGGGGAAATTTGCACTGTAAATGAAGAGGAAGGACACAGGTTTGCAGAGGTGGGGACACTTGAGCAGAGACGCAAAGGCGGTAAGGGAGCCAGCTCTTCAGATATTTGCGGGAATGATATTCCAGGGGACTGACGATGTAATAAAGGGCCCATTGCGGTCAGCAGTGCAGGCCAGTGTGACCGGGCAGCTTGAATGGGGAAAGTGAGGTCAGAGACGTGAAGACACGAGGCAGGGAGCGGGGTTCCCTCATGGGGCAGAATGCTTCGTAGGTCATGGAGTGCTGGTGGTGGTGCCTTTACAGAAGACAGGAAGCCACTTCCAAATGGAATGGTCCAGAGGATAGCATGTGAAGCCCTCTTCCCACAGAATATTTTGACCTTCATTCCTTTGCTGTAGCCTCTATCTGGAATTTGGAAGATGGAGGCAAACCTCAAGATGTAAAGCCCTAAAGCCTTGGGCTCCCCTATGGCTTGGAGGTGAGAGATACCTTTTTCTTACTGAAGTAGCCATGACATTTGGCTCTTCAGGACAGATGGAAAACAATTGTGGTGACGGCCTGGCTCTCCTAGGGGCGGCCAACAGCACTTTGTTCCAGAATGGGCCTTTCTTATCCTGAACACCAGCTCAGTGCTGCCAGGAAGGGGCCGTGGGAGGGCAGGCTTGGTGTCCCATCGTGATCCAGACGTCATGCCGCCCAAAGTCCAGGGGCCCTCTCTTCTCTCCCCGGGCAGATCAGGAGGGAGATGATGTTCTGCAGGCGTTGCTGAGCACTCACAACACACCAGGCGTGCATGCAGGTCGGGACAGAGAAGTCCTTGCTTCGTGGGCCTTAACTTCTACAGGGAGTGAGAGACACTAAACACATTAGCTAACACGCGCTCTTCTGTCAGCCACTGAGGAAGGGGTGAGGAAATATCGCACAGGGTGTGGGGGTAAAGGAAGGTCCTCATCGAGACGGCGGAGCCTCGAAGGAAGGGAGGGACAGACCATTCAGAGTTCTAGAAAAAATGTGTTGCTGGTGGAGGGAGCAGCGAGGACAAAGGATCTAAGGTGGAAAAGAGCTTGGCGGCTTGAAGGAAGAGCGAGAGGGATGAGAGGGACATGCAGCTGACCTTGGGAGACCAGGCAGGGGCCGCCCCAGGACAAGCCTCTCGGGGTATCTTTTCATGGCGGTGGTGGGGATGGGGAGATGATGTGAGCTGATTCCCATTTGTAAGAGATGGCTGTGGCTTTGGTGATAGCAGTCAGAGGATGAGAGAGAATGGTGGCTTGAGGAAGGTGCCAGAGGTGAGGGTGGTGAGGTCAGGAGCAGGTGGATCCTGAAGGCAGAGTCCATAGGATTTACTGAGAGTCAGGAAGGAGAGGAAGCAAAGGCTGAACGTTAGATTTGGGAGGAGTTGGGGTGAAGCCCTAGGAAAGGAACAGTGTGTGTGTGTGTGTGTGTGCGTGTGTGTGCGCACGCACGCACATACGTGTGCATGAGCCCAGGTTCAGTCTGAGATCCTAGCAGACATCTGGTGGAGATGAAGATTGGCTACACAACTCTGGATTCAGGGAAGAGAAAGTGCTTTGAGTTCCTCAGTAACAGAGACAACTGTGTTGGTGGGATTCTGGGGCATTCTCGCATGACTTCTCTCAGTGTTGCAATGATGCTAGTATTGATAAAAGTATCAAAAGGAGTATTAATAAGGGTCACTGTAAGCTTGTAAGTGCCAGGCACCAGGCTGAGGCCTCATGTGCATGATCTCACTCAATCCTTGTATGTCCTTAATATCCCAGCTTTGCAGGTGAAGGAAACCGAGGCACAGAGAGGTGGTGAGTCACGATTCGTTTTCAGAGAAGTACTTCATTGTGGGGGGTCGCAGGCAGCCCGCTCTCCAGTACGACACTAGGCTGCTTCCACACACGCCTTTACTTCCAAGGAACCCTTCCTTCCTCAGCCCTGTGCTGTGTACATTCAACAGCTGGATGTTGTGACAGACTCATGGCGGGCATGAACTCTGGGGACACGGGTGCAAGTCCTGCCTGTAGAATTCATTGGAAGCTTTGTTTTGGGGAGCATTAAGGAGTAGAGTTCACAAAATGTCTTCCAGGCAGAGTTTATTCGTGCCTGCTGTCTTTTCTTCACCCTCTGTTCCTCCTCCAGTCACCAGCCGGCTTCTGCCAGCCTAACCCCTTCTAGCCAACTTTCATTTCCTGGCCGTGCCAGCCTGATTACTTCTAATTGTCTTTGACTGCTTCCAGCTGGGTCTCCTAGCTGGCATTCTGTGGGAGCTCAGAGACAGCCGCCAGCCATATGGAGGGAGGAGATGGGGAAGGAGATGGGAAGGAAGGAAGCGGCGGGTACAAGTCCACGGGACAAAGTGTTTTGTGGCTTCCCAGTCCACTGCGAGAGGTCATGTTTCTTAAAGGGGTCACTCACCCAAGTTACACGGTGGCTTCTCTTTGGCAAGACAAATGGTCGCTGACCCTCAATGGCAACCAACAATCTAACTGCAAACGCTTTTAGAGACTCATGAGAAGTGGTTCTCCCCAGGACAGATGGAGCTGTGCTGTCAGGAGCCATGAAACTCTACTCACTGGAGAATCAGTGAGTGATTACTTTCATTCGTTTATTCAACAAATATTTATTGAACAACGACCATGTCTCAGGCACCGTGTTAGGTGCCGTGGGGCAAACAGAATAGAAATTAAGGCACAGCTCCTGTTCTCAGTGAGCCTAAGAGGGGAGAAAGCCACCCGTGGTAAGACACACAAGTGTGAAATGAATATGAGAGGCTGGAGCAGTGATGAGCCTTTGATAGCTTGCTGACTGAGAAGCGTATTGCGGGACAGGGAGCGTCTGTACTGGGTAGAAATGGGTTGGCAGCAGACTGGTAGGGTGGGCGTGGCATCAGGAGAGGTGCAGAGGTGAGGAAGCCCTAATCTGGATGAAGACAACTGAAATGTAGTGCTCAGGGAGGTCCCTCAGGAGGACAGGAAATCTAGCTGAGGATAACTCATAGAGAATCTTCAATGCTGTACTGTTGCTTTTCAACCGCATGTTTTCTGTGTATCTATTATGAGAGCAATAGACTGGTTTGGGTACTGATTTGTTTCACATAAGGGAGTTTCTGGGATTACTCCTTTTTAAACAAGACCATTTCAGAGAAGAGGACCCGCAGTTCAAACACCAGTTCCTAAGCCCAGGCAGGGGTAGGATTTGGACTTCTCTTTGGCATGCATCCCAGCTGATGGAATTAGCAGTGAACTTGAATCAAACCCAGGCATCAGGCTTGAAAAAGATTTAATAGCCCTGGATTTTCTCTCTTCTTCACCCCTTTTCTGACCTCTACCCTGAGAGCATAATTAAAAGGAAAGAAAATCTCTACTTTATTGTAAACATCTTGCACCATTTTTGTGTCTAAGGCTAACTTTTTTTTTCAAGGCCGTGAAGATACTTTGATGGTCTCTGAAGTTTGCCTTATACCATAATAAAGGAACCTCCAATTTTTCATTTACAATGTCCTAAAAATTTAAAAAAATCATACTCTAGGGGTGCCTGGATAGCTCAGTCGGTTAAGCGTCCGACTTTGGCTCAGGTCATGATCACACGGTGTGTGGGTTCGAGCCCCGCGTGGGGCTTTGTGCTGACAGCTCAGAGCCTGGAGCCCGTTTCAGATTCTGTGTCTCCCCCTCTCTCTGACCCTCCCCTGCTCACGCTGTATTCCTCTCTCAGAAATAATAAGACATTTAAAAAAATCATGCTCTCTTAACAAACAACATTGGGGGAAACCCCAAAACATTTTCTGAAAGAAGATTCAGAATGGTTATGACCCAAAGGGAGCTCCATATTCTTCATTCATTAGACATTGTTGACCATTTTACTTTACAGGGACTATGGGGGTCATACAGCTCACCCCCCAAGTAACTGTCCTCAAATTTGATTGTCGAATCAAGAGACATTAAAGCGACTGGACTGGTTTTGCAGAAATTGCGTGGGGGTGAGGTGGCGGCACAGCCTTGTAAGCATAGGAAGAAAAACATTCGAAAAACATGTAATATGGGAAAACGGGGACAATGAGAACACGGACAGAAAACACCAGCGCAGTCTTTAATGAGGCTGGTGACTCGTAACTTGTGAGTAGTCACAGCATATTTCACGCTAGATCTATTTAAACTAGGCTTTTCTCTGCTTCGCTTTTCAGATGGGTCAAAGGGCCCCCAACTGAATCAATGACAGCTGTGCCCCCTCCGCGCCCCGCCCCCGAGCACTGATGCGGATCCTGCCACGCTCATTCACCAAGGAGTCAATAAAGAAAGGAACTTGATTAGGACCCAATCCTCCTTTCAACTCTGATGCAATGCCAGGGGTTAAGTATGCATTAAACGCTGGCGCCTTTTATCGGGCTGCTCAACAGGTAGTATTTTGTAAACGCTATCCTTCACCTTCCTCCCCCTCCCCCAAGCTTCTCCCTCCCGAGATTCCTCATTTTTGGTTCGGGAAGACGCTGGGGATCCTGGCGAAAATCAGAGTCGTCTGGGCAGCTGCACTTGTTTATGAGGGATGAGCACAGTCACGGCGCGCACAGAACAAAAGCCTTCAGGAGCAGGGAGCGCGGATCCACTTCCTCCTGCAATCACCGGCTTCATTTCAATGGAAAGCAAAGGTGTAAATGCACAAGCAGAGGCAGCAAACGCCCAGGTTCCTACGTTGATGCCGCCACTATTATTGTTGCGGCTGCTCCGCCTCCAACCCAGCAATCGGGTCCGCGCGCGAGCCCGGACAGACCCATCCATCCAGGGTCCACAGGGCCCTACTGTGTGCCAGGCCCTGGACTGGACACCTAGCTCCTAACCCCAGTGCACTGGGCTCGAGAGCCCTGCCTCGGCCCCTAGCCCTCCTCCGGCCCCGGGTGGGTGCGGCTAGGGGTGGGGGTTGGATTTCATCGCCGAAAGGTCCAGAAAAAGCCCAAGCCCAGAATCCCGGCGAGAGGCGCAGCCGGAGGAGCCCGGCTCTGGCGGCGGCCCGGGAGCGCGCGTCTCCGAGGCCGCGCGGGGTCCCCCCGTCTGGCTCTCAGGTGGCTCCGCCGCCCGCTCCGCCGCTCCCCTCCCCGCGCCCTCCCCTCGCCAGCGAGGGTCGAGTTTGGCTGTTGCGCGCGGGGAAGGAGGGGCTACGAGGGATTTGAAAGTGCACAGGCTGCGGAGTGGAGCTCGCATCTGTTCCCGCCGCCCGCGACCGGATTGAATTTCTGCAAATTCAAACTGAATGGGGCTTTCTTCTGCTGCCTTCCAGAGGGCGCCTGCAGCCCGCCGCGCGCTGCTCTCGGGCGGGAGCGGGGCCCCGGCGCACAGCTAGGCGAGCGAGCCGGCCCCGAGCCCGCGCGGGCCAGCCGCCGGCGGCAGGGCGGAGGCTGCGGGGCGCCCGGGCTCCGGGACCCCGGACCCGGGACCCGACCGCGCCCCCGCCAGCCGGGCTCCCGCGCGCGCGCGTGCCAGCGGGGCGACTGTCATCAGCCGCCGCACGGGACCCGGGCGGGGTCCGGGGTGCCGGCAGGGGCCCGGGCGACCCTCGGAAGAAGAACTTCTTGGGGGCGGGTCCCCGACACCCAGTCGCCCGCTATTGTCTGCGCGCGGCGCGGCGGCGGCCCGGGGCGCGGGAGACGCGGCCGGGCGGGGCCCAGGGCGGCGGCGGGAGGAGCGGGCGGCCGGAGGCGGCGGCGGCGGCGGCGGCGGGAGCCGAGCGGAGCCGGCGGGCCGCGGGCGAGCGCGATGCCGGCGGCGGCGGGGGACGGGCTGCTGGGCGAGCCGGCGGCGCCCGGGGGCGGCGGCGGCGGCGCCGAGGACGCGGCCAGGCCGGCGGCGGCCTGCGAGGGAAGTTTCCTGCCGGCCTGGGTGAGCGGCGTGCCCCGCGAGCGGCTCCGCGACTTCCAGCACCACAAGCGCGTGGGCAACTACCTCATCGGCAGCAGGAAGCTGGGCGAGGGCTCCTTCGCCAAGGTGCGCGAGGGGCTGCACGTGCTGACCGGAGAGAAGGTGAGGCGCCCGGGGCGCGGGGGTGGCGGGCGGCGGGGACCCTGCCGCGAGCACTGCGCGGGGAGTCCGGCCCCGTAGCCCCGTAGTCTCGGCCCCGGCGCCTCCCCTCCGCCCGCTTCCTCTCGGGTTGAAAGAGGGGACGAGCCAAACGCGCGCGCGGGTCCCCGCGGCCGGACTGCCAGCCTGTCCCGGGGGGCGGGGGGTGGTTGGGGGGTGGTCGAGGGTCGGCTTCCCGGGTGGGGGCGGCTGGTTGACCTGCAAAGCCGCCTGCAGCCTTTATGCTCCTCGAAGGGCGCCGCCTGGTGGACAGCAGCGCGTGGGGGTGGTGGAGGGGTTCTGCTCTTGGGGTCCCCACAGGGGCCCCCCGATCCGTGGAGCGGCGGGAGCCAGTCCTGTTACGTTGCGTGGGCCACTGTGTTGAGGGTGGAAGAGCCGCTTTGGGGAAGCTTTGAGTCTGATTTCCCTGCAGGGCTTAGGAGGTGGGGGAAGCCTGAGACCCCAGGAACATTTTCCACCTGCGGGCTGGGGCAGCTAGGGAAGTTTTTCGTGCGCAGAAGAGGGTTTTCACAGGGTCCCCCTCCACCCACCCATCCCCCCGCTCCTGCTTTCCAATATCTCCCACCCCTCCACCCTCAACCATGCCCGTCTCCTTCCCTCCATCTCTCCTCCGTCCTCCTCAGCTACTGGGTGGGAGGTTTAGTAAGGACCCTGCCCCGGCAGGGAGCACACTGATACCCCCAGATTTCAGGGGCTGGGAGAGAGCCTTCATATCTTTGGAGAAGAAGAGAAAGCAAAGGAGGAACCGCAGGGACCGAGAGGGGCACCCTCTCCAGACTTGTGTGAGAAGTTGGATGGCTGTGACCCTTTGTTAGGTGCTGCCGAGGTAGATCTAAGCTGTGGCCTGGCTCTGAGAGAAGAAACCCAAGATATGATGACTTACTTTGGAAGTGAGAGGCGGGGGGGGGGGTGGGGGTCACCTCAAGAGGTGAGGCTGTGCCAGCCTGTGCAATGCCCAAGTTTTGGGGCAAGCTCATGGTCTTTTCAGCCTCAAGATTCCCCCGCTCTCCTCTAAGCCTTGGAGTGGCTCATTGAGCAGGGAAGCAACAGCCCCGTGGGGGGACCGGAGGCTGAGGCTTCCTATCTGCCCTCCCGCCCACTGTCCTCCACCCAGCCTTGGGTGTCCCTGGGAACGCTGCACACTGGACCTCTGATGCTAGGGGCAGCCAGCCTGCTCGTCTGTGCCCAGCTTCACCAGCTTCCGTGTCCCTCCTCCTTTCCGCACTGTGTCCTGAAGCCCCTTGCATTTGAGTGCGGGTCTCTGTCTCCCCCTTGTCTCTGGCCGTCTGTTCCTACCTCTCCAGGTGGAGCACCTTTGTTCTGGGTAGGTGGGGTTCGAGTGGGTAGTTTAGAAAGTGCCTCTTGCTTGAATTCCCACGTAAAAAGGGAATGTGCGGAATGAACTCACCGAGTTGAGTAACTCTTCAAAGAAGAAGAAAAAACACTCTTAACCTCATTCTTGTCCAAAGGGGGCATAGCATCTTTAACTCCCGTGGCTGGCGGCGGGCTGGCCAACTTGTGCATCTGGCCCAGGCCCCCCTTGCTAACGACAGCACGCTCACTTCCCCATCCCTGGGTAAATCCCTGCCGGCATGGGTGGTAGAACTTGATTTTCCTTTGAAATGTATAGGAATTCCGTCTGGTTGTGCATGTTCCCGCTTGAACCTTAGCAAAGAGGGACGGGACTTTATACCTATACCGACAGCATATGGCCAGCATTACGAGCACATTCATCTCGCCTGCCCCACCGCCCAGCCCCTTCTGGCTTCTCTCCACTTTCCCATGCCATGCTGTGTCCCCAGCGCCTCACCGGTGCGTTCTTGCTCCATAGCATAAGGCTGTTGGCCTTGGCTGAGCTGGGCGAGGATGCGCTTGCAGCTCAGCCCCTATTCGGGGCTTCTGGAGCTCTGGGCTGAGCCCCCAGGACAGCCTGGGTGCAGGGAGTTCTTGCCCAAATGGGGTCTGAGTGAGGAGCCTTCTATACCCTTAGGGGTTCATGCCCTTTCTCCATGGTCTCATCTTTCTTAAATGATGAATTCCTTCTCATCTCAGTGAGGGGTGGGTGGCATTAATTGAATATGAAATTGTCATTCTTAGGCTACTGGATTGGCTTTAGTTACTGAGGGTGGTTCCTGGTGGGGGGGGATGTTGGGGAGATTATTCTCATGAGTTCTTCAGCCATGAGAATCAGTGCTTCAGGGGGTTCAGGCATCATGAGAAATCTGGATTTTAGTTCACTTAATTGCCAGCTTTAAGGAAACAATGGATGTCATTCATAGCTTTTATCTCCCAAATCCAACACCTTTAATGCTTAACTAATAGGTTAGGGTTTTGGCAGATGGAAGAGATTAAAGTCGTGTGTGTGTGTGTGTGTGTGTGTGTGTGTGTGTGTGTGTGTGTGTGTGTACACTTGCCTGAGGCTGTGCGTGCATGACTTTGTCTGGGAAGGATTGCTGAGTTCCTGAGTCCCTGTCCACACACGTTCCGGATGTTGTCTAATGAAAGCCAAACGAAGGTGAGGTCAACGTCCCGCTCTGTGCAGCCCTCCCCTCTTTTTACACGGTGAGCTAGGAAGAAGCTTTTCAGGCTGGAGAAGGGGTACTCATGGGAGCCTAGCAAGGGGAGATCTTGAGGTGAGAGCACCCCGGGGGAAGGGAAATGAGGTGTCCCTCACAGTGGGTGATGTGAATGGCCCTGGAAAGCCTGTCACCCCAATACTGCCCTGTTTTTGGGGGTGCATACTTTGGATAGATCACATCACTTTTATCCTTTCCTTTCTGTTTTAAAGGACACAGACCATAGTGTGGGGGGAGGGGATGAAGTCATGAACACTGTAATAAGAAATGGATGCATGCCCCCAGTGGAGTGATCCAAGGCATCTTGTTGTGGGGAATCAGCTCTTGAAAAAGTTGAATGGGGGGGGCGTTGGAGAAAGGGAAGAAGCTGGCATACCCCTGTTGGGCCTTGGACTTCACAGGTGCAATCTTTAAGTATGCACTGTGTTTTGGGTGATTCATACCAAAATCCAGGGTACTGCTGGTTTGGGACACTTGAGGGGTGTGTGTGTGTGTGTGTGTTGCATATTTCAACTTGGTGCATATTTCCAAGAACGATTTGCGCAGGAACCTCCATGGCTTGCTGGACGTTACTATCCGAGTCCAGATGACTGAAAACCTCTCTTTCCTGACTTTGATTTCAGGCTCCAATTCTGTCTCCACAAGAGGCTTCCTTTCCGCCGCTGCTGTCTGCCAGACAGCGCATTGCCAGCCTTTCCTCTGAAGTGGTTTGTTTTGAGAGTCCTTTGAATCTAGATGGCCTTGTTACTGCTTGAAAGGAAAGAATGGGTTTGGGTGACACCCACTTTTGTCTGCCTTTGGCTTTGAGTGGATGTCTTCTCTGTTAATACCGCTTTAAAAATAAATAATTCACTTGGGCCTGTGACGCTCTTAACTGGTCTGCTCTGAGGACAGTGTCTGTGACTAAATGAGCCTGATGATACGAGGAGGAAAAATGACCACAAAATCGGATTTTGCTAAGTGTTTTGCGTGGCGTTGAGACAAAGGGCAAAGTGGTTGAAGGGGGATGGGTGGGGATGTGGGGGAGGTATTGAGTGCTGACTTTGAAGGGCTCAGAGAGGTTGTGCTCGCTGCCCCAGAGATTGCTCCTGGATACCTATGAAATGCATCATTTGGGCACACAATAAGTTACTGTTACATTTTTTTAATGTTTTTTTTTAATTTATTTCTAGGAGAGAGAGAGAGAGACAGCATGAGCAGGGGAGGGTCAGAGAGAGAGGGAGTCACAGACTGAAACAGGCTCCAGGCTCTGAGCTGGCAGTCAGCACAGAGCCCGACGCGGGGCTCGAACTCACGAACCGTGAGATCATGACCCAAGCGAAAGTCGGACGCTTAACCGACTAAGCCACCCAGGCGCCCCTGGTTACTGTTACATTTTTTTTTAAAAAACTTGATAAAATAAGGATAAGACTTACAGAGAAAAGCAAGGTAGATCTCAGGTAGAGAGCAGGTTTTATAGGCAGGGCGGTACGAAGGGGAAAATGGTTGATGCCACAGAGATTTCCTTGGGGGATCAAGTCTTTCTAAGGTACAAGGTTGGGCACATTAATGATTGGCTAAGATGTTTCAATATCTTGTTCTAACCTTTGGTTAAAAAAAAAATAAGCTGGAGCTATTTTGGGGCTAAAAATAAGGGTTGCCTGCTTAGTAACTTGCCAGTAATGATGCTTTGAGCACGACAGTGCCAGGTACCTGGAGTGAAGGAGTTCCTAAAAATAGAAATTACTATGTGTTGCAGAACAGGAAATAGGACTAATTTTAGAGATGGCCTTTTGGCAGATCTGTTTTTAGCAAGTATTTCTGAAACAAACAGGTGCCAAATCCTGTGGGTTTTTTTCCCCCCCCAGAGTGCTAAAAACTTAGGGGTAATAGCTCCGCAGAACAAGAAATGTTTAGAGAACTGGAAATTCCTATTAATCCTCAGCAGGGATTTCTTGGCAAGAAGGAGGCATTTGGCCACAGCACCTGCTCAGTGTGTCGCGAGTGACAAGGCAGCGCCTATAATTTCCGAGATTGGACGCTGCAGCGGCGCATCCTTTCTGAACTTGCTGCCCTGTCTCATCTTTTTTGAAGTCTGCGTGAGCGACGGCAGTTAGCGCGTAGGGCTCAGTTCTCAGTGTTCATTGATACCCTGGGCTCGTGGGCTTCAAAGGGAGCTTTGAATTGGCACCGCAGTGCTGCAGGGTGCCTGGGAAGAGCCGTACAACCCTAAATTTTCCCCGCAGGTGTTGAGTCACCGTGCAGGCTGAGTTCGGTGGCTGCATTCTGCTCCTGCTGTTCCAGGGCAGGATGTTGGGGTGGCGGGGGGTTAGCCCCCCTGAAGGTGTGGGGAGCGGTGGCTGGGTCTGTCCCAGAGGCACGGGCAGGCTGGGTATTCTCTGTGACGAGGTGATTTGGGCACCAAGTATCATTTCTCTCCGGATCGACGCCCCCTCTCGATTATTCATGGTCACCGAGGGACCTGCTCTCTTGGCTAATTGAAGCCCAGAGAGAAATCCCCAAGCCTTATTTTTAGCAAACTGGTGAATCCCCTTCCTCTGCCCAGCCCGGGGCCCTGGCCGCGTCCCGTGTGCTGCCCTGAGCTGAATGTCACGCTCTCCGATGGAGGGCTGCTGGCCGGTAAGATGACCGATGACCAGGAGGGAGGAGGTGGATCTGAGTCAGTACCGGAGTAAGCTGATGACCTCCCCAAAGGTAGGGAGAGCCGCTGCGTCTGCCGTGTCACAAGGGCCAGCTCTCCGTGGTGTGGTGCGTTTTGTGGTTGATTTGGGGTCTTCCATGCACTTGCTCACTGTGTACTTGCAATGCCCGTGAGCAGATGAGAACCAACCTGGCGGTGTCCTTACCTCTATTGATGAAGTAGGGGAATGTCCTGAGTAGGTTGTCTACACACTAGGTGGCTTAAATCTGTTCCATCACCGTTCTGAAGGCCAGAAGGCGAGGGCCTGGTGTCTACTGCTTCCTGGGGAAGGGCAGGGCCAGGGCCCCAGGTGGGACGGAGTCTTAATCTGAGACCTGGCTGTTTCCATAAAGAAAGTGGGCAGCTTCCCTGCCCTACCTTGCTGACTAGTCATCATCCCTCTCAGCCCGAAATGAGGGGGTCTCCCAGAGTCCACACTCCAAACACTCTCTCTCTCTCGGGTTGGAGTTTTTAGAGGCTCTGTTGTGTGTGGGGGATACTTTTAGGTGTTCTCTGTGTTTTCTCTGGAGAACTTTGTGTCCACGGAGTTTGGCTAACTTGTCATCCAGTGTGCCTAGTTCAGAGCCAGTGGGAGGGACCTTTCCACCCCCATCCTTCCTGGGTGGTGGGAGAAGTTGTTGCAGAAGTTGTGAGAAACTAGATTATTGTCAGTTTGAGTTGATGATTTGGGATGTGGCTGGACAAAGACTACTTGGGTCAGAGCCTTTTCTTTCTTTCTTTCTTTTTTGGTAATGTTTAGTTTTGAGAGAGACAGACCGAGTGTGAGTGGGGGCGGGGTGGGGGGAGAGACGGAGACACAGAATCCGAAGCAGGCTCCCAGGCTCTGAGCTGTCCGCACAGAGCCTGACACGGAGCTCGAACCCTCGAGATGCGAGGCTCCAACCCACGAACCGTGAGACCATGACCTGAGCTGAAGTCAGACACTCAACCGACTGAACCGCCTAGGTGCCCCAGTCAGAGCCATTTCTTAACATCCACTTACCCTCTCTCTCTGCTGGCTCTTCCTTCCTTAGCTGTGCACTCCTGCATTACTGTGTTCTTTTTGGTTTTTAGTCGTTTTTGTGTGTTTTAAGATTCGTTTGGTTAAGGTTCAGTGTATGGTTAATTCAGACATGTGTCCTAAAATTCAAAAGCTTCGCGAGGGTACGTAGTGAGAAGTAATTCCGCCTCTCTCCTGTGTGCCTCAGCAAACAATTCCTTTCCCTCCCCAGAGGCTACACTGCTTCTAGTTTCCTGTGTATCCTTCCAGAAACTCTCTGTGTGCATACAATATACATATTGCACACACACATTGTAAATGCATGGAAAGGCGTACTTTGACATCGTACACGCTGTTCAGAGCCTTGCTCTTTTCACTTAGTAATCTGTGTTGCGCATCCTTCCCCAAATGACTACAAGATTGCCTCATTGTTATTTTTTTGTTTATTTATTTTGAGAGAGACAGCATGAGTGGGGGAGGGGCAGGGAGAGAGGGAGACAGAGAATCCTAGGCAGGCTCCGCATTGTCAGCACAGAGACCGATGCGGGGTCTCGAACCCACAAAACCGCAAGATCGTGACCTGAGCTGAAACCAAGAGTCAGACACTTAACTGACTGAGCCACCCAGGTGCCCCATTTTTATTTTTAATTACAGCATTTTAGTCATGGCATGGAGCGAACATGTTTACTGTATTATTCCTTGTTGGTTAAGTCAATGGACGTCACTTAAAGAATGAAAGACAATTAAAGAATGGACGTTTAGGTTGTATCCAGTTTTTGGTTCTTCTCAAACTCTGCTACAGTAAAACATCTGGGCCCGTTTGTTATTCTGTAAGGGTTTCAAGTATAGCTGAGGGAGAAGTTCCCAGTCTCAGGTGAAAGGGTATGACTGTGTTAACTTTTCATAAGTATTGTCAAATTGCCTTCCATAGAGTTTAGCCCAGCTTCCGCACACGTCAGCCTGGTGTCGGGGTATCTTTCTATATCGTTGTCAATACAAGGCCCTCTTTAAACTTTTTGATCTTTGCCAGTCTGGTAGACTGAACAAGGTATCCAGTTTTATTTACAGTTTCTCTTTTTTTAAAAAAAAATTTGTTTAATGTTTTACTTGTTTCTGAGAGAGAGAGAGAGAGAGAGAGACAGTGTGAGCAGGGGAGGGTCAGAGAGAAAGGGAGACACAGAATCTGAAGCAGGCTCCAGGCTCTGAGCTGGCAGCACAGAGCCCGACGCAGAGCTCGAACCCACGAACTGTGAGATCATGACCTGAGCCGAAGCCAGACGCTCAACCGACTGAGCCACCCAGGCGCCTCTATAGTTTCTCTTATTTACAAGGGCGCTGAGCATATTGTCATGTTTAGCAACAATTTGCGTGTCATTTCTGTTCATTGTTCCTGTCCACCGTTTGCACCTGAGTTTTTGGTTCTTTTCTTATTGACTTATAGACACACTTCACGCATGAAGGACACTGATAGATTTTGCAGCCTTGTCTATCTTCCCCCGTGCCCTGTTTATCTTTGTTTCTTGGTGATTCTTGCTGTCACAGAGGCTGTTTCCCTGGACCCCACAAACTAGAGAGGGACCGGAGGTGAGCTTTGCAGGTCTGGGAACCCCTATGGATTGTATATGGACAATCACATTTCTGGGGAGAGGGTCGATGACTACTGTTGGATTCTGAAAAGCATTATTTACCCCCAGAATGTTAAGAGCCACTCACTTGTTGCCTGGCTGTGTCCACTGTACTGAGAATAGGGATTTTCACTCTCGTTGTTGGGAATGAGGATGTGAGTCCTCTTGGATTGCTAGCTCCTGGGCTGATTGGGCTAAAATTGCAGATTACGCTCAGACCAGGCAGGCTGGTTCGACAACCATGACCTTAGATGGGGCTCGTGATTCTGAGCCCCTGCTCCCACCATGCCTGGGTCATGGGCACAGGGCGTGATAGAATGTTGACAGGTCTTTGGAAAACCTTGACTCTTGCTGGGACAACTCTGAATCCGCGTCCCATAAGATTATGGGAAAGGCATGGAATTCTGGGTGGGTTGTTGATAAGTAAGAGAAAGGGGAATATGGAGGGAAATGAAAACCTTTGCTACTTAATTTGGACATAAAGTGCACTGAGTCAAGTGTAGGCATTTGTGTAAAAATACCCCTTGGGCCCCTCTGGAATCTTTTGTCTACCCAGGAAGCCCTCTGGAGAGGGGTGCCGGCGGGCTGAACGACTGGGCCCTGGTGTTTGGAATCATAAAGGTCATCGTGGCCTTGCTCTGATGACATGTGTCCCTCTGCCCCTTCACCCTGCTTCGTCTTTCCTCAAAGGGCTTCTCACCACTTCTGGGGCTGCTGTGATGAAGTACCACAAACTAGGTGGCTTAAACAGAAATTCATTATCACACAGTTCTTTAAAAAATTTTTTTTTAACGTTTATTTTATTTCTGAGGGGGAGAGAGAGAGACAGAGCGTGGGCAGGGGAGGGACACAGAGAGAGGAAGACACAGAATCTGAAACAGGCTCCAGGCTCTGAGCTGTTAGCACAGAGCCTGATGTGGGGCTTGGACTCACAAACTGTGAGATCATGACCTGAGCCAAAGTCGGATGCTTAACCAACTGAGCCACCCCCACCCAGTTACCCTTCCCCGCCATGCCTTTTTTACATTTATTTATTTATTTTGAAAGTGAGAGAAAAAGAGAGAAGGAAGGGGTAGGGCAGAGAGAGAGAGAGAGAGAGAGAGAAAATCCCAAGCAGGCTCCACACCATCAGCATGGAGCCTGATGTGGGGCTTGAACCCAAGAACTGTGAAATCATGATCTGGGCTGAAATCAAGAGTCAGGTGCTTAACAAACTAAGCCACCCAGGTGCCCCATTGTCACACAGCTTTGGAGACTCGAAGTCCAAAATCAAGGTGTGGATGGGGCTGGTTCTTTCTGAGGGCTGTGCAGGGGACTCTGCTCCAGGCCTGTCTCCTTGGCTTGCAGGTAGCTGTCTTCTCCCGGTGACTCTTCTGTCATAATCTCCCGGTGACTCTTCTGTCATCTTCCTTTACGTGTGTCTGTCTCTGTATCTGCAGTTCCCCTTTTTAGGAGGACATGGGCTGTATTAAATTAGAGCCCATCCTAACGATCTTACTTTAACGTGATTACCTCTGTAAAGGCTGTATGTCCAGGGACGCCTGAGGGGCTCAGTCAGTTGAGCATCCGACTCTTGACTTTGGCTCAGGCTATGATCCTAGGGTCATAGGATCGAGCCCTGAGCTGGGCTGAGCGTGGAGCCTGCTTAAGATCCTCTCTCTCTTTCCCTCTGCTCCTCTCCCCCACTCGTGCTCTCTCTCTAAAATAAAAAAAAAATAATAAGAAAAAAGACTATGTCCAAATAAGGTCACAGTCTGAGGTATTGGTAATTAGGGCTCGCTATTGTCTGAATGCTTGTGTCCCCCTAGAATTCATTGTTGAAACCTAAGCCCCAGTGTGATGGTATTTGGGGGTGGGGTCTTTGGGAGGGGATTAGGCATCAGGACAGAGCCTCCAGGAATAAGACTATAGAAGGGACCCCAGAAATCTCCCTTGACCCTTGCAAGAACACAGCAAGGAGATGGCTGGCTGTGAACCAGGAAGAGACCTCACACCAGACACCAAATCTGCAAGCTCCTTGATCTTGGACTCGAAGCTTCCAAAACCATGAGAAATAAATTTCTGTTGTTTCTAAGCCACCCCATCTGTGGTATTTTGTTACAGCAGCTTGGACACATTAAGATAAGACTTAAAGATAGGAATTGGGAGAGGACAGAATTCAACCCGTGACGTCACCTGACCCCATGGTAAATATTTATGTGTTGTTGTGTTTACTGTTTGCCTTCCCACTGGACTGTAAGCCCCATGGGGAAGGGATCACTGCTCTATCCCTGGTGTCTAGCAAAGTACTTGGAACAGACAAGGCGCATCGTAAATAGTTTCTGGATACAGCAGAGAATGCTTTGATGTTCCCAGGACATGAAGGTGGTCTGTGCAGCGACTGGCTCTGCAAGGTGCGGTCTCTCCACTCCTTGTAGTTCACGGGCATGTGTGGGTGAGGAGGCGATCGGACAGGTTGTCCAGCTGGCGTTCTTTGGGAGAAATCCCAGCCCCGGAACAGCTATGCCTTCTGCAGGGATTTGTTAAGGAAGGCGCCCAGGTAGTAGAGTGACAGGTGCCCAGCCAGAGGCAGAAGAATATCTTGGGGTGTCAGGGGACCGCTGATGGACCCTCAGCTCTTCCCCGAGAAAATGTAGCAACACCACAACAGATGGGCAGAGTTGCTATTTGCAAACATACATTTTTTTTGGAGGTTGCTCACGGAGATGTATGGAGGTTTGGATCTGTCTCTTTGACTATAATTTTTTAATAAGTCTATCAGTCTCCTAAGCCATATTGCTGCCAAAACATTTTGCAGTCTTGCTTGCTGCTCCTGCTCATTTTCTGAGCCATTCGATCGTTTTCCATCTCCCTCTTTGCATCACTTCTGCCATTTTTTATCACGTATTGAGTTCATGTTGTCTTAAATGCCATCCCATGGCTTTCCGGTAAGGTATCTGGCTTTCTTTCCACCTCTGTTGAGCCATCTCGTTTCATGAAGGTCCTCTCTCGTCCGCCTCCTGATCTTTGCTGGAGCTTTGTGAATAGAACACGGCGAGTGGACCGCAGTGATGGGCACCCGCTGAGCCCAGAGCAGGGTGCCGAGGGGCGGAGGAAGCAAGGAGATGTCGCGTGTGCCCTCAAGGAGTCCCACTATTTCTGGGTAGGGATGGTTGGATGTAGTTAGACTCCCAGAGTGTCTTTAATCTGCCTGGAGCAACCCAGGCGTTTCATGACCTCCCGAATCACCGAAAACCTGCAGGAAAGAAATGAGTGCTTGCTTTTCGCTTTCAGCACACGGATGTAATACTGATGAGAATAATAATCATAAACACTTAACGGATCTTGTACCATCTGCTGGGCTATGTCCTAGATGCTTTGCTGTGTGACATAATTTCTTCCTTACACTAGACTTTTGTGGTAGGTACTGTTGTACTGATGTTGCAGTGACTGGCCACCCCGTTGTGCCCAGCACTCTCTTAGGTTTAGCAGGATTTGCGAGTTCGAGTCCCGCATCAGGTGCGTACGAGCTGTGCTTCTCTCTCTTTCTGTCTCTCTCTCTGTCCCTCAAAGGATTCTCTCTCTCTCTCTCCCTCTCTCCACCCTTGCTCACTTGTGCCCTCTCTCAGTTAAAAGAAAAGTTTTTAGAGCATTTAAAAAATTATTATTATTATTATTAATTTTTGTTTTTGTTTTTAAAGAGAGAGCATGAGTAAGGGAGAGGAGCAGAGGGAATCTTTTTAAAAAAATTTTTAATGTTTATTTTTGAGAGAGAGAGTCAGTGTGAGCAGAGGAGGGACGGAGAGAAAGGGAGACACAGAATCTGAAGCAGGCTCCAGGCTCTGAGCTGTCAGCACACAGCCTGATGTGGGGCTCAAACTCATGAACCCTGAGATCATGACCTGAGCTGAAGTTGGTTGCTTAACTGACTGAGCCACCCAGGTGTCCCGAGAGACAAAGACAGAGAGAGAGAGAGAGAGAGAGAGAGAGAGAGAGAATCTTAAGGAGGCTTCATGCTCAGCTCAGAACCTGACACAGGGCTTGATCCCACAACCCTGGGATCATGACCCGAGCTGAAATCAAGAGTCGGATGCTTAACCAACTGAGCCACCCAGGCACCCCTCAAATACAAGTTTTAATGAGCGGCTAATTAGGTCATGAATCAGCAATGAATAAACCAAAGCCCAAAATTGCAGGCCTAACTGGGGAGCTTGTTGTAGATGACGGCCTCCATGTCGGGCCCCGGGCGGTGAAGGATGCTTTTCCTCTGGCTCTGCTGTGTCAGCAACACTGCACACTCTGCGTCTAAGTGTGGCCAGCGGTTCTGGTCCGCCACCTTTTCCAAGTTCACTGTTGATTGAGGACCTTGAGCCTTGCATGTGTGTATGTTTGTAAATCATACATATATAAATGTGTATACACATATACACAAGTGTGTTTATATGTATGTATTAAATAGAAATCATAGAATACTATGATGAATACATAAGTTTTGGCAGCAGATTTTCTTAATGAAGGAAATGGCGGGGACTGGTAGCTCTTCTGAGTAGCTCTGGTTAGCTTTTGTGCTGGAGGGGAAAATAGGGGAGAGAGGCGTTTGAGTCACAGTCAGCTGCAGGCGCATGGCTTAGGTAGCCCACCGAACAGTCCCTACGAGTCTTCTTGTTAAACCCTCCTTCCTTTAAGAATGAATTCAGGTTACTTATTAAAGATGAAGCAACACACCTAGTGCTTTGACCTTACTTCTGTGCGGGTGATACGGAGCTCGACCCGCTTTTCCAAGGTCCCATTTGGGCTGAGAAGGGACATTAGAGGCGAAGGGAATGAGGAAAACCCAGGTGAAAAGGAGGCCACAGGGAAAGTTGGCTGTGGAGTCTGGGATCCGAATATTCTAGCATTTTATCTGACCCTGACTTTCGTGAAACCAAATGGAAAAAGAGAAGGGTTATCGCTGATGTAATCTGGTCTTTAGTTGGCATTACTGCTACTCTGATGTAGAAGTCTAGCTTTCCAAGTGCATTCCTTATTCTAGGGTAAAACTTTAATTAGAGAAACTAGTCTGACTCAGTTCTCCGTTGAACATTTATATTTAGTAGTACTAATAAAAAAAATCCCAAACTTGTTTTGAAAACACTTCTCTAGGTTTGTAAAGTGTCATTCCCACAGGATGACATTTTAGTCTATTAAAAACTAGCATTGTGATCAGTAATTGCCACTTCCAGCCCGATTTGACATAATGAAACTTGAATTTCCCTCTGGAGGGATGGCTATATGACTGTCGTGCAGCCGCCTAATTCATTACCCTGAGATGCTTGTTTCCTAGCGCCAGAATGATTTTTTTGTCTTTTTTATCTTAGAAGGCCATTAAATTAAAGCACCTGAGAGTGTGAGAAGTAACAAATAGTTCCTTTCCAATAATCAGACTTAGACTAATGTCTTCCAGATTGCAATGGGACATATGTATTTAAAAATAAATACAAGTCACCTAATATGAAACAGTTTTTTTCATACGACCAGCTATAAATATTAAAATTTTTTTAATGTTTTATTTATTTCTGAGAGAGAGAGAGAGAGAGCGTGAGCAGGAGAGGGTCAGAGAGAGGGAGATACAGAACCTGAAGCAGGCTCCAGGCTCTGAGCTAGCTGTCAGCACAGAGCCTGATGTGGGGCTCGAACCGACGAACCATGAGATCATGACCTGAGCCGAAGTTGGATGCTTAACCGACTGAGCCACCCAGATGCCCCTAAAATGATTTTTAAAAGCATTTTTGACCAAGTATTTTGTGTCTTAAAATTCCTTAAACCATGCCAGTCACAGGTACATTCCAGAGTATTTGAGATTATTAATCAGTCAGAATAAATCCTGGGCTAATATTTATTCATCACCATGTCTTTTTTTCTTGCATAGCTACTTCCGTACACTCTCTTCATTAATAACTCTGCCACTTGCCAACACACTTTACTAATCACATTTCATTTTCTACTCTTCTTTTGCTTTAAATACCTTAAAACAACTGTCCCCCTTTTTTGAATAATTAAACGTTTTTGTCTGTGGTTCCTTGTGGAAAATAAACAGCAACACAAAGAAGAAAATAAAAATCACCTGTAATCACACAACCCAGCAATAATCGCTGTGAACATTTTTAGGTGTTTGGGCTGGGTACATGTGATATGGAGCTATGTATACCTAGATATATCTACCTAGAGGTGATTTTCCCCCCTTTGAGCCCGTATGTTACAAATTCGAGATTCTAGTGTTCATAGTGTAATTTTACTGTTCTCCCCCTCTTAATATATAGAGAGTTTTTTCCATGTTGGTCAATATTCTTTAAAAAATTTTTTTTTATTTTGGAGAGAGTGAGAGAGCACAAGTGGGGGAGTGGGGCAGAGGGAGGGAGAGAGAGAGAGAGAGAATCTCAAGCAGGCTCCACTCTCAGCACGGACCCTGACACAGGGCTCAGTCCCCTGACTCTGGGATCATGACCTTAGCTGAAGTCAGGAGTTGGATGCTCAACCCACAGAGCCACCGAGGCACCCCTAAATATTCTTTTAAGATTTGATTTTTCGTGATAACTAGCATTCCATTATTTAGAGTTACTGTAATTGTACAAACTAGTTCCCAACTGCTGTCTATAGACGTTATATTTAACATTTCCCTACATAAATGATACTGCTTTTACTATCCTTGAATGTACATTAGTAAGCCACTCCTTAGGATGAATACTCTGAAGGCTTTTGACATATTGCCACATTGCACTTCAGAAGGATTATGCCAAAGGACACAATGTATAGGGTGACTTTTAAAAAGTGCATTTTGGTAATTAGTAGGAGTAGTCATAATTTGTATACTTGACTAAAATTTTGTGTATCTTCTATTAACAATTGTTAATGATTTTCCCCCTATTTCTCCTGTTTCTTTTATTGATTAATACAAACGTTTTACATTTTAATGAGATTCACTGTTTATTTTTGGTATGTTGCACATATTTTCTCCCAGTTGGTCCTTTGCCTTTTAATTCATTTTATGTCTCCTTTTTGTTTTTTGTTTTTGAAGGGGGGGCATATACAAATTTTAATTTTGTTTAGTTACACCAATGAGTCTTTTTTAAGTATTTTTTTTATTTTTTATGTTTAACTAGAGGGTTTGTTATTAATTTTGCTTTATAAATTTATTACTGCTTAACAATGTATGAGTCTTGTCCATGTTTCCTGTTGTCTGCAGAAGAACCTTTGTGTTGATGGGTGGGAATTTTTTACTGTATTTTTGAACCTATTGCAGTTGAGCCTAATGATATCAAGCACAGGCTTTAGAGGCTGACAGTCTTGGTTCCTACCACCTGTATGCTCCTTGGTAGCTGTGTGATCTTGGGCAAGGCATTCACACCTTCCAAACTTGAGTTTCCGTGTTTGTAAAATGATAATACCTCATGGGTATTCAGTGGGAATTTGATTTGACACACATACACACACACACACGCCTGTGCATAAAAATATACATATAATGTATATACATGTGTATAATGTATGTATAATATACATACATACAATGTACATACACACAGATTTCTATATATGTATATCTGTGTAAAGCACATATTTATCCTGAAAATATATTCAATGTTATGTTAGTGAACAAACGACAGTTGGTTATTATCTTCTGTTAGACTTCCGTGTTTATATTTAACCCTTAAAGGTATGTGTGAATGAGGCTTTTTCAGATAGTGAGAAAGAGATCCTCACCGAGTTTATCATGGATGCTGGAGTTTTCTTTCAGGGATAAAGGGAAGTGAGGAAGAAGATGAGGGAGGGCTGCAGCTCTCAGCTCCACAGTCAACACCTCCCTGAGGGCTTGACTGCCACTTGGGGCCCCAGGGGGCCTGGATACCTACATTCCATAAATTCCACTTCCCTCCTATGTCCCTGCCCGGAGCTTCCAGCAACTTCCGTGGTTCCTAGGGAATATTCCTCTGTCTGTCCTCCTCTCTGCCTCACAGCTCCTTACTATCGGTGGCTTCTCTGCTGACTGGTTTGTACTTTCAGCTCTTTCTAAGTGTTAATTTTTTCCCCTTACATTTCTTCTACTGGCGACAGAATGCTAGAAAGGTGTGATCATTGAACCCTTACCGGCCTTACCTTCTCATTAGCTTCTCGGCACGAAGCATCCTTCAGCAACAGAAAGTTATTTTAACGGTGGAATAAAGAGTAAACCTAAAGATAATTCTCCACCAGTTCCCACATGGACATGGTGTGGAAACATTTATTGGACAACTTAATTCCCCATCTTTGGGTTTGGTCGCCGAGTCTTTATTTAGCACTCAACAAAACGTTTTACTGTTATGATTTCTTCTACATTTGTGGGTTTGAAGATAACAAAGTTGTATTTGTGAACTGGCCCTTTGCTAGAAGTCCACGGTATTTCCGCTGTGACCCAAGGCCTCTTTAGATTCCAGGTCTGAGCTGAGAATTTTGTCTTGGATTATTATTGCCAAAATTTCTGTGTTTCCAGCTCCTAAGGTGTCCCCCAAAGCTCCCCCCACCCAAAGGCTACTTTGTTCATGTACCTTTTTCAGCTCCATTTGGCTCCCCGTTTTGTCCAAGGAGTGAGAATAGACTTTTGATTGTTTCCTGCCGCCTTTGGGACAGGAATACTTCTTGAATTAGGGCTAATTTTGGAGCTTAAGTATTAAATGTCAAATATTGAAGAAAGCACGTCTAAGATCTCTTTGTTGTCAAAGAGAAGGTCATCTAAGGCTTAGGGGAAGGGAAAGGAAGAAAGAAAA
Source organism: Proteles cristata cristata (assembly GCA_017311185.1). NCBI lineage: Eukaryota > Metazoa > Chordata > Mammalia > Carnivora > Hyaenidae > Proteles > Proteles cristata. The sequence continues at coordinate 326,258 of JAESUZ010004875.1, read as the reverse complement.
GGGAAAACAGAAAATAGCTGATGACTTCTCGCTTTTTCAAATCATTCCCTCTACACCCATGGAAAACCGTTCCCCATTTTCGGAACCTCCTTTTTAAGACTGATTTCCCAATCTAAAGTCATTTGCTACGTGTCCCACAAGGCAGAATGGTCACTGCTGGAGAAATTTCCCAGTTGTAACCACTTTTTAAAAAAATACCTTATCGTTACTTGGCCACTGGAGATGATCATGTGTTTTTCATTGAAACACTTCCTGATTGCCTTCTTCACACAGTGCGCTGCTACCCTGTATGGGCTTTTGTACAAATTAGAGAAAGACATGACTAGGTAGACCATTTAGGAAAAGGCACCCCCTCTGGGCAGACCAGTTAAAAAAGAGTGTTCTCTCTGAGTGGTTCAGCGCTAAGAGGCGTGGTTTGGTGAGCAGACAGCATTTCAAGGGCCCCTGATGGCTCAGTGGACTCAGCATCGGACCCTTCATTTCAGCTCAGGTCATGATCCTAGGGTCGTAGGATCGAGCCCCACATCAGGCTCTGTGCTGAGTGTGGAGCCCGTTTAAGATTCTCTCTCTCCCTCTCTGCCCCTCTCCCCTGCTCATTCTCGTTCTTTCTCCCTCTCTAAAATAAAAAAAAAATCAAAAGAAATAAAAATAAATTTCTTTAAAAAAAAAAAACCCATTTCCTCCAGGGCACATAGGATGGCAAACCAAGTGAGGCCTGGGTTTCTGTCCCAGGTGGCCCCCACCAAAGGATGCTTTTCTGTAAGGTACCAGATGCCCTGTGAACAAGAGTCCTGGGTCCCGGAGTCAGAATGGAGCCGCGAACCACAGACAGGACGTATGGTGGTGCGGTGAACACTTTTTCCTGACGCATGATGGATGGAGCGTTCTAGGCTTTTCGGGGGTCTCGACTAAAGCTCTGCAGGCTCAGCCCTGGTGCCTCTCTGGGAAAGTCCACTCTGTTGCTTTGCTGTAGAAGAGAAAGATAAGCATGACGAGCAGGAAATCCGGCTCTGTTTATGTCCCTTGCCGCTCAGCAGACATAAGACATGTTCCAGCACATGTAACTGGGGAAAGCTTGGGGGAAATGCCCTTCGCTTGAGCCGCTAGACCTGTGACCCCCTGTCTCCTGAGTCATCATTCAACCTGACGGAGGGGCCCCGGGCTGAGACTTCCTGTGTGTTAAGAGCTATAGCAGCTGTTCAGCTGGGGTCTGATAGACCCCTCTCTGTGCTGCTCAGAGACAAAGACAAGTGCCCCCCCAACTGATTGCCTATCAGCCCCTCTGCACCACTCCTTCTCTGGATGGGTAAGTAGTGTGACAGTGTAATAAGGGCTCGGTGACCACTGCTTGCAAGTGGAGAGCATGAAAGCGAGGGTCTTTGAACAGAGGTTCCCCCTGACCCCACCCCACTGCTGGGGAAAGGAACATGACGGTTTTGGGTTTCTCTGTGTGTAATCTGAGAGACTCATTCATCTCGGTGTGACAGAGGCGAATTTCAGCATCAGGGAAGTAACTTCTGATTTATCACAAGCAGCTGGGTGGGCCATGCCTCATTGGCATACAGGAATATGCAACCTTTTAAATATTGTAGCTCAGCGTGACTTCTGCCCCCCGAAAGGGCTTGAGAGCTGGTGCCTGGTTTTGAGATAGTTGTCAAGCCTGTCGCCTTGAGCATCCGCTTGTGGACACCCCTGCCTTGCCTTTGTTGAGGTGTTTGTTGAGGCTGAATTGTGTGCCCCTCCCCCGCAAATTCCTATGTTGGATTCCTAACCCCCTAGTCGCTTACAAGGCGACTGTTTTTGGGGCCTTTAAAGAGGTAATTATGGTAAAATGAGGTCATGTGGGCAGGCGTATACCATCTGTGTCTTTATAAGAGGAGACTGGGACACAGACATACAGAAGGAAGACCGTGTGACGACACAGGGAGAAGATGGCCACCGACAAGCCGAGGAGGGAGGGCCTCAGAAGAAACCAGCCCTGCAGACATCTTGATCCTGGACTTGCAACCGGCACAACCGTGAGAACATAGATCCTGTGGCTTAAGCCTCCTGGTCTGTGGCCCAGCAAACACACACGGTGTTTATGCATCCTATTCGCTAGGTGCCCTGAGAGCGAGGACCAGCCTCAGGGCCATGCGGGGCCACTTCACCATAGGGAATTGCATTATATCCAGGTAGTATAGTGTCTGGAAACAATGCCCTCACTCCGTAAGGAAATTAATATTGCTGATTGAACTGATTTGTTTTTGTTGTGTGGTGTCATCTGCTGTCTGGTTCCGAGTAGGAATAGTTTAATCATCCAACCAACCAACTAAGCAACCAACCAACCCACCCACCCCCTAACCAACTCTCTGAAAATACTCAGTGCCAGTAGTACTTCTGTTCGCCTGGTATATTTGTTTTGACTGCCTTCAGAAGAATACAGTGTTTCACATTTCTACTAGAATATCCTAAGGGACATATTTGGATATATGGAATTATGAAGACAGTCCGTAGAGGTAGTTAGATTTTGTTTGTTTACGAGATGTTGACACGTGGCTTAGAAATAATTCATGTATGATTTGTGTGAACCGACAAGGCTATTCTGTGTACCTTTTGCAGCGTTAGTGTTGGAAATATTGTTATGGCTAATAGCATTTTGTCACGTGTGTTAGCTTTCCAGGGCTGCGGTAACAATACCACCGACTGGGTGGATCAGACAACAGAAATTATCATCTCAAACAAACCAAGTTAATTTGGTTCTGGAGGCTGGAAGTCTAAAATCGAGATGTAACAGGGGTTAGTTCTGTCTGAGGGCTGTGGAGTGGTGGGCAGTCTGTTCCAGGTCTTTCTCCTAGCTTCTGGTAGCCTCAGGTATTCGTTGGCTTGTAGATGGCACTTTCCCTGCATTGTGTGTGTGTGTGTGTAGTTGTCTGGGTCCAAGGTTCCCCTTTTTATAAGGATACAGTCATGTTTGATTAGGGTCCACCCTCATGACCTCCTCTTCATTATCTGCAAAGACCCTATTTATGAATACAGTTGCACCCATAGGTACCGGGGGGTGAGGACTTCAGCATCTTTTGGAGAGACACAACCCAGTCCATAACATCACACTAGGATATTTCTCCTCATCATGTTGCATTCACTCACTAGCCCTGAATGGCCTATGGACCCTCAAAGCAAAGAGCAAGAGACAGGCAAAGTCAAGGGGACAGTGAAGGAGGTGGAGTGTTCAGGACCAAAAGAGACATTGCCTGGACATTGATGTTCCTTGGGCTTTGGGCCGAGAGCACTGCCTGGACCCTCCTCTGACCCCCGTGTCCTAGTTTTCTGGAACATGGAACTGGCTCCATCCCTTCTGGGATGCTGGCCGCTGTTAGGGGTGCTTGGGGCTCATTGTAGAGTGACAGTTGACCCAGGGAGAGGAAGGGGAGACCAGGTGGAATAGAGAGGGCTTCTAGCTGGGGCGCCTGGGTGGCTCAGTTGGTTAAGCATCTGACTTTGGCGCAGGTCATGATCTCATGGTTCGTGAGTTTGAGCCCCACATTGGCCTCTCTACTGTCAACATGGAGCCTGCTTCAGATCCTCTGTCTCCCTCTCTCTCTGCATCTCCCCCACTTGTTCTCTCTCTCTACTTCAAAGTAAATAAACTTAAGAGAGAGAGAGATAGAGAGAGAGAAGTGTTGTAGAAGTGCGGACAGTTATGCTGATGTTCTTGTCGAGGATGCACCAGGCCCTGGACACACACTTGAACTCTGAGTCCCCCAGGTGGGCTGGCTTCCATGGGAAGGCAAGGAAGTGAGCAACACAGGGCAGTATTTTTCAGCCTTATTGTTTACCCACATGTAGCCGTGGTGAACCTCTACCCGGCCCGATCATTTTATGTTTTGCAGTTATTATCAAGACAAGCTTTGTATTTTGTGGTTTCATTGGGGCAAAGTTAGGAGTGTTGAATATGCGTTTTGTGAGCTGTCTTTTCTTCTAGATGCTAGAGGCTCTTTCTCTGTCTCTTGGTCACCTTTATGGAGAGGCCCAGCATTGAACTTTGCTGTGGGGTGGGAGAGAGGCTTCCGAAAGTGTGAAGAGAGGCTGATTGTCAGACTAGCTTTGGGTGAAGCAATGAATTTGGGAAGTTTGAGAGAAAGGGCAGTGTTTGCCCATCCCGAAAGAGACTGGTTTGAAAGTGAAGCCTTTAATACCCATAAAGGATCCAATCGGTTTGCCTTGATAGTTTCTCAGGCGTCTCTTGAGGAGTACCCTTCATGAACTTACTCTCTTTTATGGCTTAATGTTGCACACATTTATAATGTATGTTATAGGGGAGACTGTTTTAATGATTGTAAGTTGCTCTGAAGTTATCACCCACTTCCACTGCTTTCTACAGGCAGATGAGGGTAAGGGGAGAAGCTTTATCTGCACTCGATGCTGTGGAGGAAGTGAGTTTCAAGCCGGCAGCAATTTCCTGATGAACTAACCTCACTTTTTTTTTTTTCTTTCATAGTTTATTGTCAAGTTGGTTTCCATGTAACACCCAGTGCTCATCCCCACAAGTGCCCTCCTCCACGCCCATCTCCCGCCTTCCCCTCTCCTCCACCCCCATCAGCCCTCAGTTTGTTCTCAGTATTCAAGAGTCTCTCATGGTTTGCCTCCCTCCCTCTCCCCACCTATTTTCTCCCCTTCTCCTCCCCTATGGTCCTCTGTTAAGTTTCTCCTGTTCCACTTATAAGTGAAAACATATGATATCTGTCTCTCTCTGCCTGACTTATTTTGCTCAGCATAACACCCTCGAGTTCCATCCATGTTGCTACACATGGCCAGATTTCATTCTTTCTCATTGCCATGTCGTATTCCATTGTGTAGCTAAACTACATCTTCTTGATCCATTTGTCCGTTGATGGACACTTAGGCTCTTTCCATGTTTTGGCTATAGTCGAGAGTGCTGCTGTGAGCATTGGGGTACATGTGCCCCTGTGCATCAGCACTCCTGTATCCCTTGGGTAATTCCTAGCAGCGCTATTGCTGGGTCATAGGGGAGTTCTACTGTTAATTTTCTGAGGAACCTCCACACTGTTTCCAGAGGGGCTGCAGCAGTTTGCATTCCCACCAACAGTGTAGGAGGGTGACTGTTTCTCCACATCCTCGCCAGCATCTACAGTCTCCTGATTTGCTCATTTTCACCACTCTGACCAGCGCGAGGTGGTATCTCAGTGTGTGAACTAACCTCACTTAGATCTGTTCTTATATTCTGTGTTACTTTCCTGGGCTTGATGGACAGAGCGCCACAAACCAGGCAGCTTAGAACAACAGAAATTCATGGTCTTGGAGCTCTGGAGACTGGAATGGTCCATATTTCCACTGAAACAAGTGGCGAAATCTTCCTTGTCCCTTGCCCAGCTTCTGGTGCTTGGCCAGCAATCTTTGCTCTTCCTTTGCTTCAAATGCGTGGCTTAGGCTCCCTCTGTCTTCACAAGCCCTGCTCTACGTGTCTGTTCTCTCTCTCTTTTTTTTTTTTAATGTTTTATTTATTTTTTGAGAGAGAGAGAGAGAGACAGTGTGAGCAGGGGAGGGACAGAGAGGGGGACAGAGGATCTGAAGTGGGCTCTGCACTGACAGTGGACAGCCTGATGTGGGTCTCGAACTCTTGAACTGTGACATCATGACCTGAGCCGAAGTCGGACACATAACTGACAGATCCCCCCCGCGTGCCCCTTTCCTCCGTGTTGCTTTTTGATTTCATCTCCTGCTGACTGGTCCCTTTGCCACATTCAAGTTTAGTCCTTGTTAATCCTCCGTATCTCCAGTTGCTCACCCCATAATCCATCTTAACCACTTAGAAACGAACTCTAATCCTGCCACAGGCCTGCTAAACCCCCCCCACCCCCCCCAGATTGGCTGGCTTCCTTCTTTTTCTTTTTTTTTAAATTTTTTATTTCTTGAGCAGGGGAGGGTCAGAGAGAGAGGGAGTCACAGACTGAAACAGGCTCCAGCTCTGAGCTGGCAGTCAGCACAGAGCCCACGCGGGGCTCGAACCACGAACCGCGAGATCATGACCCAAGCGAAAGTCGGACGCTTAACCGACTAAGCCACCCAGGCGCCCCTGGCTGGCTTCCTTCTTATTTAGAGTAGATTCTATATTCCATGCTCTGCATTCAGGGCCCTGTGTGCTCAGGGCTGTGTTCTCATTTCTGTCTCAACACCATTTGTGCTGGTCCAGGCAAGGCGGGCTCTCTGTCCTCTGAGTGTCCTTCATGGGGGCCTGCTGGCACGCCTCTGCTCCCCGCGGCCCCTCCTGGCTGCCCCCACTTCTAGTCCATTCTTCCATGGGGCCTGCCCTACTCTGCCCAGCCTGTGGCCTTTCCTTGCCTACCCCACGCCACCTCTTACATTGCACGTGACATGTTGGACGTTGCTTCCTCACCTATTTGTAGGATTATTTAGGGAGAACCAGGTGTTCAAGGAAAAAGCAATTTTCATCTGTGCCTGTCCCCATGCATCCCATGCGGTGGTACTTGGGCCGCTCAGTAGAACAAAGCTCTTCCCATGGAGGCTCTGGCTGCATTTCTAAGGCTTTGTCACAGTCCAAAGGTTTCCTCTGGACAACGTCCCTCCATCGAGCCCTGTGTGATACCTCAGTTAATCAGTACTCTGGAAACAAGCCTTTGTCCAAAGTCGCCCGCCGGTTTACTGTGGTTTATTTTTAACTTGCTGATGTACTGGATGCAGAGTAGCTGGAGAGAATTTCCCAGGTTTTGGAGCGGATGGGATCCCGGTAACCTTAGCGTACTGCATTAGCTTCCCGGAGCTGCCGTAACCGAGCACCGAGCCTGGGTTGCTTAGAACAACAGAAGTTTATTCTCTCACAGTCCTGGAGGCCAGAAGCCCGAGATCAAGGTCTCGACAGGACCTCGCCCTCTCCCAAGGCTCTAGGAGGGATCTGTTCCCGACCTCTCTCTCAGTTTCCAGTAGTTTCTCACTGTGATCTTCATCTTCCCCCGTGTTTGTATCTCCGTGTCTAAATTTCTCCCCTTTTTGTAAGGACACCAGCCGTATTGGATTGGGGTTCACCCTAGTGACCTCATCTTACCTACTTACACTTGCAGCAACTCTGTTTCCAAAGAAGGTCATATTCTTAGGTCCTGGGGGATAAGGCTTCAGTGTGGAATGTTTTGGGGAGGGACACAGTTCAATCCCTAACAAGTACGAAGCTTGTTGAATGGGACTAGTCCCAAGCTGAGATTTATATGGCTTGGTGACTGCGGTCTACGCGTGTGCCTTTTTATTTGTTTTCACACCATGCCGTTGACAGACAAATGGCAATTGTCTAAATAGCTCATTAATTTCATGCTTATAGATAACTAAACCACGTAATTTGGGTCACTAAATGGATCCCCGGTTCGCTTGATTATTTATGTAGCTGGGGTTATTTAGACAGTTGCCTACATTGATTGATTGATTGATCTGGACCATGGAGACCGGTGCCTATTTACAGCATGAATTTTTTAATACTATTCATACTATTAGTTAATATTTTCTTAATGTAATGAGGAAAACGTGTTCAATATAATGAGATTATCACTATTGATCTACTTTAAAAAGCTATGGCAATGATCAGAGTGTCTAGCTTTTTGTTTGTTTGTTTTGTTTTTTAGATGGAGGGGGAGAGGTGAGGTTTGTAACCAGTATATCTTGTCTTCTATAAAGGACACTATTAACATCTTCCCAGCCTGATTTTGACATAGCAAAGCTCCATTAATTTTGATGGAAGAAATAGATAACTGGCACTTGACCCAAATTCTCAGTAGGGACCTGGTCGCACAGGAAATCACAAACTGAGAATAATACCCCCAATCACAGGAACCCCTCTGTGAAAAATAAAAGAAGATACCTCAGAATTTAAAATGTATTCTCAGAGTTAGTGATTACATACCTTTAAGTGGGAAACATCTTTTTGAAGTCTGTGATAGTCTGCTTTCTTGAAATGATTCTTTTATTGGACTTGACTATATAAATATTCATGTTGCTGTATGTGTATATTTTATATTGTTTCATTAGTTACTTTTTTGCTATTGGAATAGCAAAAAAAAAAAAATGTTTGCTAGATACTGAAAATAGTATCAAGGTGAAGATTATTTTAATTCTTGGCCAAACAAATTAACTTACTCTTGCTAAAAAAAACAAAACAAAACAAAAACAAAAAAACAACCCTTTAACAAGGAGGCACTTGACTGAATAATGAATAAAAATGTCAATATTTTAAACGAGTTCTCAACATCGATGTCCTGGATAGAATCAGAATAATTGTGTTCCAGTCTGGGAGTTGCCATATTGTGTCACCCTGGGTAAGTCCCCAAACTTCTATTAAATACAGTTTAGCCCTCTCACTAATAGAAACAAAACTGAACTCCCAAACCTTTCTTCACCGGTCCCATTTTCAGAGGGATCGGCTCAGAAAAATGAACTTTCACAAATGAGAGAGGTTTTAGAGAAAAGAAAAGAAAGGTTTGAGGGAAATTCTGAAGCACACTCATTGTATCGAATGGGATGAATGCTATTAAGTCATGACACCAATGAAGAACACTGGACAATAGCAACAGGAAATACAGCCCCTTTGGGAGTGGGTGTGACTTTCTCATCCATTGCAGTTCCTTCCAGAGGTTTTAAATGCCTCTTGAAGGAGGATGGAGCCAAAAATCAACTCTGTTTCTTCCTAAACCATCTTGAGCCCCTCTCCCCGTGCCTGGAAGTAAGCAATTTGTAATAGCTTCCTAGTCTAGTGGTCAAGTCATGACTCTTCACTATAAAGGACTGGGTTGGGTTTTTTTTTGTTTGTTTTTTCGTTTTTTTTTTTTTGCTAAACTTTACATGGACAAGTAGTTAAGTGTGGAAAGCATATTTATCTGATGTTTCCTTAACTTTTGACACCACTCAAAGCAGCCAGAAAAGCAAAGCAAAGCAAACAAAAGAAAAAAGAAAAGACCACTGTGACAAATGCAAGTGAAAAGATGGCGGCCTCCTTTTCCAAAGACAGGCAGGAAGTGGACTTGCAAAGTTCAGATGTACAAGACATGCCTATTTGTAGAAAAGTTAATGACTTAAAGCAGTCAGTATATTGAAACTCATAAGCAGAGAAAACAGGTGACAGAGAAAGAAAGCAGCTCAAAGCACTGTGATTATTGGATTTTAATTTCCTCAAATCTCATTGCCTGCTTGGGAGCGGAGGTGTCTGCTTTAGATTTGTGGCTGCCTTTCTTATTACTAAAATTTGTGAGAAGTTTTACTGGGTGTTTCAGACTGAGTTGTCTCCCTCTAAAATTCATATGTTGAAGACTTAATCACCAGCAACTAAGAACGTGACTGTATTTGAATGTAGCATTTAAAAAAATTTTTTTTCTGATGTTTATTTTTGAGAGAGAAGAAGTCGGGGTGGGGGTGGACAGAGAGAGACACAGAATCCAAAGGAGGCTTCAGGCTGTAAGCCCAGAGCCCAACATGCGGCTTGAACTCAAAAACTGCGAGATCATGACCTGAGCTGAAGATAGACACTTAACTGACTGAGCCACCCAGGCGCCTCTGGATACAGGATCTCTAAAGAGGTAATTTCTAAGGTTACTTCTAAATGAAGTCACGAAGGTGGGCCCTAATGCAGTCAGACTGGTGTCCTTATAAGAGGAAATGGGGACGCACACAGGCACCGAGGGAAGACCACGTGAAGACCCAGGTGTAGGACAGCCATCTACCAGCCAAGGAGCGAGGCTGCAAAGGAAACCTGTTGACACTTTCATCTCAGACTTCTGGCCGCTGGGACTGAAATACATTTCTGGTGTTTCAGCAGTTACGTTACAGCCGCCTTTGCAAACGAATACGCTGGGACATATTTATTAAAATGCGCAGCCTCGAATGCACAGCCTGTGTTTGAGGAAAGAAAAGAGAAGCAAGCACTGGAGTGTTCTGGTTTCCCCCAGGCGTGCTCCCTGCGGGCCCTGCCCACCCAGCACACACAGGCGTGCAAACACGCACACGCCTCCTGCCGAGTTCCCTTGTTATCTGCTTGTGAATTCCTTGCCCTTCCTGAGAGCCATTATCTGCTGTCAGTGGAAGCAGAGCATTCAATATTCCCCGTGAGGGGAAGGGAGGCCAGGAGGATTTATGGTGTCATTGCAGGAACACAAATTCTGCTTTCATACAGACTGACACCATAAATGCACATGTATAAATCAGAGCAGGGTGGGGAAAAAGCCCCAGCTTTCCCTTTCTGATGAACGCAGGTGCGGGACTCGCCCTGACGTGCAGCATGTGATTTAAGTGGAGGGGAAGGAAGCCTTGTGAGCACGTGGCGTGGGGAAGTCATCTGCGGACATTTATTGAAGACCTCATGCGAGAAGGCTGCCAGCAGTCCAAGACACAGGAGAGACGGGAGGGCTGATAAGGATTCCTGTGCTCAGTTAATGCACAGCTATTATTTCCACTCCCCTTTCCTGGAACCACCACATCTCTCCCTCCCCCAGGGCCACAAAGTGGGGGAGGGCTGCTGAAACTCTTTTCCACCTGGAACAGCCCATCCCTCCAGGTTTCCATGAGATAGCCGTCTGTCACCGAGAAGTACTGGCTTTCGTTTCTTGCCTCGTTTGCACTCTCTGCAGAGATCAGTTACTCCTACCCCACTGTGTTGAACCTGTGTTTGCTCAGCTTTAACTACAGCTAATGAATGGTTACTGTGTACTGAGCACATTATGTGACGTTAGTTGGTCACTGTTATGACCCCCAGTTTACTGATGAACAATCTGAGGTTTATTGAAGTTAGATTTTTTTTTTTTTTGTCCAGGATGGCTTAGTTCTGGGGCTACTACTTTGGTTTTTATTCTAAGAGACACAATGTCATCCTCACTACAAATTTGTGTGATTGATAATCTCCTACGCACTTTGTAGAGGAGACAGTGGAGCATTTCTTCACACATTCATTTGTTCACCAGGTTTTTTCGGTTGCGTGCTCTGTCTCAGGCAGGCAATGCACTGTGTCTGGGGCTCAGAGGATTAAATGACTTTGCCAGAGCCATGAGGCCAGGACAGCACTGTCCCACACACTGGTCACTCGCCACATGTGACAGTTGAACACTGGAAAGGTACCTGATGCAAACTGAGCTGTGCTCTAAGGGTAAAATACATGTCAGACTTCGCAAAGACAAAGTAAAATATCTCATTAACAATTACTCACAATAGCCAAGACCAGTTTGTTCTCTGCAATTAAGAGTCTGTTTTTGGTTTGTCTCTTTTTTTTTCTCTTGTTCATTTGTTTTGTTTCTTAAGTTCCACATATAAGATCATGTGGTATTTGTCTTTCTCTGACTGACTTAATTCACTTAGCATTGTACCCTCTACATCTACCCATATTGGTGCAAATGGCAAGCCTTCATTTTTTATGGCTGAATAATATTCCATTGTCTGTATATAGACCACATCCTCTTTATCCATTCATCTATGGATGGACACTTGGGTTGCTTCTATAATTGGGCTATTGTAAATAATGCTGCTGTAAACGTAGGGGTGCGTATATCTTTTTGAATTAGTGTTTTTGCATTCTTTGGGTAAATACCCAGTAGTGGAATTACTGGATCATATGGTAGTTCTATTTTTAATTTTTTGAGGAACCTCCATATTGTTTTCCATAGCGGCTGCACCAGTTTTTCATTCCCACCCACAGTGCACAAGACTTCCTTCTTCTCCACATCGTCACCAATACTTGTTTCTTGTGTTTTTGCTTTGAACCATTCTTACAGATGTGAGGTAATATCTCATTGTGGTTTTGGGTTGTGTTTCGCTGATGATCAGTGATGTTGAGCATCTTTTCATGTATCTGCGGGCCATCTGGATGTCTTCTTTGTAGAAATGTCTGTTCATATCGTCTGCCCATATTTTCAGTGGATTATTTGTTTTTGCTGGTGTTGAGTTGTATACGTTTGTTGTGTATTTTGGATGCTGACCCTTTATCAGATACATCATTTGCAATATCTTCTCCTATTCAGTAGGCTGTCTTTTAGTTTTGTTATTGTTTCCTTCGTGGTGCAGGATGTATTCTGAATAGTTTATTTTGGCTTTTGTTCCCTTGGCCTGAGGAAACACATCTAGAAAAATGTTGCTACAGCCAATGTCAGAGAAATTACTGCCTGCGTTCTTTTCTAGGACTTCTATGGTTTCAGGTCTCGCATTTGGGTCCTTCATCCATTTTGAATTTCTTTTTGTGTATGGTGTAAGAAAGCGGTTCCATTTCATTCTTCTGCATGTCCAGTTTTCCCAGCACTATTTGTTGAAGACACTGGCAAAGTTTCAGTTTTGCAAGATGAAAAGTGTTCTGGAGATGGATAATGGTGATGTCTGCACAACAAATACGGACATACCTAGTACCACTGAACTGTGTACTTAATCGTGGTTTATTTTATGGTAGGTGCCTTATCAAAATAAATAATAAAAAAGAACAACCAAGACCTTAAGGACTCACTGTGGTCTCACTGTGTCTCAGTGTGACTAGTATGAAAATATTTGACTGAAATAGGCTGGGTCAGTGGAAATTGATAAGATAGTCAGAATAAAGTGTTCAAAGAAAAAGTAGCAGAGGGGAAAGTAAGGGGGGGGGCTGGTGCCAGATCAAGAAGGATTTTAAAATCTTCTTATTAAGGAATCAAGTTTATTTTAAAGGCTTCTGAGCACAGCAGATGATTATAACCATTCTTGGAAAGAAAAGTTGAATGCCTCAATGTGGAGAAGGGGGCAGCCTGGAAGGGGTGCAGGGAAGCCCTTAGAGGGCTGGCCAGGGCAGTAAACATGGCAAGGAAGGAAACTTCTGGAAGACTTGGTGACTGGGTGCTGGAAAGAACCTTCTGGAAGAGTTGGTAAGTGGGTGCTGGGAGAGGAGGCAGGGGTGGGGAGGAAGAGTCAACTACTCAGGCAGCAAATGCGGATGGTGATGGCCTTCATGGCAGGAGCACAGAGAACGGTGACAAGTGTGATTTTGGAGAGGTTGACCAGGGCCGGCTGGGGGCAGGCTGTCCACGTGGGCAGTGCGAAGGATTCTCTTTTCAGCAAATTGACAGTGATCGTTGGCCAGGGATAGTCATGCCAAACCAACCCATTATCTTTTGGATTCATGTATTTATTTGCTTTTAGATGATGTAATTGGAGGCTTCCTCTCTACTGTCACCAAGTTATATTCGGGATAATTAAAAACGGGGCCAAACTGGAAGAGAAATGGAGCAGAGAGGGGTTCAGAGTTGAGGGATATTTGAGACAATTGGGTATTTAGTTTTTTAACCTAGCTATTTATCAATTCAATGTATTTGGCCTTTCCAGAGCCGAGCATGCCAGGGAGTACCAAGATGAATTATATGTGGGGTCAAAAACTCATAATCTGTTCCTGAGCTGTGCCTCTTGACCATTTTCCAAAACCAAAGAGAAATGATTTTAACATTACTTGTTGTTGTTGTTGTTGTTGTTTTAATGTTTATTTATTTTTGAGAGAGACAGAGCATGAGTAGGGGACGGGCAGAGAGAGAGGGAGACACAGAATGCGAAGTAGGCTCCAGGCTCCAAGCTGTCAGCACAGAGCCTGATGCGGTGCTCGAACCCATGAACTGTGAGATCATGACCTGAGCCGAAGTCGGATGCTTAACGGACTGAGCCCCCCAGGCAACCTCCCCTCCTGCCAGCACTACCTGTTTTAATTCATACTTCATTTCCCTTTCGGATTCCTGAGTTGTGGGGAACTCTGGGCATGGAATTTGGGGTTCCTTTTATCCTGTGGATGATAAGTGTTTTGATGAGAAAGAAGCATGCACACTGTCTACATAGATGGGTTTTTGATGAGAGTTCCAGTGAGGTAGCTCCTGCCCTGTGCACACAGCTGCCCCAGTGCACTTTGCCATTGGAAAATTCTCCAGTTTGCATTTTTCCTTCCGTGCAGGAACCCAGTTTCTGGTTTCCCACCAGGCAGATGTTTCTAGGGCGTCAGGACGTGATTTGCTTTCTGAACTGGGGCTAGAGCCTAAGTGCAGAAAATCCCGGTGACAGTGGCTTCAAGATCCCACAGGGGAGGTGTGCTCAGCATGCTGACTTTATTTTTTTCCCTTTCAACTGGAGTTCAGCTCTCTGCCTGTCCTCGGCGCCGGGGTTCCGTTACGGTTGCCGGATCGGTCCTAATGAGCTCTGTTGTTTAAATTGGGGACGGAAACTTTTCCCCCTCATTTACAGGAAGACAGATTTTAGTGCGCAGCAGCAGGAGGGTGGCCGGCGGGGAGCCAGGGGTCAGGAGCTGTCATGCTCTGCTGCATAAATAGCAGCAATTAATGGGCCCCTATAAAAGACGGCGATGTGTGTTTGCCGTCTAGCACCGTGTCTCTGTGAATCCGGGCAACCTGAAATTAATTATAAAGCGAGCAAAGGATATTTTCTGCTTTCTGTTAAATAAGCATCCTCCTCCCAGGCGCACGTTCCACTTGGATGCATTTACACATATCGTTTCTTGGGAAGAAGGCGTGAAACCGGTTTGTTCTCAGAATTTCCCACTGGGTCATGCTAATCACCACAGTTTTCAGCCTTTTCACATCCACTCAGGCTCCTCTGGAGCCTGGAGCCTCAGAGCCCTCTGTCCCTTGTCATTTCTTTCGTGGCTTTAGGGAGAGTCCCTCCAGCTCACCCTGGCCCGACCCACACTTTATTGTCCTGATGAGATTTACAGAGTAAGCCATTCTGTTATTACTAATCGCTTTCCTGAAGGTTCTGTATGAGTCTGCTAAAGCTGCCCTAACAAAATGCCCCAGGCAGGGGGCTTCAACAGCAGATGTTTATTTCCTCCCTGCTCTGGAGGCTGGAAGTCCACAGTCAAGGTGCTGGCAGGTTTGGTTTCTCCTGAGGACTTTCTGTTCAGCTTGCAGACGGCTGCCTCCCCTGGCCTTTTTTCTCTGTGCTCATGAACCCCTGGTGTCTTTTCCTCCTCTTTTTTTTTTTTTTTTTTTTGAGAGAGAGAGAGAGAGAGAGAATTGGGGTTCTTGGGCTCGTGTTCACCCGATGTGGGGCTTGAACACACGAGCTGTGAGATCATGACCTGAGCCGAAGTCAGATGCTTAACGACTGAGCCACCCAGGCAGCCTCTTCCTTTCCGTATAAGGACATTAGTCCTATGGATTCGGGCTCCACTCCGATTTTCTCTTTCACTTAGCGTTACCTCTTTAAAAGGCCTGTCTCTTTAGAGTCATATGAAGGGTTAGGCCTTCAACAAACTTGGCGAGGAGATACAATTCAGTCTATCACATACTCTGATAGATTTAATAGAATTTTTTCCTTCCAATTGCACTTGTCATTCATTCATTCATTCATTCATTCAAGAAATGGTGTGCTATCTATGTGCCAGAGACTCTTCTAGATGCTGAGAGCATGTCAGTGAAGGAGACAGAGGACGTGCCTTCCCTTCTGGAACTTCCAGGGTCAGGCAGGTCCCACACGGGACTGTCTGTGCCAGGGGGCTGTAGCTGTCCCCAGATGAATCAGGGAAGCGTCTGAGAGGGTGAATCAGCGAAGTTGTGGAGGTGAGGGAGTCAGCATGTGGCCCCAGCTGGGAATACCCCTGTAGCATCTGAGGAGCTAGGGGGTGGTGGGTGAGCCGAAGGGACAGGAGGGACACCCGTGAGGTCGAGCTGGCTGAATGATGGGGATCCGCGGGCGTCGTCAGCACTTTGGCTCCTCCTTCTGGGAGAAGCTGGGGCTGGTCCCTGCCTTGGGGAAGTTTTTCTGTTCCCCAGACGAGTTGCTTTCGAGAAGGTGACAGATGGGAGACAAGTTTGGGAGGGAAAAAGGCCAGAGTTAGGTGTGGGCTGAGAGGGTCTTAGGGTGGCAGGAGGGGGTGGCTGGTGAAGAGTGATGGCTCTTCTGTGCTGGGATGCCAGGGTCCCTGACATGTGCTCTGACGCTGGTCGTGGTGCCTCTCCCGGCTTCTCCCCTGCTGACTTCTCCATACTCAGCCAGACTCTGAGCAAGCCAGAAACAGCTTTATGCAGTCAGGTGGCAGGAAGGTTCTGGTCCTCGCACGGGAACAGGGGACATCAGCCCACTGCCTCTAGCTTGGCAGCCACCCAAACTTGTGTTCTCTCTCTGACTCACCCAGAAAGGGCCACCAGGGATATTCTGTTCAGCCTCCTCTGATCTGCTTTCGTTGCCATTCAGTCTAAGTCAGATGGCTTCTGTCCAGGCTGAAGTGGGACCCACGAGGCACACAGGTAATGGCTGTAGCCATCTGTCCTCCCTCCCTTCCTCCTCCTTCCCTTAAGCTGCACACACATCGGCTGTGTCGTTACTCTAGTACATGTTGATTGAGCTCTTCTGTTCCTGACACTGTGCCAGGCACTGGAGCTGTAAGAGCAGGTCACCGTTTGTGGTGACAGTGGGGCTGGTGGCAAGAAGGAGGTTCTAGAGAGGGTTCCAGGAAAAGGAAAAGAGGTGCAAGGAGTCCAGCAGGCTGATCCCAGAGTCTGGGAGGGGCCCGGAGGTGGGAGAACGGGGTGCTGTGGAGGAGGGACAGCCTGAGAGGGAGCGTGAGTGCCCGGGTGGGGGCAGAGCGTGTGGGCACGGCTGGAATCAGGCGGGCCTGGGAAGCCTCTCAGAGAAGGTGACATTTCTTCAAGGGGGAAAGTCTCTGTCTCTGCATCACTCACACACAAGCTGAAACATGTCCGTAGGTGGCCTCACATTTTACCATTTTCATGGTTGAAGGGAAGGATTTTGATCTGTTTGTATCATAGCTGAGGGCAGGGAGGGCTCAAGGGGTTAGACCTACCCAAGGCGGGAGTAGAGGTGACCAAGAAGTCACCATACTGACCACCTGTGGCAGACTGGTGGGACCTTCCTTCCTTCCTTCCTCCCTCCCTCCCTCTCTTCCTTCCTTCCTTTCTTCCTTCCTTCCCTCTCTCCTCTTCCTTCCCTCCTCCTTCCTTCTTTCCTTCTGTTCTCTCTCCCTTCCTCCCCCTTCCTTCCCCTTCCTTCCTTCCCTCCCTCCCTTTCTCTCCCCTCTAAGTTCTCCATGAGCCCAGCGCTGACCTAGAAGCTGGGAACACAAAAGGAAGGAGACCAGATACAACAGCTGCCTTCTGGGAGATTCCAGTGAAGGTGTCCCAGACCGTTAAGTGTGTGTGACGAGCATGTCAGCTGGGGAAGTACTGGGTGACCTCAGCCAGTCTGCGGTGGTGGAGGAGGGAGCGGGTCCTGGCCGGGGAAGAGCACTGTGTGGGAGAGGATTCCAGGCAGGGGTGGGGGGAGGGGGCAGGAGGGGGCGGTGGAGGCGCCCCCGGGTAGTCGGAACTCGGAAAAGAGGGGTGAGCAGGACACAGGTGTCGGTGGTCACGAGCACATGGGGGCACAGAAGCGGAGGGGCTGGAGGTAGAGGTGGGTGGAGGGCACATAAGGAGAGAGGAGGCTGGGGGTGGGGGGGGGCAGAGGGTGGAGAAGCCTGAGCCGTGGGGAGAGGCAGGGGCTGCCGCTCTGACCTGACTGGGTGGCCTCAGGGCCCCAGACCTGCCGGCGAGGACCCGGGAGCCGTGGGGCTGGGGACCTGGTGGCGGCGGGGCTCCCTGGCTCTGCGTCTTCTCACTCCTCTTGCACAAAACAGGCAGCTTCTGACAGCAAACTCTCCCTGAGGGTTCCCTGGACCCTCCAGTCACTAACACCCTTCCTGGGTGGCCTCGCGCCTTCCCCGACACGATTCGCCCTCCCTGCGTGGTTTGGAAAAGTCAGGACACTCCGGCTTAGAGAGGTCCAGGTTACCACGTGGCAGAGATGGGCTTCGGTGTCACGACTCCGGCCCCGGGCCCGCAGGCTTGGCCACCAGGGTCCCACTGGCCACAGCACGGAACCGCGGGGGTTAAAAGAGGAGACCCCATGAGGTGTGGCCCCAGCCCTCGGGGAAGGGACGCGGGCGCTTGGCTCCGCGTGTCCGTTCTGCAGGGTGAGGGAGCCCCGGAGGAGTGCGTGGTGCCCGGAAGGTCAGGGGGTCCACTTGGGCTGCCGGAACCAGAGGCCACAGCCTGGGCCGTAAAGCACGGACACTTCCGGTCTCTCAGCCCTGCAGTCCGGACGTGCCAGGTCACGTGCCAGGAGGGCTGGTTGCTGGTGAGCCCTCCTCCTTTGTTTGTGGGTGGCTGTCATTTTGTGTGTCCTCATGGGCCTTTTCTTTGCTGTGTGTGCATGCGGAGAGAGCGAGATCTCTGGTATCTCTTCCTCTTTTTTTAAAATCTTTATTTATGTTTGAAAGAGACAGAGAGAGAGAGAGAGTGGGGGAGGGGCAGAGAGAGACGGAGACACAGAATCCGAAGCAGGCTCCAGGCTCCGAGCTGTCAGCACAGAGCCTGACGCGGGGCTTGAACCCACGGACCGTGAGATCATGACCTGACCCGAAGTTGGACAGTTAACCCACTGAACCACCCAGGTGCCCCTCTTCGTCTTCTTATATGGGTACCAGTCCTATCAGATTAAGGCCCTACCCTTATTAAGGCCCTTATCATCTCATTTAAAATCATAATTACCTCCTAAAAGCCCTTTTCTCAAATATAGTCACCTTGGGGATGAGGACTTCAACATACAAATTTTGGAAGGGGGGGAAGGGGAGGGAGGTGGGGACACAATTCAACCCATTGCGGATGGTGACCTTGAGCCACTCCAAAGGATCTGGGTTATCCCGGTGAAAGAGCCTGAAGACCCGTGTCTCTTCCATAGTTTACACTTGGCACGTGGGACAGTGTCAAGTATATTTTAGGTGCTTAATAAATGTTTGCTGAAGAAGAAAAGAGTCTTTTGAGTTTAACATTCATTATTTATTAAGAGACCAAAGCTGGGTGCCTGGGTCATTCAGTCAGCTAAGCGTCCAACTTTGGCTCAGGTCATGATCTCACGGTTCATGGGTTTGAGCCCCGCATCGGCCTCTGTGCTGACAGCTCGGAGCCTGGAGCCCGCTTTGGATTCTGTGTTTCCCTTTCTCTCTCGTAACCCCCCCATAGTGTGTGTGTGTATCTCTCAAAAAGAAATAAAAACATTAAACAATTTTTTAATTGAAAAAAAAAAAACAGAAACCAAAGCATTCTGAAAGAAAGCTCCCTTTTTTTGGCTGACTTCCATGCAACAAGAAAATTCATTTGGTCATGGCCTCTTACCCCTTGTACCTTCTGATTATTTGAAACAATAATGGTATAATGGCACTTTGATTAAACAAAGACTGAACTTTCAAAACGGCAGCATACACTGTAGAATTCTGGATAAGACATGTGGGACATACATGTGTGTGTTTGTGATGTTAAAGAGTTGGTCTGTGATCGGCATTCTTTTTCTTAGTCATATGGAAGATCCGTTTTTACATCCTTCTTTTCATTTTAGAGATTGGACACATCTATGATTCTTGATATGTTTGAGAGTAATGAATTTTAAAGGCAGTGGAGGGTGATGGAGGAGGAAGGGATGAATTTTAAATCCTGTTAACTCTGATCCTATGTAGACAGTCTCAACTAAGTCAATATTTAAAGAAGATGAGAGACTAGGCTGATATTAAACCACTGCCTTGGGATTTAAAAGCAGCTCTATTCCAGAGAGTTTGCGACACTGAAATGGGGCTCAGGCTTCTTTTCTAACCTGCCGGGGAGGGGGATGCACTTTTTTTTTTTTCCGAGCTGAACTAAGCTGGAGTGCTTTTTCTCCCTCTCTTCAGGTTCCTAGTTGCTTCCGTGAATGTACAATGGTAATGCTGGTAAGAGCATCAATTTAAGGAGCACTAACTATGTGCCAGACATCGTACTGAGTACTTTATGCACATTGCCTTAGGTCCCAGCGTGTGTTGTGATGGGGTCAGATGCTTTTGGGCGTCTCTTATTCTGAATAAAATTCCCTGTTAGATTTTTTTTTTCTCCTAATACATGCCATTAAGCACGAATTCCTTTCTGCACCTTGTCCTTCTCCTGATGGATCGAGATCCCTGTGCATGTGCTCCCCCCTTTCCTGTGCTGGAGGGAGTGGTGCTCCTCTTCCACACGGAGCAGACTCCACCTCCTCCTTTTCTTCCTCAGGGTCTCCTTGTCCCCAGTCACCCCTGCTCTCCTGCATCTTTTATTCCCCACCCCGCAGATGGCACCTTATCATCTTAAATATACTCAGTGTTTTGCCCTTGACGGATTTCCTTTTCTTTTTTAGGAGCTTAGCTAGTTTTTTAAAACGTGTATTTATTTTGAGACAGAGAGAGAGAGAGAGGGAGGGAGAAAGAGAGAGCACGAGAAGGGGAGGGGCAGAGAGAGAGGGAGAGAGAGAATCCCAAGTAGGCTCTGTGCCATCAGCACAGAACCCCACACGGGGCTCGAACTCATGAACCGCGAGATCAGGACTTGATCCAAAATCAAGAGTCCAGTGCTTAAGGGACTGAGCCACCCAAGCGCCTCAGGAGCCTAGCTATTTAAATTTTCTGATCTTATCCATCGTTGGTAGGCATTTATTTTATTATTATTATTTTTTTTTTTGGTGGGAGCAGAGTGGGGTGGGGAAGAGGGCAGGAGTTGCCATGTTGTGAGAAACGCAATTTCATAATTAATGAGAGAAGTTGGTGAAGAATCTGTTTCACCTGTAGTTCGCTGGCGCCATGCTAGGCTCGCTTGAATTCTGTACCACCGGAAGACTCGGCTACTCTTCTTGGAGACATGGTGGCAATCTTTGAATGGATTCTTCTGTAACATTTCGAGAAGCTTTGCAATTTCAGTCTGTTGAAGAGCTGTTTGATTTACCTTTCACAGCAGAATTGTTTTTCTTGATGTGCTCAGGGTAACATCCAGGCTTCCACACTCCCTTGACACCCCTCATCCCAGCCCCCCTTCTCCATTGGGATCCTTGGACTTGGTCCTCAGTGAGTCTGCCCACATTTAATTTTTACTTTATAAAACTCGCCCGACTAAAGCAGTTTATCTTTTCAGCTAGAGATCCATCATCATGCCGAACTTCAACCCTGTAGAATCAGTGTGAGATCTACTCTGCCTGCAAATGTCTGATTACTGTCAAATTAAATTAGATGGCTCCCTTTGCTGATCATTGACTGCCTTTTCCTTAATTTCCCGTTCAGTGTTTCCCATTTTAGTTGTTACAGATGATGCTGATTAAACATTCCATTTTCAGTATTATCAAGGCAGAGTTGATAAGTGTACGGGGGTGGATTGAAAAGCCCAGGGATGGGTGTGTGTGTGGAAGTGGAGAGGGGCATTGATGAGGCAGCTTATGGGCTCAGGGTCTTCACCGAGGGGCTCTCAGAAGCCATAGAATGTGAGAACCAAGATACCAAATGACAGCAGGGCATGCCTGGTATGCTAGCTTCCTGGGGCCGCTGTAACAAAGCATTACAAAGCTGGGGGCTTAAAACAACAGAAACTTATTCTCTCACAGTTCTGGAGACCGGAAGTCCAAAATCAATTTCATTGGACCAAAAAAGCAAGGTGTGGACAGGGCCGTGCTCCCCTCCATGAGTCTGGTGGCTGTGGCGTTCCTTGGCTTGTGGGCCATCACTGCCATCCCCCTCCTTCATGCAGACGTCTCGTAGGTGCATTCGCGGGAACTCCCCTCCCACACCTCCTATTTTATAAGGATGCTTGTGCTGACATTTGGGGCCCACTCCGATGGTCCAGGTAAATGAGAAGGACTCATCTCAAAGTCCTTCACTTTTTCCAAATAAGGCCACGTTCGCATGTTTTAGGAATTGGGATTTAAAGTCTTTGGGTGGCCGTTATATAATCTACTATAGGCAATTAAAGAGCGAAATAAGTTATCCTAATAATCATTGTATGCTCTGTTGAAAAAGGCAGATCGTGTTACCGTGGGGCTTTCAGACTATTGTTTATTCATAGTACTTTTAAGAATTTCATTGCCAAAGGGTGTAATTTTTAAAACATTGCAACACAGACTCAAGCAAAGACAGAATCTGATTGTACTCTTCAGCATCCCCTTTCTCTCCACCTCCACAAGACAGAGGCTATATACATGTATGTCTGTGTATATACATGCACACACATGCATGTATATGGGGTTGTCTCTGTATGTATGTGTGTGCAAGTGCATGTATGTATACATATGTGTGTGTGCTTGTGTGTATACTTTTTTCTTTATTTTTTGGTCACGAATGAGTACAGTTATTAAAGCTTTCAGACTAGTATTTAGTTGTTGGGGCCAAACTACAGCCTGAGTATAACTTTAACTTCTATGGGAGGACATCATCAGCCTCACGTTAATCTGGGCTAGAGCAGGCCCCCAGTTTATCTGACCTTATTAGTTGGTTGTCCCTCTTAGTTATATCTTTGGATTAAAGACCTGAAATCCTACCCCCACCATTAAAATGGGTGGAGGCATAGACTTCCAGTTATAAGATAAATAAGTCTTGGGCTGTAACATATGGCTGGTGACTATAGTTAACAATACTGCATTGCATATCTACACATTGCTAAACTTTTAAGAGAACATCTTAAAAGTTTATATCACAGGGGTGCCTAGGTGGTTCAGTCAGTTGAACCTCTGACTTCAGCTCAGATCATGATCTCATGGTTGAGAGTTTGTGAGTTCAAGCCTCGCATCAGGCTCTCTGCTGTCAGCATGGAGCCTGCTTTGGATCCTCTGTCCTTCCCTTTATCTGCCCCTCCCCCACTTGCTCTCACTCTCAAAAATAAATAAATGCTAAAAAAAAAAAAGTTCATATCACACACACACAAGCTCACAAGTTGTAACTATGTGTAGGGACGGACGTTCACTAAATTTTTCATAGTAATCATTTTGCAGTATATATACCACATCAAATCAGTATACGTTGTTAAAACTGTTATGTTATATGTCAATTTAAAAAATTTACTAAAAAATAAGTGACACTCTGGCTCTCCAGAAGGAATAATAGATTAAGCGACTTACAACTATTTTTGTTTTTGTGGTTAAAAATAAAAAAGGGTTCAGTGGTCTGCTCCTGCTGGTCCCCGGCTGTTTATGCAGTGCTATGTGTGATGGGGAGGAATGTGGTCCCTGCTCTGAGGGCCGCGTGCTTTGAATGGGACCTCGGATGGTGGCCGTGTGGAGAGCTGGAGGACCCTCTGGGAGGGAGGTGGGATTTGAGTTAGTGGCTCAAGGACTGGGGTGTTCGTTTGGGTGACCTTCATGCAAGCTGGGTGACCCAGTGTTTGTTCGGGAGAGTGAGGAGACTAGCCCCCGGGGCCATCCCTGATGGTCTTTTACTTATTAAAAATATTTTTTAATGCTTATTTATTTTTGAGAGAGAGATTGAGAGAGAGACAGAGCATGAGTGGCAAGGGCAGAGAGAGAGACAGACAGACAGAATCAAAATCTGTAGCAGGCTCCAGGCTATGAGCTGTCAGCACAGAGCCCAACGCAGGGCTCGAAATCATGAACCATGAAATTGTGACCTGAGCTGAAGTCTGACACCTAACTGACTGAGCCACCAGGTGCCCCTGATGCTATTTTAGATAAGGTTTTTCTCCTGGTTCAGGGAAATAGCATTTTGTTAGGGTTCTTGTGGACAGTTAGGGAATAACCTTTGCTTGCAGCATCTGACCAGATGGAGACGCTTGAGTGCTGGGCCAGGGAGTGTGCACCTCACCTTGCAGGCAGCAGTGAGCCCCAGAGGGCGTTAAGCAAGAAATCAGAGTTCCAGACAAAGAGGCGGAGCCTAGAGTGACCTTAGGGGGCTGGGAAAAGAGGTAGGACATTGATGTCATAGTCCAGGTGACTGGTAGCCAGATTTTCAGTTAGTTTTTTTCTTTAATGTTTATTTGTTTGTTTTGTTTGGGGGGGGTGTGAGAGAGCGGGACAGAGCAGGGGAGGGGCGGAGAGGGAGAGGGAGAGAATCTCAAACAGGCTCCACGCTGTCAGTGCAGAGCCCCACATGGGTTTTAGTCCCTCAAAACAGTGAGATCGTGACCTGGGATGAAATCAAGAGTTGGACGCTTAATCAGCTGAGCCACCCAGGTGCCCCTCATTTAGTTTTCTTTTTTTTTTTAAATTTTTTTTAATGTTTTATTTTATTTCTAGGAGAGAGAGAGAGACAGCGTGAGTAGGGGAGGGTCAGAGAGAGAGGGAGTCACAGACTCTGAAACAGGCTCCAGGCTCTGAGCTGGCAGTCAGCACAGAGCCCGACGTGGGGCTTGAACCCATGAACTGTGAGATCATGACCTAAGCGAAAGTCAGACGCTCAACTGACTAAGCCACCCAGGCGCCTCAACCCCTCATTTAGTTTTAATCACAGACCTGTGTCAAGAAAGCAACGTTTGAGCAACTCACTGTAAATATTATCAATCATTTATTTATTTATAAGTTTATTATTTTGAGAGAGCGAGCAAGCACAGGGGAGGGGGCAGAGAGAAGGGGCGAGAGAATCCCAAGCAGGCCTCTCATTGTCAGCACAGAGCCGGATGTGGGGTTCCATCCCCCCCAAACCATGAGATCATGACCTGAGCCAAAAGCAAGAGTCAGATGCTTATCCTACTGAGCCACCCAGGTGCCCCTTAATCATTATTTTTTTTTATCTATATCAAAACTCAGTCTTAATATTGGGTATATCGTAAAAGTTACAAAATATCACAAAACAGGAAATAAGTAGAAATGGAAGACCCACTCTTCTTCATCCTGTGCCTGTGGCTCGAGAGCCTTGCCTGGCAATGTCCCTTGGGCTCTTTGAGTCACAGAGATGGTCCGTCTGGGGGCTGGGAGGCCGAGTCCTAAATGAGCCTAAACGAGCAGTGGCGTGGGAACAGAGAGGAAGGACAGGTGAGGAGGTGTCCGCAGAAGGAAGGGACATGACGTCAGCGGCTGGCCTCCTAGCGAGAGGAGCGAGGACCCAAGACAGCAAAACCGGTGGTGTGTTTTTAGGGCCCGGTGAGCTGGTGAGCAGAGAGGTGAAAGCCGCCAAAGGGGAGGAGTGCAGACTTGGCCTGGAAAGACCGGCTGCGCCCCCTTCTCCCCTTCCCTGCCTTTGTGCGAGGCTGGAGGGTCTGTGCATGTGACATGTTGCTTGCGGGGGCAGGTGTCCGGTGGGTAGTTGGGATACAGTTGTGGAGCATTAACCGGCTGGACCCTGATGTAGGCGCCAAGGGCTGCCGAGTGCCCTAAGTCACAGGGGAGAGAGGAGGACGCTCTCTTGTGGGGGGAGGAAGGAGAGGGCATTGTACCCCTCACCTAGAGCCCAAGGTGAAGGCAGGTTGGACTCGGTCACAAGCGGAGGCCCAGGGGAACCCCGCTCCCGGAGGGATGCCGGCTCAGCCTGACAGGGAACCAGTAGAGGCCCTTGGCTGGACCGGAACTTGGCATTTCATGCCGTGGCAAACCAAGTTTGACACTGACTCTTCACAGAGCCTTCCAGATGACTGTTCAAGTTGCCTAAGTGAATTTCACTCTCTTCCTTAATAATCGGATCTGGTTCCTGATGTTACACTTTTTTTCCCCCCTTGATGCTATTTTATTTTATTTATTTTTTATTTATTTTTTTAAATATTTTTATTTATTTATAGGAGAGAGAGAGAGAGAGAGACAGCGTGAGCAGGGGAGGGTCAGAGAGGGAGGGAGTCACAGACTGAAACAGGCTCCAGGCTCTGAGCCGGCAGTCAGCACAGAGCCCGATGCGGGGCTCGAACCCACGAACCGCGAGATCATGACCTAAGCGAAAGTCGGACGCTCAACCGACTAAGCCACCCAGGCGCCCCGATGCTATTTTAAATGAGGGGATTTTCTCCTGGTACAGAGAAGGAGCTGTGTACTTGCCTAGGGTTCTTGCGAGTGGTCAGGGAATAACCTTTGCTCGCAATGTCTGCCAACAGCCGTGTTCTCGGTGTCTCCTCAGGTGGCCATAAAGGTCATTGACAAGAAGAGAGCCAAAAAGGACACTTATGTCACCAAAAACCTTCGGCGAGAGGGGCAGATTCAGCAGATGATCCGCCACCCCAACATCACCCAGCTCCTCGATATCTTGGAGACGGAAAATAGCTACTACCTGGTCATGGAGCTGTGTCCTGGGGGCAACCTGATGCACAAGATCTATGAGAAGAAGCGGCTGGAGGAGTCAGAGGCCCGCAGATACATCCGGCAGCTCATCTCTGCAGTGGAGCACCTGCACCGGGCCGGGGTGGTCCACAGGTAAGGGCCGCGCCGCTCTGGTGGTCACCGACGCTGTGCTGAAGGGACGGCACTGCGCCTCAGTGCACTCTGAGCGAGGCCGGACTGTTGCCGCGCGCTTTACAATTTCTCTACATTTCCGTGTTGTGGAATTATCTTGTGAGCCGGCTCAGTGCCATTGTGGGGTGAAAAGAGTGACATCTGAAGCCAGAGTGCCAGGGTTTGCCTCCTGGCTCTATACCCTTTTGTAGTTGTGCGACCCTGGGCAAGTTACTGAGCCGCTCTGAACTTCGGTCTCTTCTTCTGTAGAATGGGAATGGGAATGATCCTTATCTCATCATGGTTGTTGTAAGGGTTAATCTATAGAATGCAAGGAGTTAATCTATGAAAGGTGCTTAGATCAGGGCTTAGGATGCACATGTAAGTGTTGGCTTCTCTTCCTGTTTGCAAAGTATAATGGTACCAGTTGCTCAGGAGTGTGAAAGAAGAATCAATGTTAAGATGGCATGAGATTGTCTTTCAGCTGGTGCAATGGATGATGCTCTCGTTGTATTTGCTTTTCCTATGGTGGTTCTGAATCACCATTTATTTCATTTTTTATTATTTTTGAGAGAGAGAAAGAGCACGAGCAGGGAGAGGCAGAGAGAGAGGGAGACACAGAATCCATAGCAAGCTCCAGGCTCTGAGCTGTCAGTACAGAGCCCGACCCGGGGCTCGAACTCATGAACTGTGAGATCATGACCTGAGCCGGAGTCAGATGCTCAACCGACTGAGCCACCCAGGCGCCCCTCGAATCACTGTTTAAATTGTGAATTTGCTCTTGAAAGTGAGGGGTGTTTCCCATAGGCCAGACCAACCTTACAAATGATTATGAAAATCAAACTTTTCTTTAACAGTCTGTTCCTTCCCAAGGAGGGGCTCCACAAAGAAACGTGAGTGGAAATAGCATTCTTAGCAAGGGTGCCATTGGGGGTGGGGGCCTATTTTTAGCTCTATATTAAAATAAAATGAAAAAAAAAATTTAAAAGTGCCCTTTCTTACCCCCAAGGAAATGTTGACTTCACCAATAAATTCTTACATCTTCCTTCTTGAAAGTATACTCTGCTGAATTGCCTTCTCTGGACATTTCACATGAAAGGAGACAGTCTGTGGTCTTTTATGACTCGCTTCTTTGACATAGTGTAATGTTTCCAAGACTCATCCCTGGTGTGCCAGCTATTGGTATTTCATTCCTTTTCATGGCCCAGTCCTAGTCTGTTGTAGGGATAGATCACGTTCTGTGTGTCCATTCATCGGCGGATGGACATTTGGGCTGTTTCCACCTTTTGGCTGTTACAAACGTTCATGTGCAAGTTAGAGCACAAGCAAGGTAGAGCAAGTTAGAGGTGTTTTCACTTCTGGAGAATTCTGCTTGTAGCAGAGGGACTGCTAGGTCATTTGTTAAGTCTATATTTGACCTTTTGCGTAGACACACACACATATATTTTTTTACGTTTACTTATGTATTTTGAGGAAAGAGAGAGTCTGTGAGCATGCACGAGCAGGAGAAGGGCAGAGAGAAGGGGGGAGAGAGAGGAAACCCCAGGCAGGCTCCACACTGTCAGCACAGAGCCCGACAGGGGGCTCAGACTCATGAACCATGAGATCATGTCCTGAGCTGAGAGAGATGGAGACTCAGACGCTTAACCGGCGGAGCCAGCCGGGTGCCCCCCGTAGACACATATTTCTAAAAATTCAGCTTCTAATGGTGTGTTTTATGTGTTTGAAAGCCATTCAAATTCTGATCAGTGAAAAAAAGCAGCCCTAAGCCTTTAATTAATGGAACTTGAGGGCTTTCAAGGTGAAGAAGGCCTTTCCTTACTAATGGGATGGGATGCTGTACCCCGAGGTACTTCCGCCTACGGACGCGGCGAGGGAGGCCACCTGGCTCAGAGCTGTGCCAGGGCCTTGGCCGGGCACCACTCGGGCACTCGTTTCCTCCCTGAGGTGAGCATGTCTCCGTGTGCATGGTTTTAGTCACACGTGTGGTCATGAAATCACACGTCATTAGAATTCTGAGTATTGGGGCTCCTGGGTGGCTCAGTCGGTTAAGCAGCCAACTTCAGCTCAGGTCATGATCTCACGGTTCATGGGTTTGAGCCCCATGTCGGGCTCTGTGCTGATAGCTCAGAGCCTGGAGCCTGCTTCAGATTCTGTGTCTCCCTCTCTCTCTGACCCTCTCCTGCTCATGCTGTCTCTCTCTCTCTCTCTCTCTCTCTCTCTCTCAGAAATAAATAAAACATTAAAAAAATTTTAAAGAAAAAAAGAACTCTCTTGAGTTTCAATCAGCAGGGAAGGGAACATTCAGAAATTTTAAGGGAACCACACCATTTGCGGCTCTTTCCATCAATCCCGTGTCGCAGCTCTGCCACTGTAGGAGAATGATGCTCAGGAGTGTGCCTGGTTCTGTCTTTGTTTGTTAGGCTGACAAAGGCAGAGACCCCACGAACAAATCAGCTCGGGTTACTGACTCCGCCGGTCACAGCGGAAAATAGAACTGGGGACTGAGCATTCTGCAGGCCTCGGGGTGTTAGCACAGGGGTGTCAAAAACCGGACAATCGCCCAGCTCGCCCAGCTCAGCAGGGTCCTCAGGACAACAAAGGGGAAATCAAGGGGATGCTCGCCCGCCTCTCCCACGGAAAATTCCCCACAACCCTTTCCAAGTCATTTTCACAAATTCCAATCCCTCTCGGCGCAATTACTGTCAGGACGTCAGAGGAATGAATTTAATCGTGTTTTGATAGCCAAGACGGCGCGCTCCCCTTCCTCTGATCTCCGGCGTCCTTCTTCTTTCTCTGTCCATGGAAAGTTGTTCGTAAGCCCGCGATGGCAGAGGCTCGGATCTTTCGAAGTTAGGGGAGATTGGAAACAAAAGTGGTGTTGGGAAGGGGTCTCTGTTTTTCTCTGTAGCAATCATGTTACTGAGGGCCAGTGTGCACAGATGTAGGTGGTGGAGACATCACAGGCATGTGTTTGCTCAGGAGAAACTCCAGGGCTGACTTTAGCCAAATGTCTTGACTTTCCCAAATTCTATACCGCTAACAGCACACGTGACCCAGCTCGCCGCTGGCATCGTCTGTACCATAGTCCTTCCCCATGGTGGCAGGTTGTCTCCTGTATGCTGCAAAGAAGAAATGAATTTCTTCTTCTTTCTTTCTTTCTTTCTTTCTTTCTTTCTTTCTTTCTTTCTTTCTTTCTTTCTTTCTCTCTTTCTCTCTTTCTTTCTTTCTTTTTTTAATCGACCAGATTTTTTTTATTGACCACATTTTATTATTTTTTTTTAAATATAATTTATTGTCAAGTTAGCTAACATACAGCGTAGCCAGTGCACTCTTGGTTTTGGGAGTAGATTTCCGTGACTCGTCATTTATGTACAACACCCAGTGCTCGTCCCCAAAAGGGCCCTCCTCAGCGCCCATCCCCCATTTTCCCCTCTCCCCTGCCCCCCCCATCAACCCTCAGTTTGAAACTGTTATTTCATAAATTATTTTGAAGTTAGATTTTTCCTTTTTTTTTTTAGTCTTCGAGAGACAGAGACAGAGAGCGAGCAGGGGAGGGTCAGAAAGAGAGGGAGACACAGAATCCAAAGCAGGCTCCAGGCTCTGAGCTGTGAGCACAGAGCCTGATGCGGGGCTTGAATCCACAAACCGTGAAATCATGACCTGAGCCGAAGTCGGACACTCAACTGACTGAGCCACCTAGGCACCCCTGAAGTTAGATTTTTCAAATAAGTAAGAGAGTACGGTATTTCAGAGATGCCCAGGGAGTCCCTCATGGGAAGATTTCTGAGCAAATGGGCTGAATCATCCTCCAAAAGATTCTGGTGGCTGCGCATCTACAGTGATTTAAAGGGCTTTTGGCACGTGTGTTAGAGGACTCTCTAACTTCACAGTTCCTGATTAGCCTGATACTATATCCTTGTATTCTCATCATCTTAATGCTTTGCAGAGCCCTCGTTTCCTGTGGTATGAAATCTAAATATTTAATTATCTACTTGTAACTACTGAAATATCCCTTACAGGAAGGAAATCGTTAAACATCACGTAAATATTGTAAGCAGAAAAGAGAAAAGGAAACAAAAGCTCTACATAGCAAGATTCCCTTAGCTGGCAGGGAAATCCATTTTAAACTGGACTTGCAGGCATTTTTGTCTTTTGCTATAGTAGGGCTGTGGCTAATATTTACGAAACTGGAGTATGGTCTGATTTCTTCATCAGTCCGTGTTAGCATTGCCTGAGATACTCCACGCTTAAAATATGATGATTTTTTTTTTCCCTTTCTCTCAAACGTGCTCACCCAGCACGATGCCAGAACCTGATGGTTTGCCTATTGTATACTGAGCGTTGACTCTTAACATCAGTCCACGAAAAGTGTGATTCCACTGACAGGCTAATTTGAGATTCATCTGTTCGTTCAAAATAACAAAGTCCAATCAAACTGTGCAGACAAAACATCACAGGGTAACACAATACCCCCATCCCAGAGCAGGAAGCGACGAGCCGAGGGCCCCGCAGGACTGGGACAGAGTGACACATGATCAAAGGGAGTGCAAGCCTGAGTTTGGATGCTCGTCGGCACTGCCGCTCCCTGGGCCATGACCTGACTCGTTCGTCAATATCGGGAACGGGCCCTCTCTGCTCAGAGGAATGCGGTGGAAGAGAAAGGACACTTCTTTGTTCTCTCGGGCCTGACAAGAAGCAGGCACACCACGAACTGGTGGGGTATTAAGTTCTTTCACCTTTTGGGTTTTCTTGGAGGGGGAGGGCGGCCATGGTGGATGAGGAGGGGTGATGTCTGCTCACATTCAGGCACTGTGTGGGATCCCAGGGCCTTCTGCTGAGAGACCGCACACATCTGGAGGTGCTGGTTACATTTAGCAAAGGTTTTGTGTTTAGCTGGGTCTAAAAAATCTGATGGAAAACACGAGATTTCACGAAGCTCTAACGCAGCAACTTTATGGAGCGGGGTGTACGGTGGTCAGTGGTGTTGATTCTGAAGCCTGACCGGCTGCATCCACATGCCGGCTCTGCCGCTTAAAAGGCTCACTGGGCAAGTCCCTCAGGCTTGTGTGCCTGTCTACACCATAGGGATAATCCATCATCCACTTCATGGGGTTGTTGTGAGGATTAAAGGAGTTCATTCATGTTAAGTATTAGGACTGAGGCAGTAAGTACAGAGTACGTGTTTGCTCTCATTTGTAGTGAGCCCACCTCGTTGATTTTGTATGTGCAAAACTGAGGCCCAGCACTCTGTGTGCTCAAGACTCCTGCATGTTCTGTGCCTGTTGTCTTGCTCATCCTTTAGGTCCTTGCTCTAAGATCGCCTCCTCCAGGAGGCCCTCCAGGCTAGGTCCCCTTGTCATACACCCACACTGCATTTCTACTTTGCTTTCCAAACACTTTTCCCACGCTAGCTTTCTTGTTTGATACCTGTTTTCTGCACAGGCCACAAGTAGCCCAGCATGCAGCCCAGTAAACAGACAGCAAGACTCCGTTGAATGAACGAAGGGAAGCTGAATGACTACAGCTAGTGTCAGTGTCAGAGTTAGCACTGGGATGGAAGCTTTCTGGTAGTCAGTTCCCTGTTTGTTCTGGAATGTTCCATATGGTCCCTAGAATTTCAAAGGAGTTTCCAGGCGCCTGGGTGGCTCGGTTGGTTAAACGCCCCAACTCTTGGGTTTTGGTTCATTGCAGAGCCTCCTTGGGATTCTCTCTCTCTCTCTCTCTCTCTCGGCCCCTCCCTGCTCGTTCTCTCCCTCTCTCTCTCAAAAATAAGCAAACTTAAAAAAAGACCAAAAAAATAAAGGAGTTTCTTCATTGACTCAGTACCAGTTTGCTTATTTTTCAGGTCCCAATTTGTCGAGTACCATCTTTTTAGTGAGCGAATAACTCTTTCACTTTATAAATAGTTTGTATCTGGAGCATTGTAGGAATTTAATAAAGGGTTCGTTTTGAATAAATAAATCAGGTACATGCTTCACAAATTATTCTTGTGTTTTATCAGAATGCCCGTATTGTAAGTAAATCAGGGATTAAAAAATAATTTGCTTTTAATACAGTGCTTTTGAAGATAAAACTAACCCAAAAACCTCTGCTTCCTGCAAAATGCTGATGGCCTTGGGGAGTTAAGTGCTTTTCTTGGATGCTTTATTCTTAGCTTATTGCTAAAATCCATCTTCACAGGTACCAATTTCTCCTCCAGACCTAATCCTGTTCTGAATTTGCTCAGGCCACCCCCTGGGCTCTTTCTCTCTGACCTTTCATTTGAGGGCTAATGGCCCCCAAGGCTGTTTGCTTATCACCCAATTAATCACCTTTTTTAGTCTTTTCCGGGCTCTCCTCCACTTGGTCTTCACATCTTTATCATTCCTGGGAGTGGCCACAAAACACGGGCTCATTTTCCCACCCCCTTCGGCTAAGGGCCCTGCCAGGCAGCCACTCTTGGGCGCCGTTTTCAAACCAGAATCAGACGCTCAGAGTTTAAACTACTTGCCTGGGGCCCCGGGCCCCCAGCCGCCAGGTCTGGCTGAGATGTGCTCAGTGACTCCGCCCCGGCTCCTCCGGCTCTGCTCTCGCTGCCCCTGCCCAGGTGCCTTGCGCTCAGTTCTACACGTCCATCTCTTGTCTCGCCCCAAGTGGCACCCGGGGGTCCCTGTGACTTGGTCTTAAGTTTGTTAGGGGCCCAACCTTTGACCTGACCAGCTGGAAAGGGCTTTGGGGAGGTCCCGGGAGAGCCTCTGCCTTCACTCCCATCCCAGTGTTCTGGGTGTGTGTGTGTGTGTGTGTGCGCGCACGCGCGTGCCTACATGCTAGCCTACATACACACATGAACGCATGCACACACGAGTGCGCACACATGTACGCAACACCACACACAAGCCCTCACGGATGCCCACATGGCATACATGCATGCCTACGGACACAGGTGTGCACACACACATATACACACATGCCTACACACGGCACACATGCACACACATGCACCCCTATGCACACATGCCCGCCCACATGCACGCCTACATACACATGCATGCCCACACACACAGCGCTCACCCATGCACACACGTGCGCACATGCACATGCATGCAGCACACTTACCTGCCCATGCACTTGAGCAAACACACCCACCCACAGACACACTTACATGCACACGCATACGCCCACCTGCAGGCACACGCGTCCGCCTCCCCCTCCCCTCCTGGCTGCCTCTGCTCAGAAGGGCCCCAGCGGCTGCTTCTCCTTCCCTCACACGCGGAGTGCCAGGCCCTGTATGTTTGTTATGGCACCAGGGTCCTCCCCGAAGGGCACCCCTCTGTCTGCGAGGGCTGTGACTGGGCTTCTTGGCGCCTGGCCTCCAAACCTGGGGGATGACCATCGTTCCAGAAATCCAAGGAGAGTTGGGGTGAGTGGGTGGGTGCAGGGGGAAGGAGGGCGAGGGGTGCTCTCAGTAGCCTGTGGGTGGACCTTTAATTGTCAGTCATGGCCTGTTGGGGCTTGTTCTTTTGAAATAGGCTAGAACAAAGGGCTGGCGATTAGGGCTCCCCTTGGGCCCTCTCAGTCTCCAGAGAAACACCCACCAGCCTCTCTGAGTCTCCCCCTTCCCCCGGCATAGTAGAGGCAGAGACCCAGGGTCAGGTCGGCAGAGCTCCGAGGCAATGACGCCCTTGCAAAGGCCCGGTTTCCAGAGAAGGGTCTGTGCCTGTGCTCTTGGTGGCCTTTGCTGGGCCGGGCTCACTCCTTTGTTCCCAAGACACACAGTCATTTCTTTTGGTAAATTCTCAAGACTCATGCACAAGCCCCCCACAACCTGTCCAGGTAACATGATCCTCTGGTGCCCCCTTATATTAGGGCACACCCCATCCCCTCTCTTGCTCTTCCTAACTCCTCTTTGAAGCCCCTTTGGCCAAGGAAAAGCTGTCTTCAACTCCCCCCCTCTCAACCCCCGCCATCCAGGGACCCTTTTCTTTCCTTCTCTTTTTTTCTGAGTCTTCAGTTCACTCTGAACTTTCAGTTTGCCTGCCGCAGGGAGGAACGGCTCACACTGCAGGATTGTGGGAAGAGCCTTCCACTTCTCCGTCCCTTCCGTAAAGTGATGAATCCGATCAAGGGGCCTTAACTGTGGAACAGAGCATTGCCTCCGTCATCAAGTGCAAACCGTCAGCTCTCAGAACGTTCCTTCCCCTATGGCACATCTGACACTTAACAGAGCCAAATATTTTGTTCTTGGGGATGGAGCCTCGTATAAGCACCATGCTTTTCACAGGGACCATGGGAAGATTTTCCGGATAACAGAGTCCCACCAGTATTTTTTTTTTTAAACGCAGCATAATATGCTAACACTAAAACCTTATGAATAGATTCATCCCTCTTTTATTCAAGAAGATGTCTCTCAATTTTGTGGCCTCCTGGGAAAATTTGTGGTCTCGGGTCAGTTGAAGAGTTGGGCAAAGGGTCTGAATGGTCCACTGTGCTGAATGGGGCTCATAGTCAATTTCAGGTTCTGAGGGTTCTCTGACCTGAACGTCTTGAGGGAGGCACATGCATGTAGCTGTAATATTCCTAGTACCGATTTCCTGCGAAAGGAAAAAATATACAAAAACTGCTTTTAAGGAGTTAATAGATTTAATTTTTTAGAGCAGTTTTACGCTCTAAAATGCTTACAGAAAAATGGTACTGAAACTGTAGAGTTCCCACATGCCTCCCCACCCCCCTTCCACCTTGTTTTCCTGGTTAATATCTTGTGATAGTGTAGTACACTTGTTACAATTGATGAACCAATATTAATATATTATTATTAACGAAAGTCCATAGTTTATAGTAGGGCTCCCTCTGTGCTGTATAGTTCTGTGGATTTTGACAAACGCCTGATATCAGTATCATAGTAACTTCATCACCTATAAAAGTTATGGGCCACCTCTTCCTACTTTTCTACCTCCTTCAGTCAACCACGGATATTTTTACTGGTGCCATAGTTTAGCCTTTTCCAGACGGTCATATGGTTGGAATCACACAGTATGCAGCCTTTTTCAGATTGGTGTCTTTCACTTTGTAATAAGCATTTAGGTTCCTCCGTGGCTTTTCATGACTTGGTAGCTCATTTCTTCTTATTGCTGAGTAACATTCCATTGTCTGGAGGGTGTGGGGGTAGGGTGCACAGTATGTTTACCCATTCCTCTACTGATGGACAGCTTGGTTGCTTCCAAGGTTCGGTAATT
Organism: Proteles cristata cristata; assembly: GCA_017311185.1. Taxonomy (NCBI): domain Eukaryota; kingdom Metazoa; phylum Chordata; class Mammalia; order Carnivora; family Hyaenidae; genus Proteles; species Proteles cristata. The sequence continues at coordinate 290,874 of JAESUZ010004875.1, read as the reverse complement.
ATGAATAAAGCTCCTATGAACATTCCTGTCCATAAATTTGTGATTCTTGGGGCCCTTGAGTGCCACAGCTGTTTGAGCATCCCAACTCTTGACTTCAGCTCAAGTCATGATTTCAGATTCACGAATCAAGTCCCATCTAGCTCCATGCTGAGCATGGAGTCTGCTTAAGATTTCCTCTTTTCACTCTCCCTCTCTAAAATTAAGAATATATATAAGTTTTTGACTATTTTGGGTAAATACCTATGCAAAAGCTACTTTTAAAAGCATGATTTTCATGCCTTTTTTCCTGAACAGAAGGAAAATAGTCTCCCCCTCCTTCCAGATATATTTCAAGGCAAGGCAGGAGGTAGACATAGATGAAGCCAGAAGCTGTGGAATGTTCCTTTCGTTTGGGTAGATTAGGTACACTCATTTCCTGAACATAGACTAATGTAGCTCACCTTTAGTCATGGAATGTTTAAGCAGTGAGACACATTTAGAAACATTGACAGAAGGGTAATAAATGGGTAAACAGCCTAGTAACAGATTTGTTCTGGACATTTGTCCCAAGGGCTGGGGTAGGTACTGTGGGATGCGGTGGGTAGAAATGAAAATTGATTTTATTTTCCTCACTTTGCCTAATAATTACATTTTACTTCCTCCCCCGGTTTTATGACACTTTCCCTACTTCAAAAGTGGGCATTTTTTTCTCTTTTGCATTTTTTCTTATTTTTAGTCTTCCATTTATATCATTCTTCTCATCATTGTGGTTATTCACTAGGCTTTTGTGGTCTCAGAATTATCCAGCTTAGCTTTAGAATTCCCGGCAGTTGCTTTCTTATACCTCACCTCTTTCAATTGTTTTTCTCCGTAGTGTATGTTCTGAACCAGATTTCTCCTTTAATGCCTTAGTGTGGCTTCCATTCTTTCCAGGGAAAGAGGTTTAATTTCGCTGGAAACAAACTGTGGCTTTCCTTTAGATTTAAATAGCACTGCTGCTTTATAATCAAGTTTGCACAGGATCACGGTTTTGGGCGATTGCTGGCCCCCTGTTCTGTGTGTGCGCGCAGTTTTTTTGCAATTACCGTACATGCTTGAATATAAGGTCAAATTGGATCATGTCCTACTCTTCAGAAAAGAGTAAGTGTCTAATTTTCAACAACAAAGTACTAGCTGGAAAAGACACATTAACCTGGACTCACTTAGGACTTTGGGAGCTTTAGAAGTCACCTGAGGTGGGGCGCCTGGTTGGCTCAGTCCGTTAAGTGTCCGACTTCCGCTTAGGTCATGATCTTGTGGTTGGTGGGTTCAAGCCCTGCGTGGGGCTCTGTGCTGACAGCTCAGAGGCTGGAGCCTGTTTCAGATTCTGTTGTCTCCCTCTCTGTCTGCCCCTCCCTTGCTCACACTCTGTCTCTCTCTGTCTCAAAAATAAACAAACATTAAAAAAAAAAGAAGTCATCCGAGGAAACAGAGAGAAAGGGAGGCCAGGGCATTTTACAACGGCTTTAATAATAACTTTTAGGGTTATAACCTCAGAGTTGTAAGGGTTTGAGACAACTCTAAAAACAATTCACTGAGTTGTTAATTTATAGAAATTTTAAACGGGTGCTTATTATTTCACTGGCTGTGCTGAGACTACCAGTCAGTATTCAAAACATCCAGTCTACTCTAAGATCATGCGACCCTGGTAACACTGAAGGAAGACTGTCATCCCAGTCCTGACTGTCAGGTTTCAATAAAATTGTTTCATAAGATGGGAGGGTATAAAAACAGTATTTCTGAAGTTAACATTATGTTATATGCTCTTAAATATGATGATGCAGCTTTGTAGATCAGTAGAATAGTCATTTGATAAATCCATTGCATGTTTAAAAATGACATTTTTGTGTTTTCCAAAACCCTTTATCTGAGGAACAGGGGCTTCCCATTGGAAAAATGAGGGGAAGATTACATTATATTTGGAGTCACCCTGCATTTGGGTATATATGCTACCTTTTTTTAAATGTTTAAAAGTTTATTTTATTTTATTTTTTAACATTTATTTATTATTAAGAGAGACAGAGCATGAGTAGGGGAGAGGCAGAGAGAGACACACACAGAATCTGAAGCAGGCTCCAGGCTCTGAGCTAGCTGTCAGCACAGAGCCTGACGCGGGGCTCAAACCCATGAACTGTGAGATCATGACCTGAGCCAAAGTCGGACACTTAACCAACTGAGCCACTCAGGCGCCCCTAAAAATTTTTTTAATGTATTTATTTTTGAGAAGGAGCGAGCATGAGTGGGGGAGGGGCAGAGACAGAGAGACAGACATAGAATCCGATGCAGGCTCCAGGCTCTGAGCTGTCAGCACAGAGCCCGACGTGGGGCTCGAACCTGCAAACTATGAGATCATGACCTGAGCCAAAGTCAGACGCTTAACCAACAGAGCCACCCAGATGCCCCTTCATGGTAACTTAACAAAATGTTTTTTAATGTTTATTTTTGAGAGAGAGAGCCAGAGACAGAGCATGAGCAGGGGAGGAGCAGAGACAGAGAGAGACACAGAATCAAAAGCAGGCTCTAGGCTCTGAGCTGTCAGCACAGAGCCCGACACGGGGCTGGAACCCACGAACCGTGAGATCATGGCCTGAGCCGAAGTTGGACGCTTCACCTTCTGAGCCACCCAGGCGCCCCTCCATGATACCTTCTAGAGGCTGACATAGGTTTTATATAGTCTGTGCATTGTTTCCACTGGATTGAAGCGAAGGGGTCCAGTTCTTCTGCACGTTGGTGGGTGCATGTGGCTGGGGGGTTATCCATATGCCCTCGCTGAAGGTTTCAAAGCAGACTGTGCTTCTCATCCAAGTGTCCGGCCCTCAGGCTACCAGCCACCTTCCAGTTTTGTTTTGTTTTTTTAATATTTTTATTTATTTCTAGGAGAGAAAGAGACAGGGTGAGCAGGGGAGGGTCAGAGAGAGAGGCAGTCACAGACTCTGAAACAGGCTCCAGGCTCTGAGCTGGCAGTCAGCACAGAGCCCGACACGGGGCTCGAACCCACGAACCGCGAGATCATGACCTAAGCGAAAGTCGGACGCTTAACCGACTAAGCCACCCAGGCACCCCCCACCTTCCAGTTTTGAAAGATGTTGGATATTTACAGAACTCACCTTTTTTCCTCACTTGACTCCTTTTCTCCCATCTTGAAATGCTTCCCTTTCTAGTTCCTGTGACAACAGTGTCCCGGACTTTACCTCCCGGCTCCCTCCGCCAGTGTGCTGTTCTTGGTTCTCCTCACCGCCCCCCCCCCACTCCACCCGCCCTGCCCCCCCTCACCCCTCCCCCCGCATCCCCTCCCTGGGCAATCCCCTGTCCTTTCCAAGGCTCAGCTCCTGGACTGAGGTTGAAAATTGCTAGTTTGCCAGTCGTACCTTGCCTGCAAGTTCGGCCCATGCAATGTGGTTGTTACAGTTTTGAATGTGAATTTGTTGCCAACAAAAAGTGGGATGAAGTCCAGATTTCTAGCTTCTCTTGGAGAAAAGAATGAGCTGGTGGTGCTGGGACCGAGCTGTGAGTGCCTGTCCCCGTTAAATGGGACACTGCTCTCCCGTTTACCAAAAGTCCTAGCAAATGCTCCCTTTTGTCTCACAACTTTAACGTAGTGTTCTCGGTTGCTGTTTTTGCTTATCACGATTATGCTATTCTGTTCCTTTTGGGAGAGATATGAGGAAGGGAGATTGCTTTTTTGCCTGTGCCTCTGTTCAAAAGTGGGAAAAACAAAAACTGAACCAAGAATGCTATGTGTTTCAAAACAGTGGAATAGAGCATGTGTGTGTGTGTGTGTGTGTGTGTGTGTGTGTGTGTGTATAAAAAAGAAGAATATTCTTACATATCTAATACTCAAGGTGTGTCTCAGTTGACAGGCTAGAACTTAAAGATGCTTAGGCTGGGGGCGCCTGGGTGGCTTAGTCGGTTGAGCGTCCGACTTTCGCTTGGCTCCTGATCTCGTGGTTCGTGGGTTCGAGCCCCGCGTCGGGCTCTGTGCTGACTGCCAGCTCAGAGCCTGGAGCCTGTTTCAGTCTGTGACTCCCTCTCTCTCTGACCCTCCCCTGCTCATGCTGTCTCTCTCTCTCTCCTAGAAATAAATAAAACATTAAAAACAAAAAAAAAAGATGCTTAGGCTGTAATCATTGACCTCAGTGGTTTTGATGACCCAATGTATACTTTTGCCCCCATTTTTTTCTTCTGAAATCTCTTTGGTAATGTGGATTCATTCATACTGACTGAGTACCTGGGAAGTGCAAAGGCACTGGGGTTACAGTGGTAAGCAGGACAGACATGTTCCGTGCCTTCTGGGAGCTTACAGTCGGCCAGCTCAGATACTGCAGGCACCTCTCACTCAGCATGACCCTGAGTACACTTCTCCCTTCCACTTCTTCAAGTCACCTTCAGTGTCAATGATCAGAGTCACCCGCTGATCGATTAACAATCTTCATTCCATTTGCAAACTTAATTCCCTTTGGGCATGTAACCGTTAACATTTACTCAAGCATAGTATGAGGGATTAGGGCCCTGACATCTTTGGAGTCTGTTTTTCTGCCCACCACATACCTGCTTGCTTGAGTAGATTATTCTTACCTTCCAATTTGTGAATGACACTTGGGCTCCAAGCATGGAGTTTGTAGGACTGATAAATTATGTCAGCTTTAAATATTTTTTTAAAAAGTTTTTAATGTTTATTTATTTTTGAGAGAGAGACAGAGAGCGAGGACACAGGAGGGGCAAACACACACACACACACACACACACACACACACACACACACACACACACACACACACACACAGAATCTGAAGCTGGGTCCAGACTCTGAGCTGTCAGCACAGACCCAACGCGGGGCTCAAACTCACATACCGTGAGATCATGACCTGAACTCAACCAACTGAGCCGCCCAGGTGCCCCAAGATATATTTTTTAGCAGCTTCCCCAAATCTGTTCCTTACCCTGGCTGGTGTTGCTCACTGTCTCACAAACATGTGGCCACATGTGTATTTTCTGCGCCGACAGCACCTGTCTTTCATGAATGATGTCTTCCACTCTCTTCCAACTTCGTCTATTTAAATTCCAAGTTTCAGCTTTGATCCCACTTCTTCCGGAAATTTCCCGTGATGTGCTCTACCCTCAGTGCTCTCTGCTTTTCTGAAACCCTTTGGCTTCTTCAGCCTGCGGCAATTAATTATATGATGTTTATAAATATTTACTTACTGCTTGTGTGAGTTTTGGCAGAGAGCGTGTTGGGTTGGTTCAGAGCAGCTCTAAAATGGTTCGTTTCCCTTCAGAAGGAAAGTGTTATGCCACTATTTCAAATGCCTATCTGAAATATACTGTGGTTTTGTTTATTTCAGGGACTTGAAGATAGAAAATTTGCTACTGGATGAAGACAATAATATCAAGCTGATTGGTATGACTTTTAAAAAAATTTTTTTTAAAGTTTATTTATTTATTTATTTCGAGACAGAGATAGAGAGAGCATGAGTGGGGTAGGGGCAGAGAGAGAAGGAGAGAGAATTCCAAGCAGGCTCTGTGCTGTGTCAGTGACACAGGGCTTGAACCCACGAACTGTGAGATCATGACCTGAGCTGAATTCAAGAGTTGGCTAACTGGGCCATCCAGACATCCTCTGTATGACTTTTTTTTTATTTTTAAGCAAGATTATCCTTTTTGTGTTGTGTTGTCCATTCTCAGTTATTTACTGCTGGATTATCAACTTTTTAAAAAAATTTTTTAACATTTTTTATTTATTTCTGAGAGAGAGACAGTGTGAGAAGGGGAGGGTCAGAGAGAGAGGGAGACAAGGAATCTGAAGCAGGCTGCAGGCCCTGAGCTGTCAGCACAGAGCCCGATGTGGGGCTCGAACCCACGAACCGTGAGATCATGACCTGAGCCGAAGTTGGCCACCCAACCGACTGAGCCACCCAGGCGCCCCTGGATAATCAGCTTTGAAAAGTATCCATAGTTTATTTCTAATCCCAAACCATACTCTTGATCACCTCTTTTACCTCTAATATTTAATAGTGGTTTTGAAAATGAAAATTAATTTTAACAGTAAACACAATTAGGAAGGTAGATGTACTGTAACGTGACCATAAAAGATTTCACAGCTGCAAATAAGTATTTGTTGGTTATGTGTTCTTGGGATTATTCAGAGTTCAGCTTTGCATAAATTCAGATAGATCTGAACTTTTAGAGGGGCCATTTTTATTTGGATTAACCATAAAACTTCTTTAAGGCAGTGAAAAATAGTGTTTAGTTCAGAAGTACTACTCTTAGCTTAGCCATGGCTTAATTCACTTTCCAATGAACATAGCAGTGCTGAATAAAAGTGGGCTCCACTAACCTTTCGTTTTTATTATGATCTGTATCGAAGCCCCATTTTATAGGGGGTTGGGCAGAGAGAAACCCCCACAGAGGGGGTTTAGAAGGAAGGTAATCAGAAGGAAGTTCCAGGATAGAGTGAGTCATAATTGGTTCATAATTCAGGGTCCGTAAATGAGTTCACTCCATGACTCATTTTCTAGAAGAATTCCGTTTTTGTTTGCCCGTATGATTGCTCTTGGCAAAAGGCTCGTGGCATCATTTTTACAGCCAGATGTTAGCGCCATCATCTGTCCCGCTCTTTCTTTCTTTTTCCACCTCAAGTGCAAGTAATTTCTTCCATCTCAATGGCTTGAGAAAGGCTTTAGATTCGGAGGAAAAGAGAAGGATCAATAGAACGCTGTGAATTTAACTTTCGTACCCAAGAAGGAGATTTTGTTTGGCAAACACTGAAATCCCTTCCTAGACTCTCCAAAACATATCATTCAAATAACCACTTAGATTCTTCGGAATCACCGTTGGCTCCCCAAACCTGGTAAACAGGCAAGAGGCTGCTGGGACTCCGGACCCCTTGGCGGGGGGGTTAACCACCACTGTCAGATGTTAACGAATGAATATACGGATCGTTAGGAAACTAACCCATTTTAAAAATTCCCCCTCCCAAAGATTTTAAAGATGATATTCCTTAAAATGGACAATTCAAAGAATTAGCTCTTTATCATATTGTTTCACTGTTACACTTTAGTTGTCCTGAAGGTCAAATACAGAAGCTTTCCACAGGACAGACGCTGACATGTCTGCAGGATGACCTTCTGGTCCTCGTTTCCGGGATCTGTGGCATTAAGCAAAGGCCCGTCCTGGTGGGGGGTGAGGGAAGGATGAAAGCGGATCGTTTAGGTTGTCTGGGAGGCTGACCTGTAACTCATCTTCAGAAAATGTGGAGGCGACAGACACAGAGTTACCCTAACAGCAGCAGATTGTTTGCAAACCGGCCACGTGAAAGACAGGTGTACATTATAATAAAAGTTCAAATAACGCCCTTCTACCACGCGTCGGCTAGACCGGGGCTGGGAATTCTAGCAAGATGCCTGTCACCAGGGAGTGACCCCTGGCACTACCTATAGCTTCTTTCCTTTCCCTTTTACCTCTCTTCCCCTCTGGGCTTGCTCCCTCCCCAAGTGATTGCCCTAGATGATCGTGTATACAACTAGAAATGTGCTGTGGAATGAACAGTGTTGAAAAGCACAGCTATTTTAATTGGTTGGAAGTTTGCTCAGAAGGTTCTGGAAGAACCAATCTCCGTAAACGGGAATGTGTTTATAAGTAGCTCACAGACTGGCCGCCTAACAAACCCTCTTCGGGCGGACCTGTCTGAATAAGAGGATGTGATGGCTCACATCTGTAACCAAAACGGACATTTTAGTACCCTGAGGGCCACTGGGCATTGCCTGGAGTTCGCCAGTATCTTCATTTCATGGTATTTTCTCTATGGGTCAGTCACCAAGGTAGCAATGGCAGATGCTGGAGGGAAGGAAGGCCCAATGTCTCTTGTGTTTTCTTGCCTCCCTACGCTCCCTCCCCGCCACCCCCACCAAGTTGGGCCGTTTGGATCAAATGTTTCTATAACTATCGTTTTGCAACTTGAAAGCTCTTGAACCTTTTCTTCAAAGGACCTACCTAGTTATTTTTCAAAGATGGATTACAGCTATTTCCATTTGCCCCTAATCGTTACCCCTCTTTGAAGTAATTTGATTTAAATAAATGTACTTAAGCCACATCCTCTGCGTTTCAAATGAACTGGAGCTAGCTGGGAGAAAGATCTGATGTCATCCAGCTTTTTTTTTCTTTCCGAAAAAGCAGTCTGACATGTGACCGTTTAGGTGAAAATGGAAAAGCCCCAGCTGAGAAGGGTTTTGCGTAGCAGCGTTCATGCGGGCATTCTGAGAGATTTGTTACGGAGCCCTCAGAAAACTGAAGACAGTTCGCTTATATGTGTTTGCCAGATCTCACTGAGGCAGAGCCGTGTGACACACCAGCAGGCAGGCTTCTCTCTAGATTCTCCATTGCAATTACAAACATATGTGTAACGTTTTAATAATTAGCCTTATGCGTGTGAAAAGGACCGGTTATTTCTCTGCAATGTGTTTTATTTTGTTAAATTTAAAATTTTGTTTTTTAACATTTATTTATTTTGGAGAGACAGAGAGAGAGAGCCCTGTGGGGGAGGGGCAGAGAGAAAGGGAGACACAATACAAAGCAGGTTCCAGGCTCTGAGCTGTCAGCACAGAGCCCGATGTGGGGCTCGAACCCACGAACTTCGAGATCGTGATCTGAGCTGAAGTTGGACGCTCAACCGACTGAGCCACCCAGGTGCCCCAACTGCAATATATTTTTAAATGAATGCCTTCCAGCTAGGGTAACACTAAGTCATTTAAAATGCAGATTTTATCTCCTCCACTCCCCAGATCCTCTGACAATTTATCTTCTTGAGACTTTGCTTCAGACACAGCAAGACACTGTGTTCTCAAGCTCGCCTGGGAGCAAAGAAGGGGGCCAGTGACCTCGTCTCTTATCTCGCCCTGCCCTCTTGGTATCAAGCAGCTCTTTACAGACCTCAGTGGAGGAGTTGAGGGAATGACCTGAATGAGGCAACGGAACCCCGTTGAGATTAGACACGGAGTCTTTTGATTTCATGTCAGAAATCTAGAGATAAATTTTATGGGACTCCTAGGAGATTGGGCCACTGACGTGACTGTTTAGGAAACGCCCCTTAAAATGTTGCCCTGAATGATACAATCTTTATTCCATGGTGCTTTTTACGCATCTGTTGTTTCATTAAAATTCCTTTAGGTTGGCTTATAAACCCAGAGCACTTAAGCCGCTGTCCAATTTCAAGCACGCTACGATTTTTCCTCTTACACAAATATTCCCCCTCCCCTCCTTTTTTTCCTGTGTCCGTGAAAAAAGGCCTGAGAACAGGGGCCCTTGGATTCTCTTGCACAGGGAAGCCAGGAGCCCCGTGGCTCTAGAAGGGCGGGCTATGGGGGATCTATGGGTATGGGCTGGGCAGGGCGTGGGAAGGAAATGAGGGCCGGGTGGGGGTAGGGTGGAGGAGTAGGGAGCAAAAGGAAGTCCTGAGATCAAAAATATAATCATAAAAAACAAAAACGAAGGAAGCGTTCAGTGTGTCCACGTGCATCCCTGGCCAGAGTCTCATTCTTCATCTTCAAGCCCAAAGCCTTCAAGAAGTTTCTGAGCTCTGCCTGGCAGGGGTTCTCTTTGCGAATGCTATTTCATTATACAGCCCACGCCAGCGCCTGTCGGGAGAGTTTCTGGTGGTGCCTCTTGACCCGTGGGGTGAGTTACTTGGTGGCCTCACAGTTATTTCACGCCCCCATCCCGCGGTCCGCTTTTCCTGAGCTTTCACAACAGTCATGTGCTTTGCAGGTAGAGACACGTTTGTCAAGGAGGAAACACAGGAATGAAATTAGATAGAAGTCCTGCTGGTTGAGAAAGTACAGGGTTTTGTTTAAGACATGGAGCCCGTCTCTGGCCACTGAGCCCTGTGGGCAGCGTCTCCTGTTTGGGGAACTATAACCATAATATTTACATTGAAGTTGAAAGAGAAGCCATGATCCTTTTTTTTCCTTTCTTTTTTTGTAAATGTATTTATTTTCAGAGAGAGGGAATGTGAGTGGGGGAGGCGCAATCCCAAGCAGGCTCTTTGTTGTCAATGCAGAGCCCAGTGTGGGACTCAAACCCAGAAACCGTGAGATCACGCCCTGAGCAGAAATCAGGAGTCGGATGCCCAACCGACGGAGCCACCCAGGGGCCCCTTAGCCATGATTTTAATTCTGGGATCAGCAGAGATTGAGGAAGGATATCAGGTGAGGACAGAAGACTGGCAGCTCTGATTACCTGTCAGATGCTGTATCCTTAGGCTCAAGAAAGTAAGCACAAAACCAAGGGCTTGCTGGACCCAGCGTCGCTTTGGATTCAGTGGGCTCTTCTGTGCTTTCTCCCATTGCCTGAACCATCCACGAACAAGGCAGTGAGGTGGCTTAGTCTAGTCAGTTCTCATTGCTGTCTTCCTGGCCTTAGTCTTCCAGCCGACGTGTAACATTTTCTAAATCACTGGGTGCGTATATTTCCCCCTCTTCAAATCCCCGTAGACTGCCACAGGCATGGGGGCATTTTTAAGGGACTTGCACAAAATGAAAACATTGAGCCGAACAAGTCAACTCTAAATGGTGGGAATCGCATGTCACCCGGGGTGACTCTGACCCCAGCCAGAGAAAATGGATCTTCCTTCAGCTTTTCCCCACGTGGACCCCTGGGAAGCCAGATTGCTGCCTCCACGGCCTCAGCTCCTCGCTTCCCGCCTCAGTCCTAGAAAGCAAAGCCTCTCTTTTTCCTGGATGACTCACTTCCGAGGTTTGATGAAAATCTGTTTTGGTTCAGCATACTTGCAGCTCTAGCCGGATTTTACAGTGAGGCCCGCTGTAAACTGTTTCCAGTCTGGAGGCCCACATCCCGAGATTGTGGTCGGCAGCTGCTGGTTTTCCTTTGGGAGGCTAATCGACGTGCCCGCCTGAGAGCATGTTTCCTTTCCTGCCGCCCTCCAGATTTTGTTTGTTTTTTTGTGTGTGTGTTTTGTATTTTTCTTCTTTTTCACAGTTTTCTCACCCGGAGCTGGTTTTGTCTTCCTCTCTTTGCAGATTTTGGTTTGAGCAACTGTGCAGGGATCCTGGGCCACTCGGACCCATTCAGCACACAGTGTGGTAGTCCTGCTTACGCCGCGCCCGAACTTCTTGCCAGGAAGAAATATGGCCCCAAGATCGATGTCTGGTCCATGTGAGTTACAGAGCTTATACAAGGGGATGTCTTCACTCTCTGTTTCTTATAAAATAAGCTTTGAGTGTTTGATGAGAAGGTGTTATATTACAGGCTCTCAGATAGACTTGGCGGGGAGGGCCCAGCTTTCCACCTCTGTTCCTTCTGGTCTGTTCTCCATAGACCACCGGAGAGGCTTTTACCAAAATCCAGTCCGTTGCTAGGGTGACCAGAAAACCAAGTCCCGAACTCACAGGACTCACGATCTGGTTTTATGAGTCACTCGTATCCTTCCCCTGCTTCAGATCGGCCCTTAGTTTTCCATCAGCACCAGAAGGAAACAGCCCCGTGCCTGGACCACACTCCCGCCTTTCCCCACCCTCTGCGCACGATCCTTCAGGGACGCTGGCCTCCGTTTCATCTGTCCCACCTCTGGCTTTTGCACTTGCTGTTTCCTTTGCCTGGAGTATCATTTCCTGGCTCTTCAAATGGCCTGTCCATTCGCACGTTCCAGCTTTGACCCACTGTCACCACGCCATAGACCATGTCTGAGTGCCCTATCAGGAGGTCCCCTAAGCCTCTGTCTCTTCACCCTCGCAAATCCCGCTCACCCATCCCAACCTGTCATTATTGTTTGTTAATGCATTTATTGTCTGTCTCCCCGGTTGGGAAGGACGCTGCGTGGAGATGGGGATCTTACTGGTCGCTGATGCCAGTGTCTCACACGGTGTGGGCCACCGGGGCGAAGTCAGTTGTCATTGGAGGGAGGAGTCATGGGTTGCTGCAGGGCCTCTGGTTGCTGAATCCAGGTCCCCTGGGGTCCTCACGCCGGACGAGCCTCTCGTCATCATGTGTGAAGGGTCCAGGGATCCATACAGGGTGCCAGAATCTGGGGTGGGGACTAAATCCCTTGCCAAGAGGAGATGGGCTCTAGACAAAGAGTGGGCTCCTGATTAAGACGGAAGCTGGAGAGGAGAGGAGCTAATCTGAAGCAAGGATGGCTGGATCCTATCCATTTCTGGACATCTCCTACTCCTCTCCACCCTCGCTGTGCTTTGCTTGTCCAGATTGGGAAAGAGCTAATGTGTGCTGCGTGCCTGGTGTATGGTAGGCACCGTGCTATTTTATCTTCATGCTAACCCAGTGAAACTGCTACTCTATATTATCCCCATTTTATGGAAGAAGCAGCCAGTCACAAGAGAGATTAATAAAATTTTTTAGGGTCACAGGGTTACTAAGTGGTGGAGCTGAGATTTGAACCAGGTGGACCCCAGGGTCTCAAGATAAAGTACTGAATCCTGAACATGACCCCATTGCCTCATTGGAAGCCATTCTCTCTCTCTCTCTCTCTCTCTCTCTTTCTCTCTCTTTCTCTCTCTCTCTCTCTGTCTCCCCATCTATTCTCTAGCTAACTCCACATCATTTCCTGTTCTTGTGTGCACTGTTCCTTCAACCAGGAATTCTTCTTTCTGGTCCTGTTCTCATTTTCTTTCCCTCTTCTTTTTTGGGGTACCACTTCCCCTGGGCAGCCCTCCCGGCCTCTCTCAGGCTGGCTTGGAGCCTCTGGTGTCTATGGGTTTCCTGCTCCCTGTTTCCCTGGTGCTCATCCTGCAGTCACAGCCCACCTACCGGAACTGGCTGCCCTGTGGGCTGATGGCCCAGAGCCCAGGCCAGGGAAAGGAAGGAAAGGAAGGAGGGTAAGGGAGGGAGGGATGGGCATTTCATCCTGGAGAACAGAAGCTACAGGGTCAGGGGCAAACGGAAGAATGTGACCCAGTACAAGATTCTAGAAGTAAAGGCAGTTCAGGAGGCTCCAGTTGGAGGTGTGGGGAACCAGAGCCTGGCATGAGATTCTCAGGACAGCAGAATCCCCTGGACTCTGGGCACAGCTCATCACAAGGCAGTGGGGGGGTCGCTTCCAATCCTGGATGGGCCAAGGGCTCCAAGTTCATATGACCCGGACAGAGAGAGGCCCGGTGGTGAGTGTGGAGGCAGTGGGCATGGACTTTGCACTCAGGGCTTTTCACGCTGAAGCTCCTGGTTACTTTCCTGACCTTTCAAAAGGAGATGTGAGCAGGGCTGTAGACGGAGAGCGTGCCATATGCTTATGACCCCCTGTGGGGGGGGCGGGGTGGGGGCTGCCAGCGGGGTGGGAATGGGGGCGGGAAACCCTGGCAGAGGAAGCCTTCTCTTCGAGGTACACTGGGTCATTTGACCACCATTGCAATGTCACAGACTCTCTATTCTGTGCCCAGAATAAAGGGCCTCAGAATCCTTCTCATCATGGCTGTCAGGACTCACTGCCAGTGAATCAGAGTCTGCACTTGAGATGGAATCCATTCTTGGTCCCTTTAGTGCTTAAGAATATTCACACGCATCTGGAACATACTCTGCCCTCGGTAAATATTTATGAATGGATGAGTATACATGTGTGAGTCTGTAATCACTTTCTCTCCTCAGTAGGTAGGGAACTCACTTACGCTAAATTGATCATTGTACAAGGCATGGGTTGTGTACCTGCACGATAAAGGGTGTGCAGAATAGGGAGCCAGAAAGACCAGGAAGTTCTGAGGCATCATGACCAACGGGGAAGAGAAGCCGGCGGTTGGGGAGCAGGTGACAGTTTACGCCCGGTGTCCTGCTCTCCCGGAGACTGAAGGAGAAGAGTCATCACGAGTTGTCATGGCGACGAGGCTCAGCCTTTGAAGAGGGACCTTTCTACTCCATGCCTGGGGAAGCCGGCGGCTCCTCACAGTCCAGAAGCGTCAGTAGAAGGAGGGAGGCTGGAGAACTGTCAGAGCAGGAGGGGAGCTCCCTGGCCCACGTCGCCTGCACAGGACGTCTTGTCCCTTCGCGCTGACCGTAGGCTGGGAACAAATCATGTCTCCTGTCTGGGGAAATCCCAGGGGGGCTGAAAAGCATCTGCTGCAAAGGGCAGCCCTGTGTGAGGTCAAGTGTAAGCTCAGACTCTGTTCCTGCCCCTCCTACCACGTCCCTTGACCTGGGAAAGGAATCCACCTGTAGTGACCACGGGTGCTGTTTCTCAGTCTCGGGACCCCATGATTAGGGTCTAGGGACCTGGTCTGCTTCCACCTGTTTCGGGTCCCTATCCATCAGCCGGAAGCAGTGACTCTACTCGGAAACAATGGTGGCATCAGAGGAAGGAATGGAGGGGATGCTAGGAGGGAGGGAGGTGACCTAGAGCACTCCCTGCCCTCCTCCACCCTGGCTGCATCGGGGGTGGACTGTCTGGAGCAGCTGGACGTTTCTGTGCTAACCTCACCTTAGTTGCTTTCCCCGCCACCCTCCAAGAAGGTGATATGCAGCTTAAGGTCTCCTGAAAAGCTCTAATCAGGCCTCGTTCTTAGTTCTGGTGCCATAGAGTGACGTCTGGGAAAGTCCTTGATAAACAGTAATGTACCCCGTGGATGCGTCTTTGAGTCGCTTGCGGCACAGCTCTGGAGGCCGACGTGGGGTCTCTACATAGACCAGCACCTAGGACCAGCAGCTGTGAGCTCATGAGTCCGTGTTTCAGTGCTCTGTGGTGGGGAGCTGAGGTGGAGACTCTCACCCTTGTTTAGCCACGAAGAACCACATTTTATTATTATTTTTAATATACGTTTATTTTTGAGAGAGACAGAACACGAGTTGGGGAGGGGCAGAGAGAGAGAGAGGGAGGCACAGAATCCAAAGTAGGCTCCGGGCTCTGAGCTGTCAGAACCCCAACGCGGGGTTCGAACTCGCATACTGTGAGATCGTGACCTGAGCCGAAGTTGGCTGCTTAGCTGACTGAGCCACCCAGGCTCCCCCATGTTTTATTCTTAAAAACGAGGTTTCCCCAGAGCAAGTCTGGGATGGCTGACCCTGGGACATTCTCTAGGGGTGGAGACCACATGACACAAGCCTCATTCATAGGGATGGCATAAGTTAGATCCCTTTTAGAAGCTGCTGATAAAGCTTAAAAAACAAAAAGGAAGTTATGTGAGCAACATAGAGCTTACCAGAAATTTGTTCATTTGGCAAATATCTGTTGAGCCAGGCACTGTGCCAAATTCTGAGTGCGCAGGGGTGAGTAAAATGGCCTTGGTCAGTCCCTCCTCATACAAGGATTATTATTATTAACGCTCATGTCCCTCCAACTGAGTGACAAGCAGTATTCCGAGGGCTTTGCAAGTGTGAGCTCATCTTACCTGTCTAACAATCCTTCTGGGGAATGCTCTCTATCCCACTTTACAGATGAGGAAATTGAGGCATGAAGTCTTAGGCACTTGACCAAGTAGCCCTGCCAAAGGTATAGAGCCAGGATTTGACTGAGGTAGCTTGACTCTAGAGTTTGCCTTAAATCGTCACCCTCTACTGCTTCTGCTTCTATGTTGTGCTTCTTATTGTGGAGTTTACATTCTAGTGGGGCAGACAGACAGTTTTTACAAAAGCTATAAGCTGGGTGTGGTAACTGCTATGGAGAAGTGGGTGGGAGGTAGCGAATGAGATGGGGGTGGCCTCTAGCCCAGGAAACCTCAAAGCTAAATCCCTAAGATGAGAAGGGCTGAACTCTGGAGAGAAGGAGGCGTTAGGGAGGAAGGTCCTGGTCACAGGGAACAGGATGTGGGAAGGGCATGGGGTGGGGAAGTGTGGGAAAGAGTTTGGGTTTTGCCGTAAAGGAGTGAGAGACCACAGGAAAATTCTAAGCAGGTGGGTAACCAAATGGCACAGATTGAATTGTGCTCCCCTCCCAAAAGATATGCTGGAGTCCTAACCCCCAGTGTGTCAGAAGGTGATGTTATTTGGAGAGAAGGTCTTTATAGACATAATCAAGTGAAAACGATGTCGTGAAATCCAGTATGGCAGACGTCTTTATAATGGGGGGAAATTTGCACACAGAGAGACATAGGGAGAATGCCATGTGAGGCTGAAGGCAGAGACCATAGTGATGCATCTACGAGCCAAGGAACACCAGACTGCCAACCGCCTTCGGAAGCTCCAGGAGCAGCATGGAGTGGATCTACCCTCACAGCCCTGAGAAAGAACCAGCCTTGCTGACACTCTCATCTTCCAGACTTTGAGCTTCCAGAACTGTGAGAACATCAATTTCTGTTGCTTAAGCTCTGAAATCTCAGACAAGGTCAAAAGTAAACTGAAGAGTAAAAAACTCACCACTCCAGATCCAAGAGCCATTCTCCTTCCCAGTAAGGAAGAATCTCTTTTCTGAATCAAGTTCACTAATAGACAAATCAGGTAGACTAACCGAATTCTGGGTCATCCCTGACCCCACAGAGTGTCAGCCTCCCTCAGCCTCCCAGCAGAGAGCACCATATGGTTTGACTGTGAAGCCAAATCCTCAATCGTTGTTGTTACTTGTAGGTAATATGTTACTGGTTGCATGAAAACCAGAAACAAAGAAAACCACAAAATCTACAGAATTTCATTCCCTCCATGGTGGATGATGTCCCCAGGAGTAAGAGGCAAGCCCTAGTGCATAAGCACTTTTCAAGAAGCTTCTGTGTCGCATTTACTAACCTTTCATTGGGCAAAGTAGGCTGCATGGCCAACCCAGAATCAAGAGGAGAGAGAGATTTCACCGTGTTTGGGAGAGTGGCAGGGAATTTGTGGGCTTTGTTTTGTTTTTGTCTTTTTTTGCAATCCAACACACTTATGTGCTGCTACAGACTGAACTGTATCTCCCCCTAAATCTGTATGTTGAAGCCCTAATTCGTTAATGTGATGAAATTGAAAGTGGAGCCTTTGAGAGGTCATGAGGGTAGAGCCCGCATAACTGGGTTAAGTGTGCTCATAAAGAGAAACTCCAGAGAGCTTATTGCTCTTCTACAGTGAGAACAAAACCTGAAAACCTGGGAAGAGAGGACACCACACTCTGGCCATGCCAACACCCCGGTCTCAGACTCCGGGCTCTAGAACTGCGAGAAAATGATTGTCTGTTGGTTGAGCCACCTCATCTGTGGTATTTTGTCATGGTGGCCTGAGCTGACTAAGACACCTACTTACCTGTGAACAATGTGTCAGGGGGCACAGTGCAGAGAACAGAGGGCTGCCTCGCTGGGTTAGTTCAAGAAGGCATCAGAGGAGGGTTGAATCTGCTCCTTAGGCATAAGGTAGAGTTTGCCAGGTGGAGGAGAGGAGAGGAAGCTTTCCCGGCAGAGGGAGTAGCATATGCAGAGGCTGGAAGGTATGAAAACCTGATCGCTATCATTATGGATCCTGGAGAAGATGAAAAACTTCCGAGCCATCTTTAAGAGGTTAATTTTCCACTGCTTTGGGGTGTCGTGCCTGAGATACTGGTTAAGTTTCTGTTTGCCCACGACTTCGCTGGCAGAATGGGAAACGGAAAACCCGAAGACAATTTAAAAGGCTGTTTAAGAAAGTAAAGATGGAACCAATTTTCTTTCTGGGTCAGACACTGTTATTGTAAAACATCCCTTTTTAATCGCTCTGAAACAACAGAATGACAAGTTCACTTCCAAAATCAAAAGCAAACTTCTGTCTTCAGAGGTTTGGACCTTGATGGGTGGATGGGGCCTTTCTCCAAGACTTCTGGGACTGACTACGGAAGAAAACCAGCTTGCCGCTCAAGGACACCTTGAGAAGGAAAGCTATTCTGACAAACGGGGCCCTCAGGACTCTCCTCCCCAGGAGTGAATCAGGAATTACCAGTGTCAGTGGGAAATGGTACACGCTGTCCTGGATCCCTTCCATTATTTTCAGTGGTCTTCATTTTCCTTCTTTTTTTCTTTCTTCTTCTTTTTTATTTTTATTTATTTATTTTTTAAATATTTTTATTTATTTCTAGGAGAAAGAGAGACAGCGTGAGCAGGGGAGGGTCAGAGAGAGAGGGAGTCACAGACTCCGAAACAGGCTCCAGGCTCTGAGCTGGCAGTCAGCACAGAGCCCGACGCGGGGCTTGAACCCATGAACCGCGAGATCATGACCTAAGCGAAAGTCAGACGCTTAACCGACTAAGCCACCCAGGCGCCCCTTCTTTTTTAAATAGCTTATTGTCAACTTGGTTTCCATATAACACCCAGTGCTCATCCCCACAAGTGCCCTCCTCCATGCCCATCACCCCCCTTCCCCTCATCCCCACTCCCGTCAGCCCTCGGTTTGTTCTCAGCATTCAAGAGTCTCTCATGGTTTGCCTCCCTTCCCCTCCCCAATTATTTTTCCCCTTCTTCTCCCCCATGGTCTTTCATTAAGTTCTTATGCTGAGTGAAATAAGTCAGGCAGAGAAGGACAGATACCATATGTTTGCACATATAGGAGCATTAGGAGGAACTTAAATCAGAGGTCTTCATTTTCATATATGAATATCTCTCAAACCATCCGCTTCTTACCTTTAATCAAGATGATGGGAATATCTCGATCTCCAGTGAACTTTGAAATTTTAGACACAAAACCAAAAATGTTCATTCATTCTGCGGTGTGAACCTTTTGTAGCTAATTGACTTTTCCTCAGAGTGGTATATATGACAATTAAAAAAAGACAACTAATGCAGATGTGCTTTTTAAATGAAAAGAAGAAAAACTTTATTTTCAGAATGTTTACCGTGCTCTTTGGAGAACTTTGGTGAATCTCTAAGAGTAAGGAAAATGGAAACAGAGTCCTAACCCCAAAGCGTTGGAAATGCCAGATTGTTTCAACCAAAGCTCCTCTTTGCTCTCCTGGGGGGTGCCTGAGGTGGATGAAACATTTGTGTGAAGACCTGGTGCCTCATGGAAGGTTGTGCACAACCCACCCAGGCCACCATCCCACTCTCAGTGAATCTCTTTTCACTTAGTGGGAAAAAAAATCTCTCTCCCAAATGCTGTCCCTTTGGGTAGACAAGTTGGCTGAGGGGAGCCATCTTGTTTCCAGCCTTCCTAACCCCATATAGACCTAGGCATTCAACCCTTAGATTTTGTGTTGTGAAAGTACCACCAGACTCCATCAGGTATGGCCCCAGTGGTCAAATATGGAAATTAGCATTTTCTCTCCATGTATACCTCCTCAAAATGGCAGGCGAAGGATTCGGAAACAGGAGACCTGTGGCTTCTTTTAGGTAGCTTAGGGCTTTTGACTTAATGGAGAAATTTCCTTTAGCCTCAAAGTTTTCAGTTATAAAATCTAAGACTTTTTTTTTTTTTGTAGCTAGCCTATGGATTTAAAATAGAAGTGGGGGAGGGGCACCTGGATGGCTTAGTCGGGTGTCCAGCTTCAGTTCACGTCATGATACTGAGGTTCAGGAGTTCAAGCCCCATATTGGGCTCACTGCTGTCAGCACAGAGCCTGCTTCAGATCCTCTGTCCCCCTCTGTCCGTCTCTCCCCCACTTGCTCTCTCAAAAATAAAATAAAAAACATTAAAAGACTTTTATGAACCAGAAGAGGGGAAAGAGGAAAGGAAAAGGAAGAAAAAGTCTTGAAATCCAGAAGGTAATTTCTTGTGGAACACAGGCCATTTAATGGAACAGTCATGAGGTTTGAAATGTTCCAAATGGACAGATCTGTTCCCACTCTATTTTTAAGACTTTAAATAGGAAATTGTATTGAAAGTTGATACTGAAAAACGGAAAGCTGTTGCTTTTAGGCAGAGAGTCATTCTTTTTTAAAGTCAAAAAACATTTCTTAAAGTTTATTTACCTACTTCGAGAGAGAGAAGGGGAGAGAGAGAAAGTGCGCGTGCACAGGAGCAGGGGAGAGGCAGAGGGAAAGAGAACCCTAAGCAGGCTCCGCTGACAGCATGGAGCCCGACGTGGGGCTCGATCCCACCACCTGTGAGATCATGACCTGAGTGGAAATTGAGAGCCAGACGCCTAACTGACTGAGCCGCCCAGGTGGCCCGTGGCAAAGAGTTACTTTTAATTTTTTAGAGGCAGTTCCTTTCCTGAAGAATCACACAGAAGCAAGGTGTGTCAGCTGAAGATTCTCCGAGCTTCACTCTGGCCTAAACGGGGCAGTTCCCAGGAATGCTGCCCACTAGCCCTGTAAGAACAGTAGCCGGACCCCCCCATGGACCAGCACAGCTCTGTCACTTGCTCTGTCCCTTGTGTCTTGTTAGACGTGCTGATTGACTTCTCCAGGGAGCCGTGACTCTGTCTCTCCTCCTTCGGAAGATAGGTGACAATCCAGCTTTTCCTCCAGGGAGAATCTCATTATCCAACTGAAGATGCGGACCACCGCTGGGCTCCCGACTTAGTCCCCCAAATTCCATATTTATAGGTCATGGGGTCCCATCCCCGAAGCTAGCTGTTCTTCATTCACTTTATCCTGCTCTTATGACTCCACACTGGCCAGGACCTTTGGGTTTTCTGTCACCCAGTAATGACTCAGCCTTGCTGCTTTCTGTTCGGAAAAACCCAGATTGTGCTTGTTTGTTGTGTCCTTCATTCCCGTCTCTCCTCCTTCTCTTCCCTTAAAACCATTTGTGATGCTGCGGGGGCCTCCATGTCTGCCACGGAGAGGTTAGAAAGCCCCTGGACCATATTTCAAAAGACACGTCAGGAAATTCTGAGCATTGTCTGAAGCCTCCTACTAATTCTACGGGATTACAGAGGTTTATAAACTGCATTCCACATTTTTCCCTTGGTATTCTCACATGCTTCCCAAATGTCAAAGGGATGAGATTTCTCTTTATCCCGATATTAAACATGTATGAAAACTCAGGGGGAGAGGAATGAAAATGCTCAGTCCGGTTTCCTTTTTAAAATCTCTGGGGACTGGAAGCCTCTTACTGTAGATTTCCATTATTATTTGGCAGTGGGACACAAATAGAAATGTAGCTCCGTACCTGTTGTTTTTAAAAGTTTTGTGATGGGGGGGCGCCTGGGTGGCTTAGTCGGTTAAGCGTCTGACTTTCACTTAGGTCATGATCTCGCGGTTCGTGGGTTCAAGCCCCGCGTCGGGCTCTGTGCTGACTGTCAGCTCGGAGCCTGGAGCCTGTTTTGGAGTCTGTGACTGCCTCTCTCTCTGACCCTCCCCTGCTCACGCTGTCTCTCTCTCTCTCTCCTAGAAATAAATAAAACATTAAAAAAAAAAGTTTTGTGATGAAACAACAGGTCACATTCATCAGGCGCTGAATCTGTGCCCGGCCTAGCATCCAGTACTTTCTGTGGCTTCATTCATTTGCCCCGCATACAGCCTGAGCGGCAGGTGCCGTTGTTCCCCTCGGTGTGTGGATGAGAGAGCGGGGTCCTCTTTAAGGACTTGTGACTGTTCTTGTTGATGATACCCTTCGCCAACCAAAATGAAATCCTGTAGCCAGTTTGGTAAAATAGTGGGTTGTTATCAAAACCATTTGCTCTGTTCTGCTGGGACTACTCTTTGCAGGCGCACCGGCACTATGTTTAAAACAAACACTCACCTTGATCTGTGGTCCCAGCCAGATAGTGGAGAAAGGCGCTGACCAAAGTGTCATCCTTTGAAGCCTGTTGGTGGCAAGAAGATGTCTCAAAGACTCCTCGAAGAAAGAAACTATCATAAGGGTCTTAGAGTTGGGGCTCTGGTTTCATGCTACATATTACAATTCACCAAACTTTTCAGTTGGATTCCCCTCCATCACCGTAGCATCTTACCTTCTGTAGCATTCTGCACTCTTTTATGCACTGCACCTGGTGACAGGAGGCTGTGTCCCCTAAAGACAAAGGGAAATATAAAAGATCGTAGGGCAGTGGTCTTCAAACAAGTGTTGCACACTCTTCTTGTAAAGGAAGAACATTCTTGGTAACCTCCTGGTGTTGACTCAAGTTATTTTTATTTAAATTGTGCCTAGTGTACGTGAATGTAAAATTAAACTCCTTTTAGGGGCGCCTGGGTGGCTTAGTCAGTTAAGTATCCGACTTTCGCTTAGGTCATGATCTCATGGTTCGTGGGTTCGAGTCCCGCGTCGGGCTCTGTGCTGACTGCCAGCTCAGAGCCTGGAGCCTGTTTCAGAGTCTGTGTCTCCCTCTCTCTCTGACCCTCCCCTGCTCACGCTGTCGCGCTCTCTCTCTCTCTCTCTCTCTCTCTCCTAGAAATAAAAATAAAAATATTAAAAAAAAATTAAACTCCTTTTATTTTTTTATTTTATTGTCCTGTACGAACAAAACCCCAAAACTAATTTCCAAAGTTAAATATAACCAAGACTAAATGAATGCCAAAAGTATTAAAATCAGCGGCATTAGTCAGGTGCTGTGGCTACTGCTTTGCGAGAACTGAACTGTGTCTCGCCGTCTGGGTGTAATTCTTGCCGGGCACGGGCTCCGAGCTGGTCAGCGCATTGTCGTGTGATGACCCAATGCTCCCGCTGTTTTCACCTTCCAGTGGCTTTCAGATCTGACGGTGCATCCGAAGCACCTGGAAGGCTTGGGGAAACCCAGATTGTGAGGCACCACCCCCAGAGTTTCTGATCCTGTGAGTCTGGGGTGGAGCCCAAGAATTTGCAGATCCAACATTTCCAGGTGATGCTGCTCTCCTGCCAGGTAACGCGCTTTGGCAATCACCCCGAAGCCCACTTCTGTTCTCTTCTCGTTAGCCTGTGGCAGTGAAAGCAATATATTTTGGCAAAGATGGTGTGTTGGTAAACACAAATGCAAAAGAAAGCGCTGAAATCAAGTGAATACTTGGTTGTATGGTTGAAATCTGGCATGTACTTGGTTAGATGGTGGCCATCCAATGGCCCGGGTTAAGGTTTGCAGGATGTTTTAGTAAATCACTAAAAGAAAATAAAAAAAGAACTGCCGAGCCCCTGAGGATATGTCCTTTGTACCTCAGTCTGAGAAACAGTGCGTGGTTGGGTATTAGAAAACATTTACCTATGGGAACAAATGATATTGTGTAAGTACCTGGCTCTTCAGCTTTAGGTATGAACCTTAGACCAAGACAGAGACGCAGAGAAGCGAGCAAGGACAGAGAAGACGGGTCTGGTCCCTTAACCTGAGTGTAGAAGACAGGGACCACGACTTTGGCCTGGGAAGCCTTCCTTGTGCCTAGAGCTGCCCTGAATGGAATGAGCTGCATTGAGGGGGTTGGAAGGAAAGACTTCTCTCTCTTTTTTTTTTTTTTACAAATAGTTTATTGTCAAGTTGGTTTCCATATAACACCCAGTGCTCATCCCCACAAGTGCCCTCCTCCATGCCCATCCCTCCTCCCCCCCACATCCATCAGTCCTCAGTTTGTTTCTCAGCATTCAAGAGTCTCTCATGGTTTGCCTCTCTCCCTCTCCCCCACCATTTACCCCCTTCTTTTCCCCCACGGTCCTCCGTTAAGTTCCTCCTAATCCTCCTATACGTGCGAACATATGGTATCTGTCCTTCTCTGTCTGACTTATTTCGCTCAGCATAACACCCTCAAGTTCCAACCACGTCACTACACATGGCCAGATTTCATTCTTTCTCATTGCCATGTAGTATTCCATCATATAGATAAACCACATCTTCTTGATCCATTCGTCCGTTGATGGACACTTAGGCTCAGAAAGACTTGTCTTGAAAGTTGCCCAGAGGCCTCCAATAACAACTTTGTGGATGTTTTGGGGGGTGTGTGTGTGGGGAGTTCCCATTTACAAAAGCCACGCGTCCAAGACCCCTTTGGATGCAGAAATTCTACAACTGGCAGGGGTTTGGTGGACTCCTTAGTTTTCTCTCTTATTGGCCTCCAAGAATCCTCCAGGTTGGGTTGTTCTGCTGTCTCTCAAACGGATCCACAGGGCAGCGTTGTGTGGTAGGTCCCCCCCCCCCCCCCCCAGCTTCCTCAGTCCTGACACTCGTTCCACCATTCTTCTCAATTTCCAGATTTGTGGCTTGGCACATCTCCTTGAGAGATCTCGTGTTCATCAGCCTTTCTCTCTGGGGCCCCCCATTCCTCCCAACCCGACCCCACCAGCAGTGTGCTGACTTACTGCCCCAGGCTCCTGCTCCCCGTCTTGAGCCCCTTATATCCACTTGATACCAGCCGACCCCTCCCCCGGTTATGAGGCTGGGGGACTTTAACTCACCTGACATCCAGGCTCGTCCTGGGGAACATGTGCCACCAAACACATAGGGAGACGCCATACATGGCTCTGTGGGTGCTTCATTCTTGTCTCCATTTCTTGTGCCCAATTTATTGTCCCCGTCCCAAAGGCACATAAACTCACACACAGATACCCACCACTCCCCCATGCAGGCCACCTGCCGTCAAGTACTTAGTATAGACTTCTTCCTCCCTTAATTGAACCCTCTGTGGTCAGAAGAAGCAGCAGCGTTCATTTCCTCCCCTCCCCCGCATTCATTGCTACTTGAAAGGGTTGTGCTTAGTTATTTGGTTACTTGTTGACGGTCCAAGTCAACAATTCAAGATGGCAGAGCTTTGTCTGGTTGACCCCCTCCCGGCATCTGTACCACTGCCTGGGTTGGGGAGCCTGCCAGCAAATGTTTGTGGACAGATGCTTACAAATGTGTCTGTGTCACTCTGCTGTGAGTTACAGGGCAGGAGCCAGTCTTAGCGTTATGTCTGCAACTTGAGAGTGATTTCTAGCTGGAGCCCGTGGGCTCTGTACCTGTCGTGATCTGGGGCCCTGTAATTCAGGGGCACCTCCGTAGAACTGGTCCCCGAGGGTTTTAATTTCAGTCAGTCTCACTGGATTTGTTTTGACTGGAAATCCCATTGCGTGTTTTTAAAACATATTCCCTTGGGCACTTTTGAACACTTGAGACCTCTTGGCAGACGGGCATTTCATCCCCATCAGGAAATCTCATCAAAATGATATTAGGTTTGCACATCAGGCAAATAAAAGTCCTCCAGGAAGATGTCACTGGATTGGCTGCGGATATAAGCAGTTAAGCCCATTTAGAAGGTATTTCAACCACATCTGACAGAGTGGGCGGCGGTGGCGTGGCAGAATCTCACAATGAACAATGACATAAAAAGTCAGAGCGGGAAGGAGACACCTCTCCCTCCCCCAGCACTACCCACCCCCCCCACCCCCCCACCCCCCCACCCCCGAGGGAATTCTCTAGTTACAAGTCCAAACAGAATTCAAGGGAATAGCAACAGGCCAGTTTGGGGTATGAGATTTTTATTTCAAAGGGCTGCAAAGTAACCAGGCCTGCTGGCTAGGCTGTGACTTGCCTTCTGTGGCAGGGTCTTGCCCTGTATTTTTTTTGTCTGGCCGCCTCTGGACTGCACCTTGTAAGCCATCCTTGGAAAACCACATAATGGCAAGACGACTTCCATTCAAGGTTCCTAGCATGCTCCTGGTATTTTTTGCATTCTTTGGTCTGGATTTCCTTCCTTCTGGAAGGAAACATGGTTTCCCTTCCTTAGAGGGTAGCTTTTGAAGTTCGGTAGACTCCTTTGATCACCATAGGCCATTGTCCAAGTCTACAAGCAAGCTTTTACCCATGCCTTTCACTTTTGCTGCTTCGGTGTGGTGCTGAGTTTTCTAGAAAGAGGGCCTCTTGAGGTCAGTGTGCAGGGCACAGGGCTGAAGGTTTGCCAAACCTGTGCCCTATCTGTCTTCCCTTCCCTGAGGGGTGGGGGAGGCCTCATTCTGGTCTCATGCTTTGGTGTCTCTCTTTCCAGAGGCGTGAACATGTATGCCATGTTGACTGGGACCCTGCCTTTCACGGTGGAGCCTTTTAGCCTGAGGGCTTTGTACCAGAAGATGGTGGACAAGGAAATGAACCCCCTCCCCACCCAGCTCTCCACAGGTAATGCGCCCGCCGCCCTTGGGTTCCTGGTTTCGGGACTTGGTCGCCTACCAGGGTTGGTCCATCTGTGAAGTAGTATGTTTTGCAGAAGTAATATTAGGCCTTTTCCTAGGATTAAGCCGTGACTCCAGGGTGGTTGAGTTTCCCATCGCTAAGCAACCCTTCATCTCACCTCAGTCCCTTTCTTCTCCATTATAATTCTGAACACCTAACTTCCTTCTTCCTCCTTCTGCACAAAACCCACATTTCGAAGGATCTTGGAAAAAGAAATGCAGTCTTGTTTTGAAACGCACCATATTGTAATGTTGACTTTGAAAAAAGCTTTTATAATCACATTTCAGTTGTGTTTTCCTTAGTCAATTAGCTGTAAAGAAATATTAGATTCATTCAAGTATGGTCTGTGGTTTGTCTTGCTATTTGAGAGTTTGAGCCTGTTCAAAAGCGTTTAAATATATATAGTTTCAGTAACTTGATTAGACTGAATCATCAGGTGTGTTTGGAAAGTATTCTCAAACTTAAGGTGGTTCACATTTCAGTAAACAGGTCGTATTAAGATTTGGCTTCAGATCCTGTAAATTAGCACAATTTCTTCTTTTGTTTGGGTCACAATTCACGTCAAGTTCCTGGCTTCAGGTTGGCCTTGGTAGTTATTTAATTGGCTCCGTAGAATAAACTCAGCTTCACTGAGATAAGGCATGTGACCAGAAAAAAAAAAATCATTTAATTTCAACTTATGATACATGCTTAAAATACAGCATTTAATTTTACTACTATTATGCATTTTTCTCTTGAGTTTATAAAACATCCATGAAGCCGACCTTGAATTTATGTTTGCCAAATGGAATCCAAGCTAAAATGCATTCTTTTTCTAAAAAAAAAAAGTTTATTTATTTATTTATTCATTTTGAGAGAGAAAGAGAGCTCATGAACAGGAGAGGGGCAGAGAGAGAGAGAGAGAGAGAGATTCCCAAGCAGGCTCCATGCTGTCAGCACAGAGCCTCATGAGGGGCTTAAACCTGTGAACTGTGAGATCATGACCTGGGCCGAAATCAAGAGTTGGGTGCTTAACCACCTGAGCCAACCAGGTGCCCCATGAAATGCATTCTTGCATATAATGATCTAATTTGGTCTGTACTTTCATCTTTGCTAGGGAGGGTAGACTCTCTTGTGCCCTCCTGCCTAGAAAAGGCAGGCAGGGCTCACGTTGAATCCCAGTGAGATCCTGAGGGGCTGGAGAACTGCTTCTAATTGTTTTAGTCAGGGTGAGCCAGGTTATGCCACAGTAAGAAATAGCCCCCAGATCTCAGTGGCTTAAGACAACAAAGACTTCTTTTTCATTCATACCACGTGATCTGTTGAGAGTTGACTCAAGAGTTGAGGGATTCTGCCCATCCTCATCAGTCAGGGTCCCAGACTGATGGAGCAGCCACCATTTCAAACATACCTGGTCCACGTGGAGGAAGAGAGAAATCTAGAACACCTCTCATCAGCAGTTAAGTCTCCCACCAGTGTTCTGCTCACAACTCCTAACTTTCTGAAGCATGTCACATGGCTTTACCTAACTAAAGCCAATGGGGAAATACAACCCTACTATGTTTCTAGAAGGCAGAAACCCAGAAACATCTGTGGAACGGCATGAGTGTGAGCCACAGGCTGGGGGAGGAGGAGCAGATGGTCCGGCCTGTGATCGTCCTCTCGGTGGGCTACTCAGCAAGGCAAGGCCAGTCAATGAGCAGCCCAGGAATTCATTCTTAACCAGCATTGTTTTAACCCCAGTCATATTATCCAGACTCAGCAGGCTGGCCTCTGACTGTTTGCTGATAGTGAAAATTAACTTTACCTTAAAGAAGTAGAAGCCACACCCCTGAAGATGTTTAAAAACTAGTCCAGAGGAAATTCCAAAGAAGACATAATGGAAATGTTCTGCATGATCATCCCTGGGGTTAGCTCCTGCTCTGAGCACACAGCTCTGACTTTGGCCTGAAGCTCTCTGTGCCTTTTAAAGATCTTCGCATTCCTACAGGACTCTGTTGTCTTGGCTTGTCAAGCACGAACAAGCAAGAACTGCATTTCTCTATTTGATTTTCCAATTAGGGAATCTGGACTCCTCCCAGATTTTTTTTTTTTTTAAATATTGGGATAGAGAAGAATTTCTCCTCGACCAGGGCTTTACAGCTCAGTGCTAGGTACCAAGCACAGTGTTTGCACAGAACAGATGCCCAGGGAATCTAGGTCGCTTACTCTGTTGGCAGAGCGTGTGGCCCAGGAAGGCAGCCCACAGATCTGCCCTGCTGCTCAGGGATGGGACCTGACCCGACGCACTGGGCCCCGGAGCTGGGTGCTCGCTGCCAGGCCAGTGCACGTCATCTTAGCTTTGTTTACACAGTGAATGACTTGAGTTTCAGAGATCATTCCCATGCCTTCTGACAGCCCCTGGTTTCTCCAGCCCTTTGCCCTTCAAACCCTGCCAGGTTTACCTCTTCTCTTTCCCACCTAGCTTGCCCCAACTTCATTTATGATACTGCTTGTTTGTATCCAAACACACTCGCTTACCAGTAACCAGAGCAGCGGAATGGACAGGTTTAAGTGCTTTGTACGTTATCGTTTTGTCTCATAACAACCGTGCAAGCTAACTACTCTTATTCCCAATGCATCAGGGATGAAACAGAGTCTCAATGAGGCTATATGGCCTCTCTGTTTTTGATTTTATGTCTGTTTCATCCCCAAACCTGGATTTCCTCTCCCTTTCCTTATTTTATTTGCTATAAGATGCTTCCCCTTCCTCCAGATTTGAGGGGATTACCTATTGTTTTTATGTTTTGAATAATGTCAAAATTGAGATGCCCAAATTGAAAATAGACCAGGTTCATTAAACGTCTTAACAGCACATCTTTAACTGAATTATCCTATCACTCATAGTTGTAATGATCTCTCCATCTGTATTGTATAATAGTACAATTAGATTCAGTTGGGATAATTTTGGCCAAGTTGAAAAAAACACAGCGCTATTGCCCTTGTGAGTCCATGGTGCATGCTTCCGAAGAATGGCCCCTCACCTCTACCATGTAGTTTGAAAACTTAAGCCTCTGGGATCTTTCCAGTTTGCTTCTAGAGAGTCTCTCTCCGCTTGCTGGCACTTGCCTATCACGGAGTCAGGAATGCCTTTCACGGCTTATGCATTTTTCAGACAGTTTACCTTTACATCACTGTATCTCATGGATGGTACTCGTACATTCCAAGCAATAACTTCAGATCAAGAGGGTTTTGCACCATGAAATCATGGAAGTGGAGC
The DNA here is from genome assembly GCA_017311185.1 of Proteles cristata cristata. Taxonomy (NCBI): domain Eukaryota; kingdom Metazoa; phylum Chordata; class Mammalia; order Carnivora; family Hyaenidae; genus Proteles; species Proteles cristata. The sequence goes on along the minus strand of JAESUZ010004875.1, from coordinate 261,763 downwards.
CGAAGGTGAGTCATTCGCATTTGTAAGGGTTGAGCCAAAGCCAGTTTAAGATTTTTGAGAAGGTTCAACCATCATCAAATACTTGTTCGTGATGCTTCTGCCTAGGAAGTGATAAGGAAGGAGACTTGGGTGGGGTTGGGACTCCACTCGCAGGCAATGGGCTGTACTGCTGCAAAAGGTCTGATGGCTCTGTCTGTGTCCTGTTGCCTTTTCCCTGGGCAGTGTCAAGGCGCTTACACAAACCAGTCCAGACTCTGGAAAGCAGACTCCTCGTGGAGGAAAGCAGGCTTTGCACCAGAAGTGTGTATGCATATGACGTGGAGCATGGAGAGGGAGCTGTCTGTGTGGGTCCTCCCTACCCTTGGGCCTGAAGGGAGACCCCAATTCCTAGCTTCCTCGCTTAGAAGAATGGGGGGCAGAGGCACCTGGGTGGCTCAGTTAGTTAAGCATCTGACTTCAGCTCAGGTCACAATCTCACGGTTCATGATTTCGAGCCCCGTATCGGGCTCCATGCTGAGTGCTCAGAGCCTGGAGTCTGCTTCACATTCTGTGGCGCTCTCTCTCTCTCCCTGCTCCTCCACCACTCACACTCTTGTCTCTCTCTGTCGGGTGGGCAGGGGGCGGGGTGCAGTGACTGGCCATGCCTGCCATGGCTTTCCAGGAAAATGGAGAATTTTAATCCCTTTTGGGTCATGAAACCTAGGGATTTTCAAGACCCCAACACAAACTTTTTCAAAGAACTCTAACAATATTTGCAAAGTCCTTTTCAGAGAGTAATGCAACATTTGTGATGTCCAAAGAACTAAAATTCATCAGTAGAGATTAGAACTAAAATTACTTGTGCTCATCAGCAGTTTGTGAAGATGCAGAGTGCGTAGTTCTGAAAATAGAACAAAAACGCACATCCAGTCTGTTCTTAGCTCTTCTGGTTAATCATACTCGGAAAAAGCCTGGCAGTAGCCCGGGTTGTATGGGTCCTTTGAGGGTAAGCGACAGAGATGTCTCAGAAACATCATGCATTCACAGCCTCCGCACTTCAATTCATTAAGGCTGTATCTTTTTTATTTGATCAATAGAAGTCCCTGATTAGGCATCCAGATGACTCTTGCAACGTAAAGGAATCGAGAGAAGAGGAATAAAGTTTCCAAAAAGAAGAACCTCTTCTTTTTTTTGGACATCTGTTTGCTTTTCAGACCATTGAAGAACATTTTAGGAAAGTTTTATTTGGAGACCCAGCTATAAAACTCCAAGAGTATTAAATGTACCCCATGACTGTCTACACGTGTTATTTTTACCTGCTACATTCTTAAAGAGAAATGACCTTCTGGTGATCACATCAGCTGTGTGGGAACTCACTGGAGGGGTCACTTGATGGCCTGATCCAATTAAAGTTGTTTCTTTTGGGTTGATTCTGGCATCGCCATCAGCCCCTCTTTTGATGGCTTGATATCTACACTACAGAAAATGAGTTGACAGAAAACCCCCACGGTTTTCTAAGGACGGTACTGAAATGACAACCCAAGCCTGTGAGGATGTGGGAATTCTTAACGGCTTTTCTTTGTAAGGTTAGGTTATGTTAGAAAATTGAAAGATAGCTTTGGAGAGAAGGGTAGAAAAGTTTGGAAACCAAACAAATGAGGATTGTTTTCTGGAAATATTAACATGGTTTATTGGAAATTGGATATCATGTGCAAAGCTGCATAAAAGAATGTTATTAAAAATTATTTTTAATGTTTTTATTTTTGAGAGAGAGAGACAGAGCATGAGTGGGGAGGGGCAGAGAGAGAGAGGGAGACACAAATCAAAAGCAGGCTCCAGGCTCCGAGCTGTCAGCACAGAGCCTGACATGGGGCTCAAAACCACGAGCTGCGAGATCATGACGTGAGCCAAAATCAGATGCTTAACCTACCGAGCCACCCAGGCACCCCAAGAATATTTTTTATAGTGCCAAAATGATATGACAGTGCTCTGTAAGATAAGCAGTACAGAATGAAAACAAAATCACAGTCCCACAACTCAAGCAATACAGGCCACCTTCATTTGGAAGTAGTCGGTCCTTGGCATTCTTTGTCCAAGTGTGTTCATGTATATTCTCAGGCTCGCAGTTTTGGAGCCTGCGACCTTCCTGTGCATTATTCACATATTTTTTTCCAGGTCATGTAGTTGTCTCCATTATTATGATCTTAAAGGATGGAAATACCTCCTTAGAGATGCACCAGCCTCCTATTCCTCGTGCCTGGCTGGACCTCAGGGCTTTGTAAATATTCATTTAATGAAAGGAGACCCAGGGCATTTGAAAAAATCACTTTGGCTTCTGCGTGAGATGGAGGAGAAGGGGGTTGTAGGGATCTTCTAGTTTGTCTGTCGATTCTCATACCCTTTTCTTATGTACCACGCTCAGCCGAACTGTCGTGACTACAGCGAAGTTGAGTAGGCTGCCAAATAAAAACAACACAATGTTGTCAACATAGCATGCCTAAGCACCCCTGCATTTTGAGGGGACGCACAAAATGAAGGAAAGGGCCCATCAAGTAGATGTGGTTCTATAGTGTGGTGCTTACAGGAACTTTGTACACAAACCAGTGATTTAAAATTTGTGTTAGAGCCTGGGTGGCTCAGTCAGTTAAGCATCTGACCTCGGGTCATGAGTTCAAGCCCCACATTGGGCTCTGTGCTGACAACTCAGAGTCTGGAGCCCGCTTCGGATTCCGGGTTTCCATCTGTCCCTGGCCCTCCCTTGCCCGTACTCTGTCTCTCTCTCCTTCAAAAATAAATACACATTAAACAGAATTTTTTAAAAAATTGAGCTACAGAGTTTACTTACACCATAACCCAGACTGGCCCTCTGACTGGCCTGGCTACCCATATATGTGGGCTATAGTTGATTTGGGTGCTGCGTGGTCAGTTCAGAGTCTGGGGACTCAGTAGATGGCCATACAAAATGGCTTTAAAAGAAAGGACCAGAAAGAGAGCAGGACCTCCCTGGGCCTCAGGAGACTGTGTGTCAATTGGTGAGGGGTAAGACAGGGGGTATAATTTTGAATGCCTTCACTCTCTGGTTCCTTTCCGAGAACTCGAAAACCTACTTTGAGGACAAGCGGTTTCTCTTTACTTTCTTCCATCCCTGTATTACAAGCCTGCAAATAGCACGTCTCTCTATATCACCTTTAGGGATGGAACGCGAGCTAAGACCACAGGCCGTGGCGGGAGGTGCAGGGCATGGGGAGAGACCCGAATTGGTTCTTGCTTTACATGCTCCAGCTGTATTCCTTGGACAGATACCTTAAACTCTCCGGACTTGGGGCACCTGCAGATCCAGGGATTAGGTCAAGGCTGGCAATGACTCAGGAGCGGTGGTGGGGCACCTGCTTTGAGTCTCAGGGGCATCTGCGTTCGGCCTGTAATGTGTGTGCGTGTTTGCTGAATGTCTTCACAGGCGCCATCAACTTCCTGCGCTCTCTCCTCGAACCGGACCCTGTGAAGAGGCCCAATATTCAACAAGCACTGGCGAATCGCTGGCTTAATGAGAATTATACGGGCAAAGTGCCATGTAATGTCACCTATCCCAACAGGTAATCAGGTGCACACAGAGGGGTCTCCTCTTGGGCCAGATGAGGCAGTCTTCTGAGCCTGAAAACTTCTGGACCGGAAGCTGTACATGACTCAAGGAAAAGCTGCCCTTTCCCCCCTCTGCGCACAGTAGGAAGTGTAGACAGGGCCATCCCATGTGGGTGTGCAGGGGACACCCAGCAGAGGGTGGGTGGAGGCTGTGATCTGCACCACATTTCTCTTGTCAGACTTGCCCCAGGGGTCTACATCTTCCGTCTTCTCCGAGTGCCACCTCTTTCTACATCACACAAACAGACCATTTAGGCTCGCTGTGGCCTGAGTGTGTGAGTGAGTGTGTGTGTGTGTCTGTGTTTGAGCATGTCTGTGACTATCCGGTTGTGTGTATGTGCGTGTGTGTGTGTTTGTGAGCGTGTGTGTCTGTGAGTGTATGTGGTTGTGTTTGTGTGTAAGATCCGTTCACGAGCTCTCCGGCCTGCAGAGTCCAGTGGGACTGACCCCCTCCCCTTCCAAGCCACCCCTTAGGCTCCTCCTCGGCCACTTCTCTGCTCTGATGTTTATTTCAGCCCCGAGTCCCTTGCCTTAGAGTGTTGGGGGGCGGGAGGCAAAGGCAGTAGAAGAAGTCAGTCGCTCCAGGCCATGTTCCCTGTGCACTTCCTGTGAAGGCCATGCTGTAGCAGCGTCCACGAGGAGAATGCCGTGGGGCAGGCTTGCGGGCAGGGATCCACAGCGAGGAAATGCTGAGGGGCACCTCGTGATGGCCCACACGTCCCCGTCACAGCTGTACTGAATATAGATTTGAAAACAAGTGCAAGACATTTTTTTGTACTTTCTTCCTACTTATTTGACATATTGTTAACTGACCCGAGTGAAGGAATGAGGACCCTCACCTTGGTTCCCTTAGAGCAAACATGAAGACCATGTAGGCTCTGTCTTGGGGAGTAAGTTCTAGAAGAACTTAAGAGGCCTTGGGCGGAGTCTGTATCCATGCCGCTGAGCCATATTTACACACACCGTGGCTGAGGTGGTTTCACTCAGCCGCCATCTAGAATTCTAGCATTTGACTCACGAGACGTAATTTAAACAAAGTCTAGTTACTTAGGTTACCAAGGGAACCTGAAGCTCTTCCACCACTGGCTCCCCTTGGCCCATACCTGAAACAGACACCAGAAAGATACCCTCCATGTGAGATGGAAGGTAAAGCCGAGGAGCCGTGCCTCATTACCAGCACTCACAAAGGATGGCAGCACACAGGTATGCCGTCCACTAAAGGAGGGGGCACTGGCGACCGCCACACGAGTCATTAAGCTAATGTGATCACTGCCTAAATGAGTATAATCAATCCACTCAGCATGGCAGCCATTGGAAGGAAGCGACGGTGGTATTAGAAATACCGTCTTTCCCTCCTTGATGGCCGCGTCTTCATTCACAGCAAATCACTCCGTGGCGCCTCACTCTGTAGCTTTTCCGCAGGTTGTACACAGGCCCCTTGTGGATTACAACTAAAACCCAAGTATCACCTGCTCTTTTCGTCAGATCAGAAATGTTTGCACTTGGACTTGGTTGGAAGCATAAAGGCTGCACCTGAACTAGTTGGATCGAGGCAGTGGTTGAGACACAGATCATGCGTATCAAAGAAAACAGCAGCTCATGTGCTTCTGTTTATCTGTGGCCCATTCCTCATTTTGTACCCGAGGCAGATTCATGTTGGGGTTTTAAAGTGCTGGAACCAGAAATCAGAACTTGGGGGAGGCAGATGTTGTTTACAGCCTTTATTTTGAAAAATGTGTAAGGCAAAAAAAAGCGTTTTGGATAGTTCTTTATCTTTTTTTTTAAGGTTTTCTTTTTTAATTATTTTTGAGAGAGTGCAAGCAGGGGATGGGCAGAGATGGGGACAGAAAGACACATCCATGCTGACAGCAGTGAGCCTGATGCGGGGCTTGAACCCTCAACTATGTATGAGATCATGACCTGAGCCCAAGTCAGACACTCAACTGACTGAGCCACCCAGGTGCCCCGACAGTAATTTTTCTGGTTTCACCAGCACATAGATTAATAGAGTAAGAACATGTGATCAGGGAAAGGAATATAGGCTTTATTGTAAAGTATATTTTACAGCTTCCCAACATACCTAGCCTTAGGTTTTATTATTTTAGACGTTGTTAAAACTGTTTCACTTTGGGGAAATAGATAAAATAAAGGGTTATGTTTTATATCACTCTTCTGTAAAGCCTTTTGTTAAGTCATTTGGGGCTCCAAGTTGATCTCCAAAAAGCAAGAGGAAAATGTCTTTAAAAGTATGCTTTTTATATTCATGCCAGCCAGTCAGCAGTTTTGCTGTGTGCCATGCTAGCCTCCCTGTTCTGAGAGCAGATATTTTTATGGAGGTGACCTTGTCTGCCTTCTGCCCTCTCCCTCCTGGGGCCTGGACAGTGTCCCACCTTTCCAGTTAGCTCGGCAGATGGGTGGGAGGGAAAGGAGGTCATTGGTAACCCAGGAAAGAATTGGGCCAGAGTGGTCCAACACGAGATTTAATGTGAATTTACTTAGAATTATGCCTCGTGTTCTGGAATGTTTGACTAGTGTATTATCCAAACAGAGGGAGATGATAAAAATTAAATAACTGATATTGCAGAATACCAAATATACATGCCACTTACTGAATACGTTGAAAATAGGGGCACCTGAGTGGCTCGGTCGGTTGAGCATCTGACTCTTGATTTCAGCTCAGGTCATGATCCCAGGGTTGTGAGATGGAGCCCTATCTGGGTTCCCACGTGTAGACTGCGTTCATGTGCCCACCCCACCTTGTTCTCGCTCTCGCTTTCTCTCTAATTAAAAAAAAATAGTACTCTCTAACAAGAGAGTCGGCAGTGTCTTTGGCAGAGCTATATTTCTGAAGACAGTGGAATTGAAGGGCAGAGAGGGAGTGCCGGCCCCCGCTTACTGCCCCCTTTCACCTCCCCCCTTCTCCTAGAGAGCTCTCCCTTCCCCTGTTTGCTCCCGGCTGAGAGCAGGCTTCCAGGATGTTGCTGGGCTGATTGGCCACGGCACCTCCTGTAGCTCTGATCTAATAGGCCAGGGGCAAGGCCATGAGGCTGTGGTCTGATTGGCCAAGGACAAGGAACAGGGCAGTCATCTGATTGGCCAGGAGCAGGGCCACTCCCACGCAGACATTGCTGGGTAGTTTCCAACAGTGGAGTCTTGTGCCTTAGTAAGTGCTTTGGCAGACTTCACATAATTGTATGATTTTTGTAACAAACGTTATATTTTACCACTCGTCATGGGTGTTATGGTCTGAGGTCCCATAAAAAAGTGTCTTTAGACCCTTCGGGGTGAGGGGTGGGCTACAGAGCTCTCCGGCCAGATGTGCTTGCCTTCTGCTCAGAGTGCCCCGTTTGTATCTCTCTTAAGAGATTTAGAAAGTTCTATTTGATGATGTACCAGTTACCAACACACATATACTCTGTATTCCTCAGCCTGCTTTCCTGTCTGCATAGCCATTCGACGTGTCTGTTTATTTGAGGGCTCTTGAGTGTAGAGGTTTAGCATCTAGACTCTGAGCTGGGCTGCCAGGGTTTTGAATTGTGGAGCTGCTCTGTGACCCAGGGCAATTTACTTCATAGCTGTGGGCCTCAGTTTCTTCTTGTAAAATGGGGAAGATAATGGTACCTATTCATAGGATTGTCAGGAAGACTAAATGCATTTATTTCCTCTGTTTCCCACCGGAATGTAGACTGCATGAGATAGGGGCTTGTTGAATGAGTAGATGAACGAATGCCTGGCATTCATTTCTTCCTAAGGAGTTTATCTTCATAATATTCCTGTGAAGAAGCTTTAATCTGTCCTCTGGGAGGACCCTATTTAACAACTGAGCCCCAAACTCCTATTTGTGAGCGTGGGAGCTCACACTGTTTCTTGAAACACAATCTACACTGGCTCCTGAATGTGCTCCTTTCCTTTTTTTTTTTTTTTCAATGTTTTACTTTATTTCTAGGAGAGAGAGAGAGACAGCGTGAGCAGGGGAGGGTCAGAGAGAGAGAGGGAGTCACAGACTGAACAGGCTCCAGGCTCTGAGCTGGCAGTCAGCACAGAGCCCGACACGGGGCTCGAACCCACGAACCGCGAGATCATGACCTGAGCGAAAGTTGGACGCTTAACCGACTAAGCCACCCGGGCGCCCCATGAATGTGCTCCTTTCCTAACCCAGCTTACACCCAACTCGAGTGTGGGCTCCACCTGTGTCCAAGAAGTACAGTTTTATAAAACAATGCCAGTTTGTAAGCAAATTTAGAGACACTTGGGGACATATTAACATAATCCAGGCATTAGAAAATACTAAGAAATTATTAAAGTTCTGTTGGGTGTGTGGATGGCATTGTGGTTCTGCAGATGTCCTTGGATCTTAAAGGTGCACCCTGGGGTGTTGAGGAATGAAGTGTCATGGTGTGTGTGATTCAAAATACTTGAGCAATAAGTAAACAAAGAAATAAATGAAAATATGGCAAAGTGTTAACAGCAGTATATTCTGGTGTTAGGTACACAAAAGGTATTTACACTCCTCTTCCCTCTACTTTACTGTGTGAAATTCTTCATCCCAAAAAGTCAGCCCAAAGAATGAATGAGTTAATGAATGAATGAATGGGTATGATTGTCCCCAAGGGCCTGGGGTAAGGAGGGGGGGCTGTGCTTTGTGCCGCCATGTTTGTGACCCCAACAAGGAGGATCCAGAGCCTCTTGGTGGCGGTGGTGAGGTGACGGGTTCTCTCTCTGCTGTGCAGGATTTCCCTGGAGGACCTGAGCCCAAGTGTGGTGCTTCACATGACAGAGAAGCTGGGCTACAAGAACAGCGACGTGATCAACACTGTGCTCTCCAACCGCGCCTGCCACATCCTCGCCATCTACTTCCTCTTAAACAAGAAACTTGAGCGCTATTTGTCCGGGGTGAGTGGGGCCCTAGTGGAGGTTTTCTCGGCTCCCCATGCAAAAAGGAGCTCTCCTTACACCCAGAGTGTTTCTCAGTTGTCGACACTTGATCTAAGCTGTTAATTTGAACTAATGGGAGGCAGAGTTTCTGAATGTGGGATAAAATAGTAGCAAAACCTGCTTCTCAGGTAGCTCAAGCTTTTTATCTGAGGTGTTTTTCAAATATCCTCCCCCAGAGTTAAGCCCTGGGCGGCACTGTGAGAGAGTCAAGCCTCTTTTCTTTTTCATTTCTCTGTTGCCTTTTCTGTCTACAGCTCCTTGGGTTCCCATGTTAAAGGCATTGGGGTTTCTGTGGTCATAAAAGTTGAGGAGCAGTGCCTCTCGGGCATTGATCTCGAAAGCAGGATTTATGAGGAAGGCATTTTTTATAGTTACTTCTCTCGAAGGTGAAAATGAAATTGAGCTTTACTGGCTTGACCTTGGTGCCTTCAGTCCGGGTGACAGTGTAACAGGTGTCCTGTGCCCCATGGGAGTCTTGAACTCTCGGGTGGGGTGGATGGTGGTACCCTCATGTGTTGGTCGCCTTTGGTCTTCCGCCACAAGAGTTCATATGTGCCTGGGGAAGGAACTGACATGCTTCGGTATCTACTTTTGACTAAATCCTCTCTCTCTACTTACAAATTCTTCAAAGAAAATTGGATCAAAGGCAGCTTGGTTCTGCATACCACCCCTGTGTCTCCCACTCAGAGTAGAGGAGACTGACCAGTTCTGACGAGAGGCCAGCCTGTTAATGAAATTGAGACTTGTCCAGAAGCCCGTCGGAAATTTGTTTTTTAAATATTTTTATTTATTTCTAGGAGAGAGAGAGAGAGAGCGTGAGCAGGGGAGGGTCAGAGAGAGAGGGAGACACAGACTCTGAAGTAGGCTCCAGGCTCTGAGCTGGCAGTCAGCACAGAGCCCGATGCAGGGCTCGAACCCACGAACCACGAGATCATGACCTAAGCGAAAGTCGGACGCCTAACCGACTAAGCCACCCAGGCACGCCCGGAAATTTGATTTCAGGTCCACAGTCAAGAAGGGTGACGGTCACCCAGTGTATACATACCTGTGTGATGGTATGGGGCCGACACTGTTAGGAACACATTTAGAAAACAGAACATTAAGAACTTCTAGAGCTTTTTCAGTGCTCTTGAAAGTCTTGTGAGAGCCAACCGGCATCTCACAAAATTCCACTAAATAATAGGTGTAGAAACTTTTTGTGAGGTTTCTATGTTAGAGCTAAAAATGAAAACCCACCTACACCTGGGGAAACCATGTTCTCCCTGCTTGGCAGAAATGGCCACACAGTAAGGCCCAGAAGACAAGATGGTCAGAGTGTGTCTCTTTCACAAATAGATTTGGGAGAGGTCTACAAAACATTGCTGAATAGACGGAGAAGCTCATCGGGAGGTTTGTTGAATGGTTGGATGAGAGTGCAGATGTTTCTAAGCTGACTCAGCTTCGGAAATTTGCTAGATTTTGCTCAAGGGGAAATTATCCACAGAAGTACCTTTTGGGTGAACTACCAACAGAAAAATATACCCGAGAAGGATCATTCTCATCAGTAAAAGGCTCTAAAAAATAACATCAGTGTTTTACGCGGGGGAGGGAGGGAATGGGAAATGCATGTGCTGTGTAAACAGTGCTGGGGTGTCACTTCTGATGGGGACGAATCTGCGGCTTTGAGACTGGATGTTAGCGATGGGGTCATGGCCACAGGAGAGCTGCTGCGGGAGAGAAGTTGAGGCCAAAAAGACAGGCATTTTGACACAGTACATTTTTTGTATCATTTTGTTCTGAGGAATGATTAAGAAAATCTCTTGTACAGGGGTACCTGGGTGGCTCAGTCAGTTGAGCGTCCGACTTTGGCTCAGGTCATGATCTCACAGTTCGTGGGTTCGAGCCCCACGTTGGGCTCTCTCTCTCTGTCTCAAAAATAAGTATTTAAAAAAATTTAAAGAAAAAAAAAAAAGAAAATCTTTTGTACCATGCCCAGGTTCTCTGTTCCCCCGTGATGATTAACTTAAAAGATAATTGGACTTGAAGCTACTTCTCATTTCCCTTTTACAAGGCCACATGCCCCTGTTTGTTTCTCATCCTTTTAAATTCCTATTTGGTTATATGTTTTATAATGTACATGATATACTACTACAGAGGTACATGCTCATAATTTATAAATATGCATATATTGTAGGTGACTTCCTATACCTTTTCCACTCCTATGGGTTCAAGATCACACCATTTGGGGACCACTGTAGTAGAAGACGGTAGTTAAGAATTTAAATAGCTGTCAACTGGGAAGGAAAGAGGATCCACACACTGATTTTTTTTCAAATGATGACTGTTACTCAAAAAATAGTTTTTAAAAAGTGCCTCCATGAAACTGACTCTAAAATTCACAATTTCACGTTTAAAGGATAAATTACTACTTTCCCAAGCAAGCTAGCCGATTCAAACATTCTTTTGGCAGAACTTCTTTGAATGCTGATCTGTAAGATGCAGGCACTTTAGGGGCTTTTTTGTTTTGTTTTGTTTGTTTCGCTTTTTTAAAGATTTTGTTTTTAAGTGATCTCCATAGCCAATGCGGGGCCCGAACTTACAACCCTGAGATCAAGAGCCACACATTCCACCAACTGAGCCAGCCAGGCACCCCAAGAGACTTTAGTTTTTAAAATATTTCTTTCTTGGAACGCCTGGGTGGCTCAGACAGTTGAGCACGTGACTTCAGCTCAGGTCATGATCTCACAGCTTGTGGGTTCAAGCTCCGCATTGGGCTCTGTGCTGACAGCTCAGAGCCTGGAGCCTGCTTTGGATTCTGTTTCTCCCTCTTTCTCTGCCCCGCCCCCCGCCTCTGGCCCCCACTCAGTCTGTCTTTCTCAAAAATAGACATTAAAAAATTTTTTTTAAATGCCTTCTTTCCTCTGTTCTACCTCCACATCTAGAGATACGATCATTGTTTACTCACACTCTTCCTGAACAATCACTGAAGCTCTTAGACTGTGTCTTAATCCGTCTTTGTTTCTTGCCATCTGCTGATTTCTGTACCCCCCACCCCACCCCTGCTCTGCCCGGCCCGGCATCGGCATCGAGGCTGTATGCGAATATTGCAAAGCTGAGCAGGGCTTTGTCTACTGAAAACGTCTGTCGGAAACTCAGCTCACGTAGTAGTTAGAGCTGGAGAGAGTTATTTTATCGTGTCTGTTTCGCACTTAACCCTTACAACCTAGGGCATAACCTGGTCTTGAGAAACCAGGGTGTGGGCGAGTGGCTGCTTTTAACTACAGTGAATTAATCTCCGCAGACAGCTACAGCTGTTCCGCTCCGCAATTTCCACACATGGCTAATTTCATTGCACCACTCACACTGTCCCAGACATTAATCTCATCAGCCAGTGACTAACAAACCATATGTAATCCTAAAACGGAAACTAGTGAACTTATAAGTAAAAGACATACCTTAACTATCGGTCATTTCTCCCTTTCTCTCTTGATTCTTGTTTTCTAAAACCGTGAAGCATGGATTCTGTGTTGGAGAGCCTGTAAGGCCGTTCCGTGGATACGTGCTGGCTGGTAAATTCATTAGTCATTTAATTTACGTGGCTCCACACAGGACTGCACCTCAGTCATGCACCTAGACCATCCTGGATACAGCTTTCTGTCATCTGTAAGCTGTATTCTGAGTTCCTGTGGCTCACTGGGCAGGGATCCGGGCTGTCTTTCAATAAACAAATAAGTCCTGTTCGGTAGTTCAATAAAATAAGTTATTCTTTCTAGTTCATGTATCTGGATTCCGCTTTCCCATCTTCGAGTAGTTTTCATTGTACAGACGTAATTGCTGAGACCAGCGAGGAGCAGTGATGTGCCCAGGGTCACCTGGCCCTGGCCTGGGAAAGCCACAGCAGAAGTAGGTTGTCTGACTCTGGGTCCGGGACCCTCTCCTGGCTGCATCTTGCCCGTGGGCCATCCTCCGGAGAGGCCGTGCGTCACAATTAACTGGCCTGCCAGCCATGTTCGGCGCTTTCCCAGCCAAGTGCTGGTTTAAAAATTCATGACTGCCTTGGGTTCAAGCCCCGCGTCGGGCTCTGTGCTGACTGCCAGCTCGGAGCCTGGAGCCTATTTCAGAGTCTGTGTCTCCCTCTCTCTCTGACCCTCCCATGCTCACGCTGTCTCTCTCTCTCTCCTAGAAATAAATAAAAAACATTTAAAAAAAAAAATTCATGACTGCTTAACGGACATTTCTGTTTCCTGTGAGTTAAGCCATGCTTTCCCCCCACCCCTTTCTTCTGTGATAGAAATCTGACATCCAGGACCGCATTTGCTACAAGACCCAGCTCTACCAGATAGAGAAGTGCAGGCCCGGCAAGGAGCCCTATGAGGTGAGTGACCCCCGAACGCAAAATCCAGGATCGCTTAGGAAGAGTGAGTTTCCATTTTGAGAGCAAAGTGGAAAGGAAACCAATTCTTGTGGGACATGAAAGGAGCAAAAGACAAATACTTAACTAGGCCCCCACAGCAATGGTTTACAGCTGAGCCACTGTCTCTCAGTTGTTAGACTGTGGTTCTTAGTTGTGACCACACCCTCGCCTGGATGTGTGCCCAGCCCTAACTGGCCTTCCCCTTCTCCGGGAATGCCGGGCCCACCAGCCAGAGCTGGGCAGTCCGCACTCGGAGGGGATCATGCCGCTTCCCTGCTTCAATCAGCAAATGTTTCCTGAGCACCTGCTGCATGCCAGGAGTGCCTCCTTAACCTGGGAGGCACAATCGGTGACATGTCCACCGTGTCACAGATGAGACTGTGGTCTGCTGGCCTCTCCAGCCTCGTCCCCCAGGCCCACATGTGCAGCCCTGCTTCTCGCTCTGTGCTCAGTCCTGTGGGCCTCCGGACTTCTGTGCTCTCTTGGATCCCAATTCCATGCACACCCTTCCCCCTCTTCCAGAATGTTCCCCTCACCTCTCTTTGCTGATTGCTATCTTATGTCTTTAGATTCCAAGGCGGGGTCATTTCTTCCTCGTCGCCTGCCATGTTCTGACCTTTGCCATCAGATCACATCTTTCCAGCACAGACTGTTACTCACCCTGCCCCCGCATTCTGCATCCCGGGGTTTGCCCCATTTGCATGTTCTGTTTGCTCAGGGAGTATTGGACTCACATCTTTCTCCTGCTCTGGAGTGTGAGTGCTATGAGAGCAGGGACTGTGTCCCTTTTGCTTCTCACAGTATCCCTCGAGTCTACACCATGCCTGGCATCTGCTAAATGAACAAAGGAAAGAATCAAGTGGCCCTTTCCTGGGGTCTCGGGTAGAATAGCATCCCCAAGGTGGAATGGTCCAGGAAGCACACATAGCTTGACCGAAGCAAGGGAACGCCTGGGGCGTGGCGTGTAAGTCATGTTATCCTTACAGATGACCGTGCCCTCAAGCAGGGAGGGCCGTGTCATGGTCATGTGCTTGGAGGGTTATCACCTCGGCTGGGGTGCAGAGGACGCAGAATTCACGGTTAGGCTCCCTTGCCTCTGAGGCTGCATTTGACTCTTTAGAGCCTCAAGTAACAAGGCGAACAGATGCACCCAGTGTCCCGCCTGTGTGCCCTACGTGGCCTCTGCTCCACTTCACCGACACCCACATCCTTGGATGCCCTTGAACCTGACCCCCATGCTTGTTTGTTTCAAAAGCATCTGTGATGGGAAAGGGGCCTTTTCTTTCACCCCAATTATTTTTCTCGGATGATTATCTCATTTGGCCTGAAAACACATGGCGAGCATTTCAAACATTCGTTGAAATATTTAACGGTTAGGGTTTAAATAGGAACACTAATGGGAAGAGAGCATTTCAGTTTTTTGTGATCCATTTGTTTCCTCCAAACGGCAGTGATACTTGTGCTAATTAAATTACAGGCTATTACTAGACTCCGCTGGAACCTAGAGAGTGGAATAGGGCCAGCTAGGAAGAGTGTTAGGAGGATCCGAAAGGGCCCAGGTTTTCGAAGTAAAGCCCACTCAGAGTGTCCGTGGGCACCTCTCCAGTTGCCGTTGGCTGGTCCGGGAGAAGCTGTAGGGGGTGGTTGGGTTTCAGGTCACCCGCAGGCTGGCTGGGGAGTGGCTCGGGGCCGTGTCCCTGCGCTGGGACCGAGCGTGGCCTCTCTGCCGTTCCGAGTCCCAGTTCTTTCTCTCCTCTGAGACAAAGCAGCCGAATTAAGTTGCAAAAACCTCCCCCTCGGGATTACAGTGCTGTTATTGTCCGACTTCACCACGTCCTCTGCCTTTAAAAGGCGGCAGGTATGTCTGTAAAAGTGGGACACGTGTCTCGTCCAGGAGCACCTCGAGCATGGGCCCTGGGGACTCGTCTTCCTAAAAAAAAAAAAAAAAGAGGCCTTTGAGGTCTGTGGAGGTGGAGGCGGTGCAGGGTGGGGAGGGATAGTCATCATTTTTAAGCTGGCTTATTAAAGCCACCTAGAGCCAGAGGCCATTTTTGTTAAAATTTAAAAAAAAAAAGTTAATTTGTATAGCCGTGGAAAATAGAGCGGGGAGGGCTTCCGTGCAGCGCAGGGTAACATGGCAGGCTCAGAGGACAGTGGTGCGAAGGTGCTGGAGGGACCGCGTTGGTGTGCCAGCCGCCAGAGCAAAGCACCACACGTGGGGGGGTCGGGGGTGGGGGGCCCTAAACAGCAGCCATTTTACGGACTCTCAGTTCTGGGGGCTGGAAGTCCGAGATCAAGGTTGGTTCCCTCCACGGGCTGAGGAGGAGAAGCTGTCCCCACCTTGGCCCCTGCCTCCTGGCTAGTGCTGGCTGCTGACATCTTTGGGCGCCGTTCCATGGCTTATAGAAGGAAGTAGCACCCTCATCTCTGCCTGTGTCTTCCTGTGGCCTTGTCTGGCTGTGGCCTCTGTGCCCAGTTTCCCCCTTTTATGAGAACCCCAGACCCGCTGCTCGAGGGCTGGGTTACCTCTGCAAAGGCAACACCAACAGGCTCCCTCCCCAAAGGCAAAGGAGAGGGAGCTTTCCACACCCTCCCTCCCTCCCCCCACCAAAAGCATCAAAGGGGACACCATAGGCCTGTCCTGACCCTGTCTTCAAAGAAGCTCACATTCTGAGCTCCTGGCAGTTAGGACTCCCCACATACCAGTTTGCGGGGAAGACAATTCCACCCACATGAGGGGCAGTAAGCTAGAAGGTAAAATACTAAAATGTTCACTCTGTGTCTTATTTCACATCAACGCAACTGGTACAACTAGTTTGAAATCAGATTAGACAATCAGTGCTGTTGGAAATGAGAAGGGTAGTTAGTGCCCTTTGGGGACTGGGAGAGGACTCAGGCGGGGCCAGCTGGGTCCTGTATCTTGATCCGGGTGCAGCTCTCATGCATGTTTTTGCTCTTGGAGAGAACGCATCGATTGAGTGGCTCACTCACTTAAGAGATTCCTCCGTTACTGTGTCTTAGACTTGAATAAAAAACTCACCTAGAAAATCTCTGCAGTGCATGAATTTGGACATTGGCTGCCGGCTTGCATGATGGTTCAGTAGTCTGGTTCCTTGCCTCTAAACACTGAACCAGTCATTCTCAAACCCAGAGCTGCAAGTGGTAGGGGAGAGAGTTTAGGTGAAATAAATAGCAGGTACAGCTTCTCAAATTGTTGAAAATGTTGCTTTTCACAGGCCTCCCTGGACACCTGGACAAGAGACCTTGAATTCCATGCTGTGCAGGTAGGAACTTGGGAGTTATGATGAATTAGTCTGAGTTCTCTAGAGAGAAAAACAGTATGTGTGTGTGTGTGTGTGTGTGTGTGTGTGTGTGTGTGTGTGTGTGTTCATGCATCTCATGCTTGGATACCCAGAGATGTTTCAGCTCATACCCCAAGGCCTTCTGGAAGCAGAATTCCTTCTCCTACAGGACACTTCAGACTTTTTCTCTTATGGCCTTCACCTGATTGCACAAGGCCCACCCACATTGTGGTGGGTCATCTGCTTTATTCTGAGCCTACTGATTTAATCCCATGTAAAATAAATATCTTCGCAGCAACATCTAGATTGCTTTTGGACCAAACACTGGGTACTATGGCCTAGTCAAGCTGACACTTGAAATTAACCATCACATGTGACCCTGCGGGTCGGTGGAGTCTGGATTCTACATATCTCCATCCTTGTCCTGAATTAAAACCCAGAATCCAATTGTGCGTGGGTTTATCAGAATCCCTTCAGATCAGGCTAGTGCTTTCTGTGTTTAGTTAACCATTTTCTTTGCCTTGCTGCGACTACACACTCACCTGTGCACTCATGCTTCCACCTCTGTGAGAAGCGGGGTGTGCAACAGTCCAGAGCTTCCCAGCTATGTGGCCTAATTTATGAACCAAGTCCTTTTTTTCTCAGATGCACTGTGTTTTTCCTATAGCAAAATCAGGTCTCTGTGGCTTTTCCAAAATAGCTGGCAAGCGATGCCTGGGCGCCTGGGCCACCCCAGGTGTTCACGATCCACACCTGGGTCTGATGCTCCAAACAGTCAGAGGAGGTTAGCTCGTCCTCAAGGAGACACAGCAGGCTCCGAAGAGGCCGTGCTGAGCTGGACTTGATAGTTACTCAAAGAAAACAGCTTCAGCCCATGTGCCGACCCCAGGCCCTTGGCTGCGGCGTCACGCTCCGTGGTCAGTTTCTGCCATGTGAGGCACAAGGCAGCTTCCCAGCCACCAGCCCTTCCTGCAGCCCGGGCTGGTGTGGAGGTGTGCCCTCCCCCTCCCCCCTGTGCCGGTTAAACGGCTGCATTTGCCTTTCAGACCGTGATGCAGAGGAGATGTGAGGTTCATGGTTATGCTTGAAGAGCAGACGTCTGGTGGCAGACAGGGAAGCACTTCCCTCGAGGGGCAGCGAGCTGCTGATGGGTGCCCTGCTGCACCCATGGGAGCAGAGCTGGGGAGGCAGGGGAGGGCTCTTGCTCTTTGGAATACAGGAGGCTGGAGTCACAGGGACGAGCCCAAAGGGACCAGCCCCGGTGCTCAGATGTCAGAGGCCAAGGACCGGTGGGCCCCTGCACCACCACTCCCTGGCTTCTTCCTCCCTTCTGTCCAACAGTCATGACACTGTAAGAATCTTCAGTAGACAGTCCTTCCTGAGGCCACTTTTTTTTTTTAAAGTTTAGTTTTGAGAGAGAGAGAGAGAGCACGCGTGTAGGGGAGAGGAGAGAGAGGGCGACCCAGAATCTGAACCAGGCTCCAGGCTCTGAGCTGTCAGCACAGAGCCTGATGCAGGGCCCGAACTCAAAAACTGTGAGATCATGACCTGAGCCAAAGTCAGACGCTTAACCAGCTGAGCCACCCAGGTGCCCTGAGGCCACATTTTCAAAGTGTCCAGTTTGGTAAAAGTCTGTGCGCAGGTGCAATGGGTGGAGAGTGCTTTGAAGAAACCTAGAAGCTGTTTTTGTGTGGGGCTGGCTTGGGGGGTGGGGCCCTCACTCGGAGCTCGGGGAGCTTGGGAGGTGAGGTGAGGGTGGAGAGCGCTTGAGAATCGGAAGGAAGCCAAAGAGGCCGTGCTGGCAGCCGGATTGCTGGAAGGGGAGCGCGGAGTGGGTGTAGGCACGTCGAAGGGGGAACGTGATGAGTCCCTCTGAAGACCCGTTTCTGGTACATAAGGTGGTGGAGCATCCTGTCATCTGGAAAGTGTCTCGCGGAGAAACTAGCGCATGCGAATGACAAGGTGTCACGGGATGATGGGTTGCGTTTGGTCACCTGTGCCTGGAGGGCGCGGAGGTTGGCTGGCTGTACAGACACATGTCTTGCGTGGGCTGGTGGCCCGTCCACACAACTGACCCAGCTGCGTGTCCCCACAGGGACCACTTGGGTGGTGGATTCGTGGCATCCCCATGAGAAACTGGTCACTATGAAGCCACCCATTCTTTGGGGCTGGATAAGGGCATTCTGGGAGCTTTTGAGGAAAACACCCAGATGCAGGATCGGGGGATGAGGCTCAACAGAGAGACTCCGGCAGCCCCTGCGGTCACGTCCCCATCCCTCTGCCCCCACCATGAGCTTTCTGTTTGGTGCCATCCTTTTGTCCGTTCCCGGAGTTATAGAGCCAACTGTGGGCTCTCTCTACAGAGAGTTCATGCCCTGTACCCCTCTCAGAGCTAACGAACTCTAGCTGGGTGGTGATGCTGGTCCCCCAGAAACTTTGCGTCTTCATCCTTTGGCTTTTGAGAACCCAAGGAGAGTTGGGGAGGAGCTGAGATGTAGCCATGAAGCCAAAGGCAGAGCAGCTTCCTCTAAAGCATAGAGATCACAGCAGCCCGAAGGAGGCTGTACTTGTCATTCTTTTTCTTTGTGAATATTTATTTGGGAGAGAGACAGAGAGAGAGAGAGAGATGGAGCGTGAGTGGGGACGGGGCAGAGAGGGAGGGAAATCACAGAATCCGAAGCAGGCTCCAGGCTCCGAGCTGTCAGCACAGAGCCCGACACGGGGCTCAAACTCATGAACCGTGAGATAGTGACCTGAGCCGAAGTGGGACGCTCAGCTGACTGAGCCACCCAGGCGCCCCTGTACTCATTGCTCTAGAAGACAGCCCTGCAAAGGGGTGTGTGTGTGGAAATCTGCAATTTTATCTTTTCTTCCAGATACTGTTTTACGTGGTTTTGTAGAAGTGCGTTTGGTTTCTTTTTTACGGTTTGAAGTATAAGCAGGTGGAACAGGTGATTTTTCTCATTAGAACAGAGGCATTAAGAACAGCACAAGAGGAGGAAATTTTTCCAGACTTTTCAGGGCAGGCCTGTTTTGTCCCTTTCGATGCTTGGGGCCCAGAGGGTGTGTGACGACAGCTTGTTCCCCCTTGCCTTAGAGAAGGGGCTGTTGGCGATTCACAGAAAGGAGAGGGAAGTGGTGGAGCACCGTGGCCTTGACCCCCTTTCCCGTAGGCGTCTTGCATAATGACCTGGGGCCCAAGCCTCCTCCCAAGAATCCCGGATGCCCACCCGGAGCCCTGGGATATACAGCCTGGTCCCTGTCCCTCGCCACCCGTTCGCCTGCCTTTCTCTCTGCCCGGGACTCGCCCTGCCCCAAGCTTCCAGAGGCTGTGAGTTTTCACTCGGCTCCTGGGTGAATTATTCAACCACTTCTGGCTGTTCCCTGGTCTGTGACGGGGTGACGGCTGTGCTTTGTCCGAGGTCATGCTCTCCGTACAGCACCCGACACTCGACGCCCGGTAAAAAGGCCAGCAGTGGCTCTTCAGATGCTGGGGAGGGAGTTTGCGAACCTTCACCCCTCCTTTCCTCCCTCCTCAGCCCTCCACTGGGGACGGCCACGGCAGCCCAGGTTTGGGTCCCTAAGGCGCTGGGGGCCCTCACGGTGACCCTCAGGCGTGGTGTGGCACTCCCACTTCCCATTTCTCTCACTGCTTTCTCCCACCCGCTGACTGGGCAGCGTGAACCCCAATCTGTACAGGCTTTGAAAATCCTCATTGGAAAAGGGCTCTGTGACCTGGGGGGTGGGGGGGTTGAGGGGGGATTCCTGGAGAAGCTTTTCAAGAACATCAATGAGGAACAGATGAACTCTCTTGAATTGCAAATGCTCTTCACGGTTAAGGCAAAAAATGTGAAGCCAGTGGTGAGGTCAGGGACACGGTTGAATCTGTTTAACAGTAAACATCAAATAGTCTTTAAGGCCAGAGAAGCAACTTCTCAGTAGTACCCCCCTTCCTGGAAGCTGGAACTCAATTTTAATTCCAGTCGGGTTTCACTGGCTTTTCTTTCTTTCTTTTTTTTTTTTTTTAACATTTCACTGTTTATTAAGCCTTCTCCATGTGCTTGGCTTTATACTAGAGGCTGTGGGGTCGCAAATACGTGAAATAGTAAAATTCACTCCGGTCAGAGGGATTATGATAGAATTCAGTAAAAGCAAGTCTTAGAGCAAAACCGGCGAAATGGTGACAGTTTTAATCACACGAGCAAGGGCTTGCGTGACCAAGGGCGGAAGAGGGTCAGAAACTCGCCCAGGATGGCCCCGGGGTTTGCTGCCCGCCGCCTTGGCGTGACCTAACACACACGAGTAAACATTGGGGTAGAAATGGTTATGTTTCACTTGCGAAGTCACCTCTGCAGAACCACTGTCGTGGGCAGAATCCTAGAGCCCTGTTCCAAGTAAGACCACAGGCTTCCAGAAGCCCTCAAGGGCTTTGCTCGGGTTCCTTCACCTTGTTCTAGAGCAACTGACCTCCCAGGGGTGACCTTGCCCTTGCTGGGACACCTTGAAACAGGGCCGCGCGGAGAGCTGGGGATGACGGGAGCCTGCTTGTGGCCCCGGGAGAGGGAGGTGGGTTCCCCGGGGTACCCGCTGGGCCTCGGCCCTTGCATCGTTCAACACGCAGTGAGGATGGAGTTTTGAGAGGCTGGGGCTTCTCAAGTCCACTTGGACGACTCTTCAAAGGAGAGTCACGTTGTATATGTCTGTGTGTGTGTGTGTGTGTGTGTGTGTGTGTGTGTGTGTATACGTCCGTGTGTGTCTGAGCGCATATGTTTGCTTCTGACTTGAAGGATGAAAAACCCAAAGAACAAGAAAAGCGAGGGGATTTTCTTCATCGGCCATTTTCCAAGAAGCCGGATCGGAACCTGCCGTCGCACAAGCAGCCCTCGGCCTCGCTCTCCACGCACATCCAGAACACCAAAGCCCTGCTGAAGGACCGGAAGGCCCCCAAGTCTGGCTTCCCTGACAAAGGTGGGTCAGCTCAGGGTACAGTCTAGGCCACTCATGTTGAGCTGCATGGCCACCGCATCCCCCTACTGGGGGGCTGTGTGGACTCCTGGGACATGTGTGATTCCTGCGCCCGGGGAGAGTGGCGAGTGCACCCAAGGCAACCCAAGAACAGTCAGGGTCCAGACTGTGTGGTAGTGTCCCCCGGCCCCCGTGCAGGCAGGATTTGAGAGAGCAGAGGTGGGGGGCACTGCATTGTGGGAGCAGAGATCAGGGTACAAGATATTGCAAGAGTAGAGGTTGGGGTGCATGGTGTCATGGAGCAAGGGACGGGGGTTCAGTGTTGTAGGAACAGAAATTGGGGGTCGGCGGCATAGTGTTGTGAGAGCCTGCACAGAGCAGTTAACTCCCTCCCCAGGGGCCCTGAGCCCGGGCTCCGGGGTGAGGGTGGGGGACTCAGAGCCAGCTCTGTGGCTGGTTGTGAGCTAAGTTCCTTATTATCCTCCAAGAATCAAAATTGGTTTCCCTACTGGCGAAAGGAAAGCCACGTGTCGGAGCTCCCAGGTGGATTAAATGAGATACATAGGTTGGTTTGTCCTCCTCTTTCAGAGTCTAGAACATCAGAGTCTAGTGACTGTGAGGCTCCCTCCTCCGGGACAGCACTGAGGGCTGTGGAGAGGAAGCGAGGGAAGCAGGAGAGCACTGGGGAGATTCAAGCGGCACCGAGCAGCGAAGGGATTACCCTGAGACAGACCTGGTCCTCAGCCAGAGAGGAAAGTCCCGTTTGATTCCGTTTCCTTCCTGAGGTTTCAGAAAGGCAGGGGGTCTCACAAGAGGAACCCTGCTTGTCCCCCGTGAGCATTTCTCCTCTCTGGCTCTGTCAGCAGCAGCAAATCCGGGCCCTTGACAGAGACACCCCAAGGATGGCCCCAGAGAAGTCTAGGTCAGTGCTGATACGCTGGATAACTTCGCCACCCCAGAGATGGATTCCGTTCCTGGTAGTTTCCCGGGCCAAGTATCATTTGTGTCCTTGAGTCTTTGAGGTCTTCACCCCCGGATCGGAGAGCATATTAGCTCCGAGGCGCAGACAACCTACACAGTTGCTACCACTGAGCACGCACTGCGGGGCAGGCACTGTTTCAGGCCCTCAAGTCACCCCAGTGAGGTTCTCCTTGCCTCCGTTTCTAAAGGCGAGGAAAGAGGCAGAGAACTGGCCAAAGTCAGGGAGCTGGTAAGTGGCAGAGTCCGGATTTCCAACCCGACCGCCTGGCTCTAGAGCTTTCTCTCCTGACTGTAGGCCGCTGCGTCCTGCTAGGGACGGGTGATGAGGAGCCAGCCGGTGTGCTCACAGGGTGGGGCAGGTGACATGTCCTTCCAGCCCAGGGTGATGCAATGTTCGGGCCAGTGCCCCCGGAGTGGGGGGTGCCGGCTGACTCTAGGTGGAGATGAGCCTGGCCAGTATGGGAGGCTCCCTCTCAGGATCTGCATCTCCCAGGAAGGGAAGGATGCAGGACTGAGCAGAGGGGGACCTTGGGCCCCAAATGAGGACATGGGCATCACAGGGAGGGGAGGGGACGAGATGCTATGGGGCCGGCTGACACACCGGATATGTCCGTCTTCAGCCACTGATGAAAGTTTGCTTCTCTCTGCTGGTGAGTCTCAGGCATCCGTGGTGGCCTGAGGAGATTTATTTCAGGATCTGTGTATTTATTTATGTGAGGTGAAGAGGATGCCCTACGCCCTTGGCTGCTCCTGAATCACTCTGCTTGTTCCTGCAGCTGAGCCTCAACAGGGGCCTAGAAAATGCGGTGGCAGAAAAGCCAAGCTAAGACAGAACTTGTTCCACAGGAACTTGGCTTTCTTTCCCTCGGCTTCAGATCTGTGGGGTTTTCCCTCTCTCTTCTGGCACAGTCTACAACCCTGGAATCCAGTCTGTGCCAACTTGAGATGGAAGCTGGGAGGGTTGGCTCATTGCCTTTCAAGATAAAGCTGAGGACTGGTTTCACCCTTGTCAGAACTGGACGAGGCCCCAGTAAGATCAGGAGTCAGGAAGGAACCTTATAAAGAACGTAGGTCCAGACACTTGCTATTACGCGGATGAGCAAGCGGGACATTCGGCTCAGGGAAACGAGCCAGTCACAGAAGGACTGGTACCATAGTGTTCACTTATACGGAGTACCTAGCAAAGTCCGATTCATAGACGGAAAGCACGATGGAGGCTGCCAGGGGCTGGGAGCGGATGTTATTGTCAAGTGGGTCCAGAGTTTTAGATTTCCAACACAAAGAGTTTTGTTTTCCAGCAATGTGAACATACTTAACACTCCTGACATTCGCTTAAAAACGGTTAAGATGGTAAATGTACGTTGTGTATTTTTTTTTTCCCCACACACAAAAAAAATGAGGCATCAGGGAAACCCTCCTTCCAGTGTTGGTTATCTGAGGACCAAGTTCACCGGTGCTCAGCACGCTGGGCTGGGTGCGCCCCTAGCGGTTTGAAGGGGTACCTTTTTGAAGCAAAGACTCGGTGGGGTCCAGCATGTTAAGCTGTTAACCAAAAGGAGAGCAGATGTTAAAGTGGTGCCGTGGGCACGTCAGACCTCAGGAGGCCTCCTGTCTCTGGCCTCTGTCCCCTCCCTCCTGGAAAGAGCATCTGGTCCCCTGTGGGGGTCGCCGGACGCAGGGGCCCTTTGCTTCTGGGTTCCTCCTGGCCTCCCCGGGAATGGCCTGTTTGGGTGAAGCAGGACGCGCCGGCAGTCAGGAGGGGGCGCTCTCACTGCCGTGCTCATGGTCTCCTCTGCTTTTTCGCGTGCAGATGCCTTCGGCTGCCACAGCATCTTCCGCAAAACCTCAGACTCCAACTGCGTGGCCTCCTCTTCCATGGAATTCATCCCCGGCCCACCCCCCAGGACCCCCAGGGTCGTCAAGAAGCCAGAGCTCTCTCAGCAGGGCCCTGGGGGCCCTGGCATCCCCCCCAAGGAGGACCCCCTGGTGCTGGATATGGTGCGCTCCTTCGAGTCGGTGGACCGCGAGGACCACTCCGACCCGCTATCCCCGTCCCATCACTATCGGATTCTAAGCTCACCTGGGGGCTTGGTGCGCGGGAATCCCGCTGAGCGGACGCTCTCCCCGGCCCTGCTGCCTGGAAGCCTGTCCCCTCTGCAAACTCCTTTGCATCCCACCCTGGTCTCCTTTGCTCACGAAGAGAAGAGCAGCCCCCCGAAGGAGGAGGGCGTGTGCTCCCCATCTCCGGCTCCCAGCAATGGCGCCACGCAGCCCCTGGGGAGCCCGAATTGCGTCAAGAGTCGCGGCAGGTTCCCGATGATGGGCATCGGACAGATGTTGAGGAAGCGACAGCAGAGCCTGCAAACCCCCGCAGACCGGCCCCTGGAGGCCAGCATGCCTCCCCTGCAGCCCCTGGCCCCTGTGAGCCTCTCCTTCGACATGCCCGATGGGGTCAAAGGCCAATGCTAACCCGGGCCAGTGGCGGGATTCTGGGCATTTCTAAGGACGACAGAGCTCTGCACATCCGTCAGGGCATGCAGATTGAAAGGCCTCATGGGAGCCTCCTTCAGGGTCTCACCTCCTCCTGCCACGGAATGTCCACGCCGTGAACCGCTAAAACCCACACACCCAAAGCCCGCACACCCCAGGCTTGCGTAGGGACCCCGGAGACGCTGGGATCTACAAGGAGGGGTGGTTACAGGTGCAGTTTCGGCCATTTGGCCACCCACTGACCCTCTGCCCCCCTCTCCCGCCCACCCACTGACCCTCTGCCCCCCCTCCCTCTGCTGGGCTGTGGGGGAAAAAACGGCCGCCGGGCTGCTCAGATCACAGACTGTTGTGAAATCTTCCCTCACTTCGTGATCTTCTCAGCAGTCAGCCAGTCACCTGGAGACTGAAGGCGGCATCGCTGAGTGGCTCTGCTGGGCCACTGCTCCCCTTCCTCTCACAGAGGTGAATCCTTGCAGACCGTAGGAGCCGGGGAGCCTGCTGCCAGGCCTCAGCACCTCTGAGGAAGACGGGCAGCAGCCTCCACCAGCAGCACCCCCACTCTGAGCGGAAAAGGGCAGCTGGGCAAAGACCGATCCAAACAGTGGGTCCCCCAGTGAAAGGAAAGGGCCGAAGGGGACGTGCATCTACCATCTTCTCTTTGTGGTTGAAACTTGCTAATGGTTCAATTCTCTTTTCCAAAGATGGTTTTTCTTTAGGTGACATCAAATTGAAGTTACGTAATTAAAAAACAACCCAGATGGAGACATGAGAAGCGATTCTACCAAATTCATGTTTTCATGCGCGGATAAGCGTGGCGAGCATAAAAGCCTTCCCACTTGATGTTTTCGATGGCTGGTAGCCTCCTGTGGCCTGCAGGAGGGCTTGATCGCAGCTAGCCCTGTGTCCTTCCCGTCGCATCAACACAGCCAGATCCTTTTGGAAGGCACAGGCCATGGCTATATTGGTTCTTCAGAAAGAGAACATGTTGAGGTTGAATTCGGATGCATTTGGAAGGCACTGTTACCTCCTTGCAGTGCAGTTTCCAAGCTGCCGAGAAAACAAGGGTGGCTTAGAGCTGACCTGGTTCCCTGTGCGCTGCGAGTAGGCTTGTCCAGTGAGGGTCATGTTCAAAAACACAGTGCTGCGTCCCCTCGGGGCAAAGCAGCCTTCCTCGAACACGCCTGGAGTCCACGTCTGGTTTTCATACCTTTTGCCAAGGATCGAACCAAAGATGCGTCTCCGGTTCCGTGTCCACGCCGTCCCCGTGTGCACATTCTGTGGATCCCAGTGTTGTCTGGCCGTGTCTAGCAGGAGCCCACTGGAACCTGTCTCCTCTCGGGGACCCCGAGCCCTGGCACGTGGTGGCGACCACTCAGTCATGACCAAAACTGGAGAAAGACGAATCCGGGCCAGGCTGGACAGCAGTTAGCTCAGAAGACAGGTTACGCAGTGGCTCGGGGTCCTCAGCCATTGACTGGCCAGGCGTGAGCAGACCCGCTGCTGTGGTCACCCCAAAGGCTGGCCCCCTGTTTCGGAAACGGGCCGGGGCCCTTGAGAACTACAAAGCCTGCTTTTGTTTCCCCTGGCAGCCAGCCCATGCCAGGGAGCCCTGGGGTGCTCCTTCATCTCTTCTCTTTTAGCAGCGGTGACCCCCTTCTGTCCCTCACATGTCTGGCTGAGCAAGGAAAAGAGCGGATACCTGGCTGATCCTGGACACCACTGAGGGGCCCAGGCTCAGCTCACTTCGCGCAACCTGGAGCTGCTGTGTCCCACCTCGCTGGGGTCATCCCGACTCCAGGGCTCCTTAGGAAGGAGTCAGGCTCCTGGCTGTTGGCGTTACTCCTCTGTATGGCTCCAGACCAGGTTCCAGAACTTTCCATTGAAAATGGAGCTTTTGAAGCAGAGAGAAGAGAAGCATCTGAGACCTCTCTCCACTTACACAAAGCGTGTCTGTTTTTTGATCGGCGAAGGGACCCTTTTTGAACATGGTTGCTGGCTGCGTCGCGCTCTGCCAATTCGCGGGCTGTGTCCCTGTGCCTTGTGAACTTGTGTCCCTCTATGTCTCTTCCATGTATTGTACTTTCCTTGAGAACGTGAGTGTTTTTCCGTGTCGCTGTTAAGCTCATTGGGACATGCTTTCTGCTCCTCAGTTCAGGGACAGCTGCAGACTGTTGCACAACTCACGGACCGTGTCCCCATTGGTAGCTTGAACTGTGAACTCAGGTTTATTCCAGACCCAGCGAGAGGTGAGAGTGAGGAAGGGGGGAGGGATCAACTGTATTTTTTTGTATGTGAGCACCTGACAAATCTATGAAAGCGGAAATGTTAAATTCTTTATTATTTTATTATATTTATACGGGAAACTTGACTGTCCCTTTGGTAAGTACAAAGTATGTCGTCCTTTTGACCCATGACTGTCTCTCATTAGTCTGTGCCCACGACCTCGGTCAGCTTGTAGTTACTGATGGAAATGACTGAATTGTCACCGTGTGAAGTCCAGGAGGAAAAGTCCGCTTTAATTGTACGATTTGGTCACAAGTAAGGACTGTATTTATGTCACCATTATTAAGTATATGTACTTTTATAATGACTGTGAAATACACTTTTCCCTCACTATGCCTGCCTCATTCATTTGCATGTGATACATCTCAAAACACTGAGTATGTTGCAGTCGCCCAGCTGTCTTCTAGTAAAGTCCTTGGCCCTGAAACTGATAGGGGCCCGCCCCCCTGACACGGTGGAATCGCCCTGGGGTTATTTGAAGGCTTCTGTCTGCCCTCAAGGCACTGCTTCATTTCACCTGTAGCACATGTGATCCACACAAGTCTCCTCTGACCGACATACAGCAAGTGATGATTCAAGAAAAATCAGCATTTGCTTTTTCTGTCTTAGCAGGTTCAGGACCTCTCTTAGATTCTGAAAAGGGCACATGAAAAGTGACATCTGAGCATCTTCTCTAGCTTCTGTCCTTGCTTTAGGGATTGGTGAGGGATGGGAAAGAAAGGAGATGAGGTAGAATAGGAGGGTGGCATTGTCCCAGCTCTGACTTTGTTCATTACCGTGCACGGAAGGTTTTCGTACATAATCACCTTGCTGAGACCCTTGGGTCCCCCCCGGGTGGTGTGGCTTAGAGGCTGGCATGGTAGAAGTGAGGTTTCTCTGAAGTTTGATGGGGTTGGGAGGCAACGATGAGTATCTAGTTTCGGTGGTGCTGTTTTCTTTTAGGGAGCAGAGCATTTTAGAACAGAAAGAACGAGACCTGAGATTTGGTGCTTCAACTCCAACTTTTTTTAATTAAAAAAATTTTTTATGTTTATTTATTTTTGAGAGAGAGAGAAACAGAGCCTGAGTGGGGGAGAGGCAGAGAGAGAAGGAGACACAGAATCTGAAGCAGGCTCCGGGCTCTGAGCTGTCAGCACACAGTCTGATGTGGGGCTCGAACTCACAAATTATGAGATCATGACCTGAGCCGAAGTAGGATGCTTAACCGACTGAGCCACCCAGGTACACCCCTCCCCAGTTTTTTTTAATGTTTATTTTTGAGAGAGAGATTGTGTGTGTGTGTGTGTGTGTGTGTGTGCGCGCGCGTGCATGGGGGGACGGGAAGAGAGACACAAAGCAGGCTCCGGGCTCTGAGCTGTCAGCATAGGACCTGAAGTGGGGCTCAAACTCATGAATCACGAGTCTATGACCTGAAATGAAATTGGACACAACTGATTGAGCCACCAAGGTGCCCCAGCCCCAGCTTCTTTGAAGAAGAGAAAACTGGGGCCTTGAATGGTTTAAGGGCTCCCCAGGGTCCCTAAATGAGCTGGTCTCAGAACCAGTCTGGAATACAGGGCTCCTCTCTCAACACTCCAGAAACCCGCACATGGCTGTTCTGGACACAGAGTCAACAGCAGATCGAGCCGTCATTACAACAGGTATCTTTGAGGTCTTCACATAAACCACCAGGTCTAGGCATTAAAAAAATTTTTTTTAATGTTTATTTATTTTGAGAAAGACAAGAGTGTGAGCAGGGGAGAGGCAGAGAGAGGGAGACACAGGATTCAAAGCAGGCTCCAGGCTCTGTATTAGTACAGAGCCTGACATGAGGCTTGAACCCATGAACCACGAGACCATGACCTGAGCTGAGTACGGATGCGCAACTGACTGAGCCACCCAGGCACCCCCAGGTCTA
The DNA here is from genome assembly GCA_017311185.1 of Proteles cristata cristata. Taxonomy (NCBI): domain Eukaryota; kingdom Metazoa; phylum Chordata; class Mammalia; order Carnivora; family Hyaenidae; genus Proteles; species Proteles cristata. The sequence continues at coordinate 232,899 of JAESUZ010004875.1, read as the reverse complement.
GGCATTTTTAAGTCATTATCAGAATTGTACAGCTCCTTAAGATTCTGTGTATCCCGCTCTTTCCACCATCTACCACCAACTCTTGAAGATGGAGACTTTTTCTTTCTCAATAGATCTTCCAAGTAAGCAGCAACCCCTGGATACTTTGTTACTTGCTTTGCTATTAGGTGGCCATTAGGTTTTTACTAGATTAGATGTTTTCTAAATGGCCATGTCATAAAATGAAACAAATTCAGAAAGAGTGAAAGCCTGATATTTTTAAGAGGGGTTCCGGAAGCCTCTTAGTTATTGTATTTGTTTTCTCTGTAGGACCTTCTCTGTGCTACAGGCTTAGTACGAATAATTCACAGCAGTACTGGGAGCCGGTTCAATTTAATGTCATCACTTTTCAATGAAAGGCGCGCATTTCCTGAGTAGTAAATGAGTGTATTATTTGTGGCAGCTTTTTCATCCAGGGAGCTTTTCAAACATCTGGTTCCAAAGACAGATGGGATAGATATTTGAACTTCTTTTCTGGGGACCTGTTTTCTTGATATACGGTTGTCTCTGAGGTCTGATGGTTGTGGCGCCAAGGGACTGGGATGGGGAAAGGGCGGGGAATATTTCGGCCTTGGCGTCCCCTTCCACGGGTCTGTCTGCATCTGAGCTGATGTGTAGATAAGGAGACATTTTGGGGACCAGCTCTGGCAGCGTCAAGTAGTGTCATGTGGAGCAAACCCAGGGGTCAGCTGAGGCTTTAGCGATGTGGAACCAAACCATGGCACATGGCAGAGAGGACAGCATCCAGAAGCTGCATTATTCGCTGGTGGGAGAAAGAGATGGGTCTCACTTGAGGGTCTGAGCTGGTCACACAGCATATTCCCCGCTCAGAAGACCCATTATCTCTTCTGCCAGGAAGGTCTTTGGCTCGTGTTATAAATCCTTGAGAATAACGAAAATATATTCTTTCCGGGCCTTGTGGCCAGAGCCAGCCCTAAAGGGCAGGACGCAGGAGCCTGTGTCCAGAACGAGGCTTCTCGTCCGAAGTTAGGCAGTGAACTTGTGGTGGGTCTGAGATGAGAAGGCCTTTTGTGACCCCTTTGCTCGTATTCACCTCTCCTCTGCCAACACAGTGTGTGGATAGAAGAGGCTTTGCTGTGGCAACAACTTACACCCCTAATGTCTGTGACTTGCCCAGTATGGGTGTATTTCCCATGGTTTGGTGATGCCACAGCAGCCATGTTGGTGCGGTGATGCAGGCCCTTTCCCACCTGTGGCTCCATCCACTTGCCGTGGTCCTCTGGCTGCTACAGCAGATGGGGGGAGGTGAGTTGGAGGGTTCTCGGCTGCCCTCGAGTGCTCTGTGAGGGCTGAAACTAGATCTGTGGCCCTCCTATGAGCGAGAGGCTGAGAAATGTGGGGGCGCCCATGGGTATTTGGGGTCCAGTGACTGTTTCTGCCACAGGGAAGGTAACGATGCTCACCACATAAAGGCCTCTAAACCTGGACTGGCCTTTTCCGTAGTTACATGTGGAACCCCTTTTAGTGCTGTAAGGATTATCTGTTTTAGTTAAAGGGATAGGCTGTGTGAATTATGAACGTTTCATTTAATTTAAGGGAGGGAGTGTTGTGGGCTGAATTGTGTCTCCCTGGATTCATATATTAAAGCCTTAATTCTGAAGTTCCTCAGTAGGAGGTTGTCTTTGGAGACGGGGCCTTTAAGGAGATTAGTTAAAATAAGGCCTCCATTTGGGTGAGACCTAATCCGATCTGACTGGTGTCCTCATAATTAGGGCACCTGGGTGGCTCAGTTGGTTAAGCAGCTCAGGTCATGATCTCACAGTTCTGAGTTCGAGCCCTGCGTTGGGCTCTGCGCTGACGGAGCCCACTTCAGATCCTCTGTCTCTCCCTGGTTCACACACTCTCTCTCTCTTTCAAAAATAAATATTAAGCAAAAAAGAAGAAGAAGAAGAAATTTGAACACATGGAGGGATGCCAGACAGAGGAAAGACCACACGAGGCACCAGAGAAGGCAGCCATCTGCAAGCCAAGGAGAGAGGCCTCAGAAGGAACCTCCAGACACCTTCTTCCTGGCCTTCCAGCCTCTAGTACTAAAGAAAAACCAATTAACCAATTTCTTTCTGTTGTTTAAGCTGTGGCACTTTGTCACGGCAGCGTAGATGACTAACGTGGCAGGGAGGCCACGTAGAAGCACTTACGTGGGCCACAAATCCGATGCTGCATCCCACTGACCATTTTCTTGCAACTAAACTACTCCCAGAAGGTCCCTTTCCTTTTCTGCAGTGAAATGCCACCTTCTCAAGTGTCCCCAGGCGGCTAGGCCCCGGTGCCAGTTAGTTTCAAGCATATTACTTCCTTTACTTGAGAGATCCACAAACTTTTTTCTGTACAGGGCCAGGTAGTGAGTATATTTTATGGTCAGTGGATGACCACTGTTCTTCATGTTTTCAGTTTTGTGTTTGTTTTTATAACCCTTCCAACATGTGAAAATAGTTCCTACCTGGTGGGCCCCAAAACACAGGCCACAGCAGACTTTGGCCCTGCCACCTTCTCCAGAACCCCAAAATTAGTGCCCAGAAATGGGTCACGTTGTCTCTTGCATGTAAGTTTAGGTAGTTTGCCTGGTTCACATGACCAGGACATGCCCCATACACTACACATGCTCATTTTAGGAACTCACCTCCTCTTGCAATATCTGGGCAAGTAGGTGCTGGGAAGGAGTCGTCCTTCATAGTGATGAACTGGAGAAGGGTCTCGGGAAAGAATTGAGCCTAAGGGGTTGGGAGGTGGGGGGGCGCACCCGGTGTTCCTCTTTGCTGGCTCCTTCCTGTGTTGCTTCTAGTGGATTTCCAGGGCTGGTGGTGATCCACAGGTGTGGCCAGGCTCCAGGAGAGCCGTCCTGGTCATGAGTCTGCCACTGCCACTCAGTCCCCACCCTCAGATTCATCCCTGCCTTTGCCTGCACAGAACGGAGCATGGCTCAGGCACACAAATCATCTTCCCTTCAAGCCATGTTCCGTTTCTCTTTGTGAATGGCCACTCGAAAATGGGTTCTTGCTGCATATAAAGAAAGGGCTTCCTGAAGGTCATAGGGAACAAGTCTAAATCTAGAACAGACGGGAAGCTGAATGACGCCACATTGAGGAATCATCACCATTACTCACATCTGAATGATGCACTGTCCCCACAGGTTGGAAAAGTACCCCCTGAGCTGAAAGGTGGATGGTGTCGTCTGAATCAGCTCTAAAGAGCCCATTCAGAGTCCTTCCTACCTATGACCACGTCAATTACATTATCCATTTCCACTTCCAGAATATTCAGGCCCAAGCCACAGAATCACAGGGACTTTAGGGGTCACCCAGCCCTAGGCTCAGTCCTCTGGAATTTGGAGCAGTCTTCTAAGACACCAGGAAATGTGGGTTGTTAGAATAAGCACAAAGCAACTTCTTGGAGCAGAGTTTTTATAACCCCCTGCTGATTTTTTTTTTTTACTTCAGACTCACATGTGTCATGTATTCAGATATAATATCAATGTGAGTCTGTGAGCCCAACCCTCATTGGCCTCTAGTGGTGGATGGATGGGTGGCAAATGGATAATGGTGGGTAGATGGGTGGATGGATGGATAGTAAATGGGTGGGTGGGTAGCAGATAGTAGATGGATGGGTGGGTGGTGAATGGTTGGATTGTGGATGATAGATGGATAATGGTGAGTGGGTAGATGGATGGATGGATGGTTGGATGGTTGGATGGATAGTAAATGGATGGGTGGGTGGGTGGCAGATAGTAGATGGATGGGTGGGTGGTGAATGGTTGGATTGTGGATGATAGATGGATAATGGTGGATAGGTGGGTGGATGGATGGATGGGTGGAGGGAATGAGAAATGAATAGGATTGAAAATAAATGCTGAGAGGATTTAAATGATTTAGATTAGTGGATGGTTGAAGGGGACTTAAGGGAGAGGGAAATACTCCCCTAATTCAGTATTCAAATACTTAATAAACATAAAAATGAAGAGCCTGGAAAATAAATAGGGCACTAACTTTGGGCACCAACGTCCTTCATAGAGGGCAGCCAGAGAACTGCCTCCTCCTACTATAAGTCCATCCGCCGCCTTAGAAACAAGTAATCCTAGACCTTGGTTGCGTGGCAAAGCCTTTGTCCTCATCCGCCAAATGCCCGTACATTCATTAGACTGTTTTCCTTTGGTGACCTTGTAGAGATTAAGATGAGGCAACTATGTATAAGAGAAGCTGGGACAGGTCCCTGGCCTCCCTCCTCCACTCACACAGTTGTTTGCTGGCCGGTACCCTGAGGACCCGACTCTTCCTAATACTGACCCTGACATACTGGCAACTCGCTATCATGTCTTGTCACCCCAACTTCCAGCTCTAGTGCACACAAAGCATCTAAAAGCTGCAATCAGATAATGCCTTTTTACGAGGCTGGTGTTCAGCCCATGGAAAGGGCATTCTCTATCTCACTCCAGCTGTCTTTCTCTGCTCTCGTGGGCTGTGTTGCGTTCTCCCAAAATTCATCTGTTGAAGCCTAACCCCCAGTATGGCAGGATATGACTGTGTTTGGAGATGGGGCCTTTGAGAAGGTGATTAAGTGAAAAACCAGCAGCTGCTAAGGGAGGACCCAAACCCAGTTGGACGGTATCCTGCTGAGAAGGGGAGACTTGATTACACAAAGAGACCCCAGGGATGCGAGAACACAGAGGAAAGACCATGTGAGGACAGCGAGAGGCTGCCATCTGCAAGCCCGAGAGAGAGTCCTCCAATCTGCCAGCACTTTGATCTTGGACTCCCAGCCTCCAGAGCTTCAAGAAAAGAAATATCTGTTGTTTACACTGCCAGGTTGGTGAGATTTTGTTATGGTGACCATAGCAACATAACAGCCACAACTCGCAGGTGTAGAAATAAGGGAAACGATCCAATGAGAACGAACAGGCTACTGATCAGAGCTTGCTGTCACTTGTGTTTGCCAGAGACTCCGTGGCAGGTGGAGGAGTGAGAAGGCTTTACAGTGGAATGAAGGGAAGGTTTCAGGTGTGTCCTGAATGGTTGTTGTGGAAAAGCTGGAAACAGGCTAACTACAAGGAAGGAGCATCCCTTGTGACTGGTGAGGACAGCACATCCGGCTTTTTCTGGTTGGTTCGGAGTTGGAGGCAGGGGCAGTCACTGACCGAACCCTAACGGTGTGGGCTGGTTGTTGCAGAGGGTGGGGTGGGCTTCTCAAGCTGGTTACTGCAGCGGTTGTGATCCAGAGTTCTGCTGTCTGATGTCATCCGGCCGTCGTCCACTGGTATGTTCTGTATGTCACAGGGCGGTGGGGTGCCCACTCACCCCATTTCTCTGGCTGCATTAGTTTCCTAGGCCTGCTGTAAGAAATCATGAACTTGGTGCCTTCCAACGACAGAAATTCATTCTCTTACAGTTCTGGAGAAGAGAGGTTAGAAATCGAGGGGTGGCAGGGCCAGAGCCTCTCTCTGAAGGTTTCTTGTCTCTTCCAGCTTCTGGTGCTTCTAGGCAGACCTTGGCATTCTTTGGCTCCAGTATCTAATTCTTCAGGGTCTGCTCCATCTTCGTGTGGCTTTCTACCCCATGTCTTCACATGGCTTCTTCTAAAGACCCCAGGCTCTGAATTTAGAGCCGTCTTAAATGACTGCATCTTAATTAATCACAGCTGCACACATCAGATCACATTCTGAGGTCCCAGGGGGTCATGAGTCTTGGAGGAGACACTAAACAACACACTATACTGGTGAAGGGCCCGATTCTGCTGTCACCAGGGCCGGAAGCCTGGCAGATCCGAACTTGACATGGGGGTCTTGGGCACACCATGGGGAGCCAGCTTTGCAACATCTTGAGATGTCCACAGTAGAGGGTGTCAGGAGGTGACGGTTTGGGTGGACACTTTGGGATACTTAGTGGTGGAGGAGAGAGGAACCCATATCTGACCCCGTGAAGTGACTGGCGTGCCTGCCCCAAGGAAGTCAAACTTTGAAGCAGGCCAATGTTCTGGTCACCTCCTGACATAGACTTTCCCAAAGGAACCAGAGAGAGAGAGACACCTAGGGGTGGGGTGCTGAATTTGGAAATGCCGTGCCCAGGAGGTTATGGAATCTTGATGTGACCTGTGATTCCCCGCAAAATCCAGTTCAGATCTACCAACTTGTCAACTCTGTCTTTGGAACAGAATATTCTCTGGAGCTTCAGAATGTTTATCCAGCTCCAGAGAAGGTTCACATTAACCCAGTATGTTCAAAATAAATGATCTCATGCCCCAGACCAGCTACTTCTGTGCTCCCTCTGGCAGTAAAGGGCATCTCAGACTCTACTTTGATGCCCCAACCCCGGAATCAGCCTGGACCCCCCTCTCCTCTCCCCTCCCACGTGTAATCCATTCACAAAGCCTGTTAGTTCCATCCTCCAAAGATGAAGGGCTAGCAAGGGCCATCCGACAAACTCCACATGGGAGGCGTGAAAGCCACTCTTTTTTCACTCTTACCATTCAGCAAGGTGTATGGGGGGGGGACCTCAAACCCAGAACCACCTGCAAAATGGGAATTTGAGGTAATAGGGCAAATGAGATTAATTAGTTAATATATACATGACACTCAGTACACTCTGGTATAAGTTGCGTGCTGTAGAGGCGTTAACTATCAACTATTGCCTGTGGTTTATGCAGAAGAAAAACCTAGTCAACACTCTTGCGAGTGTGAACAATGTCAAGGACGTTAAAGAAACAAATGAGCTCTGTCTTCACTTCTGCGTTTGAAATGGGTATTTCTTCGAAGCCTTAGGGATGTGGAAGCTTTCTACCACTAACATGACACTTTGCTTCTGGATCAGAATAGAAACACCCTGTTCGGTGATCGGCTACTATTTTTTTACTCAGAAAAGTGTGCTTTTTTTTTTTTTTAATTCTTTCAACCTCCCTCCCCACCCCGAACAATCAGAGCAAATGCCAAGGCTCTTTGCTTTTAAGTTCATCCTTCAGAATCCTTGGCAAGTTTTCACAGAAATTCCTCCGGTGGTCAAGTTCTCTTCCATGTGAATGTACACGTCAGCCAGCATGCACACCATTAATTGTCCCCCGTGCTGACCTTTTAGTATTTCCATTGCTCTTGTGAGTGACAAGGCCACTCCTTTGTGCTCCTTATACCTCCCGTAACAAGGAAGAAAGAGACAAAACCTCTCTTCTTTGCAATCTGTTCTTGGCCTTCTCTCCAAATACTTCTTTTTAATGCACCTAATGTCTAGCTTGTGCATTGTTTTACTTTATACATACTTTGAGATCGTTGCCCTTAAAACTCCAGTCATTTTCACTCAGGCACGTCTTCTTCAATCCTCTGGCCTGGACCTGTCTGCTTGCCGGGGAGCGGCGGAGGGGAGCGGCGGGGGGGGAGGGTAGGGGGGGCGAGGGGGTCCTGCTGCTGGGCATAGATGGATTTGAGCAAGTTGCTTTTAAGATCAGTCATTGACTTCCATCAGCCTCACAGGCCACCTCTTTGGACACACAGAAATACATGTAAGTAGACAGATAGTCATGGTGCTGAATTAAAATGTTAATCCTGTCTGTGATGGTTAATTTCCCCCTTCAACTTGACTAGCCATAGAGCTAGTCAGAGTAAATGTTGTATCTGGGTGTGTCTGGGAGCATGTTTTCAGATGAGATTAGCGTTACCGAATTGGCAGACATAGTAAAGTAGATTACCTTCCCCAGTATAGACAGGCATCTACCCAATTCCTTGAGAACCTTGAACAGAACAAAATACAGAGGAAAGAGATATTCTCCCCTGTTTTCCTGCCTCACTGGTTGAACTGGGACATCTCATCTCATCTTCTCTGACCCTTGACCTGGGATTTACACCAGATGCTCCCCTGGTTCTCCTGTCTTTGAACTTGGACTAAACTGTAACAGCAGGTTTCCTGGGTGTCTGACTTGTAAAAGGCAGATTGTGGAACACTTCAGCCTCCATAATCACATGAGCTAATTCCTCATAATAAATCTGTCTCCCTCATATACATTTGTATGTATTACATGCACACACACACACACACACATATGTAACATGTATACATATTCTTTTGGTTCTGTTTCTCTGGAGAGCCTCTGCTAACACACTGACCTTAGAAGGGTCACGTGTCATCTGGCTGGGAGGCACCCCAAGTTCCCACAAGGCTTTAGTCTCTAGAGCCCCATAACCGGCTGTAAGCCCTCAGAACCACCCTCTCTCGACCCAGCAGTTCCACCTTGAATCTGTTCTCTCTGTCCCCTTCTCATCCCAGTGAACCCACACTCACGGGAGGTGGTCGCACATCTGCCCGTTTCTGCATGTTGTTACATTCACTTCACAGCTGTTTTCCAGCATCATTAGGACTTTGCTCATTGCCAAATATATTGGCCATTTTTCTTCCTTCCTTTTTTCCCCCTCTGCATCCCCAGGACCTGAAGCTGAGAGCCACAAGTCAGTCAGTCACGTGCTGTTAGGGCTGTCGCAGCGCTGGAATGGAGCCACTTAGCCACGGCCACGAACAAGGCTTTATATGGGACATTTTCCATTGGTTTCACCGGACTACCTCTAGGTAGTTGTGGACTGAATTCAGCCCCCAACCCCAATTCATATGTTAAGACCCTAACCCCCCAATGTGATTGTGTTTAGAGGTAGGGCCTGTAAGGAGGTCATGAAGGATGAATGAGGCCATAATGGGACTGAACTGGTGGCCCTATAAGAAGAAGAGGGCACACCCAGGATGCCTGGCATGGAGAAAAGGCCACACGAAGGGACATTGAGAAGATGGCCATCTACCAGGGAAAGAAAGAGGCCTCAGAAACCAAGCCTTCCGACCACACATTGATCTGGAACTCCCAGCCTTTAGAACTGGGAGAAAAGAAATGTTTGTTCTTTTAAAAATGTTTTGGGGCGCCTGGGTGGCTTAGTCGGTTGGGCGTCCAACTTTCGCTTAGGTCATGGTCTCGTGTTTCGTGGGTTCGGGCCCCGCGTCGGGCTCTGTGCTGACTGCCAGCTCGGAGCCTGGAGCTTGTTTCAGAGTCTGTGTCTCCTTCTCTCTCTGATCCTCCCCTGCTCACGCTGTCTCTCTCTCTCTTAGAAATAAATTTTTAAAAAAAAAGTTTCATTTTTTTTTTTAAGGTTCATTTCTTTTTGAGAGAGAAGCAGAACCTGAGAGGGGGAGGGGCAGAGAGATGGAGACACGGAATCTGAAGCAGGCTCCAGGCTCTGAGCTGTCAGCACAGAGCTTAAGGTGGGGGCTCGAACCCACAGACTGTGAGATCATGACCTGAGTGAGGTCGGATGCTTAACCGACTGAGCCAGCCAAGCTCCCCAAGAAATGTTTGTTGCATAAACCAGCCTGTGGTGTTTCATTATCATGGCCCAAGCTAAGACACATTCCTTTCAGAAACTCCTTCCTACCCCAGTTCTGTGACTTTCCTCTTCTCTGTCTGCCTGTTCCTTCCTGGTCTCCCCCTGGATTTCTTCTTCCCTCTCCTGGTTTCTAAAGGGTGATGTCCCCATCTCCCATCCCCAGCCATCGCGCCCCCTCTCATCGTCTCAGTGAATAAGCTGTCACCATCTGTAACTCCCTGAACGTCAAATGTGGGTGCCCGTTTCTGGTGGCAGGTCTGTCAGATGCGCTGGCTGTCCCACTTGATTCCTGTTCTTCAGCTCCCACATCCAACCAATTTCAGCATCTTGTCGTTGTTTTTTTTTTCCATCCCTTCACTGAGGCCACTTCCTTCAGTAGCCTCTACATTGACCCTTGTCATCTCTGGTCAAGACCACTGCAACAAGCTTCTAATGAACTGGTCTCCTGATGTCCATCCTACGACCATCTGGTTATTACTCTTCCTCATAGTAAACTCTGACCATGTCACTCCCCTGCTTAAGGCCCTTCCCCGGCTTCCTGACGGCCGTCCACTAACTTCCCTACCCCTTAGCCAGAATGCAGGGCTCTGTGCAGTCTGGCTCCCCTGCCCAAGCTCTGTTCTCACTGCTTCTCTGCCTACAACTTTGTGCTTTGGCCTTGCTCAATGGCTCGTACATTCCCCTGGACATTTGCCATCTTCTCTGCCAGGCCCCCTTTCCTGCCTGTTTTGTGAGACACTGTCAGATGCTCTCCCACCAGGGAAATCATTTTCCCCCCACCAGGGAAATCATTTTCCCCCCAGTCCCCTAGGCTGGGTTGCCACATGCCTGCATTAGCCTCCTATGGCTGCTGTGATGAATTATCACAAACTTAATGGCTTAACAGCACAAATGTATTCTCTCACATCTCTGTAGGTCAGAAGTCTGAAATGGATCTTATGGGGCTAAAATCAAGATGTTGTCAGGGCCAGTCTTTTCTGGATGCTCTGAAGGGCAAACAAGTCCCTGCCTTTTCAGCTTCTAGAGGCTGCCTGTATTCTGGGCTTGGGGGTTTAAAACACATCACTCTCATTTTTGCCTCCTTCATCATACCACTTGTTTTTCCTGACATGGACCCTCATTGTTGCCTCTAATAAGGCCTTCTGTGATTCTATGGGGCTCATCTGAGTAATTCAAGATAATCTTTTCCATAGCAAGACCTTAACTGAATCATCTCTGAGCAAAAGTTCCTTTTTAAAATTTTTGTAAAATTTATTTATTTTGAGAGAGAGAGAGAGAAAACGTGAGCAGAGGGGAGGGGCAGAGAGAGGGAGAGTTTGCGGGGCTGGAACTCACAAACTGTGAAGTCATGACCTGAGCCAAGATCAAGAGTCGGACGCTTAACCGACTGCACCACCCAGGTGCCCCAAAAGTTCCTTTTGCCATAAAAAAAATAACACAGGTCTTGGGAATTAGGATGTGGAGATCTCTTGCAGGGACATTATTCAGTCAACTACATGCCCCTTTCTGATTCTCCCATAACTGCTTATATATATTCTGATCACTTACTACGTTCATGGATGGTTGTCTATTTCTGTATCTGTCTCACCCCTTCTACCTCCACCTGCGTACTCTTCAAGCATAGGAGCCTTATCTTTCTCCTCTCGTAATTCCACTACTGGCTGTGCCTGGTGCTCAGCAAACATTTGTTGAGTGATAGAGACTTCATTTTGGTTTTCAGATCTAACTTTTGGCTAGACTTGGTGTGTGCTGAGATCACCCAAGAATGTAGCCAGTTGGGAGAAGAAAGGGCCCAGCAAGTTGTTAGCTCTCTTTGTACCTCTGCCCCCCTTTCTAAGCCCAGAGAAGCAACATCCACCATTCTGCAGGGAGCTGCAGGTCAGGGGTGCACAGGCAGGGAGGTCTTGCAGAATCGGGGTGAGGAAGGCTCTCTGAGGGCCCCTCCGCCCCTCGCAGAGGAGGTTTGAGGTTTGAAGATGTTAGTATCGCCAGTTTTTCATGTTGCCAAACCACACAGTTGGAGCTCTTGATTCCATTTTGACCTAACCCCCCACCCCCACTCCCACTGTGGCGTTTGGACTGTGCATTTCCTTCATTCTGGGCCAAGCCACAAGCTGTGGGTTTGGGGCCACCATGCACTCCTTGCAGGGTGGGAAGCCCACTCTTGTCTGGGGCTGTGCCCATGCACTTTGTTGACCCAGGAAATGCAAGGCTGCAAAACTGGCTGTTTGGAACCCATCACTCTTTTGCCCGTCATGCTGGCAGTGGGGCTGCCATCTTGGGTCCCAAAGATCATTAGGTCCTGCATCCCTGTTCCAGGCTCTGGTGAGGCTGAACTGAGGGAGGGGAGCTTCAGGATGGCTCAGGAGTCAGTTTGTCAAGTCACGTACCAGCTTGAAAATAACTGGGCAAAAGATGACAGGCTTGGAACTTTCAGGTGCCAACAGAAAAGCAGCCACTTCCAACGTGGGTCTGGAAAGGAGGGCCTGAACCAACAATGACTGAATCCAAAGGCAAAGCCCACCTTTCAGTGGCCTGAGGATGGGTTTGTCAGGAGCACAGCCGGCTTGGAAGTGCAGTGAAGGCCAGTGTATTCGTTTGCTAGAGCCGCCATAACAAAGTCACCGGCAAGACGCTTAAACGTCAGAAACATAGCCTCACGGTTCTAGAGGCTCCAAGTCCAAGATCAAGGTCCTGGCAGGTTTGGTTCCTTCTGAGAGCTGCAAAGGAGACTCTGTCCCAGGTCTGTCTACTCATCTCTGGTAGCCTCACTTGTTCCTTGGCTTGTAGATATATTTTCCTCCCGTTGTGCGTGTCTATCTCTGCATTTCTCCCTTTTTATAAGGACACCAGTTATATTGATTTAGGGCCGCCCTACTGACCTCCTCTTAGCTTCATTGTTTCTACAGAGACCTTGTCTCCAAATAAGGTCACATTCTAGGTGCTGGGGGTTAGGATTCCAACATATCTTTTTTTTTTGGGAGGGGGAGATGCGGTGGGGGAGGCACGCACAATTTAACCTATAACAGCCTGTCAGCTGGGAAGTAAGAATTTTCGCTCAACTTTTCCCAAAGTGACTTCTCCGTTCAAGAAAACTTTTCTCTGGATTTTGTGCGGGAGTTGCCATGGAGGAAGGGGTGGAAAGGGGCAGAGGAGCCTGAGAAAAGACACGGGAGCCTCCACATCATGATTGAGCTTCAGAGAAAAGCTTCCTGATTGCCACTGACAAGGCCACGACTGTCAGTGGCAATGACATTCTTTCCCATTCAGAATGTGACATGCCACCATTAGCCTTGACTGTGAACGATGCCTGTTTCCTTTATAGCAGCTGGTCTGCCTTGTTTTCATCTCTCTGCTGATGAGAGGGATGGCAGTCATAATCCATTCAACTAAAATATACTTGCATCTATAAATACAGATTCACAAATCTATAAATATTTGCTTATGAATACATGTTGTGAGTGGCTGGAGATCCTAAAATAAGACTCTGTTTTGGGGCGCCTGGGTAGCTTAGTCGGTTAAGTGTCCGACTTTCGCTTAGGTCATGATCTCGCGGTTAGTGGGTTCGAGCCCCGCGTCAGGCTCTGTGCTGACTGCCAGCTCAGAGCCTGGAGCCTGTTTCAGTCTGTGACTCCCTCTCTCTCTGACCCTCCCCTGCTCACACTGTCTCTCTCTCTCTCTCTCCTAGAAATAAATAAAACGTTGAAAAAAAAATAAGACTCTGTTTTGGCCTTTAGATGTCAAAAGAGACTCACATTTTTATGGTTGATGAGAAAAGTCCCAGAGGACTTTTTATTGATTTGTAAGTTTTTAAATATGCTTATTTATTTATTTTGAGAGAGAGAGAGAAAGAGAGCAAAAGAGCGAGCAGGGAACAGGCAAGAGGGAGGGAGGGAGAATCACCAGCAGGCTCCATCTCATGGCCTTGAGATCCTGACCTGAGCCGAAATCAAGAGTCCAAAGGTTAACCGACTGAACCACTCAGGCGCCCAATCAGAGGACTTTTTAAAAGTAATCCCCCCCTCCCCTGCCAAATTATAATAATACAGTTTAGCAGGTCTAAAAGATTAAGAAAACAAAAAAAGGAAAAAAAATGTTTCCCCAAATCCATTGACTTAAAACCAACATTTGGTATATTCTCAGAATTTTTTTCCTGTACATTTATAAAGGCATTTTAACACTTATTGGGTTAAATGGCTTATTATTATTTTTTAACTTTTTATTTTGAAATATGTTTAGGCGCGTATAGGTTACAAAACTACACAGAAAGTTTCCATGTACCCTTCCCCCAGTTTCCCCAGAGATATTATCTTTTTCAGTTTTGAAAATTGTGGAAAAATACACATAATGTACAATTTACCGTTTCACCCATTTTTAAGGATACATTTCAGCAGCATACGTGTATTCACACTATTGTGCACCCATCACCAACATCCACCTCCGGAACGTTATTCGTTTTGCAAAACGAAAGCTCTGTCCCCACTAACCACTAACCCACCACTTTCCCTCCTGCAGCCTCTGAAACCCACATTCTACCTTCTGTCTCTGAAAGGGACTGCTCTGAGCACCTCACGGAAGTGGACGCGTACAGTATTTGTCCTTTTGTGACCCGCTTACTTCACTCAGTGTAAGGCCCAGAAGGTTCTCCCATGTTATAGCACGATTTGTTTGGTGGCTTCCTAGCCGGCCCGAGGGCTGGGGCTTCCCTGCCATGAGTGGACTCCCAAGGAAGAGGGAGGAGCGCTAGAGTCGCCTGGCGGTGCTCCCTGCTCCCAGGCTGCGAGGCCAGCAGGTCTCTTATGTCCCACTGCTGACCTGCAGTGGGGATGCCGAGGGGGAGAACAGAGCCTTCCTGGTGTGCACTTGGCTCCTTTTCAACTTTTCAGTGCAATAAGCCATCAGCCTTGGAAATATCACAGTAGGAGGTCCATAGAGAACTCTTGATTTCTAACATGTGTTCTTGAGGCTCAGAAAGGAAAACAGCGGTTTGGGGTCTGCTGAGGTTTGCACGAGGTTCAAGCCGACAGTGGCTGATTGCAGGGACAGAGTTGCCCCAGCAGCGGCTGGCCTGGCTGTCATGAAGCTGGGGCCGTCGGACCTCAGGACCTCAGTGGCTACCCTCGCTGTCTGCACTCGCAGAAACACCCCTCATCTGCCCAGGGTCCTTACAACCATTACCCTGGAATCCATAATCACAGGTTCTACCCCTCACTCCCCATCCTCCCCAGCTCAGTTTCCTGCAGCTGCCATAAAAATGTACCACAAACTGGGGACACCCGGTGGCTCAGTCGGTTAAGCGTCCACCTCTTGGTTTCGGCTCAGGTCACGATCTCGTGGTTTGTGAGTTTGAGTCCCGCGTCGGGCTCCATGTGGACAGCGTGGAGCCTGCTTCGGATTCTCTCTCCCTCTCTCTCTGCCCCTCCCCACCCACTTGTGTGTTCTCTCTCTCTCAAAACAAACAAACAAACAAACAAAGGTACCACAAACTGAGTGGCTTAGAAACATTTAGAAACAAACATTTATTCTAAGTTCTGAAGGCCAGAAGTCTAAAATCAAGGTGTCCAAAACCAAAGCTCTTTAGTCTTGGGCAAACTGCTTGATCTCCCAGTACCTCACTTTGCTCATCTACAACATGGGATGATATTAATACCAGGGGACATTCTTGGTGCTCCGTCCAGCACTCCAGGGATCCCTGTGTCCATTCTGTGCGTGTAACCCCCAGCTTCTGTGTGCTTTGTTTCTACCTGCTGTACCTGTGGCCATCAGATGCCCAGGACCAGGTCTGCAGGGGCCTGGGGTGCATGTCCCCGGAGAAACCCGTAGCCCGGGGCTGACCACTGCTCCCTGGACATAATGCTAAGAGTGTTGGCCTTCCTCTGGTCGGAGGGGGCTGGCAGCATACACACTTGCAGCTTTCCAGGCAGGTATGGGCATGCCTGGGTGGGTGATGACGGTGTCCCGGTTCGCCCTGGACTTGCCCATTTTTGCACTGAAAATCTGTGATATCAGTCTGCTTGGGCTGCCGTAACAAAATACCGCAGCCTGGGTGGCTTGTACAAGATGCTTATTTTCTTCCAGTTCTGGAGGCTGGAAGTCCAAGTTCAGGGGGCTGTCAAGGTTGTTTCTGTTGAGACCTCTCTTGCTGGCTTGTAGACGGCTGACTTGTAGCAATGTCCTCACGTGATCTTTACTCTGTGCAAGTGCAGAGGGAGAGAGAGAGAGATCACTGGAGTTTCTTCTTAGAATGGCGCCCATTCTTCTTCTATTAGGCCTCACTCTTATGCTCTTATTTAACTTTAGTTACCTGTATTTGAATACAGTCACATTAGGGGGTGGGGCTTCAACATAAGATTTTGGGGAAAACAATGGAGTCCGTAGCGTCTCCCATGAAGGCAGGTCACAGTACATTAGCAAAACACACCAGCCTAAGAGATAGGCTTTCTGGGCAATAATTTGCCTCTAGCCTCTAGATGATGCCTCTGTGCTTGCATAGATGATGTGAGACCCTTGCCTTGGCTTCCAGAGACGCACCTGGCATGCTTGCAGAGAGGATGGGGGTTTCCAGCCCCCTCTCCCCACCCCGTGCTTCTACCCCAGCCTGGTCTCTCCCTTTGGCTGCTGACTACATCTGCGATGATTCCGAGCCAGGGGAGTGAGTGGCAGGGGCGTCCTGGGCATTGCCCCCCTTCTGCGTGACTGGAGGAGAGGTTCCTGGCAGGGGGAGTGCACGTTGGCAAAGGGCAGGCAAATTGTGAACGAAGCAGCCTCTCAGACATCCTCATCTGGTGCCGGAACAGGCTTCCTGCCCTGGCGCCCAGCCTGTTCTCAGCTATGTGGTGCCAACTAGCTCCTGGGCCGACACAAATGGGAATTTAAAAAAAAAAGAAGAGAATTTCAAAGCCTGTGTCTGTGGTCCTCGCTGCCCGCTTGTTAGTTTCAAAAGCTTGAGGCGAAATGTACCACTACTGTGAGTTTATAAAAGAAGCCCCCAAAAGGAGGTTTTGCCCGTATTTCTGTTTCACGCAGTCCTGCTATTTGACTTAAATGTTCTGGTACGCTTTCTCAATGGTCACAGCAGCGGTGGTCGGTGAAATCCTTCTAGATCTGCCTGTGTCAATCCTGGGAAATGGTTCCAAAGTCCTTAATGATCACAACACAAGAATCTCCCTCTCTTCACCTCCTTGGGAAAGTTGCAGAACTTTCCAAGGCATCTGCCAGATTTCCCACGGAAGGGGTCCCTCACATCTGCATCCCTGACATTCTGTGGAGCCGTCACGTTTGGAGGTGGGATGTGGATGGACCAAAGCCCAAGGGAAATGCTTTATGGCATTTCTGCTGTACTGGAAGCTTCAGGTTTGTTTCTTAACTGATAACATCTTTCCTGGTGGATAGGAAGAGACAGAGGGAAGAGAAGAGGAAATTCCTTCTGGCCTGCAGTATAAAAGTCTGTCCCTCTGCAAGTGAAGGGTGAAGGAAAACATGTGGACATTCCATCTTTTGTATTTCTGTTCATAGAGGAAGCTAGGCAGTTTCAGCTTTATTTCAGAGGGGACCCAGCCAGAAAGCTCTTAGCTGAACCTCCAAACCTCTGTTTTCTCTGGACAGAGAAGGAGGAGTTGCTGCTAACAAAGAAGGTAACTGGGTCCCTGTAGCTTATTCATTCTACTGCCCAGGCTGCCGTGGACATGTGAAGGGGCAGGACGGAGTTGGGGTGGGGCAAGAGTCCAAGGGAGAAAGAAAGAGAAGGCTCTGGGCGGCATGAAGATCGGACAATTTCCTCCCACGAAACTCAGTGCTGGTTGTCGGATCTGATTTCTCCAAATGTAAATCTCCACATGAACGATGGCAAAGAAAAAAAGACTGTCATCCTGCAAGACTGCCTTGAGTTACGATTTCAATAAATCCAGGATACGATGCTTTTATTAAATCCCCAAACACCTGCAGTTTTTGTTGATATAATAGTATTACTTCACTATCATGAAAAAAAAAAAAGATAAAACCTCTGAAGTCAGAATCATTTACATCTTGAGGCACACCCAGGGAGTTATTAAAGGTCCTCTGACTTGGAAAGAGTGGATACCATGTCCCTCAGGTGTTTCAAACCCTCCAAAGGAATTGCATCGTTTGAAATTCCTATTGTTGGAGTTACTAGTGAAGTTGAGCATCTTAGGTTTATTAGTCACTTACATTTCTCCCAGAGCCTTCAGTCACATCTATTGCCTTAACTCTCCCCTAGGACAGCTTTAGAATTATTGAGGATTATTAAGGAAAATATGAGAAAAGTGTGGTAGGGGGTGGTGTGGGGAAGATGAGAGGCAGGGAAGAAGGTTCTGGAACCCAAACCCCAGCCCTGGCAACCAACTTTTCCCTAGGGTTAGATTCCCTCAACTTCATTCCCACTGTTTTCCCCGAGGCCAAGTGCAGTCTCGTTAGGGGGGGGGCTCTGTGTTCTCCTAAGATCATTTATTTTCCCAAGGCTCTTCTCAGTCACTTCACCCAGACAGAGAGTAGCTTTAGTGCTGGATCCTGAGCATCTCTTCAGTGGAACTCCTCTGAGGACAAGTCATAGATGTTCATGGTGATCCTGTCTCATTTAGAAAGTAAAATATTCTCAGGGTGCCTGGGTGGCTCAGTAGATTGAGCGTCTGACTCTTGATCTCAGCTCAAGTCATGATCTCATGGTTGGTGGAGTTGAGCCCTGTCTTCTGTTGGCCTCTTTGCTGATGGCACTGAGCCTGCTTGGGATTCTCTCTCTCCCTCTCCCTCTGCCCCTCCCCTGATCCCTTCTGCTCTCTCTATCAAAATAAATAAATAAACTTCATTTTAAAAAAGTAGGGGTGCCTGGGTGGCTCAATTGGTTAAGCGTCCGACTTTGGCTCAGGTCATGATCTCATGGTTGGTGAGGTCAAGCCCCACGTCGGGCTCTGTGCTAACAGCCAGCTCAGAGCCTGGAGCTTGCTTCAGATTCTGTGTCTCCCTCTCTCTCTGACCCTCCCCTGCTCACACTGTCTCTTTCTCAGAAATAACTAAAATATTAAAAAGAAAAAAACCCCAAAAAGTAAAATACTTGTATCTTAATTGGTATGAAGCAAAACATATACCCAAATCCCAGCTTGAAGATTTTTCCCTCCTGTGTGAGAATCACCAAGGCAGAGAGCTGCCTGATTCAACATTCTCAAGAATAGCCAGGCTCCTCCCCTGGGCTGTGCGGGAGCAGATGCTGCCACCAGAGCTTGGAGAGCCCTGCCCACATCTTTGTCTCCCCTTCCTTAAAGGTTAGTGAAATGCTGGGTCCGTCCCTGAGCGATATGCCCAGTGTTCTTTTATAAGAGTTTGTAACACTTCATCCTTGCTGTCATGTAGGGAAATGATCTTGGTCTAGTAGACACTACCTTGAAAACAATCCCAGTGGTCCCCAAATGCACAGATCAAATTAAGAAGCTGGCCTCTCCTGGTTTGTTAGATCAACTTAAAAACATGCAGCAAGAAGCAAGGAGAAAGGGGTGGGGCAGTTACCATAGTCAGGATAGGGTGCAAGTATGTGGGAATGCCAGCCGCCTGAATCCTGGTTATGTGACGTGTCCATGTCCTGTCTCTTGTGGCCTGCGTCGGCCTTCCTCCATGATGGCTTGGTGCCAAGGCTGAACGGGAGCTCAGCAGGAGGAAGGTGCCTGGAGTCCTCATTCACTTGTTCTACCAGAGAGATGCAGGGGCCATTGCACTTGGCCGTGCCTATAATTCTCCAAGCAGCCTGCTGAACCACTGTGGGTTTTACCTGCATTTCTTGGATAGAACATAAAGAATTTGGACCAGGACATACTGAGTGTCGCAGATGGGCAGCCCACACAGGGATGGTAGCACCATCAACTTAGAGATGACATGACCCATGCCCGTGACTTGGTCTTTTCATCATTTTCTATCTGTAAGTAGCACTATTGCTAGGCCATCCTCCCCTCCTCTTCCTCCTCCTTCTCCTCCTCTTCTTCCTGCTCCTCTTCCTCCTCCTCCCCTTCCTCCTCCTCTTCCTCCTCTTCTTCCTGCTCTTCCTCTTCCTCCTCCTCCCCTTCCTCCTCCCCCTTCCTCTTCCTCCTCCCTTCCTCCTCCTCTTCCTCCTCTCCTCCTCCTTCCTCCTCCTCCCTCCTCTTCCTCCTCCTCCTCCCCTTCCTCCTCCTCTTCCTCCCTCTTCTTCCTCTTCTTCCTGCTCCTCTTCCTCCTCCTCCTCCCCTTCCTCCTCCTCCTCCTCTTCTTCTTCCTCTTCCTGTTTCTCCTCCTCTTCTTCCTTCTCCTCTTCCTCCTCTTCTTCCTGCTCCTCTTCTTCTTCCTCCTCCTCCCCTTCCTCCTCCTCTTCCTCCTCCTCCCCTTTCTCCTCCTCTTCCCCTTCTTCTTCCTGCTCCTCCTCCTCCCCTTCCTCCTCCTCTTCCTCCTCTTCCTCCTCCTCCTCCCCTTCCTTCCTCTTCCTCCTCTTCTTCCTCTCCTCTTCCTCTTCCTCCTCCTTTCCTCCTCCTCTTCCTCCTTTCCTCCTCCTCCCTTCCTCCTCCTCTTCCTCCTCTTCCTCCTCCTCCTCCCCTTCCTCCTCCTCTTCCTCTTCTTCTTCCTGCTCCTCCTCCTCCCCCTTCCTCCTCGTCTTCCTCCTCTTCTTCCTGCCTCTTCCTCTTCCTACTCCTCCCCTTCCTCCTCCTCTTCCTCCTCTTTTTCTTCCTCCTCCTCTTCCTCCTACTCTTCTTCCTCCTCCTCCTTCTCAATTACATAACATTTCTTACAAGTTACTTATTATCTATACTTAACATTTCTTATGAATTCTGTCGATGTCTCACAAGCTACTTGCTTACTCATTCTCTGTATTTCACTTTAATTTAATCCCATCCATTTGTTTTCCTGTCCTCTATAATAGAGCATAACATCCTCAAATAATATTACAGGTTCATGTTATGTCTGCTTATGGCCTACACTTCGGATGACAAATTCCCAAGATTACCAAAAAAAAAAAAAAGTGAATCAGATTTGCCTTATACTTAAGGCATCTAGACATCATCTACATTGAAGTTTCCAGAGGGGTACACAAAACTCCGATTCTCACCAGCCCACCCCCCGCATCGCTGGTGGACCCCAGGGGTTCAGGACTTATTTATATTAGAGTGTGGAGGTGGCATCTGATCAGAAAAGACAAACATGCTGGAAATTGAGTCAGTCCAGACCGATAAGGCCCAGTGCAGAGAAGCGGATGGGATGTGTGGTGTGGTTCCTTTGACGGGAGAGAGAAATCGCATCTTCTGCGTGGTGAAGAATTCAACTTTGCCCAAAGAGAGGTCTGGCCTTTGTCCTCAGCTTCAGGCAGGGATTGCTAAGCCCTCGGGATGTCGTGTCCAGCAGGAGAGTGTTTGTTTGCCTGGAGATTTTGAGCTACAACAACAATGTGATTGGGGGCAGCGGGGCTCTGGGTCACTCAGTATCCTCAGACCCCCAGAGGATCTGGAGACTGAGCTCAACCATGTAGGTGGCCACCCAGGGGTCAAGCGAAGGAGCCCTGATAAAGACTCTGGACTCCAAGGTTTAGAGAGCTTTCCTGGCAAGCACTACTCTTTGGTAGCAGATTGTCACACATCTCAGCCGGGTGATTGTGGCTCTCCTGATTCCACGAGGGGAGGGCAATTGTAAGCTCTGCAGATGGAACTTTCCTGAACTCCACCCTGTTCTCTTCCCATGGCTGATTTTTTAAAAGTTTTTTTAATGTTTTATTTATTTTTGAGAGAGAGAGAGAGAGAGACAGCATGAGCAGGGGAGGGTCAGAGAGAATGGGAGACACAGAATCCAAAGACAGGCTCCAGGCTCTGAGCCAGCTGTCAGCACAAAGCCCGAACCCACGGATTGTGAGATTATGCCCTGAGCCGAAGTCGGCGGCTTAACCGACTGAGCCACCCAGGTGCCCTTCATGGCTGATTTTAATCTGTGCCCTTTCCCTGCAATAAACTGTAACCCTAAGTATAAAGCTTTCTGTGAGTTCTGAGTCCTTCTAGTGAATTATTGAACCTCAGGTTGGGGACTGCTCCCCACCCACCCCCGAACTTTGCAGTGCTGTTGAAACCCAGAACACTGCATAACTCAAAGTGTTTATTTGCAGGGCCGAGGGATAGACGGGGTAGCTGAGGGTCACCCTGGCTTGGGTTTCCAGGATCCCATAAAACATGGTCTGGAAACATGTTCGTACAAAATGAAAGATTTATAGATGCCGAAGGGGCCTCTTATTTTTCTGATTTAGAATTTCTGGACGTAGTTTGGTGTGTGTGTGTGTGTGTGTGTGTGTGTGTGTGCACATGCAAACATGCACTTGAGGGGAACTCCCCACTCTAATCCTGCAGGAAAACAGGGGCATAAAGCTGCGTGTATCTGGTAGTTGCACTGCACTTAGGTTTGTCATATTCAAACTGCAGGAAATCAAAGACATGGAGAAAATCTTGAAAGGATTTTGGGCAGGGGAGAAGATACCCCTTACCCACAGAGGAAAAAGCATAAAAATGACATTGGATTTCTGTCCAGAGACCAGGCAAGCAAGAAGAGAGTGGAGTGAAATACTTATAGTGTTGAAAGAAAACCCACCAAACAAGAATTCTGTACTCGACAAGATGATCCTCTGAAAGTGGAAGAGGAAGGGGAAGGAATCAGGAGAAAAGATAAATGAAGGTAAAATAAAATATTGTGTAGTTTTCTTATTCTTGGTTGATGTAACAGGTAACAGTTTGTTCCGAGTAATCACAGTGACAAGGTACTGTGTGATCAGAGCTTATGGAGAAGTGAGATGACACTGAAGTGTGAAGGCAGGGGAAGGAGGTGAGGGGAATGCCAGGCTGGGCGGGATCCATACTGCCCACCATGTGGTAGAGGCTTGCTCGAAGGTGGATCTGGATCAGTGCTGAATGTTGATTCCAAACTCGAGGGCAACTAGTAAAAATATTTTTTTGAAGGCATAAAAGTGATAGGCTAAGAGAGGAGACAAAATGGAATCCTATAAAATGCTCCACTGAAACCAGAGAAGGCAAAAAAGAGTGAAAGACAAAAAAAGAAACAAAAGACAATGAGCAGAAAACAGCCAGAGACATGAAAGATGTATTGGCTCAAATATATCACTTATCACTTTCAACATCAATGGTGCATGAATTCAAAGAGAGAGACTGTTGGAGTGGATCAAAACACAACACTCAACTATATGTTGTCTACAACAAACCTACTTGAAATGCATAACTGGATGAAAAGTAAAGGGATGGAGAAACATGTATCATGCTAACACTAACTGAAAGAAAGCGCAAGTAGCTATATTCATTATCAAGGCAGACTTCAGAATGAGAAAAATCACCAGTGGTTTCCAGCAGTTTCAGAGGAGAGAGGGAGGTGGGAGGTAGGCACAGGGGACTTTTAAGGCTATAACACGATTCTCTACTATGCTGTAATGATAGATATGTGACACTATGCATTTGTCAAAACTTACAAAACTACACAATCCAAGGAGTGAACCTTAATGTAAACTGCGGCCTTTAAAGTTGGTAATAGTCACTACTGGCTTGTCAATGATAACAAATGCACCACATTAATGCAAGGTGTTAATTTCTTTTTTTTTTTTTAATTTTTTTTTAATGTTTTATTTATTTCTAGGAGAGAGAGAGAGACAGCGTGAGCAGGGGAGGGTCAGAGAGAGAGGCAGCCACAGACTGAAACAGGCCCCAGGCTCTGAGCTGGCAGTCAGCACAGAGCCTGACGCGGGGCTCGAACCCACGAACGCGAGATCATGACCCAAGCGAAAGTCGGACGCTTAACCGACTAAGCCACCCGGGCGCCCCAATGCAAGGTGTTAATTAATAGTCAGTGGATGACCCTTCATGGGGAAGGCAGAGGTATAAATGTGAACTCTGTACTTTCAGCTCGATTTTTCTTCAATAATCTGATTGGGGCACCTGCGTGGTTCAGTCTGTTAAGTGTCTGACTCTTGGTTTTGGTTCAAGTCATGATCTCACAGTTCATGAGTTCAAGCCCTGACTTGGGCTTCACGTGGGGCCAGCTTGGGATTCTCTCTCTCCCTCTCTCTCTGCCCCTCCCCTGCTCTCTCTCTCTCTCTCAAAATAAATAAACTTAAAAAAAATAAAAATCTAATTCAAAAGAAAAATGGCAGCAACTCTCGATGCAGGCACTTGGCCACCTTCTCCCTGCACCAGCCTAGTCAGAGCCTCTGTTCTCTCTGTACCCGGAGCCCTTGCACCTTGGGTCCTGGCAGCCCTTGGGAGCCCCAGACTGGCTTTGGTTTGTTTCCTTCTTTGGGTAAAGGGACTGGGAACAAGTTGCTCATAACAGAGTCCCAGGGGATAGACAGCGAGGCTCTGAGCCTGGGTCTGCCAGAGCGAGGTGTGGTTTCATGAAATGAAAAGAGGCAATTGAGCTGGAAGAACGCCCTGCCTCCTCCACAGAGACCCGCTTCTGATAATAACACGCTGGACTGGAGACACTTGCTGGGGCAACCTTGGGACGCAGGAGCTGATGATGGAGGGCCACCCGAGGAAAGGAGCTTGGGTTGCCATGTCACTGCTGGAGCAGAGTCACCCCCTTCCGGGAACACTTGAATTAAACAGACATTCTGGCTTCACAGAAAACCCAGGGACTTGTAAGATGCTACCGGTATCAGTTGATTTCTCCTGAGTTATTAGCATTGGAATCTTGGTCTCTCAGTTAATACCTTTGGGGACACCTTTCAGTCCTGGGTCCCTACAGACCCACAGTGACCACACACAAGGAGAGAG
Source organism: Proteles cristata cristata (assembly GCA_017311185.1). NCBI lineage: Eukaryota > Metazoa > Chordata > Mammalia > Carnivora > Hyaenidae > Proteles > Proteles cristata. Next base: position 208,725 of record JAESUZ010004875.1, on the reverse strand, counting down.
GGAGCCTCAGAGGAGGAAGATTGTGGGAACTTTGTGGATGGGACCACTTCTAAACAGAAGGAAAATTGTAACCAGGAGAATGAGCCTCATCCGGGGACAGCCCCCACCCCCTCCATCTGCCCTGACTTGTTCTTGCACACAGAGAGGGACCTGGCCTGGTCCTGCTTTGACGCCCGAGGTTTGCCGTAGGGCCATGTGGGTCTGCGTGGCCGAGTTTCAGTCTGGGCTCAGCCCTCCCGCCTCCCGCAGTGCCTCTGGAGTGCGATCATGGTCTAGTTCAGAGCAAAGTTAGTGAGAACCGTTTTCTAGAACCTGGCTGGCCTCCCCTCCCCCAGCCCAACTGATCTGCCCTCGTTGCCGGGCACCTGTTTACTGTAGAGACGGAACCCTGCGCAGTGTTCTGAGTGGTCAGTTGCGGCCCCTGGACGCTGCGCTCAGAGGCGGGGCTGTGGAGCCCGACGCGGCCACGGAGGGCCCGCCGCCCGCCACCGGGTCCACTTCCCAGCTGGTCCCGACGCACCCGTGGGCGCGCTGCTGGTGACTTCTGGAAGCGTGAGACACGCTGCGTGTCCCTGGGCGATCCTCGGATGTGCCGCGGTGCTGGTTTGGGCGGTAAAGACACGACACGCGTCAGAAGGTGTGAAAGCACCGGGCAAAAGGTGCGCTGCCCGCGGCGGGGTCTGTGGAGAAGGCAGTGAGAATGTCGGACCGATGACACCAGCCAGGGACGCGCTGTCCTCCCACGTCGCCAATCGGGTGCCTGTCGCAACGGATACAAACCCGAGCGGGTCGTCGCCTCGGGACCCGGTCACAGACGGCCGGCCGCCTCAGCTTTTCCAAGTCCCCGGTGCAAACCCCGTCTCAAGAGCATCAGAGAAGGGCGCAGGGCAACTCCGGACGAAAATAATTGATGCTCTTCATGAGGACACTCCTTTTCCAGAAGGTCCAGAACGGCTCAACCAGGACGTTTCAAGATGGAAGCAGGGAGGACAGGAGGAGGGGGAAGAAAGCCTGGAGGTTGAAGACATGCAGGGAGCGGGTCCAGAAAGGTCGAGGCGGCCAGGGACAGACCGGGGCAGAGCGCCTGCTGCAGGCCAGCCCTTTGCCTCATCTCCTCAGAGATTACCCGGAAAATGGCGGGAAGTGGGAGGAGGCGGAACCCAGGAGGGGGGCAGGAAAGGCGCTCGCCCTGTCCATCGTCACAAGCGATCTGAAGGCGTCACTGACGACTTCGGCTTCAAGGCGCCCCTTCAGAGTTCTGACCAGGAGCATCAAGAGATAGCCACACAGGGGGCGCCTGGGCGGCTCAGTCGGTTAAGCGTCCGACTTTCGCTTAGGTCATGATCTCGCGGTTCGTGGGTTCGAGCCCCGCGTCGGGCTCTGTGCTGACTGCCAGCTCAGAGCCTGGAGCCTGTTTCAGCCTGTGACTCCCTCTCTCTCTGACCCTCCCCTGCTCACGCTGTCTCTCTCTCTCCTGGAAGTAAATAAAAATATTAAAAAAAGAAGAGAAAAGAAAAGAAATAGCCACACAAATGTGGGAAGAAACGCAAATGAACGAAGAGTTTACAAGGCAAATAACAAGTCTCCAAACGGAGGAAGCGTCTTGGCAGCGTGAAAATTCCCAGCTCGAAATGGAGATTCAGCGGCTGAAGGTGAAGCTTCAAATTCCGCCTGAATGACGGCAAGAACGCATCCTACCACCTGAGGGAACACTGTCTGCCGAGGAAACGCACGGCTTGGCAGCTGAGAAGACGCGTCCAAACTGTGCAGAAAGCTGGGCGCCACGTGGCAGGTTCGCGGCCTCCACGAGAAGATGGCCGACGCCGTGTGCAAAGGGCTGGGGAGAAGCACGGGCCGCTGTCTCCAGGGGACCCTCGTCCGTGAGGCTGGGGGCACTGTGCTGACCAAGAGAAAGCTCAAGGAGCTGAGGAAATCCAGTGACGGCAACGGGCACCTGCTGGCCAACATCAAGTCCAACTGCCAGCCTTTCCCAAGTGGCCCTTTTCTCCTGCTGCCCCACCCGCTGCCCATTGAGGCCTGGAAGTGTCGGGTGGTGGGGGGAGGGGTGGGGGGAGACCCTGGATCAACAGGCCCCCCCAGGAAGGATGAAATCAAACTGTGCAGGCTCTGGGATCTAGGGTCTTTTACAGATTTGACTCAGCTCACAGTAGAGGGGCCTCGAGAATTGGATAATATAATGATTGTTTTTTGACTTAAGTAAAAGAGTTACTATTACTGTAACCAGCATTGAAATCTGGCCGGGATGCAAACAGTTGCAGCGATAAAGACCATTTCTATATGGCAGGAGAATGTTTGTGTGCCATTTGGAAACGTGTATTAAAGTGTGTATTGAAAATCAGTAGAAGTAACTTAATGTTCACCTGGATTTTTTTTGTTTACTCTTATTCTTTTTTTTTTTTAACAAATAGTTTATTGTCAAGTTGGTTTCCATATAACATCTAGTGCGCATCCCCACAAGTGCCCTCCTCCATGCCCACCTCCCCTCTCCCCCCCCACCCCCATCAGCCTCAGTTTGTTCTCAGCATTCAAGAGTCTCTCATGGTGTGCCTCTCTCCCTTTCCCCCACCATTTCCCCCTTCTTCTCCCCCATGGTCCTCCGTTAAGTTCCTCCTAATCCTCCTATACGTGCACACATATGATATTTGTCCTTCTCTGCTTGACTTATTTCGCTCAGCATAACACCCTCAAGGTCCATCCACGTTGCTACACAGGCCAGATTTCATTCTTTCTCATTTCCATGTAGTATTCCATCGTATAGATAAACCACATCTTCTTGATCCATTCATCCGTTGAGGGACACTTAGCCTGCTTCCATGTTTTGGCTGTTGAGAGTGCTGCTATGCACATTGTCACCTGGATACATTTTGATTATTTTTTAAAAAAACAACAAAAATCCTAAACAGCGACACCCCATGGAAACTTGATAATATTTTTATTAGATTATCCCTAAATTCATAGATGAGTTTAGGAAAGTTTAAATTTTGCAACCAATTTTTAGATTTTGGGGTTTTTTTTTTAACTTTTTCAGTTTAAAATATTGTTATGTAGATGCTTCTAAATTTTATGCAGTTAAGTTTTCCCTTAATGCCAAACACACACACACACACACACACACACACACACGATAAAGGAGTATGAGGCTCTCTTAGATGGTGTGTCAGTAACAGAGGATAGTATAAAAATAAAGTCGCAGATTTATTTTTTTTAATTTAAAGAAAACTCATGCTCAATCTGTATATACACATAAGATACTGAACTCACAAACAAAAGATCCCAACAAGAACCCCATCAACCCAAATGGCACAGAGGACAGGTGTGCTGAAGGCTGGGTTCTCGAGCTGCCGGCGGGGATGGTGGGAGGAACCAGCCTGGGGAGATGCCCCAGCCCAGCCCCTAGTGACGGTGAGTGTGTGTGTGTGTGTGTGTGTGTGTGTGTGTGTGTGCGAGTGAGTGAGTGAGTGAGAGAGAGAGAGAGAGAGAGAGAAGCTGTTTCCACCCCTGGGCCAGGGAAAGCAGTGTCACCTGGGCCCAGGGAGGAGCTGTCATCATGGAGGCAAAGCAGGGAGGGAACCGGAAACTGGAACCGGAAACTGGAGCCGGAAACCGGCCTCACCGCTCCCCTCCTGCGCTCCCACTTCCGGCAGCCACAGACTGGAGCCCGGAAGTCGGAAGTCTTGGGAGTCGGGGGCAGGAGGCCCCAGGGGAGGGGTGGGGAGGCCACACGCAGGCCAGATCCGCGGCGGGTGTGAACGTGGGGAAAGACCAGCACCCTTGGGTCTGTTCAGCGGACGGTGTGCCCGCAGGGAGGCCAGTGGGCCCAGAGCTCACACCCCGGCCTGGGGCGGGTCCGCGAGGAAAAAGGAAGCAGAAGGCAACGATGGTGGAAGAGGAGCGGGAGGGAGAGGACACGAGTGACCGTCGAGAGCTCGAGGCCAGCTTGAAGCGGTGGCTGGGCGGCCTCCCACGTCTTGGGGTGGGGTGGGGGTGGGGGGACCTTCTGGCTGCGGCCTGAGCTGGGCCTGACCCCTGACAGGGCGTTCAGGGCAGCTGCTCCGGAGCCCAGGGTGTTCCGGAGCCCGCGGCCGCCCTGGTGCTGAGGTCCCCGCCGCCGTCGAGCCCCCACCCAGACTCAGAGGCTGCGCACAGTCAGGCTGCGGGGGCCCCGGGAGTGGGAGCTTCGTGCCAACTCCGCCTGTGAAGCCTCTTGCTTTTTTGCTGTGTGGGATCATGGCCGCCTCGGGTCTTGTTCTGTGGCCGGAACAGCGTCCTCACTGTCGAGCGGGCACAGCCTGGCAATTAGGAGTCTGAATCCTGGCACCATCACGTGCTAGCTGTGCGCCCTTGGCCAGGTCACCTAACCTCTCGGTGCCTCGGTTTCTCATCTGTAAAATTCGAGCGCTAAACCGTAGTCCCTGCCATACATACTTGATGGGACCGATCATGCCATGACCCCGGTGCGGTGCTCGGGACACGTCTGTGCAGAGCGGACCCCACGTGCACGCTTGCCATAGGCAGCGATTTTCCTCTTGACCAGGTGGGGCTGGAGCCTCCGGGTGGTGAGATGAGGCCGGCGTATAGAGGTCCAGCCGGCCGCGGGGAGCAGGGTTTGAGCCTAGCCTGATGGCCGTGTGTGGGCTGCACTAGAGGTGATGGCAGCAGGCACAGGGAAGCTGGTGCGGGTCCCCGAGTCCCCATGATTCCCTGAGCCCTGAGACCCAGGCTTCTCCACTTGCCTTCGCTCAAGCACTAAAGAATGAGGTGGGCGGAGCCTGCAGGTTTGACAGCTTTTAGGGGGCAGAGCTGGGGTGGGCATCAGGTTGGTCACCGGTAGAGACAGAGAGCCACCACCAGCCCAGGTGGGAATGTGAGTGAAGCCAGTTCTCCAAGGACCTCCAAGCTGGGGCACAGTAGGGTGGACGCTTGGCATTACTAAGAAATTGTGAGTTCTAGTTTCTGGGCGTGAATATCCCTTTTCCTATGTGCTTATGTGCCTGGAACTTTGCTGCTGCCCCTTGGGTGGCCTGTAACAATTACCCATGGAAGGCTGACCTTTCCCCACTGGGCTGATTTAAAAATAGCACTTTCTTCTCTTCCTTCCACTCAAATGGCTCCATTCCTGAACACTCATCAGGGCAGTGGGCGAGGGAGGCAGACAAACCTCTGGGTCCATACTGTACTGCAAGGGGCCATCAACCCTCAGGAACATTTATATTTTTCAAAATGCTGCCTGATAGGCAAATGAATGTGGAATTTGAAAAGGTTTCAAACAGTGGTTTGTCTGTTTGTTTGTTTTTTTCCTGATTGCAATTCTCTCTTGTTCATCTTCTCTCCCCATCTACCCCTCTGCCCCTGCGACCCTGTGCTGCCTCCCTTTCAGAGGTGTTTCTGCTAGAGGAAGAAGGGAAAGTTATGTAGCAAGAGGAAGAAGGGAAAGAAAAAGGTGTAATTAGAATTTCTTTTAAAAAATTGTACTGCCCTTTAATTTCTACCTCCTCAGATACTACTGTTTTTTTCAGACCTTTGAGATTTGGGGGGGGTAGTTTGGGGGGGTTGTCTGAGCTATTCTGGTCTTCCCTGAAGTTTTTGAGAAGACAATTTTCATTGATACCTAATATACATACCCCGCAGTTTAAATCACAAGAACAAACACTATAAACATACAGTTCAGTGAATCATCACAAATGAACACACTAATGCAACCACATGGAAATTTATCAGGCTCTTAGGCTTCCTCCCAATTGCCACAGTTCTTTCTTTTACCAGGAATTCTAACCTTGTAGGTTGCTATTGAAACATACTAGATTTGGCTTATTTTGAGGCTGGCTTCTATCCCTTACATTGTGTTTCTGCATGCATCTGTGATGCATTCATTCATTGTGTGAGGCTATCACACTTTCTGTCCTCATTCTCTGGCTAATGGATGTTTGGCCTGTCTGGCTTTTGAGCTGTTACTAATAATGCAGCTGCAAGCATCCTTGTTTGTCTCTTTGGATAAATACGTGGACAGGTACAACTTTAAGAGATGCTGCCAAGGTTTTCCAAAGTGGTGTTACATCTTCTACTAGCAAGATATCAAGAATTCCAGCCGTTCCACATGGTATTGTCAATCTTCTTCACTGTAATTTTTCTGATGGGTGTGTATGATTTTCCTTAGGGCTTTAATTTGCCTTTCTCTGATTACTAATGAGACTGAACACCTTTTTATTTATTTTCACTTACTTTATTTTCTGATATAATTAAAAATCTCTGGGCTGTGGCCTTAGCAAGTCCTGATCCATAGCAGAGCTATGATTTAAAGAAATGCAAGATCTAAATTTAGTTCCAAAAGTGTCTCAGGCATCTGTATTATTTGCTATCTCAAATTATCACAAACTTTTATCTATCTTTCTATCTAGATATCTAATTATCTTAATGTTTATTTATTTTTGAAAGAGAGAGAGAGAGAGAGGTAGAGCATTAGTGGGGGAGGGGCAGAGAGAGGAAGACAGAATCCAAAGCAAGCTCCAGGCTCTGAGCTGTCAGCACAGAACCTGGCATGGGGCTCAAGCTCCACAGACCGTGAGATCATGACCTGAGCCACAGTTGGACACTTAACCGACTGAGCCACCTAGGCGCCCCTCTGTCTACCTATTTAAACTACTCATTAGGAGATTCTCTTTTATGTGGCCCCTGCTCAAAGTTCTTGACCATTGTTTTCCTTTGAATTGTTTTCTTGCTGTTGTTTAATTAGAGAATTTCTTTGTATAGTCCGGTTACACGTCTTTTGCCAGGTGGGTAGGATGCGATGTCTTACTCCTTTCTACACCTTGCCGTTCTACTCTTTTAATAGTGTCTTCTGATGAATACAAGTTCTCAATTTTGGTGAAATCCAGTAAATAATATTTTCTACTCTAGTCATTGTTTTATGTGTCTTTAAGAAATCTTGGCTTACGCCCCTGTCATTAGGACCTTCCTCTGTTGTATTTCTAGAATTGTTATTGTTTGGTGGTTTACATCTAGAGCTATGGTTGATCTAGAATTGATTTCTGTGTATGATATGAGGTGACTGGCAAGGGGAATCCTTTTCCATATAGTCAACTGCCTTAGAACCATGTACCAAAAAGCCCCTATTCCCCCTGCTCTACAGCACGAATCTTCCGTTGTGTAACAGAAGCAAAGGTGTTCATAGACATGTGGTTCTGTTCCCGAATGCCCTATTCTTTCCATTGGCCTATTTGTCTTGTCTTTTGCCAATAATGCACTCCCTTAATGGCTGTCACTTTCTAATCAATCTTTGTTTCCAGGTACAGTAAGTGCTCTGTCCCTGTTGTTTATCAGTGTTGTCTTGGCCACGCTTGGACTTTTGAACTTCTGTACACGTTTTACAATCCGCTTATCAGTTTTCACACATCTACATAGATTCTGATTGTGGTTATACTTAATGTGCATTGCACTATATTATATCAGTCCATTTGGGAAAGAACTGCTTTATTGAATCTTCCAATCCATAAGCATAATATATACCTTCATTTATTTAAGTCTTTAGGTTTTTTTTTTTTAATGTTTTATTTGTTTCTGAGAGAGAGAGAGACAGCGTGAGCAGGGGAGGGTCAGAGAGAGAGGGAGACACAGAATCCGAAACAGGCTCCAGGCTCTGAGCTGTCAGCACAGAGCCCAACACGGGGCTCGAACCCACAAATTGTGAGATCGTGACCTGAGCTGAGGGCAGATGCTCAACCGACTGAGCCACCCAGGTGCCCGGAAGCAACACACATTTATTGTCTCATAGTTCTGGAGCCCAGAAGTCCAAACTCGAGGTGTCAGCAGGGCCATGCTCCCTCTGAAGTCTCTTGGGAGAAGTCCTTCCTCGCTCCCTCTGGCCTCTGGCAGCCCTTGTAGAAGCTTAATCCCCACCTCTGCCTCCATGTCCATGTGACCTTCTTTCTGTAAATCAAATACCATTCAAGCCATTACAGCTTCCAAGCACATACATCTGTTTAATCCCTTCCTCACCCAAGTGAGGTTCTGCGCCCTCCCTTTTCTGCTTTGCAATGTATCTTGAAGATTGTTCCATATTAGCCCTTCAGGAGACCATTTTGAAGGCTGCATAGCTGTCTGCTGGGAACCCATCCTTTTTTGCTGGACATCTGGAGAGACCAGGACTATAGAGCTCATTCCCTGGGCTTCTAGCAAGTGACCCTCCCGGGGCAGGTGGTTTCAGTCCATGGCCTCAGGCTCCTCTGGACGATGGGCAGTTGAGCGAAGGTCACCGCCTGCCTTCCAGCTGTCGGGTAGCAACATCCATGAGTCCCTAGTCCCTCCTCTCGTGTGCTCTCAAGTGGAGGTCCGGGGGGGAAGGAGAGTGTGGTTTTACATCCCCTGCTTCCTGCCCAGACACAGAATGATGGTGGTTTGCACATGTGGGAGGGAAGTGTGGGAGGAGAAGGATCCCGACTCAGGCAGAGGAAGCTTCCTGAATGAAATCCAGATGGCTGAACGCTCATGCTCCATCCCCCACGTCAAAGCCAGGGGCTTGGACTGTGGGGTGGAGGGTGTCTGCCAGCGCTGGATGGCCCCTGCTGGCCGCCTCGCCCCCTCTTCCGAGCACCCACAGGACCGTCTTGGCCTCCAGAGGGTCCAGGCCATTTTTCAACATCTTACCTTTGTTTCACCATCCTTCTTTGGCTAACTCCGCGATTTATGAAGGCTTGGGTTTCTAAAACAAAAAAAACAGGGGCTTGACATCTCAGTCCTGTGAATGCTTTTCTAGAACTCCCTCCGAGCCGATGGTCTCAGATAGCACCCGGCTGCCATGAGCAGTGTGGCGCTGATGGCTCTGAGGGGCTCAGAGGCCCTGCTGCAAAAATCACGTGTCATAATATTATTCTTCAGCACAGATTAATTATAGTAATTTTTCTCAGCTCACAGCAGCTAGAAAATTCCCTGTGACATGCAAGGATCCAGGTTGCTGGGATCTGGATGCATCTTGTGTTTAAAGTCTTCCCACTTAGCTCAAATTGCCCGGCCTCTGGTGGGAGGCTGCTGTCCTTACTCCTTTAGGTCACCTTGGTCTGGGGGTTGCAGAAGCCTGTCACCACACTGTAAGGCAGTCTGCCTTCACCCATGGCAGAGCTAGTGAATTCCAGAGCTTTCATGGGGGAATCTGCGGGCATAGAATGTGGTGACCTATGTCCAAAATGTCTTCCTCAGCCTGTCCTTCTCACCTGGATACTCTCCCTGTTTAATTGCAAGAGCAGCGTTTTCAGATGCCAGAACCAACACGGGAGGTTTGGGGGTCTTCATGGCAGAGCGGAGATGGAGGGCTTGGGGTTAGGTGAGGCTGATCTTCTGGCTCTGGCTCTGCCGCACGAGTTCTTGATCTTGGGCTCTACCTTCACAGACACTGAGCCTCAGTTTACCCATTTCTGTATTCGACCAAGTGCCGGGGTGACCGAGAGGGATCGGGCACAACCCAAGCCCTCAAGGGGCTTATAGTCTAAGATAGGAGACAAACATGAAAACACGGGTTTAAAGGTACCTCAGGGGCTTTGGCTGAAGTCGGTGGCAATGGCTATGGGGACACACGGGAGGAAGAGCTCACATGTCTCCGTGGGGGAGAGATGGACAGGACAGGCTGCACTGAGTGTTGAAGGGTGAGTGGGCATTTGCCCACTGGGCAGGGGAGAAGGGCTTCCTGGGGAGAACAGAGATGGAAACACCCACCAAACTTGGGAAACCAAAGGTGGCTTAGTGTGGCAAGAGCATGGGGAGCGCAAGGTGCTATGGGGAGGAAGGAGGGCTGAGTCAGGGAGGACTTGTGCACTCTTCAAGGGAGACCGTGCTTTCCTCCCAGATCCCTAGGTCTCAACCAGGGGCAATTTTGCAATATCAGCACACAGTTTTGATTGTCACCTCAGGGAGACAGGGATGCTACTGACATTTAATAGGTAGGGGCCACAGCTGCTGCTGCTGAACGTACAGGATAGCTTCCCCCTGCACCAGAGAGTGATCCAGCCTCAAATATCAATAGTCCAAGGTTGAGAAATCTGACTCCCATGGTAAATGGACCCGTTGAAGATTTTAAGCTGGATAGTGGCTCCTACAAGCTTCTTTCTTACGAAGATCGCTGCAGAAGCCCCATATCAGGCAGATCTAAGTGGGGAATATGAGGAAGGAAGATTGTTTCGGAAAGAGACGTGATGTCTTAAAGCGAGGAATTGACAAACTATGGCCCGTGATCCAAATGTGGCTTGCTATCTGTTTTTGTAAGGCATGTAAGCTAAGCATGGATTTTATATCTTTAAATGGTTGGAAAAATATATATATCATGACATGTAAAAATAATATAAAATTCAAATTTCAGAGGCCATGAACAGTGCATGGAAACAGCCACATTCATTTATTTAGGTTCTATGTAGACTTCAAGCTACAATGATGGAGTTGACTGATGACAGGACTGCTTAGCCCACAAACCCTACAATGGTTGTTATTTGGCCTTTGATAGTTTGTCAACTCTTGACTTGAGCCAAGGCAATAAGGTGCGTATGGGTGGCAGAAAGATATGGGCCCAGGAATGATGGGCAAGTTTGGAATGAATGGGGTTGGCTACCAGCTGAATATGGGGTGAAGAAAGATCATTTTCTAGCTTAGGAGTTCTGGTAAGAGAGAAAAAGGATCCAAAATAAGATAGTGAAGTAACTGTGAGACATCATGGTGGAACACACAGGACTGGGGCTTAAGAAAAATGTAGGAAGATTCACAAATCTTCAGCCTGTGGAGCATTGGTGGAGCCAGGACAGCAGGTGAAATGTCTTAGGACAGTGGCCATCGGATCTCCTGAAAGCTTTGACCCTCTTACCAGAAAAATCATACATTCACAAAATCTTCATGTGGGTCCTGGTTCCAGAATCCTGGATATCATAAAGCCCTGGACTCAAGATTAAGAACTTCTGGCCTGCCCTTGAGAACAAAAGAGGGTCAAGCCTCGGCCTGTGGGGGCACAGCAACATTCAAGGTGTGGGCAGACATAAAGGAGCCCACTAAGGAGGCCGGTCAGAGCAATGGGAAGAGAACCAAGATGCTTGAGAATTAAGCCAAGGTGGGAAGATTAGGAGGAACTTAGCTGAGGACTCTTGAATGCTGAGAACAAACTGAGGACTCATGGGTGTGGGGGGGAGGGGGGAGATGGGCATGGGGGAGGGCACTTGTGGGGATGAGCACTGGGTGTTATATGGAAACCAACTTGACAATAAACTATTTGTAAAAAAAAAAAAAAAAAAAAGAATTAAGCCAAGGTGGAGAATGTCCCAGGAAGAATAGATTGAAGGCTCAAAGAGTTCTGTGCTTATAGAGAAATTTGGGGATGTGATTGAAGAGCATCTACCGTGCGTTTGGCGGTGATGGTCATGGGTGTGCTGTCTGGACCTCTCACAGGGAAGTGGAGCTGGAGGCAAGGCTGGAGGATGCGGGAGAGGACACAGTGAATGCAGGCCCTCCTGAAGGGGGCTTGGGTGAGAACAGAGGAAAGTTACAGCAGCGGCCAGTTCACGTGTGGTGCTGGTACTCTTTTATAAACCTCAGACAGACTTGAGTTTTATATTTTGGCAATGAACCAGCAGATAAGGAATGGTGGCGAATACCCAATGGAGCAGGGATGGCTGAGGAGCAAGATCCTGATCCTGTAGGAGGCGGTGCAGGTGGGGGAACCCTCCAGGTTCCCACACTGCCCTCTACCCACCGGGCAACCCCTCACCCGCCCACCACGGCTTGAGTGACTTCGGTCGAAAGTCTGTGTCCTCCCCAGGCCCTTCCTGCCAACCTGTGATAAATGCTGATTTGGTTGGGAAAGTTTTTGGAACATATGTCAAAATACATAGCCTAACTTGAATCTCACCAAAGAAGTCTGGAGCCTAAACAGTATTTGAGTTTATGGGTGCCATCAGCAGCTTTTAAGGAAACAATAAGTAGATGTTGATATTTTAATGGCATTATCTTATTGAGTGGCCTGTGTAAAAGTAGTCATTCTAACATGTTGAAACTGATCAGATACACACTGTATCAAAGGAGAAGTGCCAATCAGTAGTAAAATATATAACGAACCATCTTTTCACAGGTGTTGTTGAGTTTGAGAATTCCTGTCTAGGGAAATCAAAATTATATTAGCCATCGATTGGTGTACATTTCCAGAAAAATTTGTTAAAATATTTGTATAAGTGCCAGTGTGGGAGACTGTACCTTGGGTGGCCCCCAATGAATCCTTGAGTCTGGGCTGGCCCTGGCCTGCTTTCACCAATAATGGATAGAAGAAGTGACATTGTGCTAGTTAAGGACTAGTTTTTAAAAAGACCCATCAACCTCTGCTGTTGTACTCTGGGAAAACCACCTGCCGCTCTGAGATGACCATGCCAGGAGGAAACCCAAGCTAAGTCACTGTGTGTAGAAGCCACATGGAGGAGAATCCATGGAGGAGAATACCTCCCTCAGTAATGAGAGCTGAGGCCTCAGACATATGAGCCAACTTGACTCGTTTCAGCCAGCCCTAGCTGGTCAAGCTACCGGTGGACACCATGCAGAGCAGAGACAAGCCCTCCCCACCAAATACCCTCCATATCACAACACCTTGAGCAAATAACAAGACAGTGGCTATAGTAAGTCCCTAGATTTGGGGTATGTTGTTTTGCAGCAATAGATATCAGAGACACCGTGCATTTAAAACATACAGAATGGAAGAAAGGCAGGCATATGAATAAGCATTTGCAAAGCATCAGTCAATACAGCCAGATCAGCTGGTTAGCCTTGGGTGGGGAGGAGAGGGATAAAGTTAGAGCCTTCACTTCAAACTAGATGATGATTAATCCCAAACAATATTTGTAGGACACTCTGCAAGGTGTTATAAGACACGTCAGTACGATTGTATATTCATCAGCTTTTGGTCTCCTTTGCCAGGTGTAGGGGTGGGAAGGGGACAGAAGCATAAATAATGTATGTTCCTTGTATAAAAATCCTGAAGTCTGGATAAGCAAAGAGGGAGAAAATGAAAAGTACCCAGCATTCCATCACAGAGATAACCACTGTTGGCATTTCTGTTCATAGTCCCCTGGGGTCTTCCGATGTATGCTAATAATCAGAAAAAGTAGGCTCATACTGTGCAATTGTTACAGATCTTGTTTTACTCTACACTGTATCACGGACGTCTTTTCCTGTGGGTCGATAATGTATGTGTGAGGGCCTCGTAATATTGCATCAAACGGGTGTTCTGTAATTTGTGTAGCAAATGTCTGATTGCTGGACATTTGAGGCTGTTCCTGGCATTTCATTTCCACAGCGAACGCTTCACTGAGCATCTGAGTAACTAGGCCTTTGTGCATGTATATATACTTATTCCCTTAGGATAAATGCCGCAGAGTGGAATTGCTAAATCGACAAGTTTGCATATAGTGAAGGATTTTTGGTATGGAATTTCAAATTATGGTGAAGACAGAGACCAAAACTGTCCACCTGCCCCAGGGTGTCAGAGAAGCAGTCTCCCCGCATAGATGCTCTCCCAAACGAGAGGTGATCTCACTCTTTTTTAGTTTTCAAGAAGGTGCTACTCTTTGAAAACTGTTACCAACATTTGCCTTAAGGGCAATATTACATTCCAGCTCCAAATAGCCAAACACCAAGTGGGGGTGGGGGTGGACAGGGCCAGCTAGCAAATATTTTAGGCTTTGTGGTCCAAGAGGTAAAATACAGGATACTGTGTAGGTACTTATATAATCATTTAAAATATAAGAGCTAGGGGCGGCTGGGTGGCTCAGTTGGTTAAGCATCTGGCTTGGGCTCAGGTCATGATCTTGCGGTTTATGAGTTCAAGCCCAGCATCGGGCTCTGTGCTGATGGCTCGGAGCCCAGAGCCTGCTTCAGATTCTGTGACTCCATCTCTCTCTGCCTCTCCTCTGCTCATGCTCTGTCTCTCTCTCTATCTCTCAAAAATAAATAAACATTAGAAAATTTTTTAAAATATGTAAGAACTGTTCTTCGCTCTAGTTACACTGACACAGGTGGTGGGTTGGACTTGGCCTGCGGGCATAAGGTGCCGAGGGCTACTCTACCTGTCCCTCCCCCCGCCTGAGGCCACATTATCTGACCCTTTCTCAGCAGTCAGGGTGACAGGTCACATGGGGTAACTCTCAGGGGAGAACTTGGCACCAAAGTCCTGTGTGGAAGAATTTACTAGAATCCCAAGTTAGCAGCATTTTGTGTGGTCTGTTAAAATACCCCAGCATTGGGGTGCCTGGGTGGCTCAGTCAGTTAAGCGCCTGACTTCGGCTCCGGTCATGATCTCACAGTTTGTGGGTTCTAGCCCCGCGTCCAGCTCTGTGCTGACAGCTAGCTCAGAGCCTGGAGCCTGTTTCAGATTCTGTGTCTCCCTCTCTCTCTCTGATCCTCCCCTGCTCATGCTGTCTCTCTCTCAGAAATAAATAAGAAAACGTTTTAAAAAATAAAATAAAATAAAATAAAATAAAATAATAAAATAAAATACCCCAGCATGGCCCCAGCATCCTGGCCGGCCATGGCCATGCAAGTGTGTCATCAGGATTACAAGGCGGCCAGCTGGTGGGGCCTGGGAAGTCACCTAGGGAGCTAGGAGACCGGCTTCATTCTCACTGCATATTTTATAACATGAAGGTGGGTTTGTTTGTTTTTTTTTCTGATCATAGAGGTATTACATACTTGTAAAAAAAAGTACAAAAAACTATTAATTATTATACCCACCTTTCAGAGATTGCCTTTATTGACATTTTGGTTAATTTCCTTGTAGTTTTGTGTGTGTGTGTGTGTGTGTGTGTGTGTGTGTGTGTGTGTGTGTGTGTTGGAGAGAGACAGAGAGACCGACAGAGGAAAGAGAAAGAAAATGAGAGAGAGAGAGAAATAGCAAGAGACAGAGAGAGATGGAGAGGGAGAACGAGAAAGAGAGGTCCTCCAAAACCAGAATGATTTGACTACCAAATAGCATTGTTTTATTCACCAAGCGCTGAGTGATGAGTCTCGCTGGTTGGCTGATCCCACCCGACATGGATATGCCTTTTTCTAATGAATTCCCACCTTACAGACATCTGGGCGTCTCCAGCTTCCCAGTGCTTGAAGTCATGCTCCAGTGAGAATCTTTAAGTATAAATCTTCCCCTGTGTCTTCATGGCTTGTACCAGTTCCTTAAAAGAGAATCCACAATAAGAACTTGCCCTCAAAGAGCTGGAGTTTGTGAGTCTCCTAGAGTTTGTGAGCAAAGAGTGCTGCTTTGCTCTCCCAGAAAAATTGCACCAATTTACGACAGCACACTTGGTTGATCATAATCGTACCCTCAGAACGCTCTAATTTTCCAAATATTTGCTAATTTTGATAGGTAAATGGTATTTTATTGTGGGCTTACATGATATTTATTTGATTCCCAGCCGTTTTTGCCGCTTTCCTATCTGTGTGTCTTCGGTGAAATTTGTAGTTGCATTCCCTGCCCGTCTATTTTTTTTCGTTTCCTTATTGTTTTATAAGAGCTCTTTAAATATGAATAATATTAACCCTATTTTATATCAGGGGTAATATATTGTGTGTGTTGCCAGTGTTTTCTGATTTGCTCTTTAATTTTCTTTAGGTGTCTTTTTTTTTTTTTTTTTATGTGGACAAGTGTGTATTTTTCTGTTTTCAAATCTGGCAAGCCTTTTCGTTGTGACTCCTTCCCTGGCTTTCATGTTCGGGAGGCTCATCTCTGGGTTCGTCTAAGCCACCGCACCTTTGAAGTTTCTTTCCTAATGGCCCCATGTTTTATATTTAATTCTTTCAGCCATCTGGGATTAATTTTAGTCTAGGTTGAAATGAAGGCTCTAACTTCATCCCCCTTTCCCCCTCCCCAAAGCTAACCATCTGATCTGGCTTTACACATTAATCCTTTCCAAACATTTATCATGCATGACTTTCTCCCACTCTGCAATATGGGGGTGGGGGATGCGGGGGGAGAGCAGAGGGAGAAAGGGGTGGAGAGTCTCTGAGCCACACTCCAAAGTTGCCGGCAAGTCCTGGGTGGGGGGGGGGGTCTTTTGTCCCCAGTGGCCTGTGGTCCTCTGCGATGTATTGAAAATCCCCGTGCGCAGTACTGTGGTCCTCAGCGAGGGTCAACGAGCCATGGACAAGGGGCTCTGACGCACCCCAGCTTACCCTGAATCATCAGCCTGAGTGCGGGGGCGAGGGGCAGGCGTGTCCACGTCGCGCCTTCACTTGGGTGCCGGTGTGCTTTGCTGAGGACCCGCACAGACTGTCCAGGGGAAGATTCCCCCTCCGGACCCCTCTCCTATATGTGCATTCAGGTACCTCATTAGCCAGGAATTTTCAGACTTTTGTCGCCGTCT
This sequence comes from Proteles cristata cristata, assembly GCA_017311185.1. Lineage (NCBI taxonomy): Eukaryota > Metazoa > Chordata > Mammalia > Carnivora > Hyaenidae > Proteles > Proteles cristata. The sequence goes on along the minus strand of JAESUZ010004875.1, from coordinate 192,343 downwards.
CCTGGACACCTGGCCCTGGGCCACGCCATGGGCTCTTGTGAGCTCTCCATGCTGGTTTCCGCTCTGCCCCGTTATGTGTCTAAATATTTACCGTGTGGACAATGTGGGCTCTCAGCCAAGACGCTCACCACCCCTTCCTGCCCTCTAAGAACTCATAGTCTAAACAGCATGTGGCCAACAGATGCTTCCCTACTACCTGGGCCAGAGGAGGACCCTCAGGGTCTCCGCTGGGGACTGTGACCCTGCACCATCCCCCTCCCCCCACCCGCATTTACTCCCCAGCCTTTTCCAAAGCGCCTACAATGTACCTGGACTGGCTTTGGAGACAGGAGCTCTGACATTTTCAATATATATTTACATGTATTTACATGTACATGTATACATATTTTTATAATTACAAACCTGCTTCCTCAATTCCGAGGAGGTCTTTCCTGGCTGGGCTTCTGCTGCCATTGCCACGTTAAGGAAGCACTTGCTCAAGTTCACCTGCAGGAAGGAGCAGCCCCGGGAGTCAACCCAGGGTTAACCTGTTCTCCCTGTTGCCTCCGTTTCCCCTCGCAGGTTCCTGGCCCCGGATCATGATGGGTCAGTGCATCACGACTCATCATTTCCCTCGTTGACTTCACCCCCAAGCATACCCATGCCCCATGCGCCATACATCAGCCCTTTCTCGTCCCGTCAGGGCTTCTCTTTCCTTTCTGTTCTCTTGCTTCCGGTTTGTACCTGTCAACATGTCTGCCTATCCCAGCCCCCACCCCGCCCCCAGATAGCTCCTACCCATGTCGCATCTCCATCTGCAAAATGATGACTCTCGTATAAGATGCTTTTGGCCCTTAGAACCCAAGGGGTGCAGCCATATTACATATATAATTGGGGGATATAATCTTTGTCTTAAAGCTGCATCAGCGTACAGAGACGCCAGGGTAGAGGGGTCATTCGTGCCAAGATTTGCACATGAGGATTAGAATAAGCCTGGAGGGACTTTCTTCTATTTCTCCCTTAGTTTCCTCCCCCAGAATAATTATTGCTGACGTTTTCAGTGAATGACTGGTTTTTCTTTTTTCACCAAAGACCTTTCCTTGTCTTTTGCAGACAGTTTTCCTGCAAGAATGTTGGAAGAAAGTTTTGGTGTTTCTACTGCTTGGTGGTACGTCTGCATTTCCAAGGTCATGTGGAAGGTCACTTGTGGATTGTTCCTGTCCCTGAAGTGTGTGCAGAGGGAAACACACGTGAGCTCATTTTTTAAAGTTTATTTCTTAATTTTGAGAGAGAGAGAGCAAGGGTGCCGTGAGTGGGGGAGGGGCAGAGAAAGAGGGAGAGAGAATCCCAAGCCGGCTCCACACCATCAGCAAGGAGCCCGATGTGGGGCTCAAACTCACTCATGAGATCATGACCTGAGCCTGACGGTCGTTTAACCCACAGAGCCCCCCCCTCCCCCCAGGCGCCCCCATGAGCTTATTTTGGAAGCATTTTCTTTCCCATTGAGCCCAGACGCCATCGCCATCATTCAGGGCTGTGTGTGCCTACCTCTCTGCTCCTCTTCCTCCCCTGACGCTGCCAGACGAGCACAGCCCCGAGGCCACCTGAAAGGAAGAATAATGACAGTCACACTGTGATGTCAGCTGCCTTCCAGGTCCCTAGGATGCCAGCACCCTGCTTGGTGCTTTATGCGGATCTTCTCATTTAAACGTCACAGCAGCCGCGTGAGGCAGCGACTCCTTTTGTCATACCCATTTTACAGGCTGGGAAATCGAGGATCGGAGAAATTAATAGCTCAGTCATCCAGCAGGTCGAGCTGGGGTTTGCACCAGGCTTTCTGCTCTAAGCCCCCACCCCCAGGCCATGGAGCTCTTCCACTTCTCACACTGAGGCTTGGTGTACGGGGTCATTGTAGGGTGTCCAGCAGCCTGCCTTCCATCCGTCAGGTGCCCCAAGCTGTTTTCGTGATGGTTGTTCATGCCGGGATTTATGTTTCTTTATTGTATGGCGGCCGCAGGCCCTCTGTGACTTGATGTCCACCTGCGGACACGGACTCTGTTTCCACAGTAGTGCTGAGCTGAGAGCAGTCCTTTCAGAGGGATAGAGACCTCATTTCTTCACATGTGAGTTCATCCACTTCTGACATGGCCGCGCTCTCCCTTCATCTTTTTAATTAAAGATTTTTTTTTTAAGTTTGATTTACTTTTGAGAGAGAGACAGAATACTAGTGGCGGAGGGGCAGAGAGAGAGGGAGACACAGAATCCAAAGCAGGCTCCAGACTCTGAGCTCTGGGCCTCTGAGCTGAGGCCCAAACCTATGAGCTGTGAGATCATGACCTGAGCTGAAGTCAGAAGCTTAACCGACTGAGCCCCACGGGCCCCAACTATGGTGTGGTTACATGTGCCTATAAGTGGAATCTCCAGGAGATCTTGTTAAAAATGTAGATTCCTGGGCTTACCCCCCTTCCCCCGAACAGATATAACATTTATGCTGTGCTAACAGCTGCTCTAAGCACTTTGCTTGTGCAAGCTCATGCAGACCTCACAGCCCATTGAACCAGGTGCTGCTATTTGTTCCCACCTTACATATAGGGAAATGCACAGAGAAGGTGGGCACCTTGCCTGGGTCACACAGCTCATAAGTGGCAGAGCTGGGATCTGAGCATAGGTTACACAGCTCCAGGACCCTCTGCTCAAAACTCACCATCTTAGAGAAGCTTGCCCACTCTCAGGAACGGACAGTCCACTTTCAGTCTACTGGGCTAATCAGTGCTCACATGCAAGTCCGAGCTTAAAGAAGATCTCACTAATCTACAATATTCATATTGATTCAACAGTCATACTCCTTGATATTTACCCAAAGGAACTGAAAACTTATGTCCACACAAAAATATACACATGCGTGTTTACGGCTGCTTTATATCTAACTGCCCAAACTGGGAAGGACCCACGCTATCCTTCAGCAGGTGAATGCATAAATACACTGTGGTCCATCCAGACAATGGAATATCTTTCAGCGCTAAAAAGGAATAAGCTATCAAGCCATGAAAACACACGGAGGAAACTTAAATGCATACTACTAGGTGAAAGAAGCCAATCTGAAAAGGCTACATACTGTCTGATTCCAACTATACTATATGACCTTCAGGAAAAGGCAAATCTATGGAGACTGGCAAAGGATCAGTGGGTGTCAGGGGTTAGGGGGAAGACAGGGAGGAACACATGAAGCACAGAGGAATTTCAGCACAGTGGGACCACTCTGTGTGATATTATCGTGGTGGATGCATGTCCTTACACACCTGTCCAAACCCACAAAATGTACGACACCAGGAGAGATCCCTAAGGTGGACCGTAGACTTTGGGTGATTAGGATGTGTCAATGTGGCTTTATGGATTATAACAAATGTACCCCTCCTCTTTTTTTTAAATGTTTATTTCTTTTAGACCGAGAGAGAGCGTGAGTAGGGGAGGTGCAGAGGAAGAGGGGGAGACAGAGGATCCATAGCAGGCTCCACTTTGACAGCAGAGAGCCCGATGTGGGGCTCAAACCCATGAACTGTGAGGTCATGACCCAAGCCAAAGTCAGATGCTCAACCAACTGAGCCACCCAGGTGCCCTATAAACATACCCTTCTATGGGCATGCTGATGATGGAGGAGATTGGGGAGGGGGAGGGCAGAGGGTATATAAAAAAATCTCTGTATGTTTTTTTTTCACTCATTTTTGCTGCACTTTTCCTTCGTACTTATAAACACTCACCGTAATGAAAGTGCTCATTTTGAGACCAGAGCACCAGCTGTGAGGAGGCCAGATGAGAGGGAAAATCCCTTGGGTTTGCAAAAGGCCCCTATTTGCTGAACCCGGGATTCTTATTAGTGAGGTAACCTCTGTCTTGACCAGCTTAAACAGACTCTATCTGGCAGCAGATGTGGGTGTCTGTTTTTTTCTTTGAAGTCAGCTTTTGCCATAAACTATAGAATTATGTTACTTAACAACTGTTCTTTCCCTACAATTCTACCTTGGCGAAGTAAGTTAAGTCAATTAAGAAACATCCTCTGAAGTTAGTTTTATGTGTCAGCTTGGCTAGGCTACAGCACCGTGTTATCTAATCAAACACTCTTCTAGGGGTTGGTGTGCTGATATTTTGTAGGAGTGGTTAACATCTACAGTCAGTTGACTTTAAGCAAAGGAGATTATCCTTGACAAAGTGAATGGGCCCCCATTCAATGAGCTGAAAGGCCGTTAGGAGCAAAGAATTGAAATTTCCCAGAGAAGAAGAAATTCTGCTTCAAGACTGTAGCATTAACTACTGCCTGAATATCCAGCCTTTCAGCCTAATCTACAAATTTTGGACTTGACCACCCTTGTAATTGCATGAGTGTATTCCTCTAAATAAAATCTCTTTAGATAGATAGCATCTATGTATGTATGTATGTGTGTATGTATGTATGTATGTACGTATGTATGTATGTATGTATGTATGTATGTATCTATCTATCTATCTATCTATCTATCTATCTATCAATCATTTATGTATCCATCCATCTGTGTGTATATCCTTTTGGTTTTACTTCCTTGAAGAACCCTGACTGACACACATCCCAAAGAACCCAGGAAGCCACATAGATGACAACTGCTCTGTAACACATGAATGATATGTATGTTGTCAAATGTCACCTGCAAGCCCCCCTCCAGTGCCCAGCACCCTGGCCACAGGAAAGCTGTGGAGGCAGAACGGTGAGCTGGGGATAGGCAGTCACCTTGGTGCTTCTCCAGCTTTGTTCCCCAGCAGTGTCACCATGGCCGGTGGGGTGGGGGGGGAGGGAGAGTTTGTTAAAAATGCAGATTCTCAAGAGTCTCACCTCCCCAAATTCTGAGTCTATGTGTCTGGGTCCAGAACTCTGCATTTTCACCATCCCACACAGTGATTCTGCTGCACGGGACCCTTTGAGAAATAGAGTTTGCCAGGATGGCCTCCAAGCCTCCAGATCAGACCAGAGTCCTTTCTCCACCCCCAGCCAGCACTTTTACCATCTGTCCCTCAAGTGCTGAATCTGGGAGCAGTGCATCCAGTTTTAACCCCCTGGGTCTCTTGATAAGATCAGTGGCCCGGCTGAGCCAGGCCTGCTGAAATGCCCATGCTTAGTATTGAGAAAGATACACATGAGGCCTTGTGGCTTCCATGGTGTGATAGTTAAGGTCATGGACTCTTAGATCAACCTGCTCAGGGTTCGAATTCTATCTTAGTCTTCTACCAATTGCTCTTTTGTTCCCTCTTTCACTGACTTACAATTGCATGTCACGCAGTTTCTTTTCTTCTGCAAATATGGTATCAACATATAGAAGACTTGCTTCACTTGCCAGTCCAGTAGTGGGTCTGGTCCTCCCCCCCAACACCCCAAAATTCAAAGTTTAAGCAGCAAAATATGAATGTCTTGGTCTTAATATTCTGGTGCCTTCACAATTTGATAGTGATCTGCAGACTCATTTTACGAAGCCAAATACAAGATAGAAAAGAAGCCAAGACTTACCCCCAGGCACTGACCAGGAGCTTTGGAGGCCCCCCTGACCAGCCTCACCAGGCCGCACTTGCCTGTAATTCAGAATGATGAATGGGGCTGACCTAGCATTTCATTGCAGCTTTATTAAAGTCTTTACCAGGAAGAAAGTGGTCAGGATACTGGGTGGGTTCCTGGGGGCAGAGGGAGGAGGAGAGAGGAGAGATGATGGTGGTCATAAAACATGATGATAAGGAGGCACAGGCCCTTTCCTGCAGAGTCTGTTCAGTTGGTGCAGATCTCCCCACCCCCCGGATGGCGTTCTGGGATCCACTTTTCCCTTAACTTTCCAGCCCTTTCTCACTTGCCCTCACTCCTTACCTCTGGCCTCTCTTAGAAATGGGCCTGGAAAACATCTGGGAAAACAGTACTGGGCTGCCCTGGCCCACGAAAGGGTCTCATAGAGTCTGTTTAGTTTCTAAGCTCTGATTTTTATCTCATTGATAAAACCCATATGGAGAGAGAAGGGAGGGGAGAGTAAGGGCTGGGGAACAAAATTGGGGCTGCTGCTCCAGTATGTCTCTGTCTGGCACCTGTGGCGTCTCTCTTGGGCTGGGGCTTTGCTTTGCCCTTGTGTTACTTACAGGACCTCATCAGAGCAGCCTGTCTGCTTATCTGTCAGCAACTCATGGAAGTGTTTACTGAAGAGGGAAAGACTCAAGGTTTCCGCTCCAGTATCAGGATTACTACCAATGTCATTATCAAAGTTCATCCAGTCCCATCAACTGGAGGAGCCATGGCTGTATGTAACCTGGGCTGGACTCCGAAGGCCTGGTCCAGATCTCTGCCATTAGCTAGTGTGACCTTGGGTGAATTCACGAACCTCCCTATAACTCAGTTTTCTTGTCCAGGAAGTAGAGCCAACATCTCATGGATTGCTTATAAGGACTGAGCACATAGCAAGGGCTCAAAAGGTCTTAGGTGTTCGGTGCTGGTCTATGACCCTGAACAAGTACCACATTCCCTTTGCTGGTATCGCCCTCCCCTACCTTATAGGCTTGTTGGAGAACTGATTGAGATAAGATTTGTGAAGACACCTTGCAAACACATTTTAACTCCACACTAATGCAAAGGTCGTGATCATTACCTGCCAAAGCCACACCACGCTACTGTTCATCTTTGCCTTCCTGTCTGGAATATGCTCCCTCTTCACCATTGTCTGCCAAGCAAATTCTTACTCAACTAAACATCACTGCCTCCAAGAAACTCTCTCCAGTCTCTTTAGCTCTTTGGTTATTTCTCTTACTGAATACATGGAATTCTAGTTACAGGTTTCCAACTTGACTTTACCACTAGAACCCAAGCTCTTCTAAGGACAGGAACTGTGTCTTATTCTTTTGTAAATCCAAAAGACTAGCAGAATATTTTGCACAAAGTAAGGACACAGTAAATTAATGGGTGGATGGATGGATGGTTGGGTGGGCTAATAGATGGATTGATGGGCTACTAGATGGATAGATGGACAGATGGATGGGTGGATGGATGGATGTACAGATGGATGAACAGATTTTGTAGACATGTCTCAAGAATGATCAACATTTGATGTCTACTCTCTGAGCTATCTCTGAATATGGTGCTAAAATGAGTTCCTTGTCTTCAGCTAACATTAATCAATGATGAGCATAATAAACATAGGAGGATTGATGGACTTTCATCAACAGGTTAGTTCACTCAGCTCCACATCTAGCATATGGTCTTGGGAGATTTCAGCCTACATTTGGTCTTCCTCAAGGGAGTCTACCTACAACAGGCTGGATGCTTGTCCCCATTGGGGTCACAGTATCTACTGTTCGGCTTTTCCAGCTTCCAAAGAAGATCTGCCATTGCAAACCCAACCAAGTGCATCACAGCCTTATGGCCAGAATGGGTTTCTTGGCATCCTTTATGAATCTCTCAGGCTGCAGGAGGAAACCATTCCCTCTTGTTAAGACAGAACATGGTATTTAACAAAGATCGCTAGGCGAGAAACCAGGACAGCGGCTCTTGGCCTGGTTTGCCACTAATTTGCTCTGGGATTTGGGGCCAGTCACGTCACCTCACTAGACCTCAGCCTCTTTGTGAGAAAAATGGGGACTGTATGAATCTCAAGCTGCATAGGGTGTGAGTTTACTTTCTGCAGGGCCGTGGCCTCCAGAGGGATACAAAATGCCCACACCGGGCCCTCAGTCTTGCTCCTTGCAACATCAGGGACCCTCCCACTCCTCCCTGCCTGCTGTCTGCCTGAGAACTGCCCAGAGTGGGGGAGCACAGCTGAGGTGGAAGCGGCTCAGGACAGTGCCTCGGCTCCACCGTCTATCAGCTCAGTGACCGTGGGCAAGTTCTTCCACCTTCTGCACCTCAGTGCCCTCATGTGGAAGATGGGGCGATGAAAGGACCCACCTCCAGAGCAGTTAGAGGATGACAAAGGGCATAACACGCAGGAAATGGCCATCGAGGAGCCTGATGCAGAGCAAGTGCTGGAAAGACGCTGGTTTTTCCTCAGGCGACTACGAGGGGCCGATGCTGGAGCCACGGGCCCTGGCCTCTCCTCCTGGGTCCTCCCCGAGGCCTCAACACCATGATGCTCAGATTTGCAAGTTCTGGTTTTTAAAGGTGCCTCCAGCCCTCGCACTGTTGGCATGAGCCTGGGCCAAGGAGGGGAGCCCTAGTGGCTTGAATTAAGTCGTTATCTGCATAAAGGGGAGCGTAGTCCCCAAAGCAGGTCATTAGGAGTCTGGGAGAGCAAAGGCCTATCAGGGCTTTCCAGCCTTTCTGGACATTTCTTTCTCTTTCTTCCTTTCATCCTTGTGATTCTGCGGGTGCTCTTACCTGAGCAGAAAGGCTCTGACCACTGCCTGGGAAAAGGCTGACCTCCTCCCATGTGGCAGTAATTGAAACCTGAGGCCCAGCTAGGACCTCCTGGGCCCAGGAGGGCTGCCTCATGTGAGGGGGCTCTGAAAATGTCTGAACGTTTTGAGAAGGGCTTTGTCTCCAACAAACATCCCTTTAGCTGCCGGACTCCTGCATGCGTTCGTGGCACAAGGTGCAAAATAGGCCACTGCCCACAGGCAAGAGAGCGCGGCTGTTCCCCTGGGGTGAGGAGAGGAGGTCAGGCTGCCATAACAAAGAACTGCATGCTGGGAGCTTGAACAGCAGAGACTGATTGTCATATAGTCCTGGAGATTGGACATCTGAGATCCGGGAGTCAGTACGGCTGCTTCCTCTTGAGGGCTGTGGGGGAGAGTCTGTTCCCGGCCACCCTTATAGACATTTCTGGTTTCTTGGCATGCTTGGGTGTTTCCTGTCTGGTGGATGTATCAGCCCCATCTCCACCTTCATCTTGACACTCCTCCCACGTATGTGTCTTTGGCCTGATTTCCCCCTCTTATAAAAACACCAGTCACACTGGCTTAGGACCCAATTTCCAAATGTGGTCACATTCCAAGGTCCTGGGGTTAGAGCTGCAGGATAAGAATTCAACTCATCAGTTGGTTGTCGCATAGGGAGGGGGGTGGTACTGTGTCCTGTGCCTGTGCATCAAAGCTCATGGGAGACCCCACTGAGTGTTTGCTAAGCTTTGGCTTCCATGCAAAGGAGCTTGGAGGTCAAGGCGATCTATCCTCTGTTGGTTGGTCACCTCTCTGGCACCTCTGTTTGCACCTGTCCATTCTGAGTGTGAACGTCTCTAGCAAGAGGAACTGATCGCTGCCTTTCCCCTCCTTGGGAAACTCTTTAACAAAGTAGAAATCTTTCCCAGTAGCTCCATCCACTTGATCCTCTTTCTTCCTTTCGATCAAAGAGCAAATCAGGCGCCTTTATCTTTGGGTTTCTTAAACACTATAGCTGGCATTTACTGAGCACTCACTACGTGCTTCAAACTGTCCTAAGCATTTCACACCTATCTTTACAACCATCTAGTGAAACAGGCACTATTATTATGCCCATTCTACAGATAAGAAAGGTGAGGCACAGAAAGTTCCAGTACCCTGCTCACAGTAGCAGGAGGCTGTGAGTTGGGCTTGGAACCCCTAGGCAAAGACTTCCAGGACAGGTCATACTGTCCCTAGGGGGTGGCAGGGACCCTGGGATAAAATAGTTGCTTCTAAGTGTCCATTCTGCCCTTTACTGAGAGGAAGGGATCAGCCTGACCCCAAAAGGGGTTAAACTCCTTGCCCTTGGCTGCTGTAAGTATTTACAGGTGGTCTCCTTTGTGAGAAAAAAAAAAAAAAAGCAAAACCTTAACCATCAATCCTGTTCTCCCCTCTGTTTGAAGGATGTGATTGTTTTGCGATCTTTCTTGAGACCACACTAGAGAAATCCACAGAATTACCCAAAGTGTCCAGGGACTGCTGTCTTCCCCCTCCAGCCCCATTAGGACCACCCTGGAAGGGCCAATCTCAGTTTTCCAGCTGCTTCTGTAACTTCTGGGAGATCCCTCAACCTGAGCATTCCAGAGGCTCATGTAGGAGGTGGGACAGTCCCACAATTCTTTTTCTTTTTTTATGTTTTATTTATTTCTAGGAGAGAGAGAGAGACAGCGTGAGCAGGGGAGGGTCAGAGAGAGAGGGAGTCACAGACTGAAACAGGCTCCAGGCTCTGAGCTGGCAGTCAGCACAGAGCCCACGCGGGGCTCGAACCCACGAACCGCGAGATCATGACCTAAGCGAAAGTCGGACGCTTAACCGACTAAGCCACCCAGGCGCCCCAGGTCCCCACAATTCTTGTCGTTATAACACAGACCAGGCTGAGTACGTATGAGGCCCCGTGAGCTGTGACAGTTGCCCTGGGCTGGTGTTGGAAGATCCCAATGGTATCTTGTCTTTGTGATCCAGTCCAAGTACCTGAGGGATCTCTTTGGACTGGTCATCTGGCCAGGACAAAATGGGATGTTTGAAGCAGTCATGTGAGAGTGAACACACCATAGTAGCGGGCTCTCAGAGGAGTGAGGTGAGCTGGGCAGAGCCAGGGAGGCTGGGGGACCACAGACAGGTAACTCACCTGCTTGGGGCTCCCCCCTCCTGGATGTGTGCCTAGCAGTACCTGTGGGGTGGGGGTGGGGGGTTGTTCTGGAAGATGAAGCAGAGTGTGGAACAGTTTATGGCAGCCAATACTGTCAGTGTGGACAGTAAGCGGAAGCCCATGGTTTCCTCTCCCAGACGCCATGCACTCCGATTTGGAGGCTTCTTTTGTGTTCCTCCTCCTCAAAGTGAAGGTCAGGAAAGTAGGGTCTGAAGTGAGGAAACACCTGGGACATGATATGAAAACTAGGCAATTCTAGCCGAACTTCACTATTTCACTGGATTCCACTTCTTACTGGATGAACGTCCCTCACCACGCGCGTTCTGGGTTGAGTCCTCACCCACACTGTGTACCCTCTAAAGAATGGGGAACGACCAGGCCAAGGTCAAAGTCAGAGGAAAGGAAGGCAAATCCCTCATGTTCTGCCCTCTCCACCCTGACTTCTCCTAGGATGAGCCTCTTCACCCAGGTCACTGGTTTTTGACCTGCTTTGTCCTTCTCTGTCTCCAAGTTCCTCAAATCCGGAGACCCTCCCACCAAACGTTCCTTCCCTACACCCGGACACAGAAAATTTTAGCTGAGGCCAAGGAGCAAAACAAACAAACAAGGCAATACCGGCTTTGTAACTGTCTGACGACACTAAATTTGTGTTCAACGAAGATTTTAAATCATTTATAAGGGCCCTGCAGAAATGTACTATTTGTTCCTCCGTGGAAGGCAAGCAATTTGAATTTTTTTTTTGCTAAAGCAAGGATAAAAGAACAATATGATATGTCAGAATACAAGGCTAAAACATGTGTTCTTCTAGAAAAACAATAACAATCTATTTATAGTGCATTGCTATTAGATAGCAAAGAAGTCTTTCCAGGAAAATTACTGGTGATGTGAAGATGTACATCTTTATACAGAGCGTGGTTGACGTTACTGAAACCATGAAAGTCTCTGGTTTCTCCCACCAGTCCCCTTGTCCAGTTCAAACTAGTATGTAAAAACAAGGGGGTGTTTGGGTAGCTCTGTTGGTTAAGCATCGGACTCTTGAATTCTGCTCAGTCATGAACCCAGCGCCGTGGGATGAAGCCCCGCATTGCGTACTTAGCATGGGGCCTGCTTAAGACTCTCTCTCTCTCTCTTCCTCTGCCCCTCCCCCCTCTCAAAAAAAAAAAAAGCTATAAAAACAAAAGTAAACCATAAAGAAGGTTCAACGAGATTCTGGTTTGTCTATGAAGACTACTCCAGTATTTTTTTTGAAATATCGAACATGTAATTCTTTAAAGAAAAAAGATTCCCTTGTTTTGCTAACAACTAAACACATACTTAGTTTTATCTCTTTGTGACTTTATGCCTTCATTCCTTAGAATGACTAACCTAGAAGGAGATTTCTGAGCCAAAGGATATGCATCTTTGTAAGGTTTTGAAGACCTACTGCCAAATTGTCTTCTAGCAATAGCACGTAAGTTTGTATTTTGGGGGGGGTGAACTTAGCCCCATACCCTCACCCAGTTAGGCATATCTTTGTCTTCATATGCATTGTATTGACCAAAGAGGTTGAATCCTTTTTTTTCATATGTTAATTGGCTATTTACATTTACTGTGAGAATAGTTCTTACTCTCTCCAGTTTATTTTATGCTGAGCTATCTCTTTCCTGTTCTCTGTCAAAGTTCTTTGTATTTTAAGTATATTAAACCCTGTGTTTGTCCTTTGTTACAGCTATTTCCCCAGATGTAATTACCTTCCATGCTTTTTGTAGATTTATAAAAGTAAAATATGTTTCATAATCATTTCTCCCAATATGTTGTTTTATGGACTTTTCCTTTGGTGTTAATGCTTAGACCCTTTTTCCTATTACAAGATGACATAAGATTTTACCCCTTTTTCCTTCCAGTACTTTGATGGCTTTTAAAAAATATATAATCCATAGGCAAGTTATTACCATGGATGTTATGAGGAGGGAATCTAGCTTGATTTTTTCCACATGGTTCGCCAATTACTCCAAAATCATGTATCAGGTGATTCAATCCTTCCCTGTTTAATTGGAACACAGTTTACTATCTCTTGATTACTCATGCAGCTAGAGTGTTCATTGGTTTTTATTCGTTTCTTTCTCTTTGCTGGTTCCTAAGATCGTATCACTCTATTTATATTTTTGTCGCTTTAAAATTATTTTAATATCTGACAAAACAAGTGCCCTTGTTTAAAAAAAAAAAAAAAAGAAAACAACTGACCAGTTTCACCCCATTCTGCTGAATCAACTTGGAAATCATTGTCAAGTTCCAAAAATAACTTTATTGGGATACAGGCTGAAATTCTAATGAGTAAACAGAGTTAGTCTGGGATGAGTAAATATGTTTCCAGTGTTAAGCTTTCCCAACTCTGTTCTTTCTATTTCTGGAGTTCTTAAAAATTTATTCGGGAAAGTTTGTGTTATTCTGGTCCCAGCTCCTGTATACTTCCCCTCCCCCTCCACACCCCCGCAGTATTTTATATTTTTGTTGCCATTGCGAGTGGTTTCTTTTTTTTTTTCCTTGATGTTTTCCTAACGCCCATGGTTTCTGGTGGGGTACTAGTTCATTTGTTTTCCTTCTCCATCCTCAGGCCATTCGAGATCATCTTTTCTCTCATTAATGTCAAAGCTGGGCAATCAGATGGCAAGTTCTTCATAGACTCAAATTCATTGGACTCTTCTGGGAATTCGTAGAACACTCTTTCAGAATCTCTCAACACCCCTTAGATGTGATAAAGCAAAACATAACTCTCCTGGACACATTTCATATGTTACTCTCCGCAGGCAGTCTGGATTCAATTTTCTCTTCCGCCTCTCCTTAAAGGAAGATTAGATACCCCAATTCCATTCTAGGATGTCCAGACAGAAAGCTCCTTGATGGTCTGTTTCACACTTCTGTGCATCCCTCATGCCTAGCACCCCAATGGGCACAAAATCAGGACTCAGCATAACTCCCTGATTTGGGCCACTGGGAGACCAGACTCTGTTCAATGGCTTTCAACCCTGACTTAATATTAGAATCATCCAGGGAGTTTGAAATACTACCGATGCCTGGAGATGCTGGCTTAACTATTCTGGGATTGGCTATCAGTATATTTTAACCCCCTACCCCATTCCAGATCCCAGGGAACTCTAATGTGCAGCCAGGGTTTAGAAACACTGCTTTAAAAAATGCCTAACCTATTGCATTTGACAATGCGTATTGTCAAAGGTTTTGTCAATAAATTCTTATTTGTAGGCAACAGAAATAAACTATGGATGATATGTGCAAAAAAAGGGATTAATTCAAGTAATATTTATTTTTAAAACTTTTTAAAAGTGTTTATTTATTTTTGATAGACAGAGTGCAAGTGAGCGAGGGCACAGAGAGAGAGAGGGGGAGACCCAGAATCCAAAGCAGTCTCCAGGCTCTGAACTGTCAGCACAGAGCCCAACGCGGGGCTCGAACTCACAAACCATGAGACCATGACCTAAGCCAAAGTCAGGTGTTTAACCAAGAGGTTAACCAAAGTCAGGTGTTTAACCTGAGCCACCCAGGCACTCCTTAAATAATAGTTAAATTTAATATTAAAATATAAGTAGGTGAGGACACTACTGCCTACTGTTGGGTACGTATAACCAAGAGAGGATCCAGGTTTTGAGGGGTTGTTCTTAAGAAAAATAAAATACAAAATCACAAATTAGGCACAAAAGTAAATACGTAGAATGAGGGGAAAAGTAAATACCATAAACATCACACAATTTAGAAACATTACATAATACTTTAATATTTTAATTGTTTGCCTGACATACCTCTGCAATAGATCTCTCCATTTCCTTTTTGGTTGTGTAAGAATATGGTTATAAAATGTAACTATATAATATTTTCCATGGAAAGAAGAGATCCGTTTTTCTTATTGTCATAGCTGATCTAAATGTCTTTTTTAAGCAGTCTTTTTAATACAGATTTAGATTTATAGGATGGTTATGAAGATAATACATAGAATTCCTATAACCCTTCACCCATTTTCTGCCATTTGCATTTATAGAACTAATGAAATGATATTGACTGATACATTACTATTAACTGAGCTCTGTACTTATTTGAATTTCATTAACTTTTCCCTAATTCCTTTTTCCTGTGCTAGGATGTCACCCAGGATGGCACATTACATCTTGTCATGATGTATCCTTGGGCTTTGCTGGACTATGAGTTTCTCAGTTTTTCCTTGTTTTTGGTAACCTTGACAATTTTGAGGACTACTGGTCAGATATTTTGTAGAATGTCCCTCAGTTTGCGTTTGCCTAACACTTCCCTCCTGGTGAGACTGGGATTGTAGATTTCAGAGAGGAAGGTCACACAGAGAAAGTGCCAGTTTCAGCCCATCAGATGTGAAGCTTGGTCACCTGGCTGAGATCCAAATTTGTGTTAGATTACTTATCATTTTTGAAAGTTCCTTTCAACTCATACCTGTCATTGGCAGTGTCACGAAACATTGTTGGATTGTTGTCCCATTTGGGAGAATCTATCGAATTTATTTTGTGACGTGAAGATTTAGGAGGATATTCCATACACCAACCTCCAACTCTGTGCATTTCAACTCTTGCTGTCCCCCACTCTCAACGTAGTTCCAGGGCCTGGCTCAAAGGACACATCCACACTGCAGTATGATCCTCCCCTTGCACCTGTGTTCCAGGAGGCTTGGTGAATTGACACGATGGGGGGCGGGGGGGGGAGGCAGAAATGTTCTTGGAGCCATTCTGACCCCAGGGTGGTCAGCAAAGGTGATGGAAGTAATTATGAGCTGCATAAACGTGTCACACTAAACCCCAACTAGATGGGTCCTAGTTTGTTCCCCAAAGTGCTGCAGCCTCTCCAACCCCACCCGGCACAAAAGGAAGTGTGACAAATGGTTAGTTGGCGTGGAAGGGGACAGCAGTCTTAACCAATTGCAGTTAAAATAGCTTGCTTTTACAGATTTTATAAAAACATGTGAGCATAGTGTCGGAACCCCTTTTTGGTCTTACAAAGAGGCTCGTGCAAGTGAGGAGCCCTGAAATTTGGAGTGAGTGTCTTTGTCGTCAGCCTCTGCAAATGCCTCCATATGCGTGCTCACTTCATTGGTCCCGAGAAGTCGCAGTTTGAACCACTAGCCTCATCGTCTCTGAAAATGAGATGTAGAAAAGGTTCTCCCCCATGCTTGCTTTGCTATGTCAACACCTTCTAATTCAAAATCTGGAGAGAGGGCTTTTGAATGACTGAGCCTAGATCACATGTTGTCAGCCTGGCCACTTGGGAGGCCTGAAATGTATCTGATCTGAGCCTGTGGTGGGGAGGCAAGCTCTGGCTTCTGATGTGGGATCCCCCTAATTAAGGAGGAAGGTGCACTGCTTATATTTGCATGAAGGAAGATAAAATGATACAAAAGTGGAGGAGGGTAGGTGTGAGATTAAGAACATGACTCCTTAATGTGAACATTTGCCTATCATTTTGAGCTTTTAAACATGTGCATGTATTACCCAGCAACAAATTTTTTTTTAATTTTATTTTTTAAATTTCTTTTTCTTTCTTTTTCTTTTTTTTTTTTTTACAACCAGTTTATTGTCAAGTTGGTTTCCATATAACACCCAGTGCTCATCCCCAAAAGTGCCTTCCTCCATGCCCATCTCCCTTCTCCCCCCAACACCCATCAGTCCTCAGTTTGTTCTCATCATTCAAGAGACAAAACAAAAATTTTTAAAGAATAATATAATCACGTTACCAAATGTCACAAATCTAGATAACATCTTTCTTTGAACAGCATTCTCAGCAAGGATTAAAAACGGCAGTACAAAGTACACCACGTTTAAATCTATGCTATTTAATGCCACCAAAGCCATCAGGCCAATTTGCTGCCTTCCTTTCTTTGCCTTTTCTGGCATGTTCCCAAATGACTCATAGTCACAAAAGCACCACGCATTGGCAGCGATTACACTTGCTAGGGAGGAGAGACATGGTGTGGATTTCCCATACAATGTGATGTAATATGACTTGGGTTCTTGTTGGGAGATTTCAGAACAGTTTCTCACAAACAAGAGAGCCCTGTCAAAACCAAACACCACACTGAGTTCTGAGGTAGAATGAACTAGTGAAATGATTGTGAAGATATACCTACTGTCCAGGGGCAAATCTTTAGGGCTTATCAAGTTGGGCTGGTGGGGGGAGGGGGTAGAGAAATGGAAGTTTCCAGAAAGTGTCCTCGGAAGCCATCTTTGTCCATCAAGAAGACCAGATTCCTCTTTGAGAAGAGAAAGCCCTGGGTGGGGAAGACAAGGAGAAGACGCAGCCAGGACGATGTTCAAATTCCTTAACAACTTGTATGGGATGAAACTGACCAGTCAAGTGGACTTGAGTTGTTACCATAGTATCATCTGTACTGCTGATTTTTTCAATCCTGTCCTTGATCATCCACAACAGCATTTCCACCAAGGTTTCTAGAACTTCTCCAAAGCTCTAAAACACATGTGATCCAGGAAGAGGAGGTAGAGAGACAATTAGATCCTAACTACTACCTTTCATGGGGGTGTCACATTATGCCACACATAATCCACATAGACCACGGACAAATAAGAGAATGTGCTCCTTGCACTTAGTGGGTGTTCAATAAATATGTGGGATGTAGGGAGAAACATGAGTTCCTTAAGAGTGAGCTTTCCTTAAGGTGATATCCCTGAAACTCAGTCCATTGTCAGGTATATAGATGTGTTCAATAAGGATTAAATACAGATCAATTCAATAAATGTGGTGGCTACAGACCCTGTGAAAATCTTTACATAAGGACTATTTTAGAGACATTCAATACTCAATACTCAATAATCCCAATCCAATATGACCTGGTCTGAGAAGTGGGGGAGGAGCTGGATTCTGAACTGGATTTTTTTCTTGGCAGGATAGGCATGAATCTGCTATTCATGAGCTTGTGAAGAATCTTCTTGAGGAAGCTTGGATTCACCTGTGGTCACCCTTGCTTCCCACCCCAAGAAGAAGGGAAGGTGTCCCCTTTGGATACCATTTGGAGCCTATAATCTGCTCCCACACCCAGGTCCTGTGCCTGACCACCAGCACACATGGACTGTCAGTTATTACGGATATAATTATCTACTCTGCAACCAGGCCAAGCTATATATAGCTTGGAAAGTTTCAGGTGCTCAGATTAGTTATAATAACCAATGTGATTCCAAATACTTATCTGGTTGGATTTTTAAAACGTTTTTTTCAGGTGGATGACTCCAGTCCTGGATTTTTAAATCAGAGAGCCCCATCCAAGCATCACAGGATAAGCACCCAATAAGGACAGCCCTGGTATCTCAGCCCTGGTATCTTCATATCTACTCATTTTCCCTTTCCAGGATTTGGGACTTTCTCTCCTGTGATAATCCCGAGATTGCCCCTTGGATACAAGGACAGCTGAGTTTCTATCTGATCCTCTGCCACATAGTTGATCCTTTGATCTCCCTGGGGATAGGTCTTCCTGATCAAGAAGGACACTTGTGTGTAGTATAGGATTAACTTGCCGAATAAAGATTTGGCCTTTGCTCTCACCCCCTGGAAGATAGCCTCTAAATCCTTGGAATGTCCAGAGTGCTTTTGCTTACCTGGGGGCCTTAAGTCATGCCAGAGAGTCTTTGCTAACAATGTGATTTATTGGGCCACATGGTATCAATTTGGTGTCTGGAGGAGCTGGAGATTAAAGGTCATCTGTGTAGACAGTCAACCATCTACATGACTACATGAGTATAACCATGTCTACATGACAGAGCCCCAATAAAAGCTCTGGACAGCAAGGCTTGAACTTCCCTATTGCTTATCAACACACATCATAGTGTGTCATGGAGAAATAGGTGCTCTTGGCACAGCTTGTCTCTGACCCCTTCCCTGTACCCCTCTTTCCTTGGCTGATTTTAATCTATATCCTTCTGCTGTAACAAACCATAACTATGAGCATATGAATTTACTCAGTTCTGTGAGTCCCTCTAGCAAATTGCTAAGCCTGAGGGTGTTTTTGGAGACCTCTGAACTTTGCAGAATGCAGCATTAACCCACCTGGCCAGAACTCCCCTGGGAAGCAATGAGTATCTTTATCCCAAACCTTGGGGACATTCTATTCTTATTCTCATCCCTGTTAACAGGTGTCTTCTCAGTCAGCCCATGCTTTGAACAGTCTCTTTCTACTACTGACTTCTGCAGGCTTCTCTGCCTCATTCTTGAACTGTGTCAAGCCATCCCTCTTTCTGTTTATCTTCTTGTAGAAATGCCTCCTTTTTCTACATTACCACCTTCTTTTGTCAGGCACACGCCCCAGGCTCATACCTTCCAAATGAGATCCTCCTTCTAAAAGTCAATTCCTGAACCATCAGAATTCATCATTTCTTGGTGCTAGCACTTGCACATCATACCAGCTTGCCCACATAAGTTCCAGTGTACAGACACAGTCAAAAGAACTCAGAAAATTCACTCTTTATCACAGAACCACATATGGAGGTCTTGATGTAAATGCAAGAAAGCAGGAGGCTCCTGATTTGTACAGAAAGAAATGGCATGAGAATTGAAAAAGACAATTCTGCAGCTTTTGTAAGACAAATCCATCAAACACAAGGGAGAAAATTAGATTTCTTATTCTATTTTTTCAATAGTGATCCAATTAATACTTGAGCTAAATGCCGTCTACAACAGTGTCATATTTCTTTAAATCTCAGATGAAATGCTGGAGAAGTACAGGAAAAACACAATAATTTGAATTAATTAAGTAAAGAGCTCTCTATGAGTTAATGACAGAATTACAGAATATAGCGGCAGAAAAAGCAATTATATTACTTCCAAATACTTACATAAGCCTAAAAAAATGGTAACCTAATAGATGTCTTATGGGTCAATTGTAATAAGTAGACAATTTTCCTATGCCATTTCACACTATTTAGATACAAATCAGTGTTACTCAAGTGCTTTAATAATGTAAGAAATAATTTCCATTCTTAGATTGACTATTTTCCTCCCAAAGCATCTAGTATTGTTTGGTAAACTTTGCAAACTAGTGACTCTTCTCTCTCTTGAAGATAAAATTCGAGGGAGGAGCAAAGATGGTGGGGGGGAAGCAGAAATTAATAAACAATTGCTTGATTTGAATGAGTTGAATGAATATATTTTCTTTCCTTTTTTTTCTTTTTTTATGTTTTATTAATTTCTGAGAGAGAGAGAAAGAGAAAGAGAGAGAGAGAGGCAGCGTGAGCAGGGGTGGGTCAGAGAGAGAAGGAGACACAGAATCGGAAGCAGGCTCCAGGCTCTGAGCTAGCTGTCAGCACACAGCCCAATGCGGGGCTCAAACCCATGAACCATGAAATCATGACCTGAGCTGAAGTTGGATGCTTAACCAACTGAGCCACCCAGGCGCCTGTGAATATTATACATCTACAAAATCAAGAGATGGCTTGCTTTCCACAGATGAAAGTAGATACACACTGGGAAAAGTATGATCCAAGAAGGTACTGTTAACTCGTCACCTCATTCATTTATTTATTCTTCCATAAACTCATTAACCCAGCAAACATTTCTTTAAGACCTATGTCATGTCAGGCTCCATGTTTAGTCTTGGAAATGCCAAGATGTGTAAAACACTGTGTCCTCAGGCAGTCCACTGGGGGTTCCAAATGACTACAATTTGGACACACTAGATGGCTGCCTAGTGTGTTGTCACAGAGTCCAGGGTAGGAGACGCTCACCTCCTTCCTGAACTTAGAACTGATATTTTCTGTTCTTCCTTTAAGGTCACATGTAGCCACATGACTCAGTTTTCACAATGGAATATAGACAGATGTCATGCTGACTTCAGCTGGGTCTAGGCTTTAAGAGATGGACATACCTCTGCACTCTTTCCTGTCCTTGAAACCGAGACACAGTGGTCCAGCTTTGGCCACAAATGAGGGCAATGCCCTTGGGTCTAGAAGATGATGGAGCAATGACTAGACAACCTGGAAGAAGTTGAGTCCCTGCCCACCAGCCTGGCGTCCTGGAAGGAGCAGATGGAACAGAACTGCCCACACACTTGGCACACTCACTTTGGTTCTGTTGCTTGGAGGGGGAGAAAAACACTATAGTTTTAAAGCCACTTTTAGGATGGAGTCTATTTATTTTTATTATGAAAATTTTCAAACATATAGCAAAGCTAAAGGAATTAGACAGTGGACATCCATATGGATGGATTCTACCACTACATTACAGCCTGGACTCTACCACTAACATTTTCCTATACATTTCTGTATTATTACACATCTAGCCATATTTCTACCCACCTCTTTGTCCATCAGTACTTCTTACTTTTTGGACATAGTTCACAGTATATTGCAGACTTCTAAGTATTTCACCATGCATATTATTAACTAGACTTCAATAATTGTTTCTGTCTGTCTCTCTCTTTTTATTTTAAAGAGAGAGGGGGAGAGAAAGCATGAGCAGGGGAGAAGGGTGGAGGGAGAGAGAGAGAGACAGAGAATCCCAAGCAGCCTCCACACCTAGTACAGAGCCTGACACAGGGCTCATCCCATGACCTTGGGATCATGACCTGAGCTGAAATCAAGAGTCAGATGCTTGACCAACGAAGCTGCCCAGGCACCCCCAATAATTATTTTTCTCTTGATGAAAACTTTATATACAATGAAATGCCCAAGCTGTAATTGTATCATTATAATTGTTGAATTTTGACAAACATTACACCCACATAACCAAAACCCTTACCAGGTGAAGGTCACTTAACTTCTCTAGATGCTCTTTTAGAGTATTTCTATTACAACAATTTAGCTTTACCCTAATTCACACAGAGTAATAATTTTAATAATAGCTTCATGAGCTGAACATCTTTTATGTGTCAGGAATTATATACACTTATCTTATTTAATTTTTGTAATAACATTATGTTGCTGGTGTGATTAGCTCTGTCCTGCAGATAAGAAAATGAGGCATAAGAAACTGTTCAGGTTCACCCAGCTGGTAAGTGGCAAAGGTAAACTCTTGCAACCAGGTATGTCTGATTCCAAGGTCTATTTCACTCTTCCCAGTGTGACTGATCGTGCCCCGGGGACTCAAAGAAGCTTCGTTTTACAGAGGAAAGACATTGGAGCCACATCTTGAGCCTCAGTCCTTGAAGACTGAGCTGAATCCACTCACTAGAAGGACAAAGTGGGGATGAGCCTCCCAGGCAGATGAAGCGTCACACACAAAGGCAATGAAGTGTAAGTTGTAGCATTTTGAGAATGGCTAATGACTTCATCTGCCTAGAGCTTAAGGTAATGATGTAGGGGTAGCGGAAGATAAGAGTTAGAAGTTGACCAGAATTCTAGTGCTTTGCTAAGCAGATTGGACTTGGTTCTCTAGGCAGTGCGGAAATCATCAAAGGGATTTAAGCAGGGAACTGACATAATAGATTTATATTATAGAATGTAATTTTAGAATACTATAGGTGATACAGAGAACCATAGGGGGAAAATACACAAGTTAAGGAGACCAATTATGACACAGGTGAAATAGTCCAGGGGCTTAAGGACCAAAACTAGAGCAGTTACTATGACGTCCAAGAGAACAGCTGGGGAGACAGATCAGAGAAGTCCTGACCAGGTTATTCCTGGTCAGGCTTCCATCTATTCTATATGTGCTCTGGTTAAGAAAATCTTTATTTCTTTTGTGGTGAGGACCCCGCAATATCCTTTACTCCCTTCCTTAGTCCATGGCTTATCTTCTAATTCTTTTGTTATTTCTTTTGCAGAACACAAGTTTTCACCGTAATGAAGTCAGCTTCTCAACTCTTTCTTTGGTGTCATATCTAAAATGGCATTGCTATACCCAACATCGTGTGAGGTTTTCATCTGTTAGCTCTTAATGTTATAGCTTTGCATCTTACATTTATGTCCAGGATCCATTTTGAGTCAATTTTTGTCACCATCTGATTTTTCAACTCTTGTTTCCTCTTCTTCCCATTCTTATAAGAGAGGACAAGGAGACTCAGCTGCACAGGTGAATCCCAGCTCTCCTGCTAACAAGATAGTTGCCCTTGGACAAGGTAAAGGATGTTCATGGTCATTGAAGGGTTCAGGACTTCTACAGACCCAACTTATTTGGTTTGGAGGTGGGTTTAGAGGGGATTCTCTGCTTCTTCTTCTTCTTCTTTTTTTTTTTTTATTTCTAGGAGAGAGAGAGAGACAGCGTGAGCAGGGGAGGCCAGAGAGAGAGGGAGACACAGACTCTGAAATAGGCTCCAGGCTCTGAGCTGGCAGTCAGCACAGAGCCCGATGCGGGGCTCGAACCCACGAACCGTGAGATCATGACCTAAACGAAAGTCGGACGCCCAACTGACTAAGCCACCCAGGCGCCCCGGGGATTCTCTGCTTCTAAACTGCAGAATGAGCCTTAGCTGCAACATCAGTTAGGCTAATCATACATGTGGAGAAACAACTCTCTCCGCGGACCCTCCTTAGCCAGCTTGCTCCCACTCAGTAAGGGCTGTGCTGCAAAGCGAGGGACCGTCCCTTCTGCTCCTGCAACCCTGTCTAACCAGGGACACTTTGTTGATGCACTGCCTGTAAGGAAAGAAATGGAAAAGGAAATCTGTGTTTCAGGTTGGATGAATACCTTTGCCTTCTGGGAAGTGTTTGGTCTGTATTTCCTTTTCAGTAGGAATTGTCTTGTTGAGTAGGAGTTCTTCCTCTCTTTATCTTTCTGTCTCCAGACCTCAGACCAGTGGTTTTCACTTCATGATGGATTAACATCACTAGAAGAGCCTTGAGGAAACCTCAGGCCCCTGTACCCGAATGTTCAGGGAAGCAGATTCAGTTGATCTGTGGTGAAGCCCAGGAACTGGTATTTTGAAAAAAGCCCTCCTAAGTCAGGTTTTATGGAGAATGCTCTGGACAGAATGCATGGACCCTAAACTTGGCTAATACTTTCTGTAGAATTAACAACATTTTGTAGCACAAACATTTCTATTTTTTACGTTTATTTATTTTGAGAAAGAGAACACGAGTGGGATAGTGGCAGAGTGGGGGGAGAGAGAGCACCCCAAGTAGGCTCTCTACTGTCAGCAGAGAGCCCAACATGGGACTCAGCCTTACAAACTATGAGATCATGACATGAGCCAAAACCAAGAGTCAGACTCTTAACCAACTGAGCCACCCGGGTGCCCTCAAGCATGAACATCTCTGACGGAGAAGGAATGACGGTGTCCTGTTTTGCCCTGGCATGTGGAAAACCGAGGGTCCTGGGTTCACTCCAATGCCTGCTCCCTCACAACTTCACCTGTTCTGAGAGCTGGGACTGAAGGGTTTTCATTTCAGCCCATTTTAGAAACAAGGTCTATTAAAGTCAAAGACATTGAAACATCCTGAAGTCAGAGTTTCCATTCAGATGAAATTTCAAGAATTTTCAACCCGTGATCATTTTCCTGACCACGAGTTGAAGGGTACAATTTTCATGGCTGATTTGTGTGAAGCAGACTCCTGCCCCTTCTCCCTCCCTTCCTTGCAAACCTTTCTTTTTAGATATGCCATTTGGCTCTTGGTGGGAGAGGCAAATCTTTCCCAGGCTCGAGTGAAAGCACTCCATCTCTTGCAAGAAGCAAGTATACTTTTCTGAAGAAGAACCCTCCCTGTTCCCCTGGGAATGCTCTAGAAAGAGGAACTATGTTTCCCCCCTGTGGATTTTTATGTGTTCTGATTTTAATGGATGACCAAGGATTGTCCAGATCTAGCTACAAAAGCACCTGTAAGGGAAGACGAGAGTTTTTATTAGAGAAGATGTGGGTAGAAGTGGAGGGGGCCAGGAAAAGGAGACTTTAAGGCATTCTGGAAGCAAGCCACTACCAAGCTACAAGGGGCACCTGCTTAGTATCCAGAGGTCACCAGGGAAAAAGGATCATCGTCTGGTGATGGCTGCAGAGTCATGGAGCCGCGAATGCCCCATCACCTGCCAGTGTCCTTGCCCTGGGTCTTCACCTCTTCTGCCACACTCCAAGAGTAGGCTCTTCACCATGACTCTCTCCATGGCCACTCAACCCCATGACTCACCTACCTTTGACTAGGGTCAGCCAGCTCCACTGTGGGTCACTTTCTTCAAGGGCTCCTAGCTCTCATCCCAGAATCTTGTGTCTCAGTTTCCTGGAGCTGCTGTCACCAAGTACCATAAGCTAGGTGACTTGGAGCAACAGAAACCTGCTGTCTCACAGTTCTGGAGGCCAGAGATCCAAAGTCATCAGCAGGGCCATGCTCCCTCTGAAACCCGTAGGGGAAGGATCTTTCCTCACCTCTTCCAGCTTTTGGTGGCTCCAGACATTGCTTGGCTTGTGGCCACATCATTCCAATCTCTGTCTCCTTCTCCACATGACCTTCTCCCTTTGTATCTGTGCCTTTTAAAAAGAACACCAGTCTTGTTCTTTGCAACCACATCGATGGATCTGGAGGCATAATGCTAAGTGAAGTAAGTCAGTCAGAGAAGCACAGATACCATAGATTCCATTCATATGTGAATTTAAGAAACACAAATAAAGAAAATAGAGACAAACAAAAAACCATACTCTTAACTATAGAGAACAAGCTGGTGGTGGCCAGAGGGGAGGTGGGGGGGCAGGGGGATGGATGAAGTAGGTAAAGGGGATTAAGAGCACACCTCTCCTGGTGAGCACTAAGTAAGGCATAGAAGTGTGGCATCATTGTAGTCTACACTTAAAACTAATATAACCTTGTATGTTGACTATACTTGAATAATAATAACAATAATAATAAGAGAACAGCAGTCATATCAGAGTTGGGTGGACTCTACTGTATGACCTCATCTTCATAAATTACATCTGCAATGACCTTATTTCCTGACGAATTCAGGGTTAGGGCTGCAACAGACCTTTTTTTCCCCCGGTGGTGGTGGCAGTGAGTGTTATCATTTAACCGGTATCGACTGGGGTTAGAAGGATTTTGAATTGGAAATGCCTGAGCCCTTAAGCTGAATTAGTACGATTCCCTCCTCTCCTTCCCATTCAACCCCTTCCTCCCCTTCTTTCTCTCCTTCCCTCCCTCCTTCTCTCTTTCTCTTCCTCCCTCCTTCCCTCCCTCCCTCCCTCCCTCCCTCCCTCCCTCCCTTTCCTTCCTTCCTTCCTTCCTTCCTTCCTTCCTTCCTTCCTTCCTTCCTTCCTTCCTTCCTTCCTTCCTTCCTCCTCCCTTGTTTTTCCTCCCCTCCCACGCCTTCTCTTGCTTCTTTCCCTCCCTCTCTCATCTCTCTGTTTCTTCCCTCCATTACCTCTGCCCCGCCCCTTCCCTCACCCATCTGTTCATCTGTCCGTCTCCTTAGGAGCCCCAGTGAGACGCACAGATGAGGAATGTCAGGCTGCCCAGAAGGGCACCAGCCGGACGCAGCTCGCAGACAACTCACGGGCCCTAGGGAAGCGGGGGAGGCCAGTCTCAATCTGAACGTCCTTCTGCTTTGCAAACCTTGTCTCCTCTGCCATTTTTAGCAGCAGCTTAACTTGCAGAGACACTGCCCTGGCCCTCATACTGTCATCCCAGCCCTGCGGGCGATGCTTGGCTCTCCCTCCCCACTGTCACAGGACAGGCGCTGTGCCGCTGACAGCCAGCCTGCTTTTCTGACATTGTGAGGCATCTGCCCGGACAGCCAAGGCCAAGGCCGGACGCGGCAGTTACCGTGGTAACCTGAGTGCCTGCGGGGACGCTAGTGGGACACTGGTCGACCACTAGAAAGACCCTGGACAAGGTGTCAAGAGTTTAGGGACAGCGATCAACCTTCTGCGTTAGGTGTTGTCTGTGGCTCATGCAACGTCCTCATGCACCTTCACTGGGCCCCAGCTTGCTTCTCCGGTAGAGAATGACAAAACCCGGGCACCTGCTCGAGGTGGGAATGACGAGTAAGATACAAAACACAAACACAGACTTGTGAAGAACAAACAGGTGGCTGCCAGAAGGGAGGGGGGGAGGAGTCAAATCAATAAAGGGCATTAAAAGGCATGAACTTTCAGTTACAAAATAAATACGTCACGGAGATGAAAAGTATAGCATGGGGAATACAGTCAGTGAGACTGTAAAAACGTCTAGTGACGGACGGGGACCACTCCAGTGGTGAGCACTGAGTAATGTATAAAGTTGTTGAATCACTGCGTTGTGTGCTTGAAGCCAACATAACCGTGTGTTAATCATACCTCAATAAAAATAAAGAAAGAAGCACAAACACAAACTAACATTTAAATGGATCACCTTGCCAATTGCTTGGGGGCTTTTGGTTTGCTGTCCATGGGTGTTGGGGGTGATACTTGGAGGAGGGAGTGATGGAGAGACAGAAAGAAAGAGACGGAGGAGAGACAGGTGCCGAGTTCCATTCTGTGATGGCTGGAAGGTTTGATTTTGAACAGAGGCATATTGAGTCTTGCAGCCACCACAGTATCCCTTGGGGCCTTGGAGATTCAGTGGGTAGGGACACCTCAACTCCCTCTTCCCCCAAGTTTTGTCCCGGGTCATAGGGTAGCTCAGGACCTCTGAAGGCTTTGCTGGAGAACATTGGGATGAGAACATTAACACGTGCTGATGGGCCAGTGTACAAAAGGCATGTCCCTTCTGGATCTGCCATGCTGGTGAGCAGCCACAAAGGCCTTACAGGGACCAAAGAGAGGCCCTGGGGCTGGAGACTGTGAATAAACTCTTTTAACTTTGAGAAGTATTCACCATTGCGGTGATTAGCTAGAGCTTCCTACTCAGCGGTTTTTGACAACATGCAATGTTTGTTTATTGACTCATTGGGATGCATGTCATTTACTGGTTACTGGACATGGTCTGGGATCTGCTCTCCTTTCCTCCTGGTAGGAACAGAACTGCCCAGCTGGATGACATTTTCTGCTTCCTCTGTGGTGGCCGTGGCCACGTGACTAAGTGCCAGCAGATGGGATGATGTGGTAGGAGTGATGCGTGCCTTTCCCAGGGTCCGGCCCTCTGGGGAAGCTGCTTGCCCTCCACACCTCGTATCTGGGCTGGAAGGTGGACTTGGGGACAGTGAAGTGGTTCCAATGAGGATGGCATCACAGGGAAGGGAAGGATCTGTGGATCACAGTCCCTGCACTCTCCCTCAGACTGCCCCGCACAGCTCAGACTTTACATGAGAATAATAAACCTTCTATCTTGTTTAAGTCATTCCTGTTATCTCTGTTAAAGCATCTGAATCAATAGATCCTAAGTGGATCAATAAGTACTCTTCTTTTTATCACTCATGCTCACTGGGCACCCAAAGTCATGAGAGTTAAACTTGAACCTACCTTTTCCTGGTGAAAGGTCTGCCCACATGTTGCCTGTTTCTTCCTGCTCACCAGCACAATCCACCCCTTCCCTCTACAAAGGGTTTCTTAGGTCCAGGAAGTTAGCCCAGAAGTCTTTTAAAAATATTCAGATTCTTGGGGCAACTGGGTGGTTCAGTTAGCTGAGCATCTGAGCTGAGCATTCGGCTCAGGTCATGATCTCATAGTCTGTGAGTTCGAGTCTCTCATCAGGCTCTGTGCGGACAGCTCAGAGCCTGGAGCCTGCTTCGGATTCTGTGTCCCCCTCTCTCTCTGTCCCTCCCCCACTCACACTCTGTCTCTCAAAAATTAACAAACATTTTTAAAAATTTTTTAAAAATATTCAGATTCTCAAATAGCCCAGGGGGAGGTCAGATCAGATGGTCCTGCCCCAGAGAGGAAACTTCAGAGGGAACTTTGGGTTTAGGAGTTGTAGGAAGCCCTGGGGCGCCATGACCTTATAGCCTAGATTTTTGTGACAATTTGAAGTTAAAATATTCTGGCCCGGTTTACATAAATGTCTTCTTGAGTGTGTATGTTATGCTTTAGGGTGAGAATTGTGGTCATGGTCCCTACGGCTCCTTACAGTGAACCCCATTGCTTTTTGCATTTTGCCCTCTAGGTCCTTGGATAGTCAACCTTGGAAGACCTACCCTCAGCAGACTGAGGCCCCTTCCCTCTGAGCCACTCGCCCTGGCCTGTTCTCTGACTTACTTTTTCTATTCTAAGACTGGAACTGATCTGTGTTTATCTATAGAGAAGTGCTTTTGCTTTTTTTTTTTTTTTTTTGAGAAATTAAGCTCCTTTAAAGATTAAAGTTCGGCTCCCCCCACCACTTTACAAAGTGCTGGTATTAAAACTGGGTCACAGAAAGTAGTCGCTCCATTTTCTAACCAGACAACAGCTTCAGGCGGTGCCAGGTTCCCCTCCCCTGGGCCCACCTTCTGGACAGGTCTCCTGTGCAACCTCGCCTCCTCACCAGGCCAAGGGCATTCATCCTTGTCACTTACCAGCAAAAGCTGTGATGTCCCTTTTTCCTTGTCTTCACTAATTTATGCTCTTGGCCTCCAGGGGTCTCCTGTCTGCTCCTCACCCCTTCTGTTCCTCCCTCCTCCCCACAGGATGCATCACGACAAAGGGCAAGGACATTTTATTTGTGTCACAGTGCTAGGGGTGGAAATTTTTGTCTGTCCTCTAGGGTTTAATGCTCTGACACTATCTTAGATGGTATCATTAAAAAATAGATGCTGGCCCTTCCAGAGGGACATGATGCTCTCTTGTCCCCCTCCCCACCCCCAGCATCGGGTTTGGCACTGCAACTTCCTCTTACCAACAAAGGCAAGTAAAAGTCATGTGACATGCGTGATGTCCAGGCAAAAGCTTTAAGAACCAGGGCATGGTTTGCTAGGGGTCTCTTAAGTGGACATGATGCAGAAAGACGCTGCTCTATCAGCCTAGATTCCAAAAAAGAAGACAAGATAAGGGACGTTGTCAACCCACTATGGACATACAGCTTGGGCAAGAATAAGCTTTTGTGGCTGTGCGTCATTCTGGGCTGGGATGATTATTACCAAGCATAACTTGGCCTTTTCTGAGTGTTCCAGAGCATCGGTGGACATGGGCTCAGACTGTTCGTCCTGTGAAACTACATTAGCTGGTCTTGGATTGGACAAGTGAGGAGACTAGTGGTATGAGAATAATGTTGTGGATAGATTAGCTTACCTGTGCTCTATGCCTTGGAAAGAGTCTCCGCCCCCCCTCCCCATGATAACCTTGATGTGACCTTGATGTCACCTGTTTCCACTTGTGCCTTCTGTTTTCACCACTGGTCTGATTTAAGGTAGGATGCAGCCCCTCTTCCCAGGCCCCAGAATGAAGACAGTACGCCAGGACTGGGGAGCAAGAGTAATTCTGCCGAATACTTCATGGGGAAGACAGAGAGGTTTACATCCATATCCCAGTGCCAACCACTCATTCATGTCTTCGGCCATTCCGCATGGTACAGTGCACTCGAGCCAAAACAGCTGGGTACAAATGCTGGCTCTGTCACTTACTGTGTGATCTTGGGCAAGATACTTCAATGATATGTTTGAGTTTCCTCTTCAGTAAATTGGGGACAATAACATTTCCCATCGACTAGGGTCATGATTATCCATCTCAGAAAAGCATGAAAGGTAGGCTTAAACCAACCCTTTCCTTTTGAAAGCTTACTTCGTCCTTAACTTGCTTTATCTTGGTAAACTGAGGTCGCCACATAAAACTAGGTTGAGTGGGACTACAATGGCTAACACACACGATTGCACACTAGTGTTAGTTATCACTGTCATTCCCCTGGTTGCTTAAAAGCGTTCATCAGAAATGCTTACTTTCCTGCCACCATGTTGTTTGTGAAAGCATCTTTCCTTTGACCTTCTCCACACAGCATCCAGCCTCATGGGCTACAGTCTTCTTCCATCCCCCGATTCCCTTGCAGATTGGGAATCTGAGCTTTCTCTCTCTCTCTCTTCCTCTCTGCGTGTGTGTGTGTGTGTGTGTGTGTGTGTGTGTGTGTGTGTGTGTTAGCTGTTCCATCTTGGAGAAGTTACTTGCAGAGAATAGCCTAGAAACAGCGCTGAAGTTCCAGCAGGAAGAAACAGTCTTGAGGGATTACATCCTGTAGCCCAGGCACCAAAGATGGAAGCTGGATTCACTCAGAGCCCTCAGCCTCCCAAGCTGGGCCTTCTCATCTCCTCTGCCACTGTAGGAAGTTCAACATGGATCAGGTGTTCTCCAGAGGAAAAGATGTTGGCAATCTGTTCTTTAGCATCTGTGAGTTTCAGTGAAACTTACAGCCTCGATCGAGAGTATTTAAATTT
Source organism: Proteles cristata cristata (assembly GCA_017311185.1). NCBI lineage: Eukaryota > Metazoa > Chordata > Mammalia > Carnivora > Hyaenidae > Proteles > Proteles cristata. The sequence continues at coordinate 161,631 of JAESUZ010004875.1, read as the reverse complement.
CAAGAATTATTTCAAAAGCTCTGGTTAAAGGTGTTCCAGGACAATGGAAAATTCTAGATAGCTTAGGCCAGCCAAAGGTGACTATTCAAATATCCAAAGCCAGTCCAGCGTGGAGCAGATGACAGTGAGGTGACAGTGAGAACATGCCCAGAACTGCCTGAAATGATCACATTTACTCTTTTGATATCTATGCCATAGCTTTGGCTCACTTAGTCTTGTGTTTCACTAAGAGCCTCAGATCTTCCTCATGGGACCCTTAGATTCTGATAAATTCAGTCTTCAGGGGCCCAGAGGTTGTGTGTCTGGTGTTTTAGAGCTTGGGGGTAGAGTCAGCAGATATCCATTCCAATCCGAGTGTCCCCCTGAAAAGCACCATGAGGTCGAACAAGTTATTCCTGGGCTTGCGTGCTTCATCTGTAAAATGATGTAAAATGATGGTGGTCATGATCATAGTCATCCCTGCCTCACAGACTTGTTGGGGTTCAATAGGATAATGTATGTGAAGCGTTTGGCCCAGGGCCCCGGACGTAGCACATTTCTGCTGTTTCTGCTGTTGCTATTGTTGCTACTATTATGATCACTTCGGGTCACCTGGCTCTCCTTGCTGCTTTTACAGAATGATCTCTAACCCTCCGAGCCTGCTTTTATTGGAAACTTGGGGGAAAATAGTATTATGATGTCAAGTGCAGCTGACCCTTGAACTACGAGGGCATCAGGGGTGCTGACCCCCACAACCTGCGCAGTTGGAAATTCATGTGTAGCTTCTGACTCCCCCAAAACTTAACTACTAGTAGCCTACTGTTGATTAGAACCCTTGCTGATGGCATAATCAATTGATTAACACATATTTTGTATCTTATATATATTATAAATAAGTACACAATAAAGTAAGCTGGAGAAAAGAAAATGTTGTTGAGAAAATCACAAGGAAGAGAGAATACGTTTATAGTACTGGACTGTATTTATCGAAAAATACCCATGTATGCTTGGGCCAGAGTAGTTCAAGCCTGTGTTATTCAAGGGTCAAGGGCATTCACTCTTGCTTGTCCTCAGCATCTCTGGTTACTAACAAGAGTTGAGGATGAGGGCCAGCTTGCCCCATTTAGTTCACACGCTGCCTCATACTATACCCTCACCTGTGGGGTTGGCTTTCCCATGTCATTTCATGGATGAAGTGGCCCAGGGAGGTTGAGACATTTCTCAGGGTCACACAGCCAGAAAGTGGCAGAACTGAGGTAAGAACCAGAGTCTATCTAATCTCAATTTTTTAAACACTTTTCTAGCATGTTCTATGCTCTGTGCACTGTTTTAACGACTTCACAAGTATTACCTCACTGCATCATAACAGCTCTACGAGGTAGGTACTGTTACTTACTTCGTCGATGAGGAAACTGAGGTACAAAGGGACCAAGTCACTGCCTGAGTTTATACAGGTTCGAGTAGCAGAGATGGAATTCAAGCTCAGGCGGCCTGGTCCTGGCTGCCTCGTGAAGCTGTTCTTTCACATACATTTCACTGCCTCTCGAAGTTCTAGTTTTCTCAGTGGATGGTTGCCTTCCTGGTACAGACATGCTCCCTTCCCACCTCCCCTCAAGCCACTTAGTGGGGGAGCCACTACTCCGTGTGCATCTCACAGGCCCATAGAGGAGAGCCAATTCCCTCTGTCCCTGCCTTTCTTCAGAAGCCAGTGGGCTCTGGCAGCAAACTCAGGTAGAGCCTGAGGGGATTAACCATGAGGTAGGCTGCCAATGTAGATGGCTTGGCTGTGAGTTCCCCAAGAAAACCACCTTGTCAAGGCTGTCACCAGGTATGAGACCAAAGCCAGAGCTCCGTGGGGCCCCCACCCCCCTAGCAGGACTCTTCCTAGGACATGATTCCACAGCATGCAAACAAACAAATTCTTAGAAAGACAACCTGCCCTGCCCAGCACGGTGAGATCCAACTCCTATTGGCCTGGACTTCTGTAGATGCACTCTGCGCACCCTTTGCAAAATAATCTGGAGACTGTTGTCAAAGGAGACTCACTTTCTTTCCCCAACTTGGATTTTCTCTCCTTTGCGGGTCCTCCCTGGGCATCTGTGTGGCTCCTACTTCTACACCCAACTCCTTCAACCCGGGTCTGCAGCCTGGACTCACACTAGGAAAGACGTTTCATTGGGTGGGTCCCAACTCTTTGACCTGCATGACGTAAGGACTCCTAAAAGCACCTTCTCTGCCTGAAGAAGTTCCCCTTGCATTGGCTAGAGTTGTCCAGCAAAGGGAGATGGGGTGCTCCCTCCATTTTCACCAACTCGAGTTATCAGGATGTGTCTCAGCCTGGGTCAAACCGACTCTCTTAGAAATCTCTGCCATTCTCCTAGCGTGTCTTCTGGAGTAACTTGATCAAAGTTGCTTCCTCCTCTACATGACAGTCCTTTAATATTTAAAACTCACTGTTCTTTTTTTTTTTTAGCTTCCAATTTCCTGGGCTAAATATATTCAGTTCTTCCATCCATTATTCCTACTGGATGGTTCCAAATGCCTCACCATTCAGAATGCCTTGAATGGAGTACCTTCAAAATTGTCAACATCCTCCTTAAAATGAGACCCAGGAATGGAGCTCTCCATTGGAAATGAAGAAGGCAGCAGGGAGCATGGGGGTGGGGTCTGGACATTCCTGACTGGGGTCCTGTCCCAGTGCATGGGCTGCATTTACTTTCCTTAGGAGCTGGGTCACACCAGTGTCTCCCTCCGGTCTTCTCTTTTCCCATAAAATACCACCAGTTATGTTTTTCCCATCTTCCAAACTTGGATGACCTAAATGAAGGCTTTTATACTGATTACTGTTTAAACTCATCTTAATCCCTTCAAAACAAAATTCTAGTCAAATTCGACATGCTCCTTATCAATGACATTATCTTAGCCTTTCTGTTTCCTATCCTCTTCAAATCTGAAAAAAAATATATATTCCCTTAGACATTTGTCCAAGAAAAACACTGAAAAGAAATTCTTCCAAAAGCTGGGGGAAAAAAGCATTGGGTTACCCTTTAAAGAGAATTCTCCAAAAAACATCAACTGAAGAGGCATTCTGCCCCACAGATCATCAACAAATTTTAAGCAGATGGCTTGGAAGTTAGTTAGAAAAAGGATGATGTGATCATCATCAGTCAACCAGCTGGTTAACCCAGCTCAGCAGTAAGTGCACAAAGATCCCACCTCACCCACCACAAAGATAGCTCGGCAGTCTTCGTCAAGTGCTTCATGGGAATCCGATCACATGTAGGATCATTCTCTTGAATTGTGTGACTAACACCTCTAAGATCACAAACACACATACACAACAAATAACAAATGAGGTTGGCTTGGTTTGAAAGACTATATGCTGATTCCTAGTGATCACTGAATTTTAAAATGTTCAAATCATCTGGTTCATATTTAAATCAAATGGGACTGTCTTAACCCCTGGTCACATTGATTGGTTTGATGGAGAGCTCGTGACCCCAGCTCCACAAATCAGAGTCAACCCAGAAACCCGTTCTGGAGCTATTTAGGACTATGTATTCCCCTTTTCGGGAAATTGCCAAGCGTGGAGGATATAAACCTGAGGTGTCCTCATCATCACAGGAGTAGAACCTACCTGAGAATGAAGTCAACATGGAGGCAAAGTCGAGAAAACAGGAAGAGCAGCTACTGGCTCCTCATGACGTGTTCTGACACCCGGATCCAAATGTGCCTGAAAACAGAACCTCACGGACTTTTCAGTTACAGGATGTAACAATTCCCTCAGTTTGGCCAAGGTCCTAGCTTTTTGAAATTTATGTCTATCTCATTTTATTAGCCCCCACCCCATGCCAAACAATATATGCATTTAAGGATATACATGTACCTCTAAATGTGGCTTTTGTTGCATTCCCACAGGCTGTAATGTGTCACAATTTGCTTAGCACTCTTAAGTGAATTACCTAAGTTACTTAGAGATTAAGAAAATATTAGATATTTTTTAATATCCATTGTGATTTCTTACTGACCCCATGGGTTATTTTGAAGTGTGTTGCTTAATTTTCAAACATTGAGGGCTTTTCTGGAAAACTTTAGTTACTATTTCCAGGTGCCACCTGTCTGTAAATTTATGCACAGGTTCTCATTTCCCTTAAGGTTTTCCACATCAAGTGTTTTGGAGACTCCACATAGGTGTCTTTCTTCGATGTGGTCATGAGTAAGTTCTCTTACTTCAGAGGTCACCCCAGTCCCACTGTTTCCTGATGCAAATTTGCACTGTGGGGTGTTATTGGCTGATTATTTTTCATGGGAGGATGAGAGTCCTTTCAAAGAAAGCTGTGCCTCATTCAGTAGTGGAGGGGAGAAGAATGTCCTGCGATAGACATATTTAGTTGGCCTACCCAGCATCCCTTGCTCAGAGGACTGATGCTTTCACTCTCCCATGTAGTTCAAGTGGGGTTGTCAATCATCATAAAGTCCCTCTCTTCACATTTTTTTTTCTGCAGAGACATGTGACTCAGGATGGCCAATCAGAGTGTTTTCTGGGAATGTTCTATAAAGCTGTCAAGGAAGACTGTCTTCTTCAACTGCAAGGTTATGAGTGTGAGTCTCTGGGGACCTTGTTCATAGCCCAGGGGAAAGGTTTACAGATAGAACAAAGTCCAGCTGAGATGAGTAGAGCTGAGAAATGGAACAAAACCTAAGAAAAATCCCTACTAACATCACTAGAGCCCTAAGATCCACTTGAAGCTAGAATCTCCCCATACTTCCCTTGTCCATGAACACACAGATTTCCTTTTTGCTTATTTGTCACATAAAACCGAATGAGCCCTATATGCTTGTGGTGGTTTGAAGGGTGAATCCCTCCCCTAAACCCCTGACAAAAATAAACTTGTGTCCGTGTCCTAATCCCCAGAACCTGTAAACCTTACCTTATTTGGAGAAAGGGACTTCGGAGATGTGATTAAGGGCCTTGAGATAAGATCGTCCTGAATTACCTGGGTTGGCCTTAAAATCCGTGGCATGTTGCCTTCTAAGAGACACACAAGAGGGGTGACTAGGTGGCTCAGTCGGTTGAGCGTCTGACTTTGGCTCAGGTCATGATCTCACAGTTCACAGGTTCAAGCCCCACCGCCAGGGTCTATGCTGACAGCTCAGAGCCTGGAGACTGCTTTGGATTCTGTGTGTCCCTCTCTCTCTGCCCCTCCCCTGCTCATGGTCTGTCTTTCTCTGTCTCTCAAAAATAAATAAATGTTAAAAAAAATTTAAGAGATGCACAAGGAAGAGGAGAATATGACTTGTGACAACAGTAACAGAAATTGGAGTGACACAGCCACAAGCCCAGGAATGCTGACATCCGAATAGGATCTTCCCAAGAGCTTCTGAAGGGAATGCAGCCCTGGTGATAGATACCTTGATTTTGGACTTCTGGCCTCCAGAACTGTGAGACTAAATTTCTATTGTTTCAAGTTACCAGATTTGTGGTAATTTGTTATGACAGCCTTGGGAGACTAACACATTGCCCCATTTTTGTATCAACTCAAAGAGGTAACCAAGGAGTGTTATTTGGGCCCTGATCTCGTACAATGTATCATATGACAGGGACTGAACCAACGGATACCACGCTGTATTACAGATCGCCTATTTCTTCTGGCCAACAGAGTTTTCTCGCTGGTTTACTCTGGACATGCCTCATTCCTCACTCAGAATGAGTTATCTCTCAGGGGCCCCCTTAAACACAGGTTGCTGGTAAGTCTGTTCTCCATTCTCCCTTCTTGAGCATAGGGTAGTTTTAGTTGCTCCGGCATTAGCATCTGCTGGAACAAGATTTGAATTCCAGATCCCTGTGAGACCATGGACCATGGACCATGAGTCCTTACATCTTGGAGCTCCAATTTCTTCAATGGTGAAATGGCGTTGTCCAACTCCCTGGGTTTTATCAAGATTAGACAATGCATGTAGAGCACAGAGCAAGTGACCTGGTCGATGGTCCATGATTCATAGTCCATTTCCTCAGTAACTGTAAGTGATGAGTATTAGTCATTTTGGGCTGCTGTAACAAAGATCTCAAAGGCTGAATGGCTTAAGCAACAGAAATTTATTTCTCACAGTTCTGGAGGCTGAAAGTCTGAGAATGGGATCCTGGCATGGTTGAGCTCTTGGTGAGAGCCCTCTTCCTGGCTTGTAGGTGGCTGCCTTCTGGCTGTGCGCTACAAGGCAGAAAAGACAAAAGAGAGAGAAGAGAGTTCTCTGGCCTCTTGTAAGAGCATTAATCCTGTCAGGAGAGCTCCACCTATGTGACCAAATCATCCCCAAAGGCCCTACCTCCTAATACCATCATACTAGACATTAAGGCTGCTTCAACATATGAACTTGGGGGGTATACATTCAATTCATAGCACTATGGTGTGTTGTTAGATATATTTAAAACCCAGCTTAGGACTCTATTCAGATATTGAACAGCAATATATTTAGATAAGGTGCACCAAACCTTGTGGAAAGAAGTCATGATTTGCCAGTGATGGTTTAGGAGTGGGCATGGGACCCAGTTTTGGCCAATAAGATAAGAAAGGTAGGTCTGCTGGAGGTTCTGGGGGAATATTTCATTCTTGATAAAAATAGATACACAAAGGGGTGCCCACTCATACTTTGTGCTTTCAGATACTGTGGTGTAAAGATACAGAGTATAGACTGCTGGTAGCCATCTTGTGACCAAGAGGCAAAAGCCCCCAGATGAACATAGATATCCGATATCAGCAAGCTGGGGAGTTCACCAGTTCTGCAAATGCTGGCCTCCAAGCTCTTGATGTATAAGATAATAAACCCTGATCGTCTAAGTCTCTCTTGTAGCTAAAAACCTTAAATGTTACCCAAGGACTTTGCAGACTGTACAGCTATTCTTGCTAGTCATACACTATTTAGGCTTACTGGGCAATACCTTAAAGCAGTTCCCTGGTAACTATTTGTCATTCTCTCCTCAATGCTGAATCCTAATTAAGTTTTATCCTCAGGGCTCTATCTTCTACCGAAACATTTCCCCATCACTTTGGGGAGAGGGGAGGGCTTTCTTTACCAAAATCACTGCCCCTGTAAACCTCAACACATGACGATCATTTCTGTGGTGGAAATCTTTCTCGCAGTAAAATCCAGTCTCAGTGTACACTTCATCTGGGGACTGAGTGAGCCAAAGAACAACTTTCCAAAACCAAATGCCGAATCAGACACAGTTAGGGGCTGTGTTACCTGGAAACTGAATCATGTTCAGCTTTGATGGTGAGCTTTGTTTTGTTTCTTTTCAGCCTTCCCTACATCAGTTCTCTTTCACAGATGCCAGATTCTTCCCTCTTCTCCTCAGCAACAGGCAGACCTCCCTGGAAGGGGCTCCAGAGTTCAGGCTGCGTGGTGACCAATGGTGACTAATTTAAAGGAGGCTGAGGAGGGTCCTGCTCCTCTGTGCATAATCCTGTCACTCTGCACAGTGTAGTCATTACAAGGCTACTCTCTCTGCATTCTAGAACAGCCCAAGAGAACAGCTTCTCACGGAGTAAGAGTTAACCCTTAACTGTCACATTGCGTATGAAGAACGATTGGATGCTACGGGGCCACTCATGTCTCCTCTTCCCCATCTTTCTCCCCTCCCATCCCCACCTTCTCCATCCCCATCTTCACTCTTCAGACAACTGTCATGGCCGCCCAACTGGTGTCCATACTCCCACTCGTGTTCCCTGCAGATCACTCACACAGAAAGCAGAGAGAACTTTAAAGCTGAGAATTATCTGAAATAATCCTGTCACCCTCTTGCTTAAAATGCCCCAGGGCTTCTCCTCTTGCTTGGAATAAAACACAACGTCCTCACCATGGTGCTTACCTCTGCTCCCAGCCCCACTCCTCCTTCCTTCACAGACACACAGTCGCTGTCCCTGGAGGTTTCTTGGAGGTCTCCAAGGTGGCTTGCAGCCCTTGGGCTGGTGGCTTCCCAGATGCCCCCATGGCTGATTTCCCTCATTTGTGTAAATACCATCCTTTCAGACAGAGCTTCCCCAGCCAACTAGTTTAAACGGGAACCCTGGCCATTCTCTGGGTCTTTACTTTGACTCTTTTCTTTGGGGTGGGGAGTGAATCTGAAGATATTTCTCCTTTATTATTTTTTTATTGAGCTATAATTGACATATAACATTATGTTAGTTTCAAGTGCACAATATAATGATTTGATATTTGTATATTTTGCAAAGTGATCACCATGATAAGTCCAGCTAACAGCCATCACCATGTGCGGTTACAATTTTTTGTGTGATGAGAACCATTAAGATCTACTCTCTTAGCAACTTTCAAATATACAAGATAGTATTTTTAACTATACTCACCATGCTGTATGCTATATCTCCATCCTTGACTCTTTCTAAAGTCATATTTCTTGAGGCATAATTTACAGAGACTAATCTTCTCCCTTTTCAGTGTACAGTTCCCTTTGTACTGGCCAATGTACATAGCTGTGTACCTGTGATCCCTATCAACATAGAGGATATTTCCAGGACACAGAAAGTCCCCTTGTGCCCCCATGGAGTCAACCCCCTCCTCTGTCCTAGGAGGAAACCACAGGTCTGATTGTTTTGTCCCTCCACTTTGCCTTTTCTAGAATGTCATACTGACAGAATCATACAGTACGTAGCCTTCTGTGAATGGTTTCTTTCACCTAGCATGACATTTCTGAGATTTATCTGTGTTGTGTGTATCTACAGTTCATGCCATTTATTGCTGAGATGCACTCCATGCCATGAAGGTACCCCAGTTTGCTGAACCATTCACCTATTAAAAGGCATTTTGGTTGTTTCCAGTTTTTGGCTATGAACAACGGTGTATAGATTTCTTGTGTGCTCCTATGTCTCATTTCTCTGTGATAAATGCCCATGAAACAATTCCTGGGTCATATAGTTTAAGGGCATGTTTAGCCTTTGTTTTTTTAACTGCCAAACTACTTTTCGAAGTGTCTGTGCCATTTGATATGTTAATTTTTATAAAGGCCAATTTAGTAACATTTTATTTTGTGGATCATGCTTTTGATCTCATGTCCCAAACTTTGCCTAACCCCAGATCACAAAGATTTCCCCCTATGTTTTCTTCCTTAAAATGAATGAATGAATGAATCAATGAATTATTATTTTTTTTAGAGAGGGAGAGCTCAAGCAGGGCAGATGGGCAGGAGGAGAGAGAGAGAGGATCTCAAGCAGGCCCCACACTCAGTAGAGAGCCCAAAGTGGGGCTCGATCCTATGAACGGTGAGATCATGACCTGAGCTGAAATCAAGAATCAGACGCTCAACTGACTGAGCCACCCAACCCCCCCACCTCCATGTTTTCTTCTAAAAGTTTTACAAATTTGCATTTTGAACTTAGATCTATGATGCAATGGAGTTAATTTCTTTGTATCAAACGTGAAGTTTAGGTCACTTTTTTTTTGTTGTTTATTTGTTTATGGGTAGCCAGCTGTTGCAGTATCATTTGTGGAAATGTCAACTTTCTTCTTTGAATCATTTTTGCATCTTTCTCAAAAATTAATAATCTATATTTGTGTGGGCCTATTTCTGGACCCCATTTTGTCCCATTGACCTATGTGCCACCCTCTCTTAATTACTGTGCCTTTATAGTAACTCTTAAAATCAGGTAGCATGATTTCTCCAACTTTATTGCCTTTGAAGATCATTTTTCCTATTCTAGTCCTTGTCTTCATTGCCATATAAATTTTAGAATCAACTTGTCTGTATCTGTAAAAAAAAAAATTATCTGCCTGTAATTTTGATTAGAATCGTGTTAACGCTATCAATGAATTTGGGGGAGAACTGACATCTGTACTATGTTGAGTCTTTAAATCCATGAGTAAGGTCTGTGTCTCCATTGATTTGGATTTTCTTTTTCCATGATCAGAAACCAAGGCTTTTTGTGGTTTTCAACGTAAGGTTCCAGTGAGATTTTCATTAGATACATACTTCAGTTATTTCATTTTGGAGGAAAAGGAGTAAAATTGTTTAATTTTTAAATGTTTTTATTTATTTGAGAGAGCTGGAGAGCACAAGTTGGGGAGGAACAGAGAGAGAATCCCAAATAGGAATTCTCTGATGAGCACAGAGCCCAACATGGGGCTCCATCCCATGACCATGAGATCATGATCTGAGGTGAAATCAAGAGTCAGATGCTTAACAACTGAGCCACTCAGGCACCCCAAATTTATTGATTTTTAAATTTCAATTTAGAGTACACATTGCCAGTATGTAAAAATATGACTTACTTTGTTGTGTGTAGATCTTATATCCTACAACCTTGTGAACCTCAGTTATTTGTTTTGGAAGCTTCTTTGTAGATTATTTAGGATTTTCTACATAGACAACCATGTTGTCTGCTAATAGGGACACATTTTGTTTTTCCAATCTGGTTGCCTTTTATTTCTTTTTATCACCTAACCACCCTGGCTAGGACCTCCAGTACAATGTTGAACGGGAGTGGTGAAAAAAGACAACATTGTTCTTTTTTTTTTTTTTTTAATAGTTTATTGTCAAGTTGGTTTCCATATTCCACCCAGTGCTCATCCCCACAAGTGCCCTCCTCCATGCCCATCACCCCCTTTGTTTCTTGATCTTAGGGAAAAATCATTCAGTCTTTCACCATTAAGTGTAATTTCAGCTATAGTTTTTCCATGAATGCCATTTACCAGGTTGAAGAACTCCTTTCACAGTTTGCTGAGATTTTTACAAATCATGAACAAATGTTGAATTTTGTCAGATGCTTCTTCTATAACAATTGATATCATCATGTCATTTTTCTTCTTTAGACTATTAATAGAGTGTTTTCACTTTTCAGTATTGAACCAGCCTTGAATTCCTCCAATAAACTCCATTTGATTAGGCTTTATTATCCTTTTTGTGTATTGATGGATTCAATGTATTAATATCCTACAATAATCGTTGCATCTATGTTCATGAAGAATATTGATCTATAGTTTTGGTTTTATTTTGTTTTGTTTTTGGTTATGTCTTTATCTGGTTCTGGTATCAAGGTAATGCTGGGAAATGTTCTGTCTTCTTGTTTTATTTTTCTTCATAACACGTATATATTGACCTCTCCCAGTTTAGTCTCATGAAGAAATGGGAGACTTGTTTCAGCTTTTCATTGTTCTAGCCTAAGTGCCTGGCATATAGGAGGCAACCAATAATTATGTGCTGCTGAATGAATGGGTATACTCTACCAGAATCAAGAGAGAACAATGGAAATTAAAAAGGAAAGAGCAGGAGAATCTAGGCAGAGGACTTTGACTTGAATTAGCTTGGAAATGTGATGATATAAAAACAATGTTGAAGGCAAGGTGCATCAGTAATGAAAGAGGAAGATTGTTTTGTAGTCAGACTGGATTTAGATCCTGTCTCTGCTACATACAGGTGTGTGCCCTTGGCCAAACTGATTAGCCTCCTTGACTTTCCATCTCCTCTTCCCCCAAAGAGGGATGAAAGTCATACCTACCTGGCAGGGTGAGATAGGTGAGGATGTATTTGAGGTCCCTGGCAGAGTGTCAGTGTTCAGGAAATGAAAGATACAATAGCAATAGTAGTAGGTTCTTTATTGAATGGCTTCTACAAGTCACCTCTACAACCAGAGATGGATAAAAGCTGACAAACAAGCCGAAGCAGAATGGAGGGCACTATGCCCACCAGAATTGCCTCATTAAGGAGCATTTCATTTGTCTTCATTTGATCCGAAGTAAGAGAGCAGAAGTAATTAGAACAGCCTGAGCCAATTCTGGCATTGACAATCATGTCTTCTCCCAGGACCTATATCTGCCTACAGACCTTTGTTATAGCATCTTGGTCCTCATCCAGACCCACATCTGCAGTAGAGTCAGGCAACTGGCAGAGAATACTTCTGCCTGCAGAGGAAGGGCGCTGGGAGACAAAAGAGGGAAGGGATGCAAAATCCAAGGCAGAGACACTCAGTAGGAGCGATTGGATTTCTCTGGTAGAAGCTGAAGTAGAGGAAGGTGGGGAACGAGGACATCTGAGCCAAACACTGGGTCATCGTTATCCTCCAAGTCCCAACAGAAGTAAAAGGCTGAAGAGAGAAGACCTGGAAGAGGGCCAAGACAAGAACACTCTTCTCCCCTGGGGTCCATAATAGTATGACTGAAGGAGGATAGGTGTTGTGTGGGGAGAATGCACGAGACAGAACACAAACTCACCCGCAGGACTTTGGGAAATATGCGTGGTTGCATGATGCTGTCGCTCATGGAACCCCAGACCCCATGCCACCACCCTGTGCTATCACCAGCTGTCAGAGGGGCACCCTGTCCTGGCCCTTTTCCTCTCTGGATGTTCCTCACGATTCCTGGCATTGCTCCCTGTGCTGAAGCGCACACTTCTTTGCCATCATCCCAAACAGCATAAGCAAAGGCCAGAGCAGTGAGGCAGTCGTCCCACTTTTAGGTTAAAGAGAAACCCCAGAACAGGTTCTTTTAATAAATCTGGTTATAATGTAAGTAACTACTATTTCTCATGAGCAAAAGTACAACTAAAAGTCAACGTCATGCCAAGCCTTTTTAATTTCAGAAGGTGTTTATTTTCCCTCCAAAGCCAAGTAATATCATTTTATTTCGTTTAATTACATCCACATGGGGGAAAAGTCAGAAACTAGAGGTATCTTGCCGTTCTTGTAAACAATAATGCTTTCTCCCACATAGAATGTGGGCTGCGTTCCTAGCTTGACATGTTATGTGGTCTGAGTGAGAAACGAGACCGTTGGGAGATTATTGTCCATTTGATGGAAAGCCAGTGTTCAGCTAGGTCGCCTATGGTCAGGGGCGGAGTTGGGGAGGGGGGATCAGGCGTGGAGGTGAGTTTGGAGTAGCCCCGCCCCTTCTGATAAGAAGCACAATATGCTGTAACTCACCTCCCAACTTTGTCCAAATAAGACACGTTTTTCCTTGTGTCACATACACCTTTCCTTCTTTAATAATTTCTGACTGTATACCAGAATGTTTGACTCTTAATGGAGGAGACTGCAAATAAGGGAATTAAAAAGAGTCTTTTGGAGGATCGTATGTGATTTAGTAATTTTTTCCCCATATGTTTTAATGTTATATTACATTCATCACATCTAAAACTATCACCTTAATTTCCTGTTATCCACAACGATGATTTTCACATTATATCTCTATCTATCTATCTATCTATCTATCTATCTATCTATCTATCTATCTATGCAGTGGAACTGGAAATCTTACAGATTCTCAACACATAACAGATAAAAGTACAACTAAGCTCAGCTCTTTACAAGCCACAGAGGAGAGATTGGGACCTTGACCAGTGTGAACCTTACTGAAATGGTGTTAGAGTCAGAACTAAGCACATATAAGGATGGGGACCTGGTTGTTTCCATGTTTAAATGATTAGAAGGCTGGAGAGCACCGAGGAAGGATAGGGGAGAAAGGTCAGTGTGCTCCTGGCCTCACGTGCCCCTCCTCCAGCCTGCGCTGGGGAATCACAGGCAACCAACAAGAGGAGGAGCATTCTTGAGGCCACACACCCCCCCTTCCCGGCTTGGTCACCCTGTGGCAAGGTGGAGGGGCCCAGACACATTTGCACATCTGGTTCTGATGAGGGAAAACCCACCCAAGGCACAGTGGCTTGAGTTTCCCAGAACAGCTGCCCACCCTTTCTTCTCTAGAAGTCCTTCTCCTCCTCCTCCTGTACGGAACGATCCCAGGCCTGGTTTTCATAGGAAATGTGCTCTCGATAATGTTCGCCATCAAATGAAAACACAACCATCTCCTTATTCAAGAGAATGAGAACCACTCATGGTAACGTCGCGATTCTGTTAAAACAGAGTGTTTCCTTCCCTACTTGACTGGAGAAAACTATCATTTTGGAATCCTTCACGTGCTAAGACAGAATGTCTCACTGAGACCAAGGTTCATGGCGGGACCTCTACAGAATGAGCTGGACTTCCTGTACCTGGGTTCCCTCCCCTGTAAAACTAGGGACAGGGCTGGGATCGAATATTCTGGAATTTCAGCATAACGGAGCACAAGCCTCAGGCTGCAAAGTCCATTCTCCAAGTATTTAGCTTTGAGGCTGTCAGAGAATGAGCTTGAATTCAAGGTGCTGCAGAACTGAAAGAAACCAAGGCCTTTACTGGTCCAAATCCTTGCGTATCCCATGTGATGATCGTGCTTATGTGTGTGTCCACTTGGCTAGGCTATTGCACCCAGAGACTTAATCAAACTTGAATCTGGGTGTTGCTCTGAAGGCATTTTGTAGATGTGGTTAACAGTTGTAGTCAGTTGACAGTAAGAGAGGAAGATTGCCCTCAGTAATGTGGGTGGGTCTCATCCTAACAGCTGAAGGTCTTGAAAGGCAAAAACAGATTTTCAGAAGAAGAAGAAAATTCTGCTTCAAGACTGTAACATAGGGAACACCTGGGGGGCTCAGTCGGTTGAGCGTCCAACTTTGGCTCAAGTCATCATCTCATGGTTCGTAGGTTTGAGTCCCGTGCCAGGTTCTGTGCTTGCTCGGAGCCTGGAGTCTGCTTCGGATTCTGTGTCTCCCTCTCTCTCTCTGCCTCTCCCCTGCTCGTGCTCTGTCTCTCTCTCAAAAATAAATTAACAAAGTGGTGCCTGGGTGGCTCAGTTGGCTAAGTGTCCGACTTCGGCTCAGGTCAAGATCTCACGGTTCATGGGTTTGAGCCCCGTGTCGGGCTCTGTGCTGACAGCTCAGAGCCTGGAGCCTGTTTCAGGTTCTGTATATCCCTCTTTCTCTGACCCTCCCCTGCTCACTCTCTCTCTGTCTCTCAGAAATAAGTAAAACATCCATCAATCCTCAGTTTGTTCTCAGCATTCAAGAGTCTCTCATGGCTTGACTCTCTCCCCCTCCCCGACTATGGGTGTGGGGGGAGGGGGAGGGGGCCATGGACGAGGGCACTTGTGGGGTTGAGCACTGGGTGTTATATGGAAACCAACTTGACAACAAACTATTTGTAAAAAAACAAAAACCAAAAACCAAAAAAAAATAAAAATAAAAAAGAAATACATAAAACACACAAAAAAATAAATTAACATTAAAAATTATTTAAGAAAAAAGACTATACCAGAAACCCTGCCTGTGTTTCAGCCTCGTGGCCTTCTCCACAGGTTTCTAACCTGCCCATTCCCATAACTGCATAGGCCAATTACTTAAAGTAAATCTCTTCCCATAGGGTAGGTGGTCCTAGATTGTTCTCGCTAAGAAACAGACAAGACCAGAGCCAGACTCCCTTGGGCTCGTACCTCCCTCCTGTTCTTCCGATTGGGACACAACCCTCTCATCAAGTTATCGCACTACTCCCTAAGACCTTACTTTCAAGTGAACGTTACTTTCGGAAAGAATTTAGATTCTTCTAGCAGAGCAGCATTTTTCTCTGTGAGGCACAGCACAAACACTTCTCACGCCAGAACACAGGACATACATAGGCACCCAAACATGCTTAGTGTGTAATGAAACAAAAATTTCCTGAAGCGGTATTTCTCAGAGGCAGCACATTCGATCACTTCTATTTTACTTCATTTTTGAAAAATGTTAGTCGTATGCATTAAGTGGCTTGTTTGAGCCAAGATTGCCCATGATGGCAGATGTGTCTGGTGCCTGTAACACATCTCCCTCAGCCACCCTTGATTTCAGTCACAGCTGTGCTCTGGAAAGTTCTGTGTGAGCTCAGGCTCACTTCACTCACGGCATCGCACTCCAGGCAGCAGGTACACAGGCCCCGGGCCCTTGTATGGTTCCTTTGGCTCTTAATCAAGTACAGCCTGAAATGTGGGGCGGTCCTCAGTCAGTGGGGAGAGGAGCTGGTAGATGGGTGGCCCAGCCCCCACCTTCAAGCAGACAGAGCATCCACGGAAGCATTCTGTATGCTTCTCAGGAGGACCATAGCGGTGACCTTGACAATGTTCCTTATGTCCGCTCCCCTTTTCCTGCCTCCTCTGTCCTGCTGCAAACTGCTGGCTCCTGGCATAGCCTCCCAGATCAATTACTTGCACCAACTCTACATTTCAGGCTCCACTCTCAAGAAAATCCAAACTCAGACCCATCTTCCTTCTCACTGTCAGAACCCTCTACAGCTCCCTTCAGATGGTCACCGTGTATTTGCTGGTATCTCCAGGGATGACAAGAGCTCTTATTTCCTCAGCTCGATCTCCCCATTGCTGGACAAGTCAGGGGGACAGAAGTGAGCCAGAGGGCATCCAGGGCTTTCCACGCGTCAAACGCCGTGCTAGTGTATTCTTTCATTCTCTTTGTTAAAAGGTAGTTTCAGGTTGTTGTAGACTTAAAAACAGACAAATTAATTTTTATAGTAGCTTTTTTGAGATATTTATGTTCCATACAATTTACCTATTTAAAGTGTACAAGCCAGTGGTTTTGTACATATTCACAGAGTTGTGTCATCCTTACCCCAGTTTTAGGACATGCCCATCACCTAAAAAGAAACCCCATACCCATTAGCAATTACCCCCCATTTTCTTCCACCAACCACGCCACCCTCAGTGCCAGGCAATCACGGATCTACTTTCTGTCTCTGGGTTTGACTATTCTGGATATTTGACATAAGTTGGGTCACAAGATGTGCCCTTTTGTGTCTGGCTTCTTTCACCCAGCACAGTGCTTTCAAGGTTCATCCATATGGTAGCAGTTATCAGAGCTTCATTCCCTTTTTGTCACTGAATAATACTTCATTGTAGGGATATGCCACATCTTGTTCGTGATTTTTCACTTGATGGACGTTTTGGTTGTATCAAAAAGTAGCTTGTTATATTGAACTATAATCTGCCTTAGAATTTTGCCTTTGTTTTGAACTTCTAGGATTACCCATAATAATCCTCCTCCTTTAGCGTGTGGATGCTCACCATCGGTGGCTGTTGATGCGACGGCTTTGATCTCTAGGCCATGCCCTTCTCACCATACTGATCATGTTCCTCTGACAAACCCCAGTTTGCCACAAGCATCCTAAAAGAGGGATGGTCAGGGAGAATATCAGAGCAGGTACTTACCATCTTAATTATTCATTTATAGTACAATTAATGATAAGACAACAAGTTGAATGAGAAGTGTACTAAGAGGCTCCAAAAGAAGGCGCATCCATTTTTTTAAAAAAATATTAATGTGCTCTGAGAAAGCTAAGGGCCCATTTTACTACAGTGACATTCCTCTGGGCAAGGAGGAAGGCCCAGCTGCAATAATGCCAATCGTCTAGGCAACAGCTCAGTAATGTTCTTTTGTGAAGTAGCTCCGTAACGTTCTTTTCTCAGCTGTGTAAATGTGACCACATAATTACTTTCAGCTAAGGAAGACGTTTGACAGGGATAGCCCTGCTATACAGGTGTCCAGGAGAATGGAAGGGATGGAGAGGGAAAGAAGGGTGAAGGCGCCATGACTCTCTTGTGCTCCTCATCAGCATTGATGATTCTAGCTGCGCAATCTTTGCTGCAGAATCTTGTCTTCCCAGATTGAAAAAGGACTCCTCTGGTACAAGGGCCCATCTTCAACATATCTTTAATCTCCCACCCAGGTCTTGCCATAGCCCTTACAACTGTGTGCTCAGTAAATACTTTTAGAGGATAATAGATGGATGGATAGATGGATGGATGGATAGATGGATGGATGGATAGATGGATGGATGGATGAGGATGAATGGATGATAGATGAGTAAATGGCTATAGAGATACATGGATGGATGAATGGATGATTGTGGAGAGATGGATGGAAGGATGGATGTGTGGATAGATGGGTGTATGAGTGAATGAGTGAAACAACAAAGAGAGAAAAAGGGGGATGGAAACACAGAACCACAAACAGAATCATCACCTCAGGGGTTAATCCAAAGCTTGTATTGCAAAGCAGCTGGTCTAGGCCTGAGAATGGCCAGCTTCTGGAAGTTCACTCTTCTTCTTCCAATTGGTGAAAAAATGTACCTTTTTTATATACTCATATCTGTGTCAGGTCTCCCTGTAGCCTGGGCAGAAACTGAAATGCTTATCATAATAGTTCAGATAATGTGCATGGAAGGCTCTGTATATATAAATCCCCATTTGGATGTGAATTGAGTGGAGGCAGTGACACTACTATTTCCTTAGTGTGACTGGGTACCAGATGCTGGTAGGTCTCCTCTCTGCCCATTGGCAGCAGCCTCAGCTTGCCACAACCCTTCTCCTTGGTGCTGTGGCAGGAAATTGAGGGCTAAAGAGTGTCAGGTGGTCATAGAAGCCTTAAAAAGGGGAATCTCCTTGCCCAACTACCACGTTGTACAAATAAGCTGAAGACAGGAAAGGGGAGGTGATACATATATGGTCAAATGAGTAGTTAGTAACTGATCTGGAATTTGGACCCAGGTTTCATGATTGCTCCTTACTTTACCCAGACTTTCTCTCTAACATCATCACTGGATCAGTTTATAAAGATCAACATTCATCTCAAAACCACCACCATTACTTTAACGACACTTTCTGGAGACCTCAGCAGAGCACAGATGAGGACCACAAATTCTCCTCTGTTCCTTTTTTGTGAGGTTGTTGACTCAATGGTAGGGTCTCTTGGCTCCTTTCAAATCCATTTTTCCCCTCAGAGTGTCCCTTAGCTCCTGGTTTGGCCCAGTGGTAATAAACTTGAAATTTGCTGGTGAGAAGGGGAGCCTTCCAGAGCCTTTGAGAACTAAGTAATGTCTCTGATGAGGCACAACCTCATCACAGGACTTGGCGGGCTTAAAAAAGCTCTTTCAAATCACTCAGATTATTTCCCCCGGTAGAGCTCTGGCCCAAAATATCCAATAGCCCATTCCCAGTGCGCTTCTCAAGGCTCAGATGCTGCAAGGATAGCGATCTTCCTGGGAAATGCAGCTGCTGTTACATAATAAAGGGTGGAACTTTCCTGTCTTAGCAGAGACTACCGCCCCTGTTGATTGGGGCAGGGAATAAGAAATCATCAAAGTCACACTTCAGCCTTCGCTCTGACACGAACTCTTCGCTCCAAGCATTCTTCAAACTAGGGAGCACCTCGGGGCGCCTGGGTGGCTTAGTCGGTTAAGCGTCCAACTTTCGCTTAGGTCATGATCTCGCGGTTCGTGGGTTTGAGCCCCGCGTCGGGCTCTGTGCTGACTGCCAGCTCAGAGCCTGGAGCCTGTTTCAGTCTGTGACTCCCTCTCTCTCTCTGACCCTCCCCTGCTCACGCTGTGTCTCTCTCTCTCTCCTTGAAATAAATAAAACATTAAAAAAATTAAAAAAAAACAAAACAAAACTAGAGAGCACCTCATTTCTGCCTCTGGTCGGAAGCAAGCATGTGGGAGTCAGAAGACCCCGGGTGGTAGGGGAGTGACTACCTGTCCTAGACTTGTGATGTCGGGTGAGTCACCTGACCTAATTGAGTTTTAGGTTCTTCATCTGCAAGATAGCAGTAGTAATCATAACAGCTCTGTCACAGGCCAATATTACAGGTAGTGCAAGAATCCTTTACATCAACGATACTTCTGGGGCGCCTGGGTGGCTCAGTCGGTTGAGCATCCGACTTTGGCTCAGGTCATGATCTCACAGTTTGTGAGTTTGAACCCCGCGTTGGGCTCACTGCTGTCAGCCTGTCAATGCAGAGCCTGCTTTGGATCTTCTGTCCCCCTCTCTCTACCCCTCCCCTGCTTGTGTTCTTCCACCAAATAAATAAATATTTAAAATGAATGAATGAATGAACAAATAAGAATACTCCTAACGAAAAAAATTATTCAATGACGCTTGTAAAATCATGGTGAGGAAGACTTTATTCAAGCCAATAACGGCTAAGGACCACTGTAATGCGGAGCATTGGACTCAACTCTGAGTACAACATGGACATGGGGATTTATAGCCATGGGGTCAGGGTGAGAGTCCGTGGATGGATATTAAAAAGAGACAACATCAGGGGTGAAGGGAGATTCTTGCTAAACGGGCCAAGGAGGATTCTTGCTGAAGGCAGGCTGAGGTGAACAGAAATCATATGGGGGATGAAACTGGATCCAGGTATCAAAGGTCGGGGATTCTGGTTGTGTTGACTTAGCAGGATTCTCGCTAAAATGGGGCAGTGGAGAGATGAAGATGAGAGTCCAAAAGTCAAGGTCTGCTTGAAAAGTTCAGTGGAGCCCGAGTCATTTGGTAGAGGAGGGGATCTCTGTCAATGCAAATATTAAATGCCTTCTGAATTGGTTGCTTAGGACAGGTTGCTAGCAAAAAGGGAGCGAATGGAGAAACCGAGGCACCAACTCCTTTAGAAGCCAGCCCAGCCACTGACCTTTTGGCCAATCCCACCTTGCCTGGAGGTGATAGCCCACACTGCAAAACATTTCTTCTTTGGACCTCAGATGCCGAGAACATTCATCTCAGTTTTGATCTTCTGCCTTCAGATCTTGCACATAAGGAAGAGTGGAGCAGAGACTTATGGTTCAAAACAGCACAGTAAACCAGCTGGGGAACAAATGGCGGATCCAACTGCTTTTGCAGGTGCTTCCCCACCTGAACCACAGGAACGCAGGAGGCCACGCCCGGGGGGGCCTCACCTGCTTCCCCTCTTCTTCCCCGGTTTGTGTCACTTCGACAGGCACGCCAGGGGCCTCTGGGCTACAGGCATGCTTAAAAACCACATCTCTTTTAAAAGCAAGGTCACGGACCCTTTCATTTTTCAAGGAGGGCTTCACAGGTCCATGGAAGCAGAGTTTCCCCTTTCCCCTGTCAGGCGCTGCTAACACGTCAGACCCAAAGCCTCGAGGTTCTGCGGGTTCGCAGCCGGACACCGCGACTTTACCTCGTGAGCTTCATCTGCGCGTTCTGCGCTCTTCATGAACTTCTCAGTTAAAACAGACACGTGGAACTGAAGATCTGGCCCCAGAAAGAAAAAAAAGCGAGAGTCCTGAACAAAAGGGCATGGGGGAAAACTGGAGTTTTCAGAGAAGGACGGAGCAGATGGGAGCTGAACATGCCGAGGGAGGGAGCCGACGGCCGGTTGGTCACCAGTGGGCACAGCCTCCCCGCCTGTTGTTCCGAGGGGGTCCGGGGAACAGGCCCTGCCCCTCGGTGGGCATTGGACGGCCTCCTGCGGTGACCGGGAATTTATTCCACCCCCCCACCCCCCACCCTCCACCCCCCGCTCCGCCTCCCAGACCTCACTTGGGGCTGCAATTAAACTTTTCAACTTGGAAAGTAAACATCAGGGATGCAAATTCCGAGGCCTTGCACGGAGACAGCAAAGAGGTTGGCCTGGTAGCAGCCAGCCCCCCACCCCTCACCCCAGGCTAGAGGACAAGGCAGACCGAGGGGGGAGGTCAGCATGTCTCCCACGGCCCCCCAACATTTGGAGCGGGGTGAGGAACTGGTGTAGGGGTGGAGGATGGGAGCTTCCTGGATGGGACCCAGGGAGGCGGGGAAGAAAGGAGCCGCTGGAGGTACAGTGGGAGGGAAGTTTCTCTCAAAACCTGAAACCAAACCACGCGCTTTCCTCCAATTCAGAGTTTCTAAAATGAACGGCAGAGTTTCAGCAGTAGTGAGAGTCTGAATGCAGCTTTACAGGGCTCCGCATGGTTTTGTGAGTGTGGGGAAGGCCAGCCTGCTTAATGGCCCTTATTTCCCTCTGGACGACAGACACCCCACCCCCAGCTCACACCCGCCGCAGCCTCTCCCACTGAGCCACTTTGGCTCCCCTCCCCCACCCCTCCAAACCGGTTTCTGTATGTAAACGAAGATGCCTTTTCTACCATTTCAGAATATTAATATTTGTTCTGCATCACCGATTTGTCTTGGCTTTTGTAAAGTGCTGAATGAGGCCCTCTTGCGATGAGCCCTGTAGACAGTCCGTTCCCACTGAAGTTTGAACTTTTGTAGGACGCCAGGGAGAGCCAGGGTCTCATTTAAGGAAGGAGAAGGGTCGTTAAGGTGCGGAACCTAAGACCAAACGATGAGCCATCCTTGATGCATGAAAATTTAAAGTATATCAATTTCAGCCAACAGGTTAAGTTCTAAGTCACCCGTTCTAGTCAATAGTTCTGTCCCCTGAGGATTCTCTTGTGTTTCAAGTATTCTGTTACTTTTAATGTGCTTTGTCCCTTTCGCTGAAAATGTTGCTCTGAAGGTGAGGGCAGAATTAAATGACCGCCCCGGGTTTCAAACGGACTCCCAGTAATTCTCGACTCCCAAAGGGGCCGACACCTGATCTTCAAAAGGCCTCTGCCCAAGCCCGGGCTTTGAGGACTGGAAAGGGCATCTGCCTGCAACCTTCCATTTTACGGATTAGAAAATATGCACAAAACTGGAATGAAGAGCAGTCCTGTCACATGTTCAAGTGCAAGCGGCCAGTTGGTGCCAAAGTGAAGGCTAGATCCTAACTCTCGACCCCTACCCGTATTCACGCATCTCACTGCACGGCCCTCCTTCAGGGCTGCAGCTCAGTAACAAGCTGCTGGAGGGACATCTTCAGCCAAAGAGAGGGCATCTTTGTGCTTGAAAACAAAAATACACGACGTGGTCAGCAGACTGAAGAAAGCTGTGTCCAGGGAGGTAGCTGTAGGCAGCTGAGTATCAAGAAGGAAGCAGAAATTTGGAAAGTCTCAAGACTTGGAAGCCCAAGAACCCAGGATAGCAGGGATGTGGGTGGGACTCAAATCGATATCAGTACAAGAAAGAGCTAGACCTCCCAGGTCTATGCAGCCAGGGGATTATCCTTCCCCAACCTGGCAGAGACCGGCATCAGAGTTTACTCCTGGAGAAGCTGAACCCAAGTGCCTTGGACTGAGAGATATCGGGAGTAGCCTAGTGGGATGAAGTAGCACACCGAGGGAAGGAAGGTTGGGTGAACATCAGCCTGCCCTTTAGCCCCACTGGAGCTCCCAGACACCTGAACACTGGGGTCCAGGCTTGTACCCCAACCCAAGCAGGAAGTTGGAACATTCCTGGCTGGGGAAACTGAACTGTCTAATGGGAAAAGCCAACAGGTCCTGACATTTGGAAACTCCCAGTGAGATGACAAGGCTCCTGGCCAATCCCTTGGGGTTGGGTCTCCTAGTCAATGGGCTCTAGCCAACACAACAGAGGTCCTAGTACAAAGCAGGATGTACTCCTCTCTGTAAAAATTAATTAATTAATTAAAAAATTTAAAAAATTATGGTGGAATTCACATAATATAAAACTAGCCATTTTCAGATGAGCAATTCAGTGGCAGTTGGGGCATTCACAATACTGTGCAACTACCACCTCCGTCTTGTCCCAAAACATTTCATTGCCCCAAAAAGAAATTCCCGTGCTTCACTTTTGACTAAAAAATGGGCAACCAGGTGTCGCCAGGCATCTGAGGGAAAAGTTCTAGCATGAATGACAAGAAAAGGCAACAGACAAGAGGAACTCAAAAGGCATAGAAGGGGTCAAGAGGAGAGCCTTTCCATTATTTATTTATTTTTATTGTTTTATCTGGCTTTAATTCTGAGAGAGTTAACACATTGTTACATTAGTTTCAAGTGTACAAGGTGGTGATTCCACACTTCCATACATCATCTGGTGCTCATCACGGCAAGTGTCCTCCTTTATCCCCATCACCTGTTCCCCCCTCCCTCCTCCCTCCTCTCTTCCCCTCCCTCCTCCCCTCTGGTAACCATCAGTTGGTTTTCTATAGTTAAGAGCCTGTTTCTTGGTTTGCCTCCCCTCTTTCTCTCTCTCTTTTTTCCCCACTTGCTTATTTGTTTTGTTTCTTAAATTCCACATATGAGTGAGATCAAACGGTATTTGTCTTTCTCTGACTATCTCATTAGCATTATAATCTCTACTTCCATCCATGTTGTTGCAAATGACAAGATTTCATTCTTTTTTTATGACTGAATAATATTCCATTGTGTATATATACCACTTCTTTTCTTTTTTAATTTATTTTAGTGTTTCTTTATTTTTGAGAGAGAGAGACAGAGTGCAAGTGGGGGAGGAGCAGATAGAGAGAGAAGGAGACAGAGGATCCAAAGCAGACACCAGTCTCTGAGCTGTCAGCACAGAGCCTGGCATGGGACTTAAACCCATGAACTGTGCGATCACAACCTCAGCTAAAGTCGAATGCTTAACTGGCTGAGCCACCCAGGAGCAACCCACATTTTCTTTATCCATTCATCTATTGATGGATACTTGGGCTGCTTCCATAATTTGGCTATTGTAAAGGAGTAGGACATTTTTATAACTAAACTTTAAAAAGTTATCCCCAGAAAGATGAGAGGGTGTTGCATGTTTGAAACAAAAAGCTGATGCTAAAAAGGAGAGGTAATATTTATAGAATGTATAGAATAAGAAAGAGTTTGTAGAAATTCAAAGCATGAGAACACAACTTTTTTTATTTTTTATTGAAGTATAATTGACACACAATGTTGCATTAGTTTCTGGTGTATGACATAGTGATCTAACAAGGCTACATGTGATACTGTGGCCACTACAAGTGTGACTACTGTCTGTCCCCAAACAGCTCTATTAAAATACCATTTACTATATTCCTCTACTGTAACTTTTATACCCATGATTTTTTCATTCCACGGTTGTAAGCCTGTATCTCCCTCTCCCCTTCACCTATTTTGCCCACCCCTCCATTTTCCTCCTCCCTGGCAACCATTAAACATTAGAAGATAATGTTGAAATGATCACCCAGAAGGGCAGAAAATGTAAAATTGGAAAGAGAAGCTAAGACAATTACAATCTATGAGTCAAAGAGTGCCAACATTGCATAATAGGAGTTCTAG
Source organism: Proteles cristata cristata (assembly GCA_017311185.1). Taxonomy (NCBI): domain Eukaryota; kingdom Metazoa; phylum Chordata; class Mammalia; order Carnivora; family Hyaenidae; genus Proteles; species Proteles cristata. The sequence continues at coordinate 136,876 of JAESUZ010004875.1, read as the reverse complement.
AAAGAGAGAAAAGAGAGTATAGAGGAAAGATTTTCTTAAAGAACAAATATGGGAAAAATTTCCAAAACTGAAAGCATGTGTCTCCAGATTGAAAGGGCTAATTTGAGCTTTCTGCATAAAGCATGAAAATGAGACCCACATCAAGGCAAACCATTGCATGATTTTAGAAGAGCTGGCACAGGAAAGTATCCAAAATTTCCAGCGAGGAAAAAAAAAAAGGCAACATATAGAGGATTTGGAATCAGAATGGTGTCAGAATTACCAAAAGTAATAATAGCATCTGGAAAATAATGGAACAATGCTTTTCAAACTAGGAGTGAGGATTATTTGTAAACTAAAATTTTATACCCAGCTATGTTAGAATTTCCCAATAAAACAGAACTAGTGGGGTGTATAGATACAGATTATAGCTATAGATGCAGATATAGACTAGAAGAGATTTTTTTACAGGCATTGGCTCACTCAGTAATGGAGGCTTAGAAGTCCCATAGTCTACTGTCCACAAGCTCAACAACCAGGAAAGCCAGTGATACAATTCAGCCTCAGGCAGAAGGACAGAGAACCAAAGTCCACTGGTATAAGTCCAGAGTTCAAAGGCCTGAGCCAGGAGCTCTGACATCCAAGGGCAGGAGAAGATAGACCTCCCAGCTCAAGAAGAGAGAGTGGGGAGTCACCCTTCTCTCATTTTTGTTCTATTTGGGCCTGCTTACACCAGCGAGTGTGGATCTTCTTTACACAGTCTCCTGAATCAAATGCTCATCTCTTCCAGAAATACCCTCCCTGACATACCCAGAAATACTGTTTTATTAGGCATTTGGCATCCTTTAACCCCATCAAGTTAACATATAAACTTAGCCATCACACCAAATCCACTGGGGCACCTGGGTGGCTTGGTTGGTTGAGTGTCAACTCAATTTCGGGTCAGGTCATGATCCTGGGATTGTGAGATTGGGGACCATGCTGGGCTTCATGCTGGGCATGAAGCCTGCTTGGGATTTTCTTTCTCTCTCTCTCCCTCTGCCCCTCTCCCCACTTGTACTCTCTCTCTCTAAAAAAAACAAAAACAAGAACACCTTAAGTATCACTGCAGCTAATCTATGCAGGTAGAATGAAGTTATTTTTTCGCTATTTATAAATTCCATTTATTAAAACACTCCACCAAAACAAGGAAGTAAAATTTTAAAAAAGAAAATGATATGAAGTCAAAGAAATAAAGGATTCAACATGTGGAAGGGTTAAAGGAACTCCCAACACGGCCCTGAAGGGAAATCGTGTGATGAGTGTGAAAAGAATGACAGAATGTAGTCTGGGGTCTTTCTGGAGGGAGGTTTAGAAATTGTCCAGAAGAGATGTATCTAGGATAAAAATGGAACTTGATGTGCAGGTAGTCAAAGAAATTTCAGCTCTGGTAGAAGCCACATTACCAATTAATGGTAAGGACATGGAAAATTAAGCAAAAATTTTTAAATGAGGTCATTATTAATGCTAGGTATGAAAAAGAAGAAGTAATCCTGGTCAGCTCCATGGAAACCTTGCCATTGATATTTACATGGCCCAAATAATACAAATCTGGAATACGAATTTAGCCAGACATCATTATAGAACTAAATCAGATGGCTGGAACAAAGGATCTGGGACAGAAAAAGTAGGAGTATTTGTGGTGTCAATACCAATACTATGCAATACAATAACAAGGTATACCAGCAGCCAATGAAGAGAGAGCAAGACATTGCAACATGCACATGCTATTTAGAAACCCAAAGGGAGCGGGGCGCCTGGGTGGCTTAGTCGGAGTCGGTTAAGCGTCCAACTTTCGCTTAGGTCATGATCTCACGGTTTGTGGGTTCGAGCCCCGTGTCGGGCTCTGTGCTGACTGCCAGCTCAGAGCCTGAAGCCTGTTTCAATCTGTGACTTCCTCTCTCTCTGACCCTCCCCTGCTCATGCTCTCTCTCTCTCTCCTAGAAATAAATAAAATATTAAAAAAAAAAATTTAGAAACCCAAAGGGAGATACCGGAAGAACATCTCAAAAGATTGGGAAGTTATTTGCCTCAAGGGAGGAGAACTTTTGAAGGGGGAGGGGGCAAGGGGCAGCTGTTTTCAAGTGACTTTTTTTTTTAAGTTTATTTATTTATTTTGAGAGAAAGGGAGACAGTGTGACGGGGAAGGGACAGAGAGAGAGGGAGAGAGAGCATCCCAAAGCAAGCTCTGCACTATTATCGTGAAGCCAGATGGGTTGTGAGACCATGACCTGAGCCAAAACCAAGAGTCTGACACTTAATGGACTGAGCCACTCAGGTGCCCCTCAGGAGGCTTTTTAGCACTGTTTTGCCTTTTTAATCTACGACCATGGACTTCTCGAATAGAAATATAGATAAATTGTTCTTAAACCCTGCCAGCACCCCCCTCACCCGCCCCCTGACTACAATCTGGCCTCAACAAAGGCAGTCACAGCCAGTGCCACGTGACGTCCTCCTTCCTATAAGTGCTTTGTGGACTGGAAATGCTACCGGCTGTCAAGTCTCCTTCCCGAAAGATGGGACCTCTTTTTCAACCCCAAGGAAATGGACCACTAAATACAAGTCAAATCTGGTTACAGTCAGAATCCAAGTGAAGTGTAGCCAAAATATTTGTGAGTCGCAGGTAATGGCCTAGTTCCCCCAGCATGATGTGTTGTAGCAGCATTTCGGAACACGGAAAGTCCTAGCCTTTTTTCCACACCAGCCTCTATGGCCTCCCCCTGCCCTGGCCCAGGCTCTCATCCTTCTTGCCTGGACTTGCTTGCTGTTGGGGTTTTTTAATGTTTTATTTATTTCTAGGAGAGAGAGAGAGAGAGAGCATGAGCAGGGGAGGGTCAGAGAGAGAGGGAGTCACAGACTGAAACAGGCTCCAGGCTCTGAGCTGGCAGTCAGCACAGAGCCCGACGCGGGGCCCGAACCCACAAACCGCGAGATCATGACCTAAGCGAAAGCCGGACGCTTAACCGACTAAGCCACCCAGGCGCCCCGATGTTGGGGTTTTTTAAAGAGTTGGGTTCATGGACTGTCTTGAGGACAAAGACCACAGCTGACTGATTTTTTTTTTCCTTTTTGTCCCCTGTGTCTAACATGGTGACCAATATGTGGAGGCTATGCAGGCATGGTTTGAATCGTCGAAGAAAGGGGGAGGAGTGAATGAATGTAAAAGGAAATCATCAAAGCCGCAGCCAGGATTAATGCTGCGTAATGAAAGCGGAGGGTGAAAAGGACCAGAAAGAGAGGTCCGTTAATAAACGGTGGTGAATGCAGCAAGGACCGACGTGTATACAGGCACTGTCCTGGGAGCGCCATGAATCCTCATGACAACCCACGAGGCAGGTTAGCACTGCCCCCAAGTACAGAGAAGGAAGTAATTGGCCCCGAATTCTACAGGAAACAAGTGATAGATGAGCCAGGTTTAGGACCCGGGCCACCAGGCTCCAGGGTCTGAGAGGTTTGCCAAAGGGCTGGAGCCCCAGAGAGCTTACCTGGCTGTGTGTCCTCCACTGGGCTGGGCTTGTTAAGAAAGCACCAGAAGAGAAGGTGTCTTTAGTGTTAAATGGGGGCTTGTAGGATGAAAACTATTAGGAGCGTTGGGGGCCTCGCCCAAGGTGGGGGGTGGCTACCTGTGTCTCCCAGATGCTGAGCCTGGGGGGGAGAAGAGCCAGCTTATGGGAGACAGTGACCAGACAAGTGGGTGTGGGCCCAAGAGAGGAGCCCTGAGGTGCTCCTGGGTGACAACACTCTAATTGTCCAATGTCCTGGCGCTCCCTGGACATCAGGGGAGGGCAGAAAGAGGGCCGAGCAAGTGAAAGTAAGAACTGGTCCATGAAAGTTTCTGCAGAAAACGGAGGATCCAAGGAGGCTCTGGTGAGCGAGAAGGCAGGACCAGGGAGGTGCAATTCACAAGTCAACAGAATATCTTGGGTCTTTCCAAGACATCAGGGCACTATGGTGTTCCTTAGCCGGGGATAAACTGATCACAAAATGGCCGCAATCTCTCACCTCTACCTATATCCAGTCCTTTGCTTTGCAGCTCTGACCCACCACACATGTGAAAAAGCCCAGCCAAGGTCACCAGAGCTGCCCCTCTGCTGAGCAGCTGACCTCAGATGGATGAGTGAGCCCAGCAGAGATCAGAGAGCCATCCCGCCCAACTGTGGACTAGTGAGAAATAACAATGCTTATTTTATCCTCCTGAGTGGTTTGTTATGTAGTGTCACTAACTGTTACAGGAATCATTGGGACACCAGGAAGGGAAGAGTCGTGGGACAGTTCAGAGCTCCCTCTTTCCCCGCTCAGATGCATCAGCTAGACAGCAGAGGCTATCAACTAAATAAGAAAAATAGCTACTGTTCAATGAGCACCTACTACGTGGAAGGCAACCTTGTGAGGTAGGGGTGAGGGCTGGCAGTGACTTCTAGGCACCTACTCAATACATACTCTTTTCTTTTGTTACTAACTTTATTTGGGTTCTGTACCCTGCTTTAAAAGTGAGACTTATTAACCTCCCTTGCAGTTAGGAGTGGTCATGTGACACTGTCCTGGTCAAGGAGATGTGAGTGGGTAGAGCTCTGGGAAAGCTTTTTCAGAGACAAGCTGACCCAGCTGGCACATGCGTTTTGCTACTTTTTGTACTCATTCCTGCTTCCTTGAAAGGCACTGGAGGGACTGGAGTCGTTGTGGCCATCTTCCTACCCCCAGGGAAAAGCCAAGAGAATTATGGACACCTAGACCCTGACATCATTTAGTCTCTGAGCTGAAACTACCAACTGCCTACCCCTGAAGAAAATAATAACCCCTGGATCATTCACACCATTTATTACATGAATCCAGCCCCATTTCCAATGAACACACAGATTACTTCTCCATTTTACAGGTCAGAAAACCAACCAAGGTTCAGAGATTAGGAATTTGGTCAGGGTCACTAATGTGGAGATCGTTATGTTAATTCCCCAATGAATTCTACCTCCCAAGATTCACATCCTTGTATAATCCCCACCCCCCATATTAACTACGGACTTGACCATGTTACTTGCCTTGCACATCAGCACAGGGGATACAAGCTAAGGCGTGATAATCACGTGTGCATTGGAGCTTCTTTTTTTGTGTGTTTTTTTTTTTTAATGTTTTATTTATTTCTAGGAGAGAGAGAGACGCTTAACCGACTAAGCCACCCAGGCGCCCCTGGAGCTTCTTTTTTTGGAACAGCTTCTCTACTATGAGAAGACACTTTGTTTAGCTTCCTTAAGGATGAGAGACCGAGTGGAAAAAAGACTATATGGAGAGAGACACTCAGTGGTCCAAAGCATTCCAGACATTCCTGTTGAGCCTCTGGGGCATGGTAGTGACCATATTTGAGAGCAGCCAGCCCTCGCCACACCCACAAGAATGACTGCTCGCAAAGACAAGCTGAAGAGCCTCCCCACTAGGACCAGGCCCAGTTGTGGAATTCTGAACAAATACGTGGTTGTTATTTTCAGCTACTAAGAATTGGGATGGTTTGTTACACAGCAGTATATAACTGCTACAGCTATCTAGTAAATGGCAAAAGCAGAATTTGAATTTACATCTCTTTGACCCCAAAGACCAAGTTTTTAATCACTACATGCCACCATGGTATTCCTGTTTGCCTTAAACACATACTTCTTCCTGGCCCGGAGAAATACTTGCATTGCTCCAAATGTGTGAACTCCCTTTACCACTCTGGTGCTTTTCCTTTCGATCCTAGGCTCTGGACTCTGTGTTGACAGAGTGCTTGTCAAAAACAAAAACAGTTTAACACTGCGGGAAACTGCAGCCCCTGCCTTGCCTTGGTCTCCATGTTCGTGGGCTCCAAAGTCTAACTCGTGTGTAGGATTCAATCTCACTGGAATGGCAGAGAACATTTCACTCACCCCAAAAATGATACGTGGCTGTCCCTCTCCTCTCCTGGCCCCAGCTGCAATTTAACAGAGAGCATATTCCATTCAGGGTGTGCCCTTCACCATGGATGTTCCAAAATGCTCAGCAATCCTGAATTAACTCTTCCAATACTGAAACCTGCATCTCATCCCCAACTCTGGCTCCCAATGCTCCCTCGAGAAGACCTCAAGATATGTGTGTGGAATTGAATACCTTTTCCAAAAGGAATGTCTCTGAAGAATTCTGTTTAACTTCTACATTCTGGGATGCTATCCACATTTAGTTAGAGACATAGCTCACAGGAGCAGTGAGGGGTTTACCAGAAGCAATCGGTACCAGCCTCACCTGGGGCTCCTCTGTTCATCCCATGGCCCCTCAACTTTCGTAGGTTAGACCAGCTTCCTTACATGACCTCCTCAGGGCTGTGTTCTGGTTTGGGAAGTCACTTCCATGACATGATTAGTCAGAGAAAATCACAAGACCAGCCCAATTTGGAGGGGTGGGCAAATAGACTCTGGTTCTAGAACTACAGAGGACCTGTGGCCATATTTAGTCTGCCACACTGTATTTGGGGTTAATTTTCTTGCTGAATATTATTTGTGCTGGAGAGTAGGACTGATTTCTGTAAGAGGGATGTTTAATCACCCATTCATCTTCAGCCAGAATAGACTAGATCTGATAGGAGATGCTGGGGACAGCGCTGACACACAGCTTAGGGCCGTGCAATTATAGGGCAGTCAAGCTAAGAGAAAGACCAGGGTGTATGGCCTGCCCTGGAAAGGCACCTGAGAATGTGTTCATAGAATCAGGGAGAAGCTGAGGATTCTGGGGAGGCTGGGGGGAGAGGTGGGGTGGGCATATGCCTACTATGAGCCAGGTGCCTCACGCACATCATCTCATTCAGTCCCCATAGCAACCCATTGTGATTCCGTTGTGTAGTAAGCATGTCAGACACTGTGCTAATCGCTTTACACATAGTAACTCACTTAATATTAGCAACGACCCCAAGATAGATACCAGTGTTTATCCCATATTATAAAAGATCGCTAAGGCCCAGAGAGGTTAAGTAACTAGTGCAAGTCACACAGCTACTAGGCAATGGAGTTAGATTCAACCATGCATGTATAAGTAAACTGAGACTCAGAAATATTAAATCACTTGCTGGAGGACAAGGAGCTGAACTAAGATTCATGCCTGAATCTGTCTGATTCCCAAATCTGGGCTCTTTCCTTGAATACCCTAGGTTTCCTTAGGGAAAGATAGGGTTCAAGAGAAAGATTATTCCAGATTCTTCCTGAGAGAAGAGACTGGAAGACCAGGACACTCAGACCTTATTAGTACTACAAAACCAACACAAAAACAATAGTAGATATTTGTTTAAAAACAGTTAAGAATAGAGACGGTATGCACTGGGCCTCTAATAGTACAAGTGAATTAGGAAGAGATGATACATGCCTGGTACTTGCATTTCTTTTCTTTTCTTTTCTTTTCTTTTCTTTTCTTTTCTTTTCTTTTCTTTTCTTTTTTCTTTTTTCTTTTCTTTTCTTTCTATTTTGACATTTCATTGCTTGTCAGTAAAAAGACTTAACTGCTTCGTGTCTTAAACAGATGTGGGCATCTTTAGGAGGGGCTGTGTGCACACACAGGCAGCATTTCACTGGCAGATCCTTTGTGGGTGATTCTCCTGTCTCCCCGAAATTCACAGCCAGCCAGTCTGGTTGATAGCAGCAAAGACACCCCATGATGGCTCAGAACAGAGCAAAGGGCTGGAAACCCCAACTTGGGGCGCCCTAGGCCATGGTGGTGGGGGGGGCGGGAGAGGGGGCTTCCTGGAGGCAGCGTCTGCAGGTTCTGGAGAACGGAGCAGGAGGGGATGGATGGAGTGAGAGGGTTGCCCCGCTGGGGGCTGTTGCTGGGAAGGCAGCCGGAACGCGAATCAGATTCAACATATGCCTGACTAGGGAAAGCAGAGAAACTGGCACTGGATCCGTCTAGGTCTGTGCTTGGAGAAACATCTCCTTAGGTTTCGTCAGTCTGTGTGCTATGTTCCAGAAAATTCCACGTGAGCCTGAGGGACGAAGTCATGCTGGATGGAACGTGAGGTGCACGGAGGCGGGTTCTAGAAGGCCTGGGGGGTGCAGGGCCAGCCGCTCGAGAAGGAAGCTGGAGCCCCCTGGTCTCTGAGTGACCCGCCTGAAGGAGGAGCGCTTCAGCTGCTGACTTGGCCATGACTTGTGTGTGTGTGTGTGTGTGTGTGTGCACTCGCGCACGCGCGCATGTGTGTGAGTTTAGAGGCCTAGTGAGGATTGTAGCAAAGGCTACGATGGATCAGAATGGCACTAGCAAGTGGCTTAAAAACCTCCCGTGAGGAAAAGGGCCCCTTCAGTACAGCAGCAGATGCCGGCGTTGAGGGTTGATGTTTCCCTTAGTGTGTCCCCTCGAGCCTCCCTTCCCGCCCGTCTTCATGTCCCCTGGTACCCACGGGGCCCCCATGGGTGGTGGAGAAAGTCATGTCCTGGGTCCTCCTCACTTAGGTGAGCCGGCCTCCTGCCCTCCTCGGGGTTCCACGGGGCAGGCATCCGTCAGCACGACGCTCCTGCCCTGCACACCCCATTCCTCTTGAAGAGTGGAATTCATACATAAAAGCAGGAAGACCCCTCTCTCCCTCCTAGTCTAACTCCTCCCCACCTCTGCTTCTCCCACTTTCTAGCCCTTCCTCCCCACCCCCTCTGCAGCCTCACCAGCACCTGCCCTCCCCAAGCCTGCTCTGGGCTCTTGACTGCATGTCACTCTGCCCCCTCATGCAGTTCAGGCCACGAAGCCTCATCAGCAGGGACCTCCTGCCTCTTGTTTTGGGCTCTTGTCAGATGGACCCACTTTGGTTCCTTTTCGCCTCAGGCCCCGCCCCTCAAGAACACCCTCCGCCCTCTAAGGCAGGTTGCATCTTTGGCACCTTGGGGGTTCACTGGGATCCTGGCAGATTGTAACCTCAGCCACAGTCACCCCAAGGGATTGAGTGGCTTTGAGCCCAAACTAGGAGTGTCCTGGAGGAGAGGTGTCCCAGCAGATACTAAATTCCATTCAGTCTAATTTTCCAGAATCTCTCCAACACCCCCCCCCACAAGTCTCCCCAAAGTGTAACCCAGACGAGGTCAGCCCTCTTCACTTGCCATGGAGAGGGAGGGACGGAGGGAGGCACAACTATGCATGCAATGGGTAAACCGATCCTGCTTGAACTTGAACTTGAACTTGAACTTGGTTATCATGAACCAGTTCGCTGCTGGGATTGTGATTTTGGAGGAGCCGGGAGTGACTCACTTCATTAAAAGCAATCACACACTGTGTACACCCAGCTCGTTGTTTCCTACACAGCCCCAGTTCATGGCAGGGGCTTTCAGAAATGTTTGTTGATTGAGGGAATGACCTTGCCCTCTCACAAGCCTGCCACCATGTAGATACCCACAGGAGAGGCAACCAGGAGCTCCCTGAGCTCATCCAATGGTCATCTTTTAGTTTGTTTTCTCTAAAGTCCTCACAGTGGGTCCTGACTGTTCATATGTTACTGCAAAAAAATAAATAAATAAATAAAGTTACAAAACCTCCTTCCCAGAAAATCAAACGCTGCTTTACATGATGTTGGAACAGCATGATTTAAGGCTCCTCCAGGCAGCACCAGAAAGTGATTCATTCTCTCTACAGAGGCAAGCCTGACATACGCTGTGCACGTGTGCCCAGTGTAGACGGAGCAGCCAGGCTGGATTCAGAGAGGGGCCCACTCAGAAGAAAATTCTTTATTTTTACCCTCTTGCCAAAAATGGAACCTCACCCCAGTTCTCCCCCCTAAATAGCATAACCAGCAGGCCTGGCATTTCAGAAGGCTGCCTAGAAGCTCAAAAAATGCTCAGTTGAAGTTAGACCCCAAAAGGACAACTGGATTTATAGAAATGGAATCAGACTCCTTACCTAAAAATAAAAGGACCCAGACTTCTAAAAATACAGTGTTATTTATTCCTGGCCAGGCCCCTATGTTTGTATCTTTTTCATTTTCTTAGGAAGCTGTTCCTTCTGAAATACATTCTGGTGCCCTGGCCATGAAGCTGTTCCCCAGGATGGCGGAAGACTGTGGATGGCCCTGGTGGCTCTGGTTGGTTACACCGAATGGAAAGTCTGGAGGAGGACACCTCCTGAAAGTAGAAAAGACATAGGTGTGTGGTGACTGAGTGGTCTGGGTGGATTTTTATGGTTATTTTTAAAGGCAGCTGGAGAGTGCGCTATGGTAAGAAGATGCCCTGAGAGTTAAGACTCACCATTTGCAAGGAACTAACTTGGCAAATAATGATGCTTTGTACTAATACTATCATCCCAAGATGCATGAGAAATGACAAGAAAACATCCCAATTGCTCCCTGGAGAAAAGGTAACTTGATGTTCAATTGAAGCTTTTGGAGATGAAGCTCTTTGCCCCATATTGTGCAGCAAATGTAGGTCCTTGGTTCTGCTTCTTTTCTCTGACCTGTCAGGCATGAATCTCAACAGTTCTGAAGAGCTACTCTCATCCAAACCTTCTGCCTGGGGAGATGGTCTTTGTGGGCAGAAAAGCAAGAGTGGATAAGGGAACAATAACTGTGTCTGTTTCGGCTCTGGTGGGAAGAACTATAGGGATGTTTCTCTCCCATGATTGTTGAATCTACCGTCTCCTGGCTTGCAAAGATCCTAATCCTGAATTGCACAGGACCTGTTGGGCCAAATCTAGTCCTACGTCCCTCTGGTACATTGAAATGACCCCCCTCCAACCCCCAAGGAATGTTTCCACATCCTAATCCCTGGAACCTGACAATGTGACCTTATGGGGACAGAGGGTCTTTGCAAAAGTGATTAAGATGAGGATTTTGAGATGAGATGATCTGGGTGGCTCCACGGTGGTATCACAAGTGCTCTTGGATGATGCTTGAACAAACGGGGGGATTTGACATGGAGGAAGAGAAGGTGGTGTGAGGGTGGAGGCAGACATTGGAGTGATGTGGCCACCAGCCAAGGGACGCCTGCAGCCACCAAAGCTAAGAAGAGCTTCTCTCTGGGACCCCACGCAGGGGACGTGGCTCAGCTGACATTTTGATTTCAGACTCCTGGCCTCCAGAACTATGAGAAAAGACATTTCTGTTGTGCTAAGCAACCACGTTTATGGCAATCTGTTACAGAAGCCACAGAAAACCGGAAAAGTTCCCATCTGGGCTAAACTGAGCCCCCCCTCCCCCCAACTCTGATATCATGGAGGCTGTTTTTTCTGTGTCATCATTATTTCAGTAGATACTTCTTGAATGTCTACTATAGGTGCTGAGATATGATGGTGAGCGAAAAGATAGGAGCCCCATCCTCAGGAATATTATGGTGGAAGAGATGGTCAGTAGCAAATAACACCGCTGTCACTACAGTCTACAGAGTACAGGGTGCAGTGACAGGTGCGATAGTGATAGGGGTGTTCTCTGTTGTATTATTTTTGCTGAGCAAACCTGGAAACAACCTAAATGTCCAATAACGGAGGATTTCATGCCACCATGAAAAATCACGGTATACATTCCTGTTCTGGAACATGGAGAGTATTTTAAATGCCAAAAGTAGGTTACAAAACAACCTAGACATTATGATCTCATTTTTGCATCTGGAAAGATGGATTTCAAACTATTAATAAGTGCGATCTCTAGTTTGGGGCTGTAGGTGGTTTTCATTTCCTCTTTCTCTGCTTGTTTGTATTTTCTAATATCATAGTAATTAATAAAGAGTGCATAGTACCTGGTTAATTGGAACAAACCTAATGTTGGTGTTGAGGGAGGGCAGGTATCTGAAAGTGAGGTGGAAACAAGAACATAGGGGCCCCGTGGAACCCCCAAAGGCATAAAGGCTATGCTCCCATTTGCATCCCACACAAACCCTACCTGCCAACCACCATCGACATCCCTAGGCATTACATGCATCACTTACTAACAAGACTGCCACACTTTTTCATTAGTTGGAAGAGAAAACAGATGGAATAAGACTCCACAGTGGACAATGAGGGAGTGAGATGTAGACAGACTTGGACTACAGTAGGGGAAGTTACATGGAAAGGTCTGCAAGAAGACCCAGGAGGAGGAAGATGCAGAATTTGTTCAAGCATTCCCAAAGGGCAGAGGGAAGGAGAGTTCTGGATGGGGGTGGAAGGCAGCTCATGCCAACTCCAGAGTCCAAGAGGATGAACTTGGCGTCTTAGGGCATCTGGGTGGCTCAGTCAGTTGAGTGTCTGACTCTTGACTTCAGCTCAGGTCATATCCCAGGGTTGCAGGATCAAGCAAACCCTGAACATGGAGCCTGCTTGAGATTTTCTCTCTCTCTTTCTCTCTGCCCTTCCCCCAATTGTTTGCGCTCTCTCTCTCTCTCTCTTTCTCTTGCTCTCTTTCTCTAAAAAAAAAAAAAAATTGCATTTCTATCCTAAAGGCATGGAGACCACGTGTTGCATGCAGTGGGGTGGCCCAATCAGACTGAAGTTTCACAGGATCAGTGAATAGGAGGTGGGAGAGGAGGGGCTGAAGCCAGTGGCCCTTGGCCAGGGAGGAAGCTCTGAAGAAATCCAGGCAAGAAATGGTGGTGGTTTGGACTGGGAGGTAGCAGCTGAGACTGAAGAAGTGGGTGGATTCCAAAGAAATGCAGGCAGTCTGACTCGGTGATGGAGTGAAGGTGGGTGGTGAGGGAGGGGGCGGTGTGAAGGATAAGTCCTGGACTCCTTGTTTTTACCATGGGCAGAATGGTGATTCCAGAGCCTCTGGAAACTCTTGAAAAGGATCCTCATTGAGGGAAAGAAGATACTTAGTGTTTTCATTTAAAATGATATGACTTCAGGGCACCTGGGTGGCTCAGTGAGTTAGTCATCTGACTTCAGCACGGGTCATGATCTCATGGTTTGTAGGGTTGAGTCCCACATTTGGCTTTGCACTGAGAGCACTGAGCCTACTTGGGATTCTCTGTCTCCTTCTCTCTCTGCCCCTTCCCTGCTTACTTGCACTCTCTCAAAATAAATAAATAAACTTAAAAATAAAATAAAACAAAATGATCTGACTTCTCCATTGTCCTTGGGAACAATCCACAATATGCCTATTACTTCAGAGTCTTGTCCAGAAATGTTATTTCCCAGAATTCCCTGGTTTGAGTCGATAGATTATATGGTGGCCCTAGGCTAAGATTTGTGTGATTTGAAAGGCCCTTGAGATATACAAGAGAAGACTGTGAGGATGTAAAATGAGAGAGGAGGGCTGAGGAGGGAGCCTTGCTGAACTTTAATGCCTGGATAGGTGACAAGAGCCAAGCAGGACAGCCAGACAGAGGAGAGAAGCCAGGAGACTGTGTGTCAGGCGTAGCCAAGGATGTTAGAGGAGACACATGCCTTTCTCCTGGGGAGTTCCTGGAGAGACATCTTATAGAGCCAAGGGTGGCAATGTTTGACTTCCAGACCATGCAGTTTCTGCATGACACCTCAACTCCACCTTTGGAGCAGGATAACAGCCTTAGACAATTCATAAACAAATGTGTGTGGCTGCATTCCAGTAAAATTCACTGACAAAAATGGGTTGAGAGCCAGATTTTGCCCACAGGGAGGAGTTGGCAGACCCTTATGTTAGAGGAACGCTCTGGGTGCCTATTCTCCTTATTGCTTTCTCTCCATCACCCCCAATGTTGGACTGATGGATATTTCACTGGAGAGCTTGAGCCATTCCTTCTTCGGGGTAGCTCTGCTTGACTGCGGGGGGTTCCATGATGAGGAAAGTCACATCGGGCAGGACATCCAGGGGACACCTAAAGTAATTCGTGCCACCAGTGACAGAGCCACAGTACAGTCTTATTCCAGGGTGAGGTCTTCTCAGGCCCACTTGACTAAGAGAACTAACCACAGTCTCCAAACCTAGTTTTATCAGAAATGAAAGTAATATGACTCCATCTGCTCGATACCTATCTCTTACCTCAATTGCTCCAAGCTTAGGTGACTGCCTCCCTGGCCGACTCCAACAGTAGAGGAAGTCTATTTCTCAACTTAACTGGCCTCTGGGTTGGATCTCTTTGTCTTGAAGATTTGCAACTCTTTCAGGCAATCTCAGAAATGGAGTGGCCACTGTGGGGTCTTGTTCCATCTGTTTTCTCTTCCAACTAATGAAAAAGTGTGGCAGTCTTGTTAGTAAGTGATGCATGTAATGCCTAGGGATGTCGATGGTGGTTGGCAGGTAGGGTTTGTGTGGGATGCAAATGGGAGCATAGCCTTTATGCCTTTGGGGGTTCCTCGGGGCCCCTATGTTCTTGTTTCCACCTCACTTTCAGATACCTGCCCTCCCTCAACACCAACATTAGGTTTGTTCCAATTAACCAGGTACTATGCACTCTTTATTAATTACTATGATTATTAGAAAATACAAACAAACAGAGTAAAAAGAAATGAAAACCACCTACAGCCCCAAACTAGAGATCACACTTACTAATAGTTTGAAATGCATCTTCCCAGATGCAAAAATGAGATCATAATGTCTAGGTTGTTTTGTAACCTACTTTTGGCATTTAAAATACTCTCCGTGTTCCAGAACAGGAATGTATACCGTGATTTTTCATGGTGGCATGAACTCCTCCATTGTTGGACATTTAGGTTGTTTCCAGGTTTGCTCAGCAAAAATAATACAACAGTGAACACCCCCATCACTGTGTTGTGGAAACATATCCTTAATTATTTACTTCACCTGAATTCCAAGAAGACAATCATGACAATAGTCATTTTTCAGAAAAAGCACACATTCCACATCCTTCTCAGGGGACCTTGACCTGAAGTAAGTTCACCCACAGGGGAAGAGCAGGTTCATGTCTGTGTTCAGATGTTTAGTGCTGGCAATCCCCCAGACAACTCCTGTGGGCCAGGAGGTTAGAGACCAAAGAATCTCCCAGCTCCAGACAGTCACATTGTGTGGAGTATCTGCCCCTGGGGGGATGGGCTCTGTCAATCAATACTCAACGGAAACACCAGCAAAATGGAAAGATGGGGAGACAAGATGACTCCCAGCCATTTGGAAAAAGATGAACTGAGAACACCCCACATTACTGGGGATGGGCTCTCTTGCCTTGGGAGGATTAGGTGACTTTAAGGTTTCCTCCTCTTTTCTTCTATAGTTTAAATTCTGTTTTATTAAAAGGCTCAGCAGGTCAGGGCACCTGGGTGGCTTAGTTGGTTAAGCGTCCAGCTTTCGCTTAGGTCATGATCTCGCGGTTCGTGGGTTCGAGCCCCGCGACGGGCTCTGTGCTGACTGCCAGCTCAGAGCCTGGAGCCTGTATCAGAGTCTGTGACTCCCTCTCTCTCTGACCCTCCCCTGCTCACGCTCTCTCTCTCTCCTAGAAATAAATTTTAAAAAAATTTAAAAAAAAAAAAGGCTCAGCAAATTTCTCATAAGGTCTGGGAAAGACTTCTTGGAGGGCCCCCTCAGGCATCCAGAAATAAAAGGAGCAAAAGACAGAGGAAATGGGGCAGAAATCTAGCTCTAGGATTTAAAGGGAAGGAGCGGGACTTAGAGTTCCCCTTTGGCCCACCTGGCCCAACTCAGAAGGTCAGGAAAGAGCTAGACTAGGGTTAAGTCACCTGCCTTTTGCTTTGGTCTCCTCTATTACTTTCTCAGGCCCAATGAGGGGTGGCAGGAGGGCTTCAGTCCCACAGCAGAGTAGAGGGCTTCCCTGTAAAGGGGTCAGCTCTCTGGTTGCCTCCTAACCCCCTACGATACTTTCACACTGGTTCTCCAGCCCACCATGCATTCGAATTATAGTGAGCAGATTTAAGACACAGATGCTGAGGGCCCAGAGCTTCTGAAGAGGTTCAGGGTAGAGCCCCAGCCTTGATCAGATTTTCAAAATGTTAAGAACTACTGAGTAGTCCCTTTAGACCCACATCACTGGCTACACATGATTTAAGAGCAGAATATAAGGGAGGTGTCTGTGCCTTGGAACTGGTTGATCAATCCAGGAATTTCGAGAATGGGAGTGATAATGGACAATGATGTGCACCACTATTAGGTGGCACAGTGAGTACTTGATGGACGGCAGCTCAGTGTGTTGAGGATTAATTACTTGCATGGCTGCAAGAGGTAAATATAAAGGGCAATGGAAGAATGAGAAGGGAGAGGATTAGGAGACAATATCTACAGCTCATCAAACCTGACCTGAAAGTCTTGGCATCAAAGAGCAATTGAGCTTTTTGCTTTGCCATGAACAAAAAACAAGAGGCCAGTCTTAAATTTTAGCTCTGGGGTCCAGAATTCCTATTTTTGCCAATGTGCTGTGCAAATCATATAAGGATTGAGTGGTCATTTAGCTTTATCTTCCCTTGCTGGCCTGCTGTTTAACCGGGAACTGGGATCTGCTTTGTGTTAAAGATTATCTCCCTGAAGAGAGTGTAATCTGGTCTTATTATGTCTTGTAGGTGGAGGCCAACTGCTTTCCCACAGTCTAAATCTGAATCCTGCTTTCCCCACTGCTCCATTTTGTAACAGCAGTTGGCCAAACGAAACAATGGAGGACTCCAAAAGCGACGTAAAGATCTGAGTCTAACAATAGGTTATTTCCTCCTGCAAGGTAAGGATGATCTCTGTCTAACTTACGAGGAGGCGGGTCCAATTCCAGTTAGGACTCTAAGTCAAGTTGTCACATGATGACATGGTCTCCTGCAAAGTTGAGTGTTGCAGAAATGAGGCCATGGTTATTCAAGCATTCTTTCTTCAGGTCACTTTATACTTCAAGATTCTGGTCCCTTGACTTTTTAATTGATCTTCACTCAGCACTCCGCTTTGGAATGCTTTGGCTGGAAGGTTCTTTGTCCCGCTTCTCAGAAATCAGTGGTGTGGGGGAAAACTTTTAGGTGCACTGGGGGAACTCCTATTAAAAGAGGCCTGTGTCGTGGTCTTCTGCAAAACAATCGTCCTTTGAATATGAGGCTGTTCACTCTGCCCAAATCTGTCTGCTTTGCAAGTTTGTGTTTCGTGTATTAGAGTTTCTTAAAATAGGACTCACAGTTGAACCCCATTCAGGTTCTGAGATAAAGCCTTGAGCTGGGTCTGCAGGGAGCAGTGTGAGTGAGCTGGTGTGTAGTGATGATGGCCACAGCCTCACGCTGGGCTCTAAATCACAGCTAAAACCCCAGAGCTAAAAGCATCATTCTTCTCTGACACTTTCAATTTAAAAGCCATGCTATATTTTTGTTTCCAATTATAGAAGGAGAAAAATAAAAGCATCTGGAACTCATTACTGCCCCTTTATTCCACACCATAACTTTAGGAAAGCAAAATAAGCTCTCTCTAAAATGCATGAGAAGAGAGAGGAAGCAATGCCTGCAGAAGTAAACCCTCACACCCCAACCCCCGTCCCCTGTGCATCTCTGCGGCCACATTGCAAACACATGGAGTGTGGAGTTTATGATGGAACCTTGACAGTTCATCAGCTCCTGCGGGGAGGAAGCTCGAGGGAGTCTGAGGGTCACCCAGCTTCTCAGGCTGCTGCCTTCCTCTGCCTGGTCATTCCCCATGTGCACCACTTGACCCCACCCCCAGCCCAAGAATCCAAGTCCACAAGGTCAGGCCTTCTCTCAAAACATCTGCATGGATTACAGATCCTTGTTCTAGAAATGTAGGATTCCAGCTTAAGATTCCAGAGAGAGTAAGCCCATATTGCCTTTAATGCCTCACACAAGATTGACACGTGAGTACCTGTGGCCTCAGGATTTGAATCAAACTCTTTGGTATCCAACACAAGGCCCTTCCTCCTCTGCCCCCTGTACTGCCTTGGATTTGTGTCACTCATTCTCCCTGAGCACTCTGTGGTTTATTTCTCTAAACACACCACAAACATGGCACGCTTGGGTGGCTCAGTCGGTTAAGTGTCTGACTTCAGCTCAGGTCACGATCTCACTGTTCGTGAGTTCAACCCCCATGTTGGGCTCTGTGCTGACAGCTCAGAGCCTGGAGCCTGTTTCAGATTCTGTGTCTCCCTCCCTCTTTGTTCCTCTCCGGCTCGTGCTCTCTCTCTCTCAAAGATAAATAAATATTTTAAAAAATTAAACACACCACAGACATTTGTGTCTTTGCTCAACCATCTCCCTTGTTTTCAAAGCCCTTTTTCAATCCACTTCCATGCCTTGGAAACTTCACCCATTCTTGATCATCCAGCTCAAATAGTGCCTTTTTCAGAATTCAGTGAAAATGGTCACTGACTTCCAACCATATGCTACCTGTGACTATAGGTGCAGGTCTACAATAAACAAAAAGAGGAAGTCCTTGCCCTTAATGAACTTAAAAGGAAGACTCCAGTCTGTCTGATTCATTTTTAGTCAAAGCCTAAGGTGCATCTGGCGTTAGGGGTTGTAGTAGTTTCCTATGGCTACAATAACAAATGGTCACGAATTCAGTGATTTAAAACAAGGGCAAATCAATTATCTTCTGATTTTATTAGTGAGAAATCCAACATAGGTCTTATTGGGCAAATATCAAGGTATTGGTAAGGCTATGTGACTTTCTGGAGGTCAGTATCCATTTCCTTGTCTCTTTCAGCATCTAGAGGGCACATGTTTCCTAGGCTCATGGCCCCCTTCCTCCATGTTTATAGTATGTGCCTGCAGTAATGGCAGCCTCTTTGTCACTTCAAATCATGCTGACTCTCTGCTGTCTCCCTCATCTGCTTTTAAGGCTCTTCATGATTTCATTGGGTCAATCCAGACCATCGAGATTAATTTCTTTATCTTCAGGCCAGATGATTAGTACCTTGAATTCTATCTGCAACCTTAATTCCCCCTCACTTTGTAATGTAATATATGCATGCGTTCATGCTAAACTGTGGATTGGATCAGGTGACGGGCATTATTTTGATTACCGCAGAGGATAAAAAAGAGGATGAAGGGGATGCTGTCACTTCCCTCAAAAAGACTTCTGCAAAGTCTTCCTTATGAACATAGGAAGGATTAATAGTCCTTTTTATATTCCCATTACACTTTGTGCATTTTATAAACGTCTCTTTTACAACATTTAACAGACTTAAAGCAGTGGTCCCCAGGGTGTGGGACATGTGATACTTGGTATTTGCATTTAGTCAGTTTGCCTTTTAATAATTATACATTTATGTTCATATGATTTTGAAAAGCATAAGTAGCATATCCAATCTGTGATGTAACCTTTTTTATTTATTTAAAGAAAAATTTAAGTTTATTTATTTTTGAGAGACAGAGAGAGACAGAATGCAAGCAGGGAAGAGGCAGAGAGAGAGGGACACACAGAATCTGAAGCAGGTCCCAGACTCTGAGCTGTCAGCACAAAGCTCAACATGGGGCTTGAACCCATGAACCATGAGATCATGACTTGAGCAGAAGTTGAATGCTTAACTGACTGAGCCATCCAGGTGCCCCTATAATCTTTCTTCTAAAATTAAATTGACTTAAGCTGAATTAGCGGTACACGTACAGGCCAAGGCAAAAACAAAATGTGAGGGTGGTACCTGAATGACTGTAATATAGGAAAAACTCTACTAGAGTTAATGCTTTCCAGAGAAATCCTGAGTTCCCTGAGGGCACAGAATTGTCCATCTTCTCAGTATTGTGTCCCTGGATCCTAGTAAAGCTCCCAGCACAAAATAAGTTCTCAATACATAATTGTAGGATCTACAAATAACCAATTAAATGACTACCCCTCACCTTCCGAGGACAGAGACTGTGCTTATTAATTTTTATATTTCTGGAACCTAGCACCTATCACAGAACAGATACTCAAGTGTCTATCAAATGAATAAATAAAGTAGGCTTAAGCTGTGCACATGAATGTATACCTTAGATTACTCCCATAGTATGGAAATGTGGCTCAAGTAATGATGGAACAGTCATTACCTGCTCTTTTAATTATTTTACCATAATGGGATTTTTCTACATGTCTACTCTGTAGGAAGTAACATATAAAGGTACAAACATTGAAGATTAAATGTAGCTGAGACCCAGGTTCTTGGTAATGGGTTAACAACTGAAAATTACACCAAGCACAGGAAGATGAAAGTTGATATATACATGCAAGGCTCTGAGTTTTTCCCTCCTGGTTCCTGAATCTTTGCAGTAACAGTGTTCTGATTTGGTGGGTGTTCCCTGAACTACGTGGTTTGTTAGCATATTCATGCGTTCAGCATCATGGCAGGTCCATTGTGTACAACAATAAGCTATATGTGAAGGACACAAAGATGAATAAGACCAAGTTACTATCCTTGACAACTTACAGTTCTGTAGGGGAGAGACCCACACCTCAACCTGTTAGTACGCTGCAATTAATAAAAACTATACCAGGAATGATAATAGGGCTTTGGAGCATTGAAGGTGTATTTGTAGTTGGAGTTTAACCAAATTAATTAGATGTTAAACAAAGAAAGCAAAAGTGAATCAACTGTCTGTGAAAGAACATTACAGAATCCAGAATTCCACCACATAAACTTTGCAATATCCAGGATATAATAATTAAAAAAAAAAAAAAACTACTCAACATAAGAAGAACCAAGGAAATATCACTTGCTCTCAAGAGAAAAAGTAATCAATAGAGGACAAACAGATGTTGAAATTAGCAGACTTAGGTTTAAAAAAAATTTTTTTTAATGTTTTTATTTATTTCTAGGAGAGAGAGACAGAGAGAGACAGCATGAGCAGGGGAGGGTCAGAGAGAAAGGGAGTCACAGACTGAAACAGGCTCCAGGCTCTGAGCTGGCAGTCAGCACAGAGCCCGACACGGGGCCTGAACCCACGAACCGCAAGATCATGACCTAAGCGAAAGTCAGATGCTTAACCGACTAAGCCACCCAGGCGCCCGACAGACTTAGGTTTTAAAGCAGCTTTTGAAGTATATTCATTGACAAAGAAAAACAGAAAACTAGAAATTATTTTTCAAAAGAGCCAAATAGAAATTCTAGGACTGGAAAACAATATCTGAAATTAAAAGTTCCCTGTATGTGCTTGAGAATAGAATGGAAATGATAAAGATTCAATGAACTCGAAGATAGATCCACAGAACTATGGATCCAAACCATGAATCTGTTAAATCGAGGTGGGGAAGGGTTGCGAACAACAGAGAAAACAAAATTGAAATAAACAGAGTCTCAGGAACCAGTTGAAAAATTATCAAAATGTATAACATACATATAATTGGAGGCTCAGGAAAGCTGGACTAGATTGGGGTGGGGTAGAGAAAGTATTTAATAAATAATGGATAAAATGTATCCCATTTGGTAAAAGACATAAATTTACAGATTGAAAAAGCTTAACAAACTCTAAGCAGGATAAATGTGTCTAAATATGAAGAAAATATGTACACATTTATGGGTACGTTAGAGCTAAGTGCCAAAAGTAAAATAAAGAGAAAATCTTGAAAGCAGCCAGAAGAAAATGACACATTACACACAAGGGAACAAATATTTGAATAATGTCCAATTTCTCATCAAAAACTCTGGAAGATAGGGGCACCTGGGCGGCTCAGTCAATTAAGTGACTTTTGGCTTTGGTTTAGGTCATGATCTCATGGTTCATAAGTTCCAGCTCCACATGGAGTGGAGCCAACAGTGCAGAGCCTACTTGGGATTCTCTCTTTCCCTCTCTTTGTCCCTCCTGCCCTTGCGTGCTCTCTCGCTCTCTCTCTCAAAAGTAAATAAACTTAACAAAAAACTTTAAAAAAATAAACTCTAGGAGACAATAGAAATAGAACAATATCTTTACAGCATTGAAAGGGAAAAAAACTTCCAACCCAGAATTTTTTAATCAGTGTAAATATTCTTTTAAAATGAAGGCAAAATAAGGACGCCTGGGTGGCTCAGTTGGTTGAGTACACAACTTCGGCTCAGGTAACGATCTCATGGTTCATGAGTTCGAGCCTTGTGTCAGCCTCTGTGCTGACTCTTCAGAGCCTGAAGCCTGCTTTGGATTCTGTGTCTCCCTCTCTCTCTGCCCCTCCCTTGCTCATACTCTGTCTCTGTCTCCCAAAAAATGAATGAACGTTAAAAAAAATTTTAAAGCAAAATAAAGATATTTTTGGATAAGAGAAAATTAGAAGGATGCATTTCCAGGAAACTGCACTACCAGAATTACTAAAAGAAAAATTTTCAGGTTGAAGAGAAATGGTACAAGATGGAAACCCAGATCTTTAAGAAGGAATGAAGAACATCAGCAATGGTAAATATCTATGTAAATATTACTAACTTGGTAAGCTGGAAACAACTTCCCATACCCCCTTTACTATGGGTCCAGATTTAAGGTGAGCAAAAGGGGAAATCCCATATAGCCAACATAGGAAGAAATAGCCATGACTCTCTGAAGGCCTTTCCATAGTCATATGTAGTGACTGAGGAAGAAAAAACCTAGATCTGACTTATAGATGGTTCTGTATGATATATTCCTACAAATGAATAATTCTATCACACTAATGCCTACAAAGAACAGTGGTGAATGGTTCTCCCAGCTGGCAGGAACTCAAGCAGTGTGCCTGGTTGCTCATTTTCCCTGGAAGGAGAAATGACCGGAGATAGCTGTCTATACTGATTGATGGGTAGCAGCTACTGGTTTGGTCAGAAGGTCATGGACTTGGAGAAACCATAACTGGGAAATTAATGGTGAGGAGATCTAGAGAGGAGGTATGTAGCTCAGACTTTCTGAATGGGCACACTGTGTAAGGACATTTGTGTGCCATGGAAATGCTTACCATAAAGCAGCCTTAGCATGGGAGGATCTTAGAACCAATCAAATAGACACGATGACCCATTCTGTGGATTTCACACAGCCTTTTTGTCACCCATCTTTGTCCTTGCCCAATGGGCTCATGAACAAAGTGGCTAGGGGAATAGGGGTGACAATTATGCGTGGGCTCAGCAACATGAGCTTCCACTTATCAAAGCCAATCTACCTACAGTCACTGTTGAGTGTACAATGAGCCAATTGCAAAGACCAGCAATGAATTCCTGATGTGTTATTGCTCCAGAGAGAATCAGCCCACCACAGAGTGGCATATTTATTACACTGTATGACTTCCATTATGGCAGGGATAACATTTGGTCTGAATGGATAGACACTGTATAGATTTGCCTGTCTTGTCTGTAGTGCTTCTACCAAAGCCATCATCTGTAGAGTCACAGAGTACTTTATTTAGTGCCCTGGTATTCCAAATGGCATTGCTTCTAAAAAGAGAGCTCATTTTACAGCATACAAAGTGCAACAGTGGGCTCGTGCTCATGGAATGCCTCTGTTCAACTATCATCCTAAAGCAACTAACCTGACAGAATGACGGAATAGCCTTTTGATGACTCAGTTGTAGTTGCAATTGTGTGGCAACATTTATGGGACTCCAGAATGTGGTATATCCTCTAAATCAATATATGATGCTGTTTCTGCCATAGCCTGGATTTGGATATCTAGGATACCTTGATATCTTCCACCACCAAGGGGTGGAAGAGGTAGCAGTTTCTCTTACTACGTTTCATGATCCACCAGGAACGTTTTGACTTCCTGTTACCATGACTTTGGAGCCTGTCAGTCTAGATGTCTTTGTTTCTATCAGAAGACACAATCATGGTTCTGTTCAACTGGAAGCTGAAACTACCACTTGGCTACTTTGGGTTCCTCTTGCCAATGTACCAACAGGAAAAGGGGGTTACTGTACTGGTTTGGGAGATTGATCCCATGGAAACTAGGGGGCCACTACTCAGTAGGGACAATGGAGTATGTCTGAAACATAAAGATCCTCTGGGGCACCTCTTAGACTCCCCATGTCCTGTGATAAAACTTAACTCATGTGAGTGTATTGAACACCACTGAATAGTACACTTAAAATGATTTAGGTGAGAAATTTGATGTTATGTGCATTTAACATAATAAGAAAATTTAGAGGGGCACCAGTGTGGCTCAGTCAGTTAGGCGTCCAATTTCAGTTCAGGTCATGATCTTGCGGTTTGTGAGTTTGAGCCCCACATTGGGCTCTATGCTGACAGCTTGGATCCTGGAGCTTGCTTCAGAGTCTATACCTCCCTCTCTCTCTACCCTCCCCCCTACTTGCTCTCTCTCTCAAAAATAAATAAACATTAAATTGTTTTTTTTTAAAAAATCATATCGGGGCACCTGGGTGGCTTAGTCGGTTAAGCGTCCAACTTTCACTTAGGTCATGATCTCGCGGTTCGTGGGTTCGAGCCCCATGTCGGGCTCTGTGCTGACTGCCAGCTCAGAGCCTGGAGCCTATTTCAGAGTCTGTATCTCCCTCTCTTTCTGACCCTCCCCTGCTCATGCTGTCTCTCTCTCTCTCTCTCCTAGAAATAAATAAAAATAAAAATAATAAAGAATCATATCCAAGATATCATATTACATTTTTAAAAAATTTATTTATTGTAAGAGAGAGAGTGTGAGCAGGGGAGGGCAGAGAGAGAGAGAGAGAGAGACAAAGAAAGAGAATCCCAATCAGGGTCCCCGCTGTCAGTGCAGAGCCCCATGAGAGGCTCAAACTTACAAACTGCAAGATCGTGACCTGAGCCGAAATCGCAAGTTGGGCACTTAACCACCTGAGCCACCCAGGCACCCCTGGGATACCTTATTACATTTAGTTGTCGTGTCTCTTTTAGGTTCCAATTGGCTGCGACCATTTCTTAGAGTTTTCCTTTTTTTAATGACAATGGCAGTTTTGAGGAGCCTTAGTCAGGTATTTTGCAGGCTGCCTCACTACTGTAATTTCTCTGACTTGTTTTCTCATATTAAACTGGGGTTGTGTGTTTTAGGGGAGACTGCCTTGTTGTTCACTGATGGAACTTCATTGCTAGCCTAAGCCTGCACAGAGAGGTTCTTTAATAAATGTTTGTTGAATAAATGGATGTCTACCAGTTAGAAAATGGGTTCAGAAAGATTAAGAAATGTGCCAAAATAATACCTGGCTGGTCAGAAGCGAAACTAGGATCAGAATCCAGGACTCTGTGACTCAGAAACTCTCCTACTTTCCAATACATGATATTAGCCTCACAATTATAACACAACGTTTCAGATCTTTTTCTAGATATTTTATATATGGGGTTTCTAATTTTCTCAATAATATTTGAAGGAGTGTGTTTATCTGACTTTCTTAAAACTTGGTGGTACCTGGGAACTTCTCCAAGGCTACATAGTAAAACAGTAGCCGTGGATTTGAACCATCTCTGGCTGTTGCGAGAATTTCTGCTCATCCTTGTCACCATCCCAATGACTTTCAAACATGACCAAATGTTTTTTCCTCTTTCAAACTCTCTGCAGCACAGCCTCTAGCACAGCCAATGAGACTCCCCATTTTTCTTCTTGCACCCCAAGCTCTGGGCACAGTGAGCACCTGGTAGGCCTCCTGAAGAACACACCCCTTCATATGTCTCTGCATGCGCTGTTGTCACGCTTAGAACACATTTCCTCGCCAACCTCTAGGGATCTAACTGATGTTTCATCTATCAATTTCAACTCCTAACTCTACGAAACAAAAACTTCTCTGAACCAACCAAGCAGATTCCATCCTACCCACTCCATATGCCCAATGTTCATAGTAGGTGCCTCTACGCATTGGTCATACTATAGTGACATGATTCATTTACAGCTCCCACTGTGTAACCAGATGTTGAACTCCTCAGGGCAAGGAATCTGTCTCCTTCATCTCTGCATCTGCCACACCTGGTGCAGTGCCTGGCATGTGACCAGTGATCAATTAATTAATTAATTAATTAATTAATTATGAATGAATGAATGAATGAATGAATGAATATGGAAGGCTGTAGAATAATCTTCCACACAAGGACATAAAACTCCTGAAAACGAACTGAACGCTGCCTCTGCACTCTCTTCTCCAAGGCCAGGGGCACATGGCCAACCTCTCCAGGAGTTTTCAATCTTGCTATAAATGCATCTTGTTGGATCTGTGGCTGAGTAATGTCTGGAACCTGCGAGTGAAAAATTGGCCTAATCTCAGTATCTAAGTTATTTAATGGGCCGGAAATCCAGCTGAGCCTCTTCTGTCATTTTTGCAAAGAAAATGCAAGAAGAGTCTCATCATAAAAGTACCTTAAAGGCCAAATATCTATACCCAGAAGACATTTTCATTGGCTACATATAAGAGCATCAGATGCATGATTTAATTCCCTTCCCTTTTGCTGTCCCTGAGCAATTCAAAGTAGAGTGAAAACTTGGCAGTTAACCAATTAACTCGATTGGCGTAAACAGCCAAATTAGATCATTGATGATCATGTTTGCCAAATTTCCACTCCGTTTTTTCTTCTGGGTACATGTAGCCTTGAGGCTACAGATTCATTTACAAGCAAATTGCCCAATTCTTCTAGTGAATCCTCCGGTATCTTGAATCTCACATCTTCCATTACCCCTCTGGCTCTTCTCCATCACGTTAGAAAAAACAAGAGAAGGAGAAATGCTCACAGCACCAGGACATTTGCTCTCCTGCCTGGTTCTGAAAAGAATCCAGTGGCTTCGAGTTGGCAGGCCAACCCAGGCCAAAGTGAGGAACTTGCATTTCCTTCCTGTATCAGCATCCAAAAGTGGCTACTGTGTGACCTTTGTCACAGGAGCCAAGAGAAGTGGAGGTCCCTTTCTGGAGGTCATGTGTCAAATGTGACTTGCTAAAGTATTGATCTTTTCTCTTTAGATTGTTATCTGCTACCATTTTGCATGGCTGGTGGTTGAAAGAAGCCCTATCTATTGCTTCCCTAAAGCTTTTTTTTTGGCCACTGTTGGGTCCATGGAAGATTAGATGGCAAATAATTTCTAGGTTAAAAAAATCTGGATTAAAACCTTGAGGTCCAGAAAAGGCAGTCTTTTGTAATGGAGGTAACTATGGCCTATGTGGAGGGGTTGTTTTTAAGGTCAACATGGTAAGAGTGTCAAGTGCTCTGCACAGATTTTAATCAAGCTCTAGGAGGCTTAGAGATGGATGATGGAGAGAATTGCAAAGCTGGGATTAGCATAGCGCATCCACGCTGCAGCAACATTCAATTACTGGTTTTAGAATACTTAGGAATTCTCAAACCTTTCAAGAAGCACATTTATAATGGGCACAGATTAACCATACGTCACATTGGACCCATGCTGGGCCTTTATGCATTAAATTTTTTTTTCATGAGCACCTACTTCATGTTAAGTGCTATTCTACAGAAATAATGACAAACAGGACAAATAACTCACTATTCAGCTAGTAGGCATTATTGCCTGCTCACTCTAACAAACCTGACATTAAAACCTCAGCTTGGTCATTCCTTCCCACTCAAAAACCTGCAAACAAGGCAGAGAGGCAGGATTGAAACTAAACGCAGAAGGCAGATAGGTGGTTGCTGGGATGTCAAGCAGAGCGAGCAGCCACAAAAGGGATGCACAAGGTGGTTTTTTGGGGATGTCAGTTCTGTATGGTACTGTGGTGGTAGACACACGACCCTACTCATCTGTCAAATTCCATAGGACTCTGTCTCACAAAGAATGAACTTTAGTGTATGCAAATGAAAAAAAGAACCATCAACCAGAGGTCAGAGAATCCCAGAATGGAGTGAAGACTCTGACAAAAGACTAACTATCTTACAAAATGTGTGACATAACCTCAGTAACGGCGAGCATGCCAGTAGACAGATATTGGTTTCTAAATACTATTCTCTAATAAAACAAACCAGAGCCTTGGACAAATGGCTGGTTCAAGGGCTGAGACAGGGAAAATACAAGATGAACCTAGAGCATCTTGCAGTATTAAGAAAATAAGGCAATGTCAAAAAAAAAAAAAAAAAAAGGATGGGGACATATCAAAAAGACACAGAAGGCAAACTGAAAGAGCTCCCAACGGGCAAAGATGGAACAATTTGAGCAACCAATAAAGAAATAAATAAATAACACTGAATTATAACCCAAAGGATAAAATAATTATTTATGAGTCCATAGTGATATAAATATATGATTGAATAAATAAATAAAGGAGAAGAGACAAATTGTCCTTAAAGAAGAATTCCAAATAGTTATATAAATACCCCCTCTAAGAGATGAAGTTTAATTCCACCACCTCTCCTTGAATATGGGTTGGACTTCATGACTTGCTTCCGAAGAACAGAATATGGAAAGGAGAGAAGGGTAACTTTATGGAAAAACCATTCAAATATCTGGGCTCAGTGATTAAGGTCAACAACAGCAATAGTAAGACAGGTGGACAGCATGTAGCTCTGTGATACAAGGTGATTAGAAAGACATTTCTCTTCCAAAAAATAATAATAACCCCGCTATAACCATATGAAGAATATCAGCTAACCCCCAACTAAAGGACTTTCCACAGTATGTTACTTTTCATAGCCAGTAATACTCAATTCAATGTCATGAAAATCAAAGACTGAGGAACTGTCACAGATGTGGAAGTCAACATGGACATCACAACTAAATACACCATGGGATCCTCAGTTGGATCCTGAAACAAACAATGAGAAAGGGCATTAATGAAAAACTTGGTGCAATCCAAATAAAGTCTGGAGTTTACATAATTGTAGCATACCATTTTTTTTTTAGTTTTGAGTTTTCATTTATTTTAAAAAATATTTATTTATTTATTTTTGAAACAAAGAGAGAGAAAGAGTGAGAGGCAGACAGACGATCCCAAGCAGGCTCCAAGCTGTCAGCACAGAGCCTGATGTGGGGCTCGAACCCACAAACTGTGAGATCATGATCTGAGCCAAATTCGGAAGCATGGAGTTACCCAGGTGGCCTTAGTTTGCAGTTTTAAAAAAGTATACCATGGTGGGGTGCCTGGGTGGCTCAGTCAGTTGAGCATCTGACTTTGACCCAGGTCATGATCTTACCATTCACAAGTTCGAGCCTGGCATTGGACTCTGTGCTGACAGCTTGGAAGTCTATGTCTCCCTCTCTCCCTCTCTCCCTGCTCCTCCCCCACTAGTGCTCTGTCCCTCTATCTCTCAAAAATAAATAAAAACATAAAAAAATATATATACATACATACCATGGTACTATAAGACAATAACACCAAAGGAGGCTGGGTGAAGGGTAGATGAGAACTCATTGTGTTATCGTTGCAAATTCATTTTAAAAGAAATGCAACTTGTCAAAATTCATTGAATGTACAACGCCAATGTGAACACTAATGGAAACTGTGGACCCTGGGTGATGATTATATGTCTGTGTAGGCTCATCAATTGTAACAAATGTGTCACTCTGACATCGGATGTTCATAGTGGGGGAGGCCATGCATAAGGTCTATATGGGAATTCTATTTTCTGCTCAATTTTGTTGTGAAACCTGACTGCTCTAAAAAAATAATAAAGTCTTTAAAAATATTAATGCAGACTTTTAATTCTAGCTGTGATGGAGTAACTTCTTAGCACGCCAACACTCCCATCTCACACACACACACACACACACACACACACACACAAAGAGGGAGAGAGAGAGAGAAGCTGGATTAAAAGAAAACACCCAAAGCCTTTTGAAGCCATTAAAGAGCTTTAAAGTAAGCCAGGACCTGACACAGCAGATCCCAGAAAGAAAGAAACTGCATTGAAGAAACCCAACATTTTTCTTGAAGCTTTTCCCTTTGGGGTATTTGCCAACCTTTGTGTGAGGCTGAAAAGCCAACCAAGCTTTACAAAACCTCACATGGTGAGAAAGACAAAAATTGGAGATTTGGAGGCCAAAGCATCCAGGTCTTGAGAGGTCAAGATTCAGAAGAGAAGAAAAGCACAGGAGGTGAGCCGAACACTCAGCATCAGCTTTTTTATTGAGGCATATTCTTGTTGGCAGGCACGATGCTAAGAAGCCAAGTAGAAGGAGCTAAAAATCAGAGTAAAGTTTTCAGTGGTTTCACAGTATTGAGAAATTAAAATCCCACCTCAGGATTTGCCAAGAAGGAGCCCCAAGAAACTTCTCAGTTCTTAGACTGAGCCTAACAAAACCCACAAATCAATCTTGACTTTTCTCAGTCCATGATTAGATTGAGCTGAATTTGTTTCTGTTGTTTGCCAGGGTTAGGACAAACCTTTTTTGGAACTAGATAATATCATCCAGAGCTCTATAACTTATCACACACAGCATCTAGTATTCAATTTACAGTTATGAGTAAACAGGACCAGAAGAACAACTAGACAGTAGGCCTACAGGTGCCGCTATATTAAAGTTACCTGACATGGATTTTTTAAATGTTTACTTATTTATTTTTGAAAGAGAAAAAGCATGCAGGGGAGGGGCAGAGAGAGAAAGAGAGAGAAAATCCCAAGCAGGCTCTGCGTGGTCAATACAGAGCCTAAGTCACAGCTTGAACCCACAAACTGTGAGATCATGACTTGGACTGAAATCAAGAGTCCAATGCTCAACTGACTGAGCCACCCAGGTGCCCCTACTTGACATAATTTTAAACTAACTGTGATTGATATATTTTATTTTTTTTACATTTTTAAAACTGTTTTTTATTTATTTCTGAGATAGAGACAGCATGAACAGGGGAGGGTCAGAGAGAGAGGGAGACACAGAATCTGAAACAGGCTCCAGGCTCTGAGCTGGCTGTCAGCACTGAGTCCGACACAGGGCTCGAACCCACGAACCATGAGATCATGGCCTGAGCCAAAGTCGGACGCTTAACTGACTGAGCAACCCAGGTGCCCCAATATATTTTAAAAACTAGATTATAAGATGGACCTTTTAACCAAAGAACTGGAATCTTTTAAAAAAAAAACCAGGATGAAAATGAGAATACTAAAAATTATGAAAACTGAAATTAAAACCATTGCATATGAGTTGACAGTAGATTAAACACAGCTAAAACAAGGATTCAGGGGCTGAAATCAGGGTCAGCAGAAAATATCCTGACTTTGCATGGAGAGCAAAAGGAATGAGAAATACAAAACAAAACAAAAAATGCACAAGACACATAGCATATGCTGAAAGAGCTACTGTTGATACAATTGAAACAATATATGAAGAGATAATGGCTATGAATTTTTCAAAATAAATGAAGGACTTCAAACTACAGATTCAAGAACTTCAGACTTGAAGCAGAACAGACAAAGAAAATCACACTGTCACATATCATATTCAACTGCTGAAAACCAAAGATAAGGAGAAAAGTCTTTAAAACTGCCTGATGAATAATATATTACTTTCCAAGGAGCAGACATAAGTCTGGCATCTCAACAACAAAAAGGAAGATAAGACAATGATATATTGCTATGGAATGAATGTCTGCATCTCCCCCTAATTCATACACTGAGGCCCTAACCCACAGTGTGATGGTTTTAGTTGTTTGGGTCATGAGGGTGGAGCCCCATGAATAGGATTAGTGCCCTTATAAGAGACATGAGAAAGATGATCTCTCTCTGTTATATGAGAACACAGCAAGAAGGTGGTCTTCCATAAGCCGGGAAGAGAGTTCTTAACAGAAACTGAATTAGCCAGCACCTTGATCTTGGACTCCCCAGGCTCAGCACTATGAGAAATAAATGTCTATTGTTTAAGCCACCCTGTTTATTCTATTCTATTATAGCAGCCTGAACAGACTAAGACAGACATCATATTTAAAGGGATGGAAGAAAATAAATCACAACATAGAAATCTACACCCAGAAAAAAATATCTCATAAAAGTAAGAAATATAAAGGATTTTTTTGATATTGGTCCCCAAAGACTTATATTAAGATACTAAAGGGATTTCTTGAGGCAGTTAGAAATGTATAAAGAATGGAACTCACATTACATTGTATGAAAATTGTACTTCATTTCAAAAAATATGTGCATATGAAAGAATTAAGGGCAACAGAAAGGGTAAATACATGGATAAAACTAAGTGTGTAATGACTGGACAAAATAATAATGTGTTATGTGACTTTCTGTATATCTAAATAAAAATGCATACTATAACATTTTAAGGCCTTGGCATTATCTGGGAAGTGGTAAAGTTACTAATTAATAAAATATTTTTTAAAATGGCAATTGTAATATTTAAGGCGACCACTAAAAGAATAGAAAAAATATATACCTCTAACAAGCTAATAGACAGAAAATAGTAAGACAGAAGTAATAATTTTAAAGGTATAAAATGAAGGAAAAAGAAAATAAGATAGCTGTAACAAATACAATGTAAAAAGTAGGATAGTGGATATAAGGCCAAATTCAATAGTAACTAATTCGATGTAAACAGTTTATTTATTTAAAAAAATTTTTTTAATGTTTTTTAAAAAAATTTATTTCTAGGAGAGAGAGAGACAGTGTGAGCAGGGGAGGGTCAGAGAGAGAGGGAGTCACAGACTGAAACAGGCTCCAGGCTCTGAGCTGGCAGTCAGCACAGAGCCCGACGCGGGCCTCGAACACACGAACCGCGAGATCATGACCTCAGCGAAAGTCGGACACTTAACTGACTAAGCCACCCAGGCGCCCCGATGTAAACAATTTATTAATACTCCATTTGAAGATTAAAGATTGAGGAGTCACTTCTAGGTTAGCAGAGTTCCACTCCTCTGTAAGAGCAAAAAGAACACTGGCAAAAATTGTCAAAATG
Organism: Proteles cristata cristata; assembly: GCA_017311185.1. NCBI lineage: Eukaryota > Metazoa > Chordata > Mammalia > Carnivora > Hyaenidae > Proteles > Proteles cristata. Next base: position 104,389 of record JAESUZ010004875.1, on the reverse strand, counting down.
AACTTGTCTGGAACTCTAGAAATTAGCCAAAGGCTTGCACTATTATGAGGAACATTTATTCAAGAAAAATAGCTGAATATTGGTAAAGATTGTGTTACATTTTAATTTACCCTATTTCCAACCCCATCCCCTCTACAGCTCTGCAGTAGGTTTTTAAGCCAGCAGCTTCACAAACACAGTAGTTATGGAAAAAAGGCCACTTAGCAGCCACTGGAAGGGGCATAACAGGTTGGAACCCCTCCCCTCAAAAAAAAACATTCCCAGAAAACTGTCATGATCTGACCTTTCTGGCAGCTCCCTGGAGTAGTGCCATTCATAAACCTTCTCTTAATTTACCTGACTCAGAGCTTGCTCAGTCGGTATTGTCAAAGACAGTCAGTGACAATTAATTAACATCATAGCTGCCTCAGTTAGCAAAACCAGTTGACCCAAACAAGAGACTGACCAAAACACAAAAGGAAAATGTGGAGAGTGAGGTGTCCATAAGGAGGTTTTGAAACACTAATATATTCCTTGAATCTAGAAGATCATGTTCATGGGCAGAGCACATATGTGCCCAGGAAGTATCTGAGAAAGCCTTAATCTCTTTCCTCTGTCTGACCTTGAGGGTCTGTACAGAAGGAAATAAAGACAACAGCAGAATTGTAAGTTACATTGAACATTGAAAGTACACCCCCAACATATAGAGAGAGTTCCTTGACAAAGTGTGGGATACTTACTGGCTTTTAAGGAAATCTTTGTCTAATAATTAGATGAGCATTAAGCTGACCAAGTAGAAGCTTCAGTAACCACACACAATAAAGAATAAGTACTTAAGAGAATAAGCCCAGGAAAGTCATTGAACAGACAAGCAGAAACAACTAATCTTGAGAAGCAAAGTATGATTTCCAGAGTTGCCATATTATATTGTTTTAAATGTCTAATCTTCAACAAAAAATGACAAGACATGAAAATAAATAGGATAAGTATGGCTTATACACAGGGAAAGAAGTAGTCAATAGAAACCATCCCTGAGTAAGACTGGATATTTATCTCACTCTGCAAAGACTTTAAATTGGTGATTATAAATATGCTCAGAGAACTAAAATAAATCATGTCTAAAGAATTAATGAAAAGTATGAAATTGATATCTCACCAAATATGGAATATAAATAAATGGAAATTATTAAAAACAACCAAACAGAAAATCTAGTGTAGAAAAAAGTAAAATAACTGAATGAGAAATTCACTAGAGGGGCTCAACAGCAGATTTGAGCTGGCAGAAGAAATAATTAGCAAACATGAAGATATGTCCATCATTAAAATGACATAAAAAGAAAAAAGAATAAATAAAAATTAACAGAGCTTTGAGATACCCGTAGGACAACATCAAGCATACAAATGTAGGCATATTGTGGGTTGCAGAAGGGATATAGATGTGAACATCTTCCATAAAATTCTATGAAACCAAATCCAATATTATAAAAAAGAGAATACACCATGATCAAGTGGCATTTATCCCAGGAATGCAGGGTTGAAATCACTGTAATACATAATACTCATGATATAAAGGGGAGGGAACCATAGAAACATCTCAGTAAATGTAGAAAAAGCACTTAACAAAATCTAACATTCTTTCATTCTCAAACTAAGAATGAGAGGCAACTTCTTCAACCTGATAAAAGGTATCTAGAAATTTTTATATTCAGTGGTGAAATGCTGGCCGCTTTCCCCTAAGATCAGGAACAAGACAAGGATGTTCATTCTAGTTACTTCTACTCAACAATCTACTGGAGTTTTAGCCAGGGCAATTAGGCATAGAAACAAAATAAAATGTATCCGAATTGAAAAAGAAAAAATAAATGATCCCTATTGACAGATAACATGAACTGGTATATTTAAAAAAATCCTGGGCCACCTGGATGGCTCAGTCATTTGGGTGTCCCACTTTGCCTCAGATCATGATCTCATGGTTCAAGGGTTCAAGCCCCATGTCAGGCTCTGTACTAGTAGCTTGGAGCCTGGAGCCTGCTTCAGATTCTGTGTCTCCCTCTCTCTCTGTTCCTCCCCCACTCATGCTCTGTCTCTCTCTGTCTCTCTCTCAAAAATAAACATTAAAAATTTTTTTAAATCCTAAGGAATTCACACAAAAATAGCTACTCAAATTCATAACAGAGTTTAGCAAAGTTGCAGGATACAAAATCAATATGCAAAATTCAATTGCATTCCGGGGCACCTGGGTGGCTCAGGCAGATAGGCATCCGACTTCGGCTCAGGTCACGATCTCAGTTTGTGGGTTCGAGCCCCGCGTTGGGCTCTGTGCTGACAGCCAGCTCAGAGCCTGGAGCCTGTTTCAGATTCTGTGTCTCCCTCTCTCTGACCCTCCCCTGCTTGCTCATGTGCTCTCTCTCTCTCTGTCTCTCAGAAATAAATAAAATATAAATTAAAAAAAAATTCAATTGCATTCCTATGTGCTAACCATAATCTGAAAATGACACTAAGAAAACAATTTAATTTATGATAATACCAAAAAAGGAAATACCTAGAAACAAATTTAATAAAGCAAGTATAAGATTTGTACTCTGAAAAATAGAAAACATTATGAGAAGAAATTTTAAAAGACCAAAAAACATGCAAAGACATTCCATGTTCATAGATCAGGAGATTCCACACAGAGGGCAATACCTCCCCAAATTGATCCTTAGATCCAGTGTAATCTTATCAAAATCTCAGCTGCCTTTTTATTTCTTACAAAAACTCACATGATCCTAAAATTCATGGAAACGCAAGGGAGTCAGAATAACCAACGCATTTTTGAGAAAGAAAAAAGAAGTTGGAGAACTCACACTTCCCAACTTCAAAACTTACAGCAAAATAATTTTGTACTGGCATAAGGACAAACAGATCATGGAATAGAATTGAGAGTCTAGAAATAAATCCTCTCACTTTTATGCTTAATTTATTCTCAACAAGGATCCAAGACAATTCAATGGGGAAATTCAACAAATGGTGCCAGGACAACTTAATATAAACTTTTGTATGAAAACAAAGTTAGACTTAACCTCATATTATAGGTTATCAATTCAAAATGGATCATGGACCTCTCAGCTCAGGTCTTGATCTCGGGGTTGTGAGTTCAAGCCCCCTTTGGGCTCTGTTCTGGGCACAAAGCTACTTAAAAAATTAAGAAAACTGAAAAAACAGATCATGGACCTAAATGTAGGATCTAAAATTATAAAACTCTTAGAAGAAAACATAGGGTTAAATCTTCATGAATTTGAGTTAAAGAATAGTTTCTTACATGTTTTTTAAAAATATTATTTATTTATTTATTTCTAGGAGAGAGAGAGACAGCGTGAGCAGGGGAGGGTCAGAGAGAGAGGAAGACACAGACTCTGAAATAAGCTCCAGGCTCTGAGCTGGCAGTCAGCACAGAGCCCGACGCGGGGCTCGAACCCACAAACCGCGAGATCATGACCTAAGCGAAAGTCGACGCTTAACCGACTAAGCCACCCAGGCACCCCAAGTTTCTTACATGTTGACACCAAAGCACAGTCAACAAAAGGACAAAAAAAAAAAACAAAAAGAAAAACAGGTAAATTGACCTTCATCAAAATTTAAAATATTTGTGCTTCAGAGAATACCATCAAGTATATGTGCTCCCAACGCGAGCACCAAAGAATACCAAGAAAGAGAAAAGACAACTCACAGAATGGGAGAAGATATTTGTAATGCATGTACCTGTTGAGGGACTTATAAAGAATTTGTAAAGGAAGCTTACAATTATAGAAAGACAAAAATTTCAGTTTAAAAATAAGAAAAGGATTAAATAGATATTTCTGCAAAGAAGATATACAAATAGAGGTGCCTACGTGGCTCAGTTGGTTAAGCGGCTGACCTCGGCTCAAGTCATGATCTCTCAGTTTGTGGGTTTGAGGCCCGCATCCGGCTCTGTGCTGACAGCTCAGAGCCTGGAGCCTGCTTTGGATTCTGTATCTCCCTCTCTCTCCACCCCTCCCCCAGTCCTGCTCTGTCTGTCTCCCTCATAATAAAATAAACATTACAAAAATTAAAAAAAGAAGAAGATATATCAATAGCCAACTAGCACATGGAAAGATGCTCAACACAGTTAGCCGCTAGGGAAATATAGATCAAAAACACAGGCAATCACGACAGACTCACTAAGATAGCTAGAATCAAGATAGACCATACCAAGTGTGGGCAAGGATGTGGAGAATTTGGAACTCTCATGCAGCGCTGGTGAGATTGTAAAATGGTGCAGTAATTTTGGAACAGGGTTTGGCAGTTCCTCAAAATGTTAAACATAGTTACCATATGACCAGTAGTTCCACCCCAACATATATATCCAAGAGAAGTGAAAACATATGTTCCTAAAAAAATTGTACTTGAATGTTCCTAGCAGCATTTTTCATAATAGCCACAAAGTAGAAACAACCCAAATGTTCATCAATGGGTAAATGAATAAACAAAATGTGGTATACCCATACTGTGGAATGTGATTTGGCAATAAAAAGAATGAAGTACTGACGATGAGTCTCAAAAACATTCTGTTAAATGAAAGAAGCCAGTCACAAAATACCACAGACTGTACAATTCCATTTATATGAAATGTCCAGAGGAGGTAAATACATGGAGATAAGGGTGCCTGGGTGGCTCAGTCAGTAAGCGTCCAACCTAGGCTCAGGTCATGATCTCACGGTTTGTGGGTTCGAGTCCCGCGTCAGGCTCTGTGCTGACAGCCAGCTCAGAGCCTGGAGCCTGTTTCGGATTCTGTGTCTCCCTCTCTCTCTGACCCTCCCCTGCTCAAGTTGTCTCTCTCTCAGAAATAGATAAAACATTAAAAAAAAATTACACAGAGATAGAAAGTAGATCAGTGCTTCCTGGGGGTGGAAGGTGTGGGTAGTGAAATGTGGGGTTTCTTTGGAGAGTAATGAAAATGATCTAAAATTATATCAATGTGATAGTTGCAAAACTATGGATATACTAGAAACCACTGGATTATACATTTTGAAATGGTGAATTTTATGGTATATGAATCATATCTCAGTAAAGATGCTATTTAAAAACAGCAAAGATTGTTGTACTGGATTTTAAAAGTATATATGCTGCTTATAAGATGACTTAAATATAAGTTGAAGTAAAAAGATAAAAATTATATACTATGAAAAAACACTAACCCAAAGAATGCTGAGGTAGCTATCAAACAAGATAGGTTTTCAAGCAAGAAACATTACTAGAGATAAAGTGGAATATTTCTCAATAATATGATGTCAATCTTCTATAAAGATAAAACTACATTTTCTTGCATTTAATAACATAGCTTCAAAATACACAAAGCAGAATTTGAAACAGTGAGCAGAAATGAAGACAAATCCAAACTACTCTCAGTAACTAATAGGACAAGCAGAAAAAGTCAGTATGGATGTACAAAATTTGACCAAGGTGATTCAGCACTTTCACTTAACTAACATACAGAGGACATGATACTCAGTGACACATATATACATTCTATTCAAGACCACATAAAACATTTATTTATTTATTTTTAGTGTTTTTATTTATTTCTGAGAGAGAGAGAGAGAGAGAGAGAGAGAGCATAAGGGGAGGGTCAGAGAAAAGGGAGACACAGAATCCGAAACAGGACCAGGCTCTGAGCTCCCAGTCAGCACAGAGCCCAACGCGGGGCTCGAACCCACGAACCGTGAGATCATGACCTGAGCTGAAGTTGGACACTTAACCGACTGAGCCACCCAGTCACCCCTAAAACATTTATTTAAATAGACCACATCCAGGGCACCTGGGTGACTCAGTCAGTTACATGCCCAACTTCAGCTCAGGTCATGATCTCATGGTTTGTGGGTTCAAGCCCTGTGTAGGGCTCTGTGCTGATAGCTCAGAGCCTGCTTCGGGTGCTGTGTCTCCCTCTCTCTCTTTCTGCTCCTCCTCCACTTGTGCTTTGTCTTGCTGTCTCTCCAAAATAAATGTTTAAAAAAAATTATAGAAAAATAGACCATATCCTGGACATAAAATAAATATCCTCAAATGTAAAAGGACTAAAATCAATAAGAGTAAATTCTCTGAACACAGTAGAATTAGGCTGGAAACAAACAGCTGAAAATAACTAAGATATCTTCTAATGTTTGTAAACAAACTAGTTTATTTCTAAAAAATACGTTTTGAAATGAATGATAATGTAACACAATATATCAAAACTTGTGAGTTGAAGGTAAGGCTGCGCTCAGAGGAAGACTTATATTCTTAAAAAATTCATATACTAGAAAATAAGGCTAAAAAATCATGATTTTGATTATAATAATTATAATTATGATAAAATATCATTATGTTTTTTCTTCTTCTTCTAATGTTTTATTTATTTCTAGAAGAGAGAGAGACAGTGTGAGCAGGGGAGGGTCAGAGAGAGAGGGAGTCACAGACTGAAACAGGCTCCAGGCTCTGAGCTGGCAGTCAGCACAGAGCCCGACGCGGGGCTCGAACCCACGAACCGCGAGATCATGACCTAAGCGAAAGTCGGACGCTTAACCGACTAAGCCACCCAGGCGCCCCAAAAATATCATTATCTAAATATCCATCTCAAGAAGTTAGAAAATGGAAGGAATCTAAAGGAAGGAAATACTGAAGACAAGAATTTACAACGTTAGGGGCGCCTGGGTGGCTTAGTCGGTTAAGCGTCCGACTTTCGCGTAGGTCATGATCTCCCGGTTCGTGGGTTCGAGCCCCGCGTCGGGCTCTGTGCTGACTGCCAGCTCAGAGCCTGGAGCCTGTTTCGGATTCTGTGTCTCCCCCTCTCTCTCTGACCCTCCCTTGCTCACGCTGTCTCTCTCTCTCTCCTAGAAATAAATAAAAATATTTAAAAAAAAAAGAATTTACAACATTAAAGATATGAATTTACAACACAGAAAACAGTTGTAGAACAATTGAAAATCAACAAGTCAAAACTTAACTTTTTGAAAATACCAGTAAATTTGAGAGAAGACATAGTGCAAATCTTACACAAAACACTTCTAGGGAATAGAAAAAGAGGGTAATGCATACAAAACCATTAGACGAAGTGAAAAGAATGCAGATATTGGAAACCTAAAGAGGTTTCCTAAGAAAGGAAAGTTTCAGATACACCTCTCTCATGTAAACAGATGCAAAAATTTAAACAAAACATTAGCAAGTCAGTTCCAGTGATGAAAAGGATAATAATCTTTCATGACCAAGTTGGATTTATTCTAGACAGACAATATTAGCTTAAAATGTAAAATATCAGTTAATGAATTTACCATATTAATAGAATAAATAAGGTAAATTATATGACCATCTTAGATGCAGAATGGCATCTGATAAATTTCATATCCATTCATGATCAAAATTTGAGCAAATAGAAATATAATTTTCTCAATCTGATGGGGTATTTAAAAGTATCTCTACATCATATGTGATATTGATGGTGAAATATTGAAAGCTTTTCACTTGAGAAATAAAACAAGAATACTGACTTTTACCATGTCTGTTTATATAGTGTTGAAGGTCCTGGCCATTGCAAAAAGAAAAAATGTCAAAGTTGTAAAGGAAGAATTAAAACCATCGTTATTCCTACACAGCATGATCACAACATGATTGTAGCTAGAAATCATAACTAGAAAACATTGAAAGAATTTACAGGCTGTTAAGTAATTGTCACATGGCCATTGGATAAAAAAAGATCACCTACAAAAATCAACTGTAACTTATACAAAAGGAATGAACAGTTAGAAAATGAAATTTTTCACACATAGATTACAATAACATACAAAATCAAAATTATGGGAACAAATATAAAGAACATTTTCTATACATAAGCTACTAAACATTTTTAATATATTACTAATTATTAATGGTTAATAAATAAAGGGATCATGTTGCTTGGTAGAAACATATATCGTAAAGATGTCAATGATTTCTAAATTGATCCAATAAAAATCCCAGCAAGTTTTTTTTTCTGGAAATTAATGAGTCCTTGTAAAATTATATGGAAATGCAAAGAAACAAAAAAAAAGGTATTTTCGAAGAAGAAATTAGACTATTTTTATTGCTATTGTCATTTCATATAGTCATTGTTTCTTTAGGCTCATCCAAATGTTCACATTTTTGTCTTTCCCCATTTCTTATTGCATTCCAGACTCTCTCTGAGTTCATTTCTTTTCTTCCTGACTTATATTTTTTAATGTTGCTAATAAATGCTTGCCTTGTAAACTGTACCAATCAGCTCTCTAATTCTGGGTTGATGATGGTTTCTTTTAACATTTGGAAGATATTATCTTAATGACCTCTTGCTTCTATTGCTGATTTTTAAAGGTCAGTTCCCAACATGATTGTCCTTCCTCTGTAGGTAATCTCTCCTCATTTAACATCTCTTTGTCTTCATTTCTACCAAGTACAAGGTATATTTTCTTTATCCTGCATTGGATAAATTGAACTTGCTGAATCGGACAATTCACGTCCTTCATCATTTGGGGAAAATTCTAAGCTGTGATCTATCTCTTCAAATATTGCATCTCTGCCATTTTCTCCAGTCTCTCCTTCTGATGAAACCTGTGTGAGACCTTTTTAATCTGCCTTTCACATCTCTTAGTTTATCTTTCTCACTTTCTTCCTTTGTCTGCTAATTGCTTGGTGATTTCTCAATACCTATCTTCAGCTGCCTAACCTATTCGTTAAGCCAGCCCTCTGAGCTCCCAATCCCAATTATTATATTTTTTATACCCAGAGTTTTATTAATCTCCCTGGTCCTTTGTGATGGTGTCTTGTTTCTTAGTGTTACCATCAATACTTTCTTTTGTTTCTTAAGTATCTGAGCTTAAGTATCTGGAATATGAACCTCAGTGTGGTCATCTGAATGAATTTTAGTTTCAAACCCAAAGTTAGGAGTGTTTGAGATATTTATATTTCTTTTTTCCCCTGTGTTAAGAGTCAAAGCCAACATGGGGAAGAATCTCCACTTTTTATGTCTGTGACACAGGCCTTTTTTTTTTTTGGATGCCTGTGTTTGGGAGTATTGGCTTTCTTTGGGGGAGGTCTCAGGTTTTTTGGGGGCAGATGGTCTTTGATTCACTCTAGAACCTTTTGTGGGTCCCACATCATCTCTTATGTCCTCCCTTAGACATGTATGTATAGACATGCATACATACATGCATGCACACGTGCACACGCATGCACCCATCTACACTCTAGTTCACCAGGAGCCTACAGATCATCCCTGGACAACTGCCAGCTGTAGCACTGACTTGCCCTTCTAGAATCATGTGTGATTGTGAATGATTTCTCTCACTTTACTGCCAGGTCACTCATCTGTTAATTTTTCTTTTTAATTCAGTGTTTTCAGGTGCTCTGTACTGAGAGATTATCTTTAAATATCCAGATCACCAGTTTTCTTGAACAGGAAGTGCAGGCTGAAGACTTTCTCATTCGTAAATGAGAAATAGTATACTGCCAAGTACAGTGACTATCTTAGTTCCGGCTGCTATAACAAAGCACCACAGACTGGGTGGCTTGTAAACAACAGAAATTTATTTCTCACATTTCTGGAGGCTGCAGTCAGAGATTAGGTTGTAGATTGCCAATTTCTCATTTGTATCTTTGCATGGTAGAGAGCAGAGAGAGAAAGCAAGTGGCCTCATGACTCTTACAAGGAGGCTCCACCCTCATGACCTAATTACCTCCCAAAGGTTCTGCCTCCTAATGCCATCCCATGGGAATAGGTTTTCAAGGTATGAATTTAGAGGGACATAAACATTCATAACAATGGTTTTCTTAAGTTCAGTGTGACTTGCCAAGGGATATAGGATAAATAAATCCAAGAAAGGGTAGAGGGAAGTGTTCCTGTGAAGCTGGAACCCTATTGATGGAGTTAGGATTGAAATCCACATCTCCTGATTTCCAAGGTTGGAAAGTTTTAGCCTAGGCTTTCTGGTACCTTGCTTCAAAGAACAAAATACCACACACAAGACAGCCAGCAACAAAGCCAACCCAACCAAAAGCCCATTGAACAAGGATATGTTTAAGAGAAATCTAGAACAGGCTTATTAATGTACAGAATTTGGAAATTTCTACCTTCAGTGTGGTAAGCAAAATGTATTTGGGAAATTAATCAGACATGTCCCCTCTTCAAGGGAACTTCATGGATCAGATACCTAGGTCCTCTCTTTGCTTCCCGACAGGAGAGGCTTCAATGAAAATACAGTGGTCTTCCTTGGGTTGATTTCACAAGGACAGCCAAGGTAAAACTCTGCTTCTACTGAGGTCAAAGTCCCATTTATCTACAGAGCAAGGCAGGAGCCAGCTCCCAAGGCCTCTGCCGCCAGACCCCATCATGCCTTCACCCTGCTCTTCATCTGCAGCTGACTTTCCTTTCCCTTCCCCCATCCAACTTTCCCAGAGTCCCTCCTCCACAGCCCTCTTCTCCATGATCTTACTAATGCATTGATTATTTTCTAATTTTTCACAATCCCAGAAATGCTGTCATACATGTTCTTGTGCATATGTGCAAGTTTCTCCAGGAAAAATACCAAAGAGTAGCATTGGTGGATCATAGGGGATGCACATTGTCCACCTTCTTAGATGTCACCAGAGTGATTGTCAAAGTGGTTTACTAACATCATGACCAATGGCAGGTATAGGCAAGTCCTGGTGTTTTATATCTTTGCCAACAGGTGGTACTGCCTGATTTTAATTCTTAAGGACCTTCTCTCTACAAACCAATCCAATGGGCTTCTCTCTCTGACCTGCTGATGGGTAATGAGTAACACATTTGTGTTCTTCTGGGCTCTTCTGGACATTGGCTCTAAAGCAGGGTACACAATGTTCCTGAGGAGGAGACTCATGTCCAATGATTGCTCCCAGTGGCTAACTGGAAGAAAGGGTTTTTTTCTAACTTACCTGGAGGGAGAGCACAGGCCAGTGAAAGGAGGAGGATTGCTGAGACTCTGAGGGTCAAGGGTCAGTGCCAGTCCCCTCCCCCCGCCCCCCACTGCTTACTAGCATGGGGCTTGGGGCAGTGAAACTGGCCTCTTTGCTGCCTTGAATATATCTTTTTTAAAATTTATTTTTGATAGAGAGAGAGAAAGAACAAGAGCATGAATATGGGAAGAGGAGAGAGAGGGGGAGAGATAGAATCCCAAAGCAGGCTCTGCACTGGGGTTCCATCCCACAAACAGTGAGATCATGACCTGAGCCGAAATGTCGCATCTTCTAATGAAAGAGAGACCAGGATAATGGGAATCCCAGGTCCCAGGGCCTAAGAGCAAGGAGACATCTGGCCTTTTGATGACAGATGGCAGTCCAGAGAAGGGCAGGTTAGAAAATGTGGTGGGGGGCGGGGGGTGGGGGGGTGGAGCACAGAAACTGAAATGATGGAAACAAAGGTCCTGGTAGATCTCTGTGCATATCTGGGTCTGAGACAAGAGTTTTGCTGTCATTCCCCTTGTCAGTGTCTAGAGGCTGCAAAGTCAGCAGAGTAAGGGTGCGACCTCAGAAGCAGATAATCTTGGGTCTTTTACCTTCAGGTCCTAGATCTGAGGTACTTTGTGTAACTTCTCCCTTCCTCAGTGTCCTTATGTATGAAGTAAAAATATTCAAAATGTATGTGTAAGATGGTCATGAAAATGAATGAGATAATATTAATAAAATACTTAGCACAGGTCCATAGTAAGGACTCAATAAATGTTATTCCTACTGCCATCATGACTGATAGATATAAACTCATTATGTGTATATAAAACCTCTGACTGGATCCATCAGACCAAGCTATAGTATCAGGACTAGCAGCTGTTTTTCAACTTATTGAGGAGGATTCCAAGGTCACCCTTGGACTCAGGAAAAGGGGACTAGACTGTGCTCCAGCGGTAGTGTCAGCCATGGCTCAAAATGACAAGCAGTGGCAGACAGGCCATGCACACACCTCTCCACAATCTGCATTCCACAACTAATCCGGAAGGAAATACTGATTCAGGAATGTTCCACTGCAAGTTTCTACGAGAGGATCTATGAATGGACCAAAAAGCACTGATTTTTAAGTGATGTCAGTTTCACATGGCTCTTTTTTAAAATATACTGAAAGCAGGCAATGTCTCCTTTTCTGCCCTGAGTTCTGTAGAGAATTTCCATTTTCTCATCTGGTCACCACACTGGTGCCTGCAATAGTGAGTGAGCCTTTGGTGGGCTCATCCAAAACAGAGGTGGCACTCAGCTTTCCACAGCTGCTGCTAGAAAGCAGAAAGCCTGGGGGAGGAATAGATTCACACGAGAACATGTTGCGAGGGAAAAAGTTGGGGGACCCGCAGCCATGGAGTCTAGCTTCTGCAAAAACAGCATGGGGCTGTGTGGGCCAGGTGACTTCTCAGCACCCTGGTGTCCTGTCTCTAAAATAAGACCAGTGATCTCCAAGATCCCGTACAATTTTTGTTTTTCTGTTCTAGGAAAGGGAAGGCACATCTCTTGCACTTAGTATGTTGTTGAAGGAGAGAGAAATGTGCAACTATGTATATGTGTGCATATATGTACAATATTATATGTGTGCAATAGTAGGGCCTTGAGATCCTTAAAGGATCTTCCAGAATTTTCCTAGATTCCCAAATAGCGAAATAATGTGACAACCCACATTTCTTCTGAGAATCAGTTTTCCTAGTGAAGAAAATATTTACCAGTACCAAAGATGATTTTATGTAAAGCAAAGATTCAAGAAGGAATCTCCTTGGGAGGGGAATTTGGAGGTCAGAACCACATCATGTACTGGTACCCTTTGCCACCACCCTCCCCCCACACACACACATACACTTCTAGGCCCATTGAATCAAGAACATACCTACTTGAGCAAAATTCTAAATCAGTACATGTCATGAAGCTCAGATGGTGCATGTACAATGACGAAGCATCTGTCACAAAGACACTGCATAAAGCACTCAGCCAACCATTGCTATGGAGTATGTTTTAGTGATAAGGTGGCAAGAAAATTAAATAATAAAATGTATTATTTTACCCAAAGCTATATGAAATTATCATGAAGACATCAGGATCTGAGCTCAGAGTGTGGAGCTTGCTTGGAACTTTCTCTCTTTCTTCCTTTCTCTCTCTCTGCCTCTCTGCTGCTCGTGCATGTGCATCTCTCTCTTTCTCTCTTTTTCTCTCTCTCTCTCTCTCAAAATAAATAAATAAACTTAAAAAAAAAAACCTTCATTCCTCGACCAGTGAGGGAGCCTCAGGCAGATCAGGTCTTACAGCACACCATGCTTTTGATCCAAAACATGGTGCGATGGAAAAAGCTGATCCAACAATTTCCTCAGGATGACCGTTCACCTCACATGATTCACTCTGCTTCAAGTTTAAAAGCCATGTGCAGAGATTTGGCTCTCACAAATGCAGGTGGACACTATCCAATCCACTGAGGGCCTGAATAGAACAAAAAGGCAGAGGAAGGACAAATGTGCTCTCTGTTGAGCTGGAACATCCGTCTTCAGCCCTGCCCTCAGACATCAGAGGTTCTGGAGCTTTCAGACTCAATCTGTATTATGCCACCTGCTTTTCTGGTTGTCCAGTTTGCAGAAAGCATATCGTGGGACTTCTTAGCCCCCATACCCCCATTAGCCAATTCCTATAATAAATCGTGTGTGTGTGTGTGTGTGTGTGTGTGTGTGTGTGTGTGTGTGTGTGATTTCTCTGGAGAACCCTGACTAATGTAATAGGGGTAAAGGGCTCTTTAAGGCCATGGCGTTCACTTGACGTTTTTAAGATTTTAAATTACCAAGTGATAAGACTATCAGGTATTTCCAACTCGATCTTTGAACCCTCCTTTCTGCCTCACCCTCTTCTTGACTTCCTTCTAAACAGCCATGTCAGAATAGCCAGCCTCAGGGAGCCCCTGACATCACAACTGCCCCGTAGGAATGTCAGGGGTCAAGAGATTCCATGGAGTCTCCTGCTGCCCTCCAAACATGATTAGCCTTTCATTCCGTCTCCCAGGATGAGACCTGGAGGCAGGCCATCTTCAAAGACATCATCAGGGGAAGCTAACAAACTAGGATTTCAGTCCCATACTAAGGGGATAGCAAATAAAATGTCCAAATGCCATCTTCTAACTCACTTATACTTCTGCTACTAGGCTGAATAGAAAGTACCAGAGCCAGGTTACATTGGTTCTTCTTTAGGAAACAGAACATTTGAAATCTTTTCTCAATCTCCATCCTTGTGCTGACTGTGAAAAGGTCACCGGTGACATCCCAATCACCATGCTTACCCATTCCCAATCTGTCCTCATCTGACCTCAGCCTTTGACACCTACCCCCTCGCTGTTCTGGTAGTTTCCCCCGGGATGCACACAGATCCTCCCTCCCCTGCATTCCCGTCCCTCAGGACCTCTAGGTGTCCTATGTTCACCTTCAACTCAGTGCACAGAAATGCACACTTATCCCCGCCCCACAATTGGCTGGACTCCCTCTGCCCAAGCATTCATGTCTACTCGTGGAGTACCATTCCCTCCGTTATCCGGGCACAAACCTGGGCTCCTCTGAGCCCTCTCCTCGTCCCCTGCAGCTGCCCGCTAGGTCCCAGTCATTCTGCTTCTTCCGACTACTCCCAGGCCACCCACAGCTGGTCCACTAGTTCAGGCCCTTCCTACAGTGGCCCCAGACCAGCTCCTGCCAGGCTTTCTCCCGCAGTCTCTTCCCTGGGGGGGAATCCAGTTCACACTTTAGTCGTGGGTCAATCTTCCCCAAAGGCTGCTTGAATCATCTTCTGAGATTTTTAATGGTTTCCATTGCCTAAAGTTTATACCACAGTCCTTCTCTTTGCAGCCAATGGATTCCTCATTTGGCCGCCATGTAGCCTGGACAGTTTAGATGGGTCTATTCGTGATTCTCTGGACCCTGTCATTTGAGGGGATCCCATCTCTCTCGCAACTGGTTTCCACTGGGGAAAGCCTCCCTCAACCCCGGGAGGAGGAGTGATGTCTCTAACTGGTTGGTTTGGGAGAAGGAACAGGGCATCATAGCCCAGCACCTTTCTCTTCCTTTTTTATCTGGGGAGCCAGGCCAGCACTCAGTGGATCCAGGACACATTATACGAGGCAGCCCCCACAGCGAGGAGGCCAATAGGGGTCACAGGCTGCCTTTGCGGGTTCTAGGGAATCAGCACCTGTATGTGTCAGTATGACCCAGATCTTCCAATCCCAGATTTTTCAGTAGTAAAGTGATTCATTTTTGCTTCTCATTTGCCTTATTTTTTTTTTTACTACTTCTCAATTAATGTAGAATTTAAGGGAGGAGGGGAGTCCTTTTTTGGACCCCCTTTTATCCCAACGATAAGGCAACTTGCCTGCCTCTGGTCTTATTTTCTCCCTTTCTAGGCACACCCACCACCTCCCTCTGTATGTCTAGTTCTTATTCTCTTTCCAGATCCACCCCAACTCCCACATGGCCGTGAAGCCTCTCAGGTTCCTGAATGTCCCCTCCCTCTGCACTCACCCCACTTGACTGCTCCTGCTGCTTAGCAATGATACACTGTCCCATGATATTCCTGGAAACCTCATCTTGCATCTGGCAGAAATTCTCACCTGTTTGTATTTTGCGTTCCTGGTAAGTTATACCTAAGGGCAGGTACATCCTCTCCAGATTCATTATGGTTCTCACCCTCTACCGCACCTGCATGGGGTTCTGTTCAAGGCAAGCTGTGGGTGGCTGGGTGTTTAATTTTGCCACCAGCAGTGTACAGGAGGCTTTCCACTTCCCCATATCAGCGCCGGCCTGAGGCCCAAGGCGTGACTTCAAGGCCACAATAGCATGGTCTTTGTAACTTCTCACACCATGTGGCCTCAAACAGCAACTCCACTTGAAAAATGGAGAAATTATCACCATCACGTAGGAGATTTTCAGAGACCCTTGTCTCTGATCACATATCTATTCTGTCCCAAATGGTTTTGTCTCAAATAATGAGCAAAATACAAGATAGCAAGCACATAACAGAGGCATGGTAGCTTTCCATTGCCTGTGTGCCTGTGGGATCCTTCAGATGCCTTTTTGGCCTCCCCAGGGATGCTGGTGCTGTATACAGTAGGTGCTCCGGGAACACGTGTTAATTCAAGTTTTTCTTAACGATGGGACTCCTCTCAAACTCTGATCGGGAGTTTGTTCTCTAGGTTTGTTCTCTGATTATGCAATATAGCATTTGGTTGCTTGAGGTTCAACTTTACGCATTAGCTGCAGATACAACACAGAAAGAAGAGAATGATGCCTATAACACTAACTTCGGGGATGTATGTGTGAAAGAGTGAGAAAGAAAGACGTATACAGGGACAAAGAGAGACTTGAGGGCAGTCTTTAGACCAAGCGCCATTCACACAGGCAACATTCTTCTCAATACAGTCGTTTTACAATTCGCTAAGCCTCCATGAGCCCTGGATGGGTAGATATACCTCTTTGATCCTAGGTGACAACTGGCAAAGGAAACCATACGCTCCTGTCTGGTGCGCGGGGTTGCAGAGAGAGCCCATTTTAACAAAGAACAAAGGTTTGGGAGAAAGTAGTTCCATGCACAATACAGGATAATGATTGACGGGCTGATTATTAGACCGGGTTGTCCTCATCTGGCCTTTTTTAAGTGCAATATGGTATGCATAACATGACATCTGAATGCTAAATTCCTGGCAGTTCTTGCACAGGAGACAATGCAGCTGGCAGCCTGACATCAGAGCAGCTGGGAGGGGAAGGCTTGCTTTCTGCACATTAACACATTTGACATTTGGTATCGAAAGGGAAGAGCTAATAAATAACCCGCCAACGATGACACTCTGTAATGACAGCTTTTATTACCAGCCAGTTAATCCTGCACTCCGGCTCTGTCCATCCAAGCCATCTGGGGTTGAATTCTTATTTACTTACTTTTATTTTCCTGGGGCTTGAACTTGGAAAGTTAGCCTGGCGTCAGTGTCATATTTTGGAGCTAATTCAAGGACCGAGGCAATGGCTGGTGGAGGTGACTCAGCACTAAGGTCTGCAGAAAATGGGAGTAGACAGAGATTTCAGCAGTTTGGGTTGGACTTCCCCTTCCTGAAGGCAGGAAGTCATCCTGAGACCAGAGGAGTGGGGGAAGGTCACCTCTTGATTACTTTCTCTTTTCAGAACCAATACTCATTGTCTTTGCCTCAATGGAATCCGACACACATTTACTGATCATCCACTATGTGCCCCCTATTGTAGAAGATGTTCTGGGATGTACAAATGAAACTATTTAAGGTGCAGTCTATCCCTTTCAGGTCAAAGCTGACAGGCCAGCAGAAGAGGCCCTCACATAACAAATCTCAATAATGGGACATGAGCTATAACAGGAATAAATGTAGAATGCCATGGGGTCAGGAATGAGGGGGTAATTCCTTCTTCCTTGGAGGTGTGGAGGAGGAAGCTTCCCAGAACTGTGAAGGGTCTAAGGTTTTCCTACGTGCAAGCTAACAAGTTAGCTGGTATTATGGACTGAATGTGTGTGTCTCCTTCCAAATTCATATGCTGAAGCACTACCCCTCAATGTGATGGTATTTAAAGTGTGGCCTTTGAGGGGCAATTGGGTTTAGATGGCAGGAGGTTCGGGCCCTTATAATGGGATGAATGTCTTTATAAGAACAGACCAGGGCTTTCTCTCTCTACCATGTGAGCATACAGCAGGGTAGTCGTCTACAAGCCAGGAAGACAGCTCTCACCAGGACCCAGCCATGCTGGTATGTTGATCTCATGTTCAAGCCTCCAGGACCGTGAGAAATAAATGTCTGTTGTCTGAGCCACCATGGTATTTTGTTATAGCTGCTTGAGCTGACTAATACAGCTAGCCAGTCATGGGTGCTGCCCAAAGACACAAGACTCTTGAGTCAGAGACAAAAGACTTCATAACTCACAGCAATAGCAGTGTCAGCTTATGTGCAGTTTTCCCCAAGTCCAATCTCCATAGAGTGACCCAAAGAAGGCCAGGTGACCCCTGTACATGCTGAGAGTTACATTGCAAGAGAGGAACTCTGCACTTAGGGAACCTGAATGTTTTATAGTGGGCGATAATCATACCTTTCCTTTGCCCCAGAGAAAGACATTCACTGCATCTCCCAAGGCTATTCCCTGAAAAGAGGGTCTGCAACAAAGACAGTGTTCACAGATGTACAAAATTACACAAGAATTCTCCCACGAAGAACTGGCTCCCAACAGAGGCCATCAAACCAATGAATGTCAGCTCTTCATCAGAAGATTTGAATGTCAGCTCAAGACACATTCAAAGAAAGAAGTAGAAATTTTTTCAAGATTGTGGTTCTCTCAGGTTGGGCTATATGTGGGATCCCCTTGGAATATAATCATTGGTGGCATATCTGAGATAACCCCCCTCAGCTGTAGCCCCTTGAACGAGCAGATGGAGTCATGGAAAAGCAGGCTAGGGGAAGAAAGCCACGTGTCTCAGTGTTCAGATGTGGCAGAAGTGAGACAGGAAGAGAATTTCAGACCCCTCATGACTTGCTCTGTGTCCAAGTCCCCAGCTGCACTGGCAACTCCCTGTTTCATGCCTCATACAACAAGGGCTTCCCACTGCTATGGTCTATGTTCCACACTCACTGTTTCCTTCACCCCTTGATCTTTTATCATGCATTCTTCTTGTCTTTCTTACCTCAAAACTCAGTTCACCTGACTCACCCCTCCTCCTTTCAGACATGGCTAGAATGCTGTCACCTATAGGCAGCCCTCCTAAATCATCTCACACTGGGTGAAGTGTCCTTTCCTGTGCTTTCTGGAATCATCTTTGTCCACCTCTCTCACTGCTTTTCTACACCACTCTTGGTCACCTGTGTCCTTTCTCACCACAAGACTCTGAGATACCTTGGAGCAATGCTGTTTCCTTTTTGTTTCCCCGTCATGGCACCCAACACTGAGCAATTACCCAACTCATTAAATGAATGACTCTCACTTTCTCTTCCACTCTGTCGTTGACATGACAGGTCTGAGCCCACAAAGGTCTAAGAGCATTAGCAAATGTGAAGATTGTAGAACTCAACCACGTGCTACACAAACCTCGGTTATTTTCAAGTAGCTTCCAAAGTGTCATGAGGTAGTAAATGTAGTTCTTTTTCTCCACTCTTATTCTTTTACTATTTCCCCTTCTTCCTTTCCTGAAAGGCATTAATCAGCTATCATCCCTTGTCTTTCTCCCTCTCTCTTTTTCCTTTATTCTCTCTTTCCTGCTTGTGCACAATCATACCAGTTACATGCAGCAGTATTGCATAATATTCTGGAGGCATAAAGGTGCCACGCACCTCTGCTGTGCAAAGGAAAAAGTGAGAAGTGAAAGATGTCCAATTATCTGGTGGTTCCAAAGCTTTATTTTTGTTTTGGGGGCTGGTGATGGGCACCAGCGATAGATACCTCTGAGAATCTGATAGATACATAGATCTTCTCCTCCCATAAATGTATATGCCCACTTACCCCCAAAATTTTACAAACAACTTCCTGGGGCTGATAGATGTCCACAGTCCCCTGGTAAAAACAAACACTAAGCAAAGCACCCAAATTATGCCCCTTACTACTTTAATTTTCCTCGATCCTGAGCCTCCGAAGTGAGGCACAGAGCACACACTTTTAGAAGAGGACTCAGGTCCTATAGCTCTTTGTAAACGAAACCAACCACAGGATATGACAGAAGCAACCAGGAGCAGATGGTGTGTGACCATTTGACGACTTTGGTCTCGCTGCATGGGGGTGATAAATAGGCAGAGGAGCCATGAAAATGTTTTTCCATAATCTTTAGCCCTCTGCAAGTTCAGCTTGACCTAGAAATTCTGCATTTATTAATTCTACCTCCTCCTGCTCCTGGCCATTTTGACGTCCTTCTGCTACTACAAGTCTTATTGAACCAGCAAAATCGAGTCATAAGTGTCATAAATCCATTCCCTGTGTGTTCCCCTGTCCTCCAAAATACACAGGTTTCCCTAAAATAAAACAGAACAAGTGTAGAAGGAAGGAGCAAGGTACTTAACTGCTAGATTTATAACCTATTATCTATAATTTATAATCAGCAGCAGGCACCTGTCTACTCCCTGAGCTGTGCACACTCTGAAGGTAGGAACTGTGTGGCATTCATGTCTGCATCTCCAGACCCAACATATGCTAGGTGCTCAGCAAACAAATGCCCAGTCAACAAATAAGCAAGTGAAAGAATGTTTCTAGTCTCAAGTTCACTGAATTTGAATGTTTCTAGTCTCAAGTTCACTGAAATTAAATTGCTGGTGGCCTCAATGTCATTTCTCCTCAAAGGTGCAGAAATTGACTGTATGTATTCCATAGTCCAAGATTCATCTCAAGTTTTTAGCATAAAATTCATGCCATTTTTTAAAAATCTATGCTCTTTCTCCCCAATTTAAGGGATGGGGTACAAAAATTTAGGGACAACGGCCAAGTGAAACTCATCAAATGAAAGTGATGCCATCAACCAAGGCTGTTAGGGCCTGAATGTCCATTCATCTGTTCAATCCTAACTGCTAAAGTGATGGTGTTAGGAGGTGGGGCTTTGGGGTGTGACTGGGTCATGAGGGTCACTTATGATGGGATTAGTGATCTTAAAAAAGAGACCCCAGAGAGCTCTGTTGCCCCATTTGAGGGAAGAGAAGCCATTATGGCCAGGAATCAGGTTCTCACCACGCACCAAATCTATGAGAGCCTTGATATTGGACTTCCCAGCCTGCCGAACTGTGAGGAAGAAATTTCTGTTATTTATAAGCCACCCAGTCTACGGTATTTTGTTATTCAGCCTTAACAGGCAAAGGCAATGGTACTAATAACACCTAGTTTTTATTCTGCTTTCTGGATTCTGTTGACTCCTATACCTGGACACATCCTCCCTCCACTTAGTGAGTCCCCAGTTCTATGAGCCAGCCCAGAGGGCATGAGCAGTTCCGCACCTATAAGTCCTAGATGATCATTAGTCCTAGATGCGCAAGTAATCATAGTGACCTTCCTACCAAATCCTCTAATTGACTGCAGATCAGCAACCCCACCCTAGCCCCACCCTGGGCTCTCCCTGGGGTGTCTGACCTCTGCTCAGGGACAATTTCACTTAGTTCCCCTTATGGTCTCCATATCAGGCCTCCTTCATGTCTGCTCCCCGCCACCCACGCTGTCACCCCATCTGGAGCTTGGCCAGTTCTGCTGGGTGCCCCAAACTCTCAGGGCTCTGAAGCCACACTGGAGCTATAGGAGAAGGACAGAGACGAGCCTCTTCCCCAAACCCCTCATTTGGACGTGCTATAATCTCACGTGGCCTTGGAAGGAGGAGCAGTCACCTGTCAGCCTGCCGGAGCAGCCGGGGTTCCTTCCCAGACGCAGCTTACAGGGCTCCTTGAAGCCACGAGGCGGGCACCCGCCACCGCTTCCAGATGGGCCCTCAGCCCTCCCTTGTTTACCTGATTAGGTCAGACTAAATCAACATCAAGTGCTGCCTGTGGGCATATGAGAAAATAAGAGAAGCAACACTTCGCTTTTGTGATAATGAAAAATGAGGAGAGACAGCAAAGTTCCTATGCCCAGAATCTGTCTCAGATTTTTATTTTGGTTTGTTTTATTTTAACAAGAGCTGAAAAGGTCCCCTGGCCACCTCTGCCCCGCGAGTGATCAGCACAGTTCAGACAAGGGCATGAGAGGGCCAGGCCGGGGGTGCTGTGTGCTGCTTCATCCTCAAGAGCAGGAGAAAAGGTCTCCCAAATCCTGAAGTGTTCGTGGCACAGCTCTGGCTCATCAGGGCTTCCGCCACCGCGGGTTCGAGTAACTTTGTTGCCAAAGTTCAAGCAATCGGTTCTTGACATGGTACATAGATGTTGGATGATAGGTAGATGATAAATAATAGTTAGATAATAGAGATGATAGATTGATAGATAGATAATAGATACATAATACATAAATCATAGATGATAGATAGATGATAGATAGATAGATAGATAGATAAGAAACAGATGGATAGATTAGAGAGAGAGATAATAGACATAGATGGATATATAGATAATGATAGATACATACATACATAACAGATGGATAGATAGATGATAGATAGATACATAGATAATAGGTAGATAATAGATTGATGTTGACATACAACCAACCTGAAACCATGAGGACCTCTAGAACTGCATGAATAACTTCAAGAGAAGAACCTGTAGAAGTGATCTCCATTTCCTGTTTGCCCTCAGTCAGTAGCCATTCCTTTTCTCTTTTTTTTTTCCTGTGGCTTCCAACTGTAACCTGTTAAACTTCCTTCTTTCGAGACAGCAGACTTGTCACCGCTTTCATTCTATTTTATTTTTCTGATGTTTCAGCCCACGCCTTTGCAAACGGCCAAGAAAGATTTGGTGACTATTTTGGTGGAAAATTCTGCAATGGATTCTCAGTGTCAGCTCTACTAATACCGGGCGCCTGAGAACTCACTGTCGTGGGGCTGTGCCGGGCGCGGTAGGGGGTCTAGCGCCGTCCCTCGTCTCGATCCATCTATCAATGCCGGTAGCACCCTCCTCACCAGATATGACAGCCAAAATGTCTCCGGACAAGATCAAATGTCCCCTGGGAGACAGAATTGTCCCCAGTGGAGAACCACTGTTCTGAAGCAATAAGGCAACAGGAATCCCGGTCACCCACACTGAAGTTTGGACATGGTATATTTTTTATTAAAAAAAATTTTTTTTATGTTTCTTTATTTTGAAGAGAGAGAGACAGAATGCGAGTGGTGGAAGGGCTGAGAGAGAGACACACAGAATCCAAAGCAGGCGCCAGGCTGTCAGCACAGAGCCCGTCGCGAGGCTCGAACCCACGAACCGTGATATCATGCCCTAAGCGAAAGTCGGACGCTTAACCGACTAAGCCACCCAGGCACCCCACCTTGCGTCTTTATTAGTGCGTTAGCTCAAAGGGTTCTGGGATGGGCCTAATAATTTCACCATATTCTTTTAAAGTGTATTTATTTATTTTGAGAGGGGGGGTGGTGAGGGGTAGAGAGAGAGGGAGAGAGAGTATATCCCAATCAGGCTTCGCACTGTCAGCACAGAGCCTGACTTGGGGCTCGATCCCACGAACGGTGAGATCATGACCCGAGATGAAATCAAGAGTCGGACACTCAACCAACTGAGACACCCAGGCGCCCCCAGTTCCAGCACTTTTAGAGCGGAGGTGAACACACATGATATTTTGAGATTTCTGCCTTAACTTCAATGGGATACAAAAGATATCTGTGATTTCTATTGGCTTCAAGGTTGCAGGCACTATTAATACTACTGGCCTATGTTTATCCTTAAAAGAAACATTCCATTTCAGTTCAAGCATGGTTAAAATAAAAATGTGGGGTCTCCAAGTTCACCAAACTCATGGAATTTGGAGATCCAAGGATTCCAGCGGATTTGATGCCCTTGTATAGGAGCTCTGCCTCTCTCAGTGCAGGGACTATCCTGGTGCCCCAAGCTGGCCAGTCGGAAGTCCTTTCCCTGTGGATCTAGTGAGTTTCTCAAGAATGGGCGTCTTACCTAAACCAGGCCAATCAGAGTTCTCTCTGGAGTTTTCGGGCAAAATTCTCTAAAGAAGATTGTCTTTGTACACAGGGGATCCTATCGGTGTATTTAAGTATTTTTAAATACGGACTTTGTGCTCTAGAGAAGCCTGGAGGAACGGAGGTAGCACGAAGGTGCTTCCCAAGGAGGTGGGTGATGGTTAATGGTATGTGTCCTCCCTGGGCCATGAGAGCCCAGATATTTGGTCAGATAGTGTTCTGGATGCATCTGCCAGGGTGTTTCTGGATGAGATGGGCATTTGAAGCGGTGAGCTAAGTCAAGTAGAGCCCTCCCCAGTACATGTGAGCCTCCTCCAATGCACTGGAGGCCCAAACAGAAAAAAGGCTGAGGGAGGGAGGGAGGATTCACTCTCTCTGCTCATCACAAGGGGGCCTTAGTCATCCTCCACCATCTGACTTGGACTCGGACTGGAATTCCACTATCAGCAACCTGAGCCTCCAGCTTGGACATCTCAGCCTCCATGATCATGGAACCAATTCCTTATAACAAATCTTTAAATACCTTATATATATTTATATGTAATATTATCTTAGGTAAATATCCTTATGAAGGATATATGTATATCCTTTCAATTTTGTTTCTCTGGAGAAACCTAAGTAATATACCGGTTGAGCCTAAAGTCCATGCTACAAATGTGTAAGATGTGAACACACACAGAATCAGCCTGTAGATCTACTTCCTAAGGCAGATGCCTATTTTTTATTTTTTTAAAATGTTTTATTTATTTCTAGGAGAGAGAGAGAGACAGCATGAGCAGGGGAGGGTCAGTGAGAGAGGGAGTCACAGACTCTGAAACAGGCTCCAGGCTCTGAGCTGGCAGTCAGCACAGAGCTCGACGCGGGGCTCGAACCCACAAACCGCGAGATCATGACCTAAGCGAAAGTTGGACGCTTAACAGACTAAGCCACCCAGGCTCCCCCAGATACCTATTTTTTAAATAATATCTTAACCTCAGGGTTGTAGGATTTATAAAAAAAAAAATTGCTGGGGTGCCTGGGTGGCTCAGTCAGTTAAGCGTCTTACTTCGGCCCAGGTCATGATCTCTCAGTCCGTGGGTTCGAGCCCCACATCAGGCTCTGTGCTGACAGCTCAGAGCCTGGAACCTGCTTCAGATTCTGTGTCTCCCTCTCTCTCTGCCCTCCTCCGCTTGTACTCTGTCTCTCTCTGTCTCAAAAATAAATTAAAGGAAGAAAAAAAAATGCTGATAGCAACTGACCCCACCCCGCGGAATGAACTAATGCAGATTTACCATGAGGCAAAGACAATAATCCAGAAACTGACCACAAGCTACAGAGAGGCTCTGGTGTTGAGGGCCAATCCCTTCATGCTGTGGTGCTAGAAGACGCCTGAGTCAGAGTAGCTAAGTGCCATGACTTCCTGGTTCTAGAGAGTTCCCCTACCTCTTTCATCTCTGGTTCCTGACTCCCTGGCCCCCAGAGAGGCCCCAGCCTCCCCAGAGAGGGGTCACGGGCCATGGCTGAGGGTCCATGGTGGGGCGGGGGGGTGTCTCATCTGCAGGGAGCCAAGGCTGGTGGCCCAGGTAAGGGGGAGGAGGAAGCAGGCATCAGAAACTGGAGTGCAGAGTCAGGGGCCGCCGGCTCAGAGAAGGTCCAAGAGCCAAGAGAGAGAATGGGAGAGGCCCCGGGGAAGTCCTGGGATAAGGCGGCTGTTTGGGAGTCATCTATTAGCCTAGCACAGTGTGCTGAGGGGCGACGGCCGGGAGTGAGGAGCCAGGCACCGGGAGCTCTGGCCTTGGGTGCGGCCATCACCCAGTGCCCTTATCCAGGGCTAGTTCAGGAGCCAACCCTTTCTTCTGCCAGAGTTGACGCACGGAGAGCAGAAATGCTGCGACCCCCTATTGGTGATTAATCCTTCAATCCTTAATTGAAGATTAATCTTCTTCACCTGCGTGTCTCCACAGCTGCATTGAACTTGGAGTTCCCATCTGCAACCGGGTGTGAGCACCCCAGACAGCATTTGGGTGGAGCCTCTCCTCTGTCTAAAACAGAACACTAACGGGGCGCCTGGGGGTCTCAGTCGGTTGAGCGTCTGACTTCAGCTCAGGTCATGATCTCGCGGTTCATGAGTTAAAGCCCCCTGTCAGGCTCTGTGCTGACAGCTCAGAACCTGCAACCTGCTTCGGATTCTGTGTCTCCCCCTCTCTCGGCCCCTCCCCCACTCACAATGTGTCTGTCTCTTTCAAAAATAAATATTAAAATTTTTTAAAAATAGGGGTGCCTGGGTGGCTTAGTCGGTTAATCGTCCGACTTTCGCTTAGGTCATGATCTCCCGGTTCGTGGGTTCGAGCCCCGTGTCGGGCTCTGTGCTGACTGCCAGCTCAGAGCCTGGAGCCTTTTTCAGTCTGTGACTCCCTCTCTCACTGACCCTCCCCTGCTCATGCTGTCTCTCTCTCTCTCCTAGGAATAAATAAAAATATTTTTTAAAAAATTAAAAAAAATTTTTTTTAAATAAATAAAATGGAACACTAAAAAACTCACCTAAATTATTGCAAACTCTGACGTAGTCACCCAACACTGCACTTTTGTTTTGTGAATGAAATATTCGTTGCATAACATTTCAGGAGGGGTAGGACAGGAAGGTCCTAATTGAAGGACATACGATCATGTGACAATCTCAAAACAATGACTTGGCGACAGCTTCCTGTTCATCTCCAGGATTAGCGTCTCTTCACTGTGTTAGACTCTGGGGAAGTATGGGCTCAGGACAGCTTTTGGAAAGAAGGAAGTTTCTGAATCCAGCCTTCTCTTCCCATTCTCTGTCCTCGTTATTTCAAAAAAAAAAAAAAAGCATGGATTTGTGTCTCCACATCTGTCCGTCAGTTCTAGCCATCATGCACAACATGATAAAGCCCAGGACCCAAAAAGGAGGTTTGTTGTTGTTTTGTTTTGTTTTCTGATAGTTCTGGCCTTTATTAATGTCTGACAAATTATATAGGCAGTAGACACTATTGGATTACCTTCTGGAGATACCAGTGGTGTTAAACATTGGAGATGGCTGACCGTGAGCAGTGATAAGGTGCTAAAAGCTTCTCTACTGACATATGATTATGTAATCTTCGACATGTGCTGATGAATGAGTTCTGAGCAGTGAAAAGGAAATGAATGACATTCCCCTTTGCATAGGCTCTAACACATGCATCAAGAAGGACACTTCACAGGGCGCCTGGGTGGCTCAGTCGGTTCAGCGACCGACTTCAGCTCAGGTCACAATCTCGTGGACTGTGAGTTTAAGCTCCGTGTCAGGCTTTGTGCTGACAGCTCAGAGCCTAGAGGCTGCTTTGGATTCCGTGTCTCCTTCTCTCTCTACCCCTCCCCCACTCACACTCTGTGTGTGTCTCTCGCTCCAAAATAAATAAAACATTTAAAAAAAGAAAGAAAGAAAAGGGGGACATTTTATGGGCCCAGAGGTAACACTTCTCGGAAACGACAACGCTTCCCAGTGACACAAAGGTTTCACAATCACTGGATGAGACAGTCGGTGCTATTTTGCAAGTAAACTGAGTTCAAGTGGCATCCCCGGGTATAAATGGCCAATCCTGTTGATTCCAGAGAAGAGGTAATTTCCACTTCTAGAACACACGTAGACTCTCAAGAAGGAAGGAAAGGTTTTTAAATTGCTTCAGTATTCCTGGCTTGCTGGCGGCATCTAAGAGAAGTTCTCAGGATCCATAAGGCTGGCACTGCCTATTTTGGGGCGACTTCACACAAATGAAACAATCAAATCAAAATTAGCAATATTTAGATCGCGTCTGTAAAAAACCGTCTGCCGGCTCTCTGATTATAACCCAGCGGAGGAGAGTTTCCTTGTAATCTCCTCCCTTTTCGCTGGAAGGCGGGAAACTCATTTCAAAGATTCAGGGGAGCTTAAAGTGAAGGGAAGGAAAGCAATGGGCGCCTGAGTTCTAGGTGGTGAATCCCAGCCACAGAACTATCTTCCCTGCCAGCGCCTTGCGCTTGGCTCAGAAGTGCCTTGTCGTGCTTCTGATTCCAGAGAAATGGCTATTTTGTTTGGCTTTCACCCCATTTCTCGTGCGGTGCAGCATGTCTGCGCAGCCACATGTCCAAGAAAGTGAAATGGAAGAGATTAAAAACAGATTTGTCTGGTGAACAGGTGTCGAGCATTATCTAATAGCAAACTAAATATAAAAAGAGAGACTAATTAGAGTTCTGGCATCTCTCTGGCTGTTGGTTTCATAGCTCGTTAACTCTTGAAATGCTCCTCACACAGGAGACCAGAGCTCCCTGGGAAGGGGAGATAGTGGCTCTATGCTCCTGTATTTGGGAAAGGGGGTAACAGGAGGGAGGCGGAGGGGTGGTCTTTATTGGGCCAGAAAGAGGGTCAGGGAGGGGGATGGTATTGCCTGATGATGCCAAACAATGAGGAGCACTGCTGAGAAGTTGCTGTCCTAGTGAAGAGAAGCCACTCTTCTAGAACATTGTTCCTCGAAGGGTGGTCCTCAGACCAGAGCATGAGCGTGCCCTGGGAGCCTGTTAGAGATAGTCTTGGCACCATCCCAGACGTACTGAATCAGAACCTGTGTTCCCAACAACTGATTGCCAGTTGACTCACATGCATGTTGAAGTTTCAGAAGCTCCCTTCTTGGAACTGAGGTGAGTTGGCAGTAGAATGCGGGCGGGGTAAGGCTGAGGAGGTGTTTCCTAAAGGGGCAGATTCTGGTGGGATTCTAGGTGGTTGCCTAAGGCAGGAGTCAGCCAGCTGCTTCTGCAAGTCCATACAGTAAATATTTCAGCTTTGTTGGCCATGCAGTCTGTGTCACAACTGGTCAACTATATCGCTGTGGGGCAAACAAAACAAAACCCAGCCATGGACACTGTGTAAACAAATGGGCATGACTGTACTCCAGTGAAACCTTATAAAAATAGGCAGTGGGCCCAGTTTGGTTCTTGAGCAGTAGTTTCCTGACCCCCGGTTGGAATATTCTAGACCAGTTACAGGTTTGATTACGTCTGATCCTAAAACTTGGGGCCTCACTAGCTTCTGAACCCAGCTCTGTCAGTGAGGCAGAATACTTTAAATCAGGGATTTTTCTTTGGAAGTCAAGGACATGTGATCTAGTCATGTTCCTCAAATATGCTTACTATTGTAAAAAAAAAAAGCTAAAACCTTGGGTTCTTGTATTGGCTCTTTGGAGCACTTGTAATGACCTCCTGAGATGACCCTCCGTAGGCAAGAGAACCAGAGAAGGAAGAAATCAGTTATCTGAGGTAAACCCCACGTGCTCACCAGAGCGGATAAACATTTTCTTCCAGCTGTAAACTACAGGGGCTGGTGTTCCGCGCTTTCACCTTTCATGGCCAGACTTTGTGGCTGCCTCCAATAACCCCCACCCAGATGTCTGCCGACCTGGGGCTCATCCCGACTCCTCTTTCTTAGTCAGCCACGTGGGGGTCTGGATGACAGAGAGTTGTAGAGAAAGAAAAGAATCATCCAGGTTGACAGGCAGGGACCCTGCATTGCTGGCTCAGCAGGAACCATTGCCTGACATTGTACCCCAGAGCCTGTCTTAGTTTGATGCAAAGGGCACATGGTACTTCTCGCCTCTTTAGCTTCCGTGACCCCCAAGCAACCCTTGCAAAATTCCACTATCTTGGTTTGGGTCCCCCTGGCAGCAGATGCTGAGACAGATTCTAGTGCAGGTAGTTTATTTGTGAGGCAATCCCAGTGGACCCTCAGTAGGAGAGGGTAGAAGTGAGACAGAGAAGAAAAGGAAGCCATGAAAGTACGTGCTATCAAGCTGGTTGCTACTGTGGATGAATGAGGCTCAAATCTTCTCCGTGATCCCTGGGAACCAGTATAGAACCCGATTCAAAACGATCCCACTCGAGGGACAAGGGAGCAGGGGTATTTATAGGCCAGCCCCATCACCCATTGGTTGGAGGATGCTCCCAAACGGTGAGAACAAGGGGAACATTAACTCCCTGAAATGTCCTTCCAGAGTGTTCCATGTATAAAGAGAACAGACCCTAGTGGCTGGAGGAGGCCCTCAGGCAAAGTCATAGGTGCTGGCCAGATGGGAAGCAGGCTGCCATGCATAGAAATGGTGAGCACTAAGGGGTGACGTCTGGGGCACCAGCAGGAGCTGCTATGCCATCATAGACCACAATTTCTGTAATCACCCTCTCTGAACATATAACTGAGCACAGATTCCTACTAAAAGACAGAAATTGTGTCAGCGTGGGCTGTGTTAAGTTACAAAATAACTGAAAATGTGACTAAATAGAGGTTTAAATATATTAGAGGTTTTGTTTTCTCACATAACAAGAAATGCATAAGCTCAGCAAGTCTAACATGGAGGCCCCCGCATTATCATCAGAGACCCAGCCCCCTTCTGTCCTGCTATCAGCCAGCGGTTTTGTACGTCTTTGACTTCATGTTGGTCAACTAATGGCTGAAAAACGGCAACTCTGGCCTCAGGGCCCTGTCTATGGTCTAGGCAAGAATCAGGGGAAGGGCAGAGATCAAAAAGATTCATGCCAGCTGAGTGAGTTCCCTATAAAACAGCTTTCCTAGACTATGGATGCTGGCAAGGCTGTGGAGAAACGGGCACCCTCCTACACTGTTGGTGGGAATGTAAACTGCTGCAGCCCCTCTGGAAAACAGTGTGGAGGTTCCCCTAAAAATTAACAGTAGAACTTCCCTATGACCCAGCAATAGCACTGCTAGGAATTTACCCAAGGGATACAGGAGTGCTGATGCATAGGGGCACATGGACCCCAATGTTCATAGCAGCACTCTCCACAATAGCCAAAACATGGAAAGAGCTTAAATGTCCATCAACTGACAAATGGATCAAGAAGAGGTGTTTTATCTACATAATGGAATACTACTTGGCAATGAGAAAAAATGAAATCTGGCCATGTGTAGCAATGTGGATGGAACTCAAGGGTGTTATGCTAAGGGAGATAAGTCAGGCGGAGAAGGACAGATACCATATGTTTTCACTCATATGTGAAATAGGAGAAACTTAACAGAGACCATAGGAGGGGGAAGGGGAAAAAAATAGTTAATGAGAGGGAAGGATGCAAACCATAAAAGACTCCTAAATACTGAGAACAAACTGAGGGCTGATGGGGGTGGGGAAGAAGGGAAAAGGTGTGATGGGCATGGAGGAGGGCACTTGTTGGGATGAGCACTGGGTATTATATGGAAACCAATTTGACAATAAACTATGATAGAAAAAAATAAATTCTGATAAATAAACAAATAAATAAAACAGTTTTTCCACCCATTTGTATCCAATATGTCGGGAATCTCTTATCTCTAAAGGAGACTGGGAGATAGAGATTTAATTAAAAAAATTTTTTTTAATTTTTAAAATATTTATTTATTTTTGAGAGACAGAGAACAAGCAGGGGAGGGGCAGAGAGAGAGGGAGACACAGAATCTGAAGCAGGCTCCAGGCTCTGAGCTGTCAGCACAGACCCTGATGCAGGGCTCAAACTCATGAGTCGTGAGATCATGAGCTGAGCCAAAGTCAGATACTCAACCGACTTAGCCACCCAGGTGCCCCTAAAACTTTCTGTTAACGTTTAATTTTTTTTGAGAGAGAGAGAGAGAGACAGAGAGACAGAGCACGAGTAAGAGAGGGATAGAGAGAGAGGGAGACATAGATCTGTAGCAGGCTCCAGACTCTGAGCTGTCAGCCTAAAACCCTACACGGAGCTCGAACTTAAGAGCCGTGAGATCATGACCTGAGCCAAAGTTGGACTCTTATCTGACTGAGCCACCCAGGTGCCCCTGCAGATTTAACTTTAAATAATTTCTGACCAAAACACAATTGAAATTCTGTTGATAAAGAGGTAGAGATGGGGCGCCTGGGTGGCTTAGTCGGTTAAGCGTCCGACTTTCGCTTAGGTCATCATCTCGCGATTCGTGGGTTCGAGCCCCGCGTCGGGCTCTGTGCTGACTGCCAGCTCAGAGCCTGGAGCCTGTTTCAGTCTGTGACTCCCTCTCTCTCTGACCCTCCCCTGCTCACGCTGTCTCTCTCTCTCTCCTAGAAATAAATAAAAATATTAAAAAAAAAAAAAAAGAAAAAGGTAGAGGACAGAGGACAGAAGTAAGTGCAGTGTCACAAAATGTTTCTCACACATACACTATGATGTTAATATACTACTAACCAGAAGGGGAGGTTTTTTCCTTAGGAAAAAAATATATATTCATATACTATATCCTTGATATACATTTGAAACGTACAGAAGTTTTGGACTGAGGATAAAGAGAAGGGAACCTAATCTTCACAAGGCAAAACTTCCTTAGGGCAGACAGCTAAGTAGGTCAGGCTCTGTTAGTGCAAATGCCATACCATTTTTCGGTCACTTAAACAACTTATTTTGCAAGTTTGGCCCAGCATTTGAATAAAGATAGCCAGTTTCTGTGAAATAGTGTGTGATGAATCCTAGCCAACAAATCAGAAACAAGGATGACATTACTCTAATAATGTGGATGGTGTTTTAAGTCAACAGTTGTAACATTTAGTTAAACAGATTAGTCTTGCAGGTGTTTCTTCTCTTGTTCCCAGAACTCTGGAAATGGCAATAGGAAAAGTTTTAATTGTAAATCTCAAGGACAAGAAGAATGGGACAGGAGTCCAGATAAGAGATTACAAAATAGAAAGAGGGTAGTAAGTGTTGAGTACAGCCAAGGAAGCCAGAATGCATACAGGAAGTGAGCCAACCCCCCCACCCCATGGAACTATGGAAAACCCCAGGAAATGGAGACCCCCAAGTACACAGAAAGTGGAAGTCTCAAGTGTGAAAGAAAAGGACAGTCTGAAAGTATACACAGGACAATTGAGTCTCTATTTTCCCACCCCTGTTTCCTGGATCTGATCTAGGAAATTCATTCTCTAGAGAAACTGAACTAAAGAGGCTGTCAAGTAAAGGGACTAAGTAAGCAGGAGGCAGGTGGAGAAACATGGTTAAAAATATGGGAATGAGGGGCGCCTGGGTGGCTTAGTCAGTTAAGCGTCCGACTTTCGCTTAGGTCCTGATCTCACGGTTCGTGGGTTCGAGCCCCGTGCCGGGCTCTGTGCTGACTGCCAGCTCAGCCTGGAGCCTGTTTCAGTCTGTGACTCCCTCTCTCTCTGGCCCTCCCCTGCTCACGCTGTCTCTCTCTCTCTCCTAGAAATAAATAAAACATTAAAAAAAAATTTTTTTAAATATGGGAACGAAGTGAAAGTATACGTACAAAATGGTGGGATCCTTGTACCCTCCCCTACCCAAGACTCTGGAAGGCAATTAAGCTTTTTCTCTAGATACTCTAAAAAGCGCCAGAATAAACATCTCCAGATGTTGACATTTTGGACTCCCCAGTTGAAATGGCTGCTTGCCTCACTGTTCCTTGATTCTCTGGTGAAACCTACCCAGCAAAAAGCACCCCCAACATGGAGATTTTCATCCAGCTTTGCCTTATCTCACTCAAATCTGAATAGAAAGCTGAATGTTACCTGATATACGAGGAAAGCTGTCATCATCAAAGACAAATAACAAAATAAACTTGAGATTAAGAAACCCTGAGTTCTAGAGACATTGTCAGAAACAGAAGAATATATTTTTTATTTTATTTTTTATTTTTTATTTATTTTTTTAATGCTTTATTTATCTTTAAGAGAGAGAGAGAGAGAGAGAGACAGCGTGAGCAGGGGAGGGTCAGAGAGAGAGGGAGTCACAGACCGAAACAGGCTCCAGGCTCTGAGCGGCAGTCAGCACAGAGCCCGATGCGGGGCTCGAACCCACGAACCGCGAGATCATGACCTAAGCGAAAGTCGGACGCTTAACCGACTAAGCCACCCAGGCGCCCCAAGAATATATTTTTTAAAAATGTCAATGGGAAAAAGATTATTCCTCAGAAGGAGAAGAAGATTTTGAATTCACAAAACAAGCACAAAATGCCATGAAAAACAATTAGAAAAATAAAAAAGAGCTCTTGAAAGTGAAAAAAGTCTGTCGCAAAATGTACATAAAATTTACTATCTAAACTATTTCCTTTTTTAATATAAATACTTTTAATTTTATTTTTATTAAGTTTTTTATGTTAATTCCAGTATAGTTAACATACAGTGTTGTGTAAGTTTCAAGTATGCAATATAGTGATTCAACAATTCTATACATTCCTCAGTGCTCATTATAACTGTACTCTGTACACCCATCCTCTATTTCACCCATTCCTCTGCCCATCTCCCCTCTGGTAACTAGCACTTTGTTCTCCATTGTTAAGAGTCTGTGTCTTGGTTTGCATCCCTCTCTCTCTCTCTCTTTTTTTTTCCCTTTGGTCATTTATTTTGTTTCTCAAATTCCAAGTATAAGTGAAATCATATGGTATTTGTCTTTCTCTGGCCAACTTATTTTACTTAGCATTATACACTCTAGCTCCATGAATATTGTTGCAAATGGCAAGAGTCCATTCTTCTTTATGGCTGAGTAATATTCCTCTGTGTGTGTGCGTGTGTGTGTGTATCTACCACATCTTCTATATACATTCACCTATTGACGGATACTTGGGCTGCTTCCATAATTTGGCTATTGTAAATAATGCTGCAGTAAACACAGGGGTTCATATGTCTTTGCAAATGAGTGGTTTCGTATTCTTTGGGTAAATACCCAGTAGAGCTATTACTGGATCATGGGGTTGTTCTATTCTTAATTTTTTGAGGAACCTCCATTCTGTTTTCCATTGGCTGCACCAGTCTGTCTTCCCACCAACAGTGCATGAGGGCTCCTTTTTCTCCACATCCTCACTGACGCTGTTGTTTCTTGCCATATTAACCACTCGTACATGTACGGTTGAGTGGCATCAGTGATGGTGGTGCAACTATTACCACCATCCATCTCCAAAACTCTTTTCATGTTGCAAAACTGAAACTGTACCCATTAAACAGTCAGTCCCTAGTCCCTCCACCACCCATCCCCAGCAACCACCATTCTACTTTCTGTCTCTTACTTTGACTACTCTAGCTATCTTATTTAGGATTTGGCTTTTCCTGACTGGCTTATCTCACTTAGCATAAGGTCCTCAAGGTTCGTCCATGATGCAGTATGTGTCAGAATTTTCTTCCTTTCTAAGGCTCAATAACATTCCATTGTATGTGCTTACAATTTGCTTATCCATTCATCTGACAAAGGACCCTTGGGTTGCTTCTCCTTTCTGGCTATTGTAAATAAGGCTTTGCAAGCCTGAGAGATATTGTGAATAACTCTTTAAGACTTTGCTTTCAAGTCTTTGGGTTATTTACCTAGAAGTTGAATTTCTGGATTATATGAAAATTCTATTTTTAATTTGGGGGAAGGTCTCCATTCTGTTTTCTTGGAAAATTTTGTTTATGTAATAGAAAGTTTTATAAGTATCCTTAAGATAAAGATGTAAGACAACATTGTCTCAGAAAATAAAACAAAGAGACTGGGAACATAAAATAGAAA
The DNA here is from genome assembly GCA_017311185.1 of Proteles cristata cristata. Taxonomy (NCBI): domain Eukaryota; kingdom Metazoa; phylum Chordata; class Mammalia; order Carnivora; family Hyaenidae; genus Proteles; species Proteles cristata. Next base: position 69,337 of record JAESUZ010004875.1, on the reverse strand, counting down.
AGAGGAAAAATTAGAGGCTCGGTTGAGGAGGCATAAAATCCTACTAGGAAGAGTTTCATAAAGAAAGAATAGAGAAGATAAAAAGGAAAATTTTCATCTTTAAAATTATTTTTTGAAAGAGAGAGAGAGAGCTAACAGAGGAAGGACACAGAGAGAGAGAGAGAGAGAGAGAATCTCAACCAATCTCCTCACTGTCAGCACAGAGCCTGATTTGAGGCTTTAATTCATGAACCACAAGATCATGACTTTAGCCAAAATCAAGAGTCAGATGCTTAACCAGCTGAGCCACCTAGGTGCCCCAAGAAGAAAGTTGTTATTAATAAAACAGTGCATATTACTAAGTCAATGTAATATATATATATATATAAAAGCCAATATACAAAGGCCACATACTATATGATTCCAACTACACGACGTTACGGAAAAGGCAAAACAATGAAGACAATAGACAGATCAGTTGTTGGCAGGAGTTGAGAGTGGGGAAGGATGAATAGGTAGGGCACAGATAATTCTTAGGACAGTGAAAATACTCTCTCTGTCACCATAATGATGGATATATGTTATTTTACATTCGTCCAACTCATAGAATGTACGACTCCAAGAATGAACCTGTAAATCATAGACTTTGGGTGATTATGATATGTTAGGGTAAGTTTATCAGTTGTAACAAATGTACTACTTTAGTGGGGCATGTTGATAACAGGGGAGGTGATGCACATGTAGAGGCAGGTATATATGTGAAATTTCTATACTTTCTCCTTAATTTTGCAGTGAAACTTAAACTACTTTATTTTTAACTTTTTTAACATTTATATATTTTTTGAGAGACAGAGAGAGAAAGAGCATTAGCGGGGGAGGGGCAGAGAGAGAGGGAGACACAGAATCTGAAGCAGGCTCCAGGCTCTGAGCTGTCAGCACAGAGCCCATTGCGGGACTCGAACTCATGGACCACAAGATCATGACCTGAGCTGAAGTCAGACACTCAACTAACTGAGCCATCCAGGCACCCCAAAACTTAAACTACTTAAAAAAAATTGTCTTGATTTTTTTAAAAAGTGCAGAGCAGAACATTTTTTCATAAATTTAAGGAAGTTAGTTTCTTTTTAAACATTTTTTAATGTTTATTTATTTCTGAGAGAGAGAGACAGACAGAGCATGAGCATGAGCATGAGCAGGGGAAGGGTAGAGAGAGAAGGAGACACAGAATCTGAAGCAGGCTCCAGGCTCTGAGCTGTCAGCACAGAGCCTGATGTGGGGCTTGAACTTGTGAACTACGAGATTATGACCTGAGCCAAAGTCAGATGCCCAAATGACTGAGCCACTCAGGCACCCCTTTCATTTTAATTTTTTAAATATTAAAAAAAATTTTTTTAAGTGTTTTATTTATTTCTAGGAGAGAGAGAGAGAGACAGTGTGAGCAGGGAGGGTCAGAGAGAGAGGGAGTCACAGACTGAAACAGGCTCCAGGCTCTGAGCTGGCAGTCAGCACAGAGCCCGACGCGGTCGAACCCACGAACCGCGAGATCATGATCCAAGTGAAAGTCGGACGCTTAACCGACTAAGCCACCCAGGCACCCCTTAAAAAATTTTTTAAGGTTTACTTTTTGAGAGAGAGAGACACACACACACACACACACACACACAGAGCATAAGTGGGGGAGGGGCAAAGAGAAAGGGAGACACAGAATCCAAAGCAGGCTCCAGGTTCTGAGCTGTCAGCACAGAGCCCGCTGCAGGGCTTGTTCTCAGGAACAGTGGAATCATGCCTGAGCCAAATCAGATGCTTAATCCACTGATCCACCCAGGTGCCCCTATTTATTTATTTTTGAGAGAAACAGACAGAGTGTGAATGGAGGAGGGGCAGAGAGAAAGGGAGACGCAGAATCCGAAGCAGGCTGCAGGCTCTGAGCTGTCAGCACAGAGCCTGACACAGGGCTCGAACTCATGAATCGAGAGATCATGACCTGAACTGAAGTCGGATGCTTAACCGGCTGAACGACCCAGGCACTCCTAGATGTAATTTAAAATAGCAACGACTCTAAAGTATGACTTTCAACAATGGACGAGAGTTGATAGATAAATAACCTTGTTCTCCATGCACTGGATAGCCAGTCCTGGGAGATATTCCGTATACGCCTCAGAAGTCCTGGCAGCATTAAGCCTGGCCTTGTCTACCTCAATGACTTAACTAATACAGCTTTATATGGGCTTGTCTTTCTTCTGTGACATTTGTCCCCTTCCATCACTCTTGGTTTCTGGGACCACATCTCAAATAAACTTCCTGCACTGACAGTGAATCCCACTTTATTCTTCTTCCCTGCCCCCTACTTACATCTGCTCCGCACAGCTAGTTTCTGTGTCACCATTTGAATGAAATCTAGAGCAAGTCCTCTGATTCATATGTGTATGGAGGAGGATGTCTTTATCAAATAACCTAAAAGCTTTCTGGTTATGTATAATTATCAAAACGCTGCATTTCAGTAAATGAAATCTCCAGACCTACCTAATGGTATGGATGTCACTTAAATCGAAAGCTATGCCCCTTTGACTACTCGGGTCTGTGGTAGGTTGGCTACTCAGTCTTGTGCTTCATCTCCTTGTTCTCAGTTTGCTAAGCAAAAGTTCCGGCCTTTTCAGGATGGGCGCAGAGGAAAGAAGGGAGAGGTAAGGGGATAAGAGAGTCAACCACCACCTCCACTTTTTTTTTTTTTTGGATAGGTGTGTGTTTAGAGATCATTCCTTCTCTTATAGGGTGCTTTGGGAGGGGGAGAGAGACACCCCCACCCCAATGATTCTTGGGAATCTGTCACTTGTCATTCTTTCTCTTTTTAAAAGTTTTATTTAGGGGCGCCTGGGTGGCTTAGTTGGTTAAGCGTCCGACTTTCGCTTAGGTCGTGATCTCGCGGTTCGCGGGTTCGAGCCCCGCGTCGGCTCTGTGCTGACTGCCAGCTCAGAGCCTGAAGCCTGTTTCAGTCTGTGACTCCCTCTCTCTCTGACCCTCCCCTGCTGACGCTGTCTCTCTCTCTCTCTCCTAGAAATAAATAAAAATATAAAAAAATAAAATAAACATGAGAAAGAAAAAAAAGTTTTATTTATTATTGTTATTGTTATTATTTATATATTATTTATTATTATTATGAAGAAGAGAGTAGGTGTGGGGGAGGGGGAGGGAGAGAGTCAGAGAAAGAATCCCAAGCAGGCTCTATGCCGTTGGCGCAGAGCCCCACACGGGGCTCTAACCCATGAACCATGAGATCATGACCTGAGCTGAAATCAAGAGCCAGATGCTTAACTGACTAAGCCACCCAGGCGCCCCTGTAAGTCTCCTGAGGCAAATGCGTTTCCCTGGCTGGCCACCCACTGTTTCCCCTTGTTTGCGGGGAATCCAGTGACCCTTTCAGAGTCAACATGCTCTTCCACACTGTCTTCTTGGACATAAGGTGGCCTCTCTCATGTGGGCCATCTGACTCAAGAGACACGTCCTTCAACTTTTGCTCTGACAAACTGTGGCTGTGCCGGGCCTCCCCCAAAGCTGTCACCTCTTTTGTCTCCAGCACCAGAACCGTAGCGTCTCAATTTTAGGTTTTTTCAAGAGTGATTCAGACACTACCAGGTTTCCTCAAGCTCTTGGAGGCTTGGAATGGACTGTCAGAGGACCCAACGAAGCCCCTTTCCCTGGGCTGCAAGTGAGGGAGACAATCCCTCTCACCGCTCTGTGTGTGTTGGTGTGGGATGGGGTGGGGGAGGGCAGGTGTTACAGTTCTCAGCTTTCTGACAGCTCTCTCCAAAAATATTCATCGAATCCCCAACTTTCTAGGTTTCTACAGCCCCTTTAAAAATAAAGTTTATTTATTTATTTTGAGAGAGAGTATGTGTGTTAGCCAGGTAGGGGAAGAGAGAGAGGAAGAGAGAATCCCAAGCAGGCTCTGCGCTGTCCTCGCAGAGCCTGATGTGGGGCTCGATCTCACAAACCACGAGATCATGACCAAAATCAAGAGTTGGACACTTAACCAACCGAGCCACCAGGCATTCCTCTATAGCCCGTTTTAATGGGCTGGAGCCAGGTGGTCAGCTAAGGGCAAAATCTAGTTATTTGATCCTCCACTGCATTCCTGTTTAGGTGACCCCAAGCGTCACTTTGGAAAGTGAGAATCATTCCTATCTGTTGTGTTGGAAATGCAGGCCACACTGAGAAAAAAGCAAGGGGTGGGGGCGGGGGGTGTCCCTCTTTTTTTTTTTTTTACAAATAGTTTATTGTCAAATTAGTTTCCACATAACACTCAGTGCTCATCCCCGGGGGGTGTCCCTCTTTAACTTCCTATTATTGGCAAACTGGCTCAGCAGTAAACAATATTTTTTTACAAGGTCCTAACAAGGTATAGACACTGACGACTGATTTAACCAAAAATGATGGTGGGAACAGAATGGGAGAGGAAAAGCAGCGTCAGAGAGCCATTTCCTCTACAGAGTGTGTAGTCAAGGCTCCCAGGAGCCTACAGCGGGCTTCACGCTGGCTCGTTAAGGCAGGAACTGAGGTTGTCAGAGGATATCGGGTGCGCTCCATAATCTCTCTGCGAACAACGTGTGACAGCTGCGGCCACGCTATGGATGTCTTGCTGTCTCCAGTGCCCAGCACCCACACTGCCACCAGCACCTGGCACCACTGGCACCCCAGACCGTGTGACAGAGCCTCTGCCCCCAGACCTACACCTCCACGGACACCAGTTGACTCCTTCCTCTGGGGCCGCTTTCCTCGTGGGCCCACTGCAGAATCAATTTGAACAGGTGCATCAGACCGACGATGTTGAAATTACATTCCAGCACCCAGCTGTCAGGGAGGCTGAGAATGCAGTTTTTATGGCTTCTATCTTGGGAATCCAGGAAATGACCAGAATAGGAGGAGTCTTCAAAAAGTATCGAGACTCTACAAATAACAACTGTTGGCCTCTGGAGGTCAACAGACAATGACCAAATTGATGAATCCAAAAATTGCAGATGAGCGTCTTATCCAGAAAGATGAGGTAAATAGCACCAGAAGCAGCTCGAGTTGCAAGTCCTGGAAAGAAGGACGGAAAAGAAAGGGTCGTAGGGTAAGAGATCGCTGGTTTATCATAGGAGTCGTCGGGAAAGTGTTCGTTTGGTTTAGAGCTTGTGTGCATGATACTCTGATAAATAGAAAACTTTTAAAGGGGTCATGGTTTATAAGCAACAGACTTTAAAGGTGATGCATCACAGATACCCCAGGCTGGCCTTGTTCAACCACATGCCACCAAATAATCCGTTTGCTGCTAATCTAACCCCCAGCTAGCTATCCACTGCAGAGAGAGATGCTTTATCTCTCTCTGACAGTTTGGCATTGGCATAAGTAGGGAAACAGATTGGCTTTTGTTGAATTTTTTCATCCATCATAAACATGAAGACAGTATGAAAGTTTAAAAGAAAATCATAATGCCAAGTTCACCAAACATTTCTCAATGCAGGATATTATAATTTATAAGGCGATAGTTTCAAAGATGGACCAGAAGAGCCCACCATGCCTCTTTGCCTCGCGTGCCCAGGGCCAGCTTCCCAGGTGCATTGCCGATGCAGAAAGACCCCACGCTTGCATTAATGCTCTGCTATTGCTGTCTCAAAATTCTTAATAATTTTTTGGCAAAGAGCCCCCGCATTTTCATTTGACACTGGGTCCTGCAAACTCTACACCCAGCCCTGCAGATGCCTTAAAGTCCAGGGCTAAATTTAAGGATTAGACAAAGAAAACACTTTAATCAAGGTTTTCTCTCTCTCTCTGGGATTCTTACTTAGGGGGCTCCTGAAATTGCATGCAGTCTTTTCTGTAGACATGTAGACATGCGCACAGGCATTTTTCTCAAGTCTTCTTCGCCTTTGTCAGGTTCCCCCAAATTCCGTGAGCCTCAGAAGTCTAAGAACCACCAATGAGATTTGACCTGCCAGTTCCTCTTTAACAATGCGGGATAAATGTGTAGTTCATCCTAAGTCACCTCTCAATTTTGTTGTCAGTGAGTGGCATGTAAATGATAACATTGTGTGTTCATTCTGTGGGCTGAACCACACGCTTGCATTTGTCCTCTCCGGGCGTCCCTCCCAGTGGAGGAAGGGCCAAGAGATGGACATCCTTCCCTCATTTAAAGTGATTGGAAATGGCACATCTGTGAGTCAGATTCTCTTCTTGGACAAAAGCTCAGGTGCTTAGAAGCAAAGTTGTCCGTCTGGAAGGAGCCATTTTATTTATGGAAGGCAGCTCATCAAAAGGAAAATTCATTTGATACAGTGTGGTTTTAAGACTTACTTGCCTTTCATGGAATCCTCTTGATAATAATAAACTCTGAAAAAAATAGAATCAAAGCATGTTAAAACTGGATCAGTTCCTAGAGACGGTCGGGGGCTGCTCACGCAAACAGCTGAGCGTGTGTTTAAGCATTTTAGGGACAGCTTGCCAAAGTTTGTTTAGTCTTGTGATTTTGACAGGCTAACTGGACCTTTGAGATGTTTCTTCCTCAAACACTCTGGCTCAGTTGTGTAATTAACAGAGTCCCAGAAGAGCAGGGGGCCAGAGCCTTACCTCCGGTGTCTTGCCTAGGAGTCAAGAGTCAGCAAAGGGCTTTCATGTGTCCAAGTTACTATATTGGATCTTCTGGTCCTCATTGTTCAGATCAAGAAAACACAACCCAGAGAAGCTGCCTAATGTAGAATGCATAGAATAGAACAGGGAATGATGTCACTAACCCCTAACCAAATCCTCCTTCCCCTACCTCTCCAGCTTTGGGAGACATCCAGGCAGCAACACTCCCCCCACATGGGTACTTTGCAGTTGGAAGTTGGGTGGCACTAAAGGCTCTATTGGGAGACTCTGGCACCCACTTCCTAGTTGTGTGGCCTTAGGTTGGTCATTTGACCTCTCCATGCCTCAGTCTCTTTAACTGTACAATGGAAATATTCCTACTACCCATCTCATAGAATTTCTGTGAGAATTAAGTGAGTTTTTATTTGTAAAAGTGCTTTTGAAAAGTCCTAGCTCACAGTAAGCACCATGGTGTTCATTGATATCATTAGTGGTAATGCTGTTATAATTATCCCTACATGTCACCAATATGGGAAACTGTTTTTATTTTATTTTTGGAAATTTTCTTTAAAAAGCTTCTATAATTTGGAGACAAAAACCATCAGGAGACAAAAAAGAAGAACCATGGTGGTGTTCGATGCTCACACTGGGAGACCCGGAGAGATGAAGTCTTCTTTATTTGCCATTTATATTTATTTTGCGCATGACCTCACTGTGTGCTTACGCGTTTTTAATGTTGAGCCGAGAAGGGTTTGGGGTTGGCATTGTTGACTGGACGGGATTGATTTATTTTAATGTGTCCTGCTCCCTCCTCATTCTGTACATTGAACAGTGATGCTAGGCTGTCATGAACACAAAGTTCTCCTGAAAAGTAATGTCATTGTTCACTTGGATCAAAGTGTGAGGAGAGAAGTGCTTTCTCCAGTAACTCAGAGTGTTAACAACTCCATGGTTGGGGAGAAGGCAGACAGTATGACCCACTCATTTCTCATGGAGGCATTAAAAATAGATCTACTGTTATTCTTCAAAGATGACTTTTAAATTCACATGCAATCTTCTGTCTCTTCTTGGTCCCAGCAGTCTGCAACCCACACAAGCCAACAAATGGATAGGATTTTTAATTGGAGAAGTGAAGGAGTAGATGTAGAACTGTTCCAGCCACTCACACCTCTCGCTTCTTTCTCCTTGTCAATTTCAGTCGGAAAATTAAATGCACCCCCTGCCAGCTGTATTCTTTAACTGGCACCTCACACATCAACTCCTAATGACAGAGTCTGTTCTCAGGGATGGCTAGCACCTGACCCTGTCTGCGCGGTGCCGGGGAAATAGGTGTGTTCACAGCAGCCCCTCTGCTACTGTTGAGCTTTGCTCTGAGGGACACACACACACACACACACACACACACATACACAGGAGGAGACTGGAATACTATGTACAAAGAGTGTAGCCCAATCGACATGATTTCATCCCCATCTGCATTGACAGTTTCTTTATGTTTTTCAAAGACTAAGTATCTGGTAAGCCCCGAGACTCCATTCTCTCTTCTCCTGGTCCATGCTATTTCGATACATGCAAAGAGATTCCGCGTTCCCTCATACGCACTCTGATTTTAGCCTGACAGATACATTTGGGGAACTATTTGGTAAATAAGAAGTCTTTGGTAAGAGAAGAGGTCTAAAATTTACAATACGTTTTAACCAGAGTGTGGGTGTGGACTGACTACGCTCCTCGTGAAAGAAACCTGTGGGGCGCAGGACAGAAGCCAGGCAAGTTGGAGAAAATGCCAACATCAAAGAAACCTGGTGTGTCTTTTGAGTAGCTGGATGATTGTCCATTATATAAAGCTGTTATTCAGATTACGAGGAGAGGCTTGATAGGAGTCAAATGCGGAGCAATTGGAAGGCATGGCTTTAATGTGTCCTGAAAATGCAGTCATGCCTTTGTTCTTCCACATGCCAGCAAAGGCAGGAGCACACAGCAGGTCACTGCGGCTGTCCTATCCCTGAATGCCACAGACGTTGCCTCTCAGCTTCAGGGCCCTAAAATCAAGCCGTAAAGAAAGAGCTTACTATTCAGGAGAGAACTGGAGAAGTCATGCTTTCACATCTGCATCTCCAGGAAAGCCGAGAGCCATGTGGGGAGGAGGGTGCGTGCCAGCCTCCATCCAGGGGTCCCGTGGCCCAGGTAGGTGTGCAGCTGTGGGAGGACACAGGGCAAGAGGCTACCAGGCTGGGGCACCAGTGCCCCACCCAGAGACCCAGGTCTCCTCCAGACTCCATTCCCAGACTTGCTCACAGTTTCCTAGTTCTCAGGTTGTTACAGGACGTCAAGTCAGATGACATGTTGTGTTGCCAGGGGCTGGGGAACAGACACTTCCAAACGCCGTTGCTGGGAGTGTGAACTGCTACTGTCCAAAGGTAGGCAACTCGGCGACATCCAGCCAAATGAAAAACCGCACGTGCCCTTTGGTAGAGCCGTTCCGCAGGTGCCAAGTGCAATATTACTAGGATATTTGCTGCAGCATGATGTGAACCAGAAAGAAATTGGAAACAACCCAAACATCTATCACTAGATGACTGGGTGCATCGATGATAACACACGTACCAAGGAAATCAACATCACTGTTGCAAACAAGAATCTCCCTGCCCCCACAATCAATCCCTCATACAGGATCAGCTCCAGGACACTGTGAAGTGGAAAGAGAAAGAGGACAATACTGTGTATAATATGCTACTATTAGCCCACAGCATATGTCTGTGTGCACGCACGCTTGTGTGTGCACAGAATTACTCCGAAAGTGTCCACAAGAAACTACTTAACTGCAGTTCCTTCTAAGAAAGTGAAGAATCTGGGAGATAGGACAAGAAAGAGAGTTTCTTTGCATTATATATCTGTTTCCACCTTTCAAGTGTGGACCATATCAAATATTTTTTTAAACAACCCCTCCCGTATTTAGCTATGAAAGGCATTATGACTGTTACCAGATATTCTTCTAACAGTCTCAAAGTCAGAAGGTCTGGAATCAGTCTCAGTGGGTTAATGTCCACGTATGAGCAGGAGTGGTTCTTTCTTGAATCTCTAGAGGAAAATCCAGTTCCGTGCTTTTTCCAGCTTCAAGAGGCTACGTATATTCTTGGAATATGGCCATATTGCTCTGGCCTCCACTTCCATGGTCATATTCTTCTCTCCGACTCTGACCCTCCTGACTCCCTCCTGGAAGGACTCTTGTAATTAAATTGGGCCCAGGAGAGTCCACAGTATGTCACAAATTCTGGGGGTTAGAACATGGACCTCTTTGGGGGCTGTTATGCAGCCTACCACAGGGAGCATGGGGAAAACACATTTCTGTTTTCCCTCTGTTACTTTTTTCATATGTTCTCTTAGCAACGGCATGAACACCCTGGTGAGTACCTGTCATTCACCAGTCACCGCTCACCAGAGGGAGGGTTCACTGGGTTAAAGGCCTCGTCCCCACACTCCGTTGGGTGCTCATGCCCTTGACCTTGCACTCCTCCACTTTTCTTCTCTGATGATTGTAGCAATCAGGTCCACCTGCAAGGCCTGGAAGCCTCCGCCCTGGGACCGGACATTTGAGAAGCTACTACATACCCCTGGCAGTTTGCTCAGAGCTCCACATCATGGCCGCTGGTGAGGCCTTACCTAGCCCATCCCCTGCATCCAGCCAGTTGACACTTCTGATGATGCCATGTGCACCGGTCAGAACCCTGGAGGGTGGAGACAGCTAGGATTTAGACCATGACAAGGGTCACGGTGACGGAGGTTTTGTGCCACACTTCCCAACCGATTTTTTTTATGGACGAAAGGTTGACCGGTGACCCCTTTATTCACTTCCTTCTATCAGCTCTTGAGTTGTAAAAGCTTTTTGCTTCCGAACAATTTACATTTACTAAGTCATAGCCCGTGTGTTCTAATCACAAGCAAAGGCATCATCTCCATTAAGCTTTCAAATATATGCAATAGAACCACACCGACCTCTATTACCGTATCTAGGGACAAAGGTCTTAACAGCCCCAAGAGTCTGCGTGGAGAAACGCAGACACAGAAATAATGTGGAGACAGCAGCAGCGTTAGTAACAGTGCAAAGGGCACTGGGCTGAGGGTCGAGAGGCCTGGAGCTCTGCCACTCGCTAGCTGTGCAAAGTGGGGAAGTCACTTCCTGCTCATGGCCTCGGGCTCCTCGTCTGAAAATCACAAGCTTCTCCCCCAAGGCTCTGATTTCATTGGCCAGAGTGGGAGTAGGCCTTGGTATTTTTAAATGTTCTCCAGATGACTGTAACATGGGGCTGGGGCTGAGACCACTGGTTGGCCAGCATCTAGCCACCCCCGGGGACACCCTGGACCCATGTCTGATGGCTGGTCTGGGACGCAGAGGGGAACACTTGGGACCCTGTATGCGAGAGCGAGGGCAGCTGGGAAGGCAGGTGGGGCTGTCTCGGGGAGCGAGGCCGACCAAGCAGAGCCTAGAGGATGCAAACACGGACTCCCAAGGGGCCCGGGCCACCTGGTGAGGCCAAGCGGAAGAGCTCTTGGCAGCTCTGACACAGCTCATCAAGTCAGCGACAGCCAGAGTCTAATGTGGTTTGAAAGCCCCTGAAGGAGACATTGCAAATCAGGGTCACGGCCAGGACCAGTCAGCAGTCTGCTGGCTGGGCTTGCCCTGCTGTCCCTCCCAAGGGGGCATCTGCCCCCTGCATTCACCTTGTCTGAGCTGAATCACTGTCCCACCCCAACTTTCAAGGGCAGCGCTGTGGGGCAACATTTAAGGGACATCTCTGGCTCTCACCTGGCTGTTAAAAGCTTCTCCATTAACTTTTCCCAAACAGAAAAGGTAGAAGCTTCCCAGGAAGGCTTATTTCCCAGACAATGGGACCCTGGTCAGCTAAGAGGCAAGGGATAGAGGTGAGAGTTGGGTAGTGGGTCAGGCCTCGTGCTAGTGTCTGCTAGGGAATGGTCTAGGACTTATACAAGGCCAAGATAAGGCAGGCTATGTCACCCTTGCTGAGATCATCGGGCAAGTTCTTGTCCATCTAAGTGGGACCCCTAGGGAGAAGACAGAAGCAGGCTGAATTCAGATCTTTTTTTTTTTTTTAATGTGTATTTATGTTTGAGAGAAACAGAAACAGAGCATGAGCAGAGGAAGCACAAAGAGAGAGGGAGACACAGAATCCGAAGCAGGCTCCAGGCTCTGATTTGTCAGCCCAGAGCCCAATGCAGGGACCGAACTCATGACCTGTGAGATCATGACCTGAGCCAAAGTTGGACGCTTAACTGACTGAGCCACCCAGGTGCCCCTAATTTAGAGCCTTTTGGTTGGGCCATAAAATTAACTACTGTTCTTCTTCTCTGTCCTGTTACTCATGCCCTTTGTCCTATCAAGGATCTAGAGAAGAATCTCCTAGCTTATCTGGAGTAGCCATTTAGTCCTCTGTTTCTCTTACGTGAGATGACTTTGTTCCACAATTAGAGCGATCTGATATCTGAACCAAGAGCTGAGAGATACAGCTTAGTATAAGTTGTTTTGATGGTGGGTTTTCCCATTATTTGTAACTCCATGTAAACAAGAAGACAGTGAGACAGAATACCAAAATTCAGACCATGATGAAAAATCTAACATTTGAAGATGAAGTTCTAAGACTCTGCGGTGTCACCACCATAAAAATGCACTGTGGGTGGGTAGGATGTCGGCAAAAATGATGAAATAAAGCAGACTAATGGTGCACTGCACAATAGGCCAGGGAGAAGCTAGGGAGTGAATTATTCACAGGGAGTTTTGAAAAGTTCGGGCATGTTCCTGAGATTCTAGAAAGCCACACACACGCATAGGATCATAGGCATGCCCTGTGTTGTGTCACGCTCAGGTAAGACTGAGAAGACCTTAAACTCTCACCTTGGACCGACCTTGAGGCTCTGTGAAACCAGGAAGTGAAGGCTAAGGCAATGTTGTAAACTCCTCTCAAAGTTCGGGAGACTCTTTGGCCCCTGGCAGTTAAGGAACCTCCGTCCAATTGTTAGCCTGCCACTCACTCCCCTAAGTGAGCAGACACTTCATGGCCATCGGTGACAAAAAATACAGACTTTACAGGATTAATTCAGAAAATACAGGATTAATTCAGAAAAGCCACTAAAACGATAACAGCACAATAAACCCTGGAGAGGGGCAAGAATCTGATTCCCACAGTTGCCACATTATATTGTTTAAAAGGTCCAGTGTGGGAGCGCCTGGGTGGCTCCGTTGGTTAAACATCTGACTTCAGCTCAGGTCATGATCCCATGGTTTGTAGGTTCGAGGCCTGCATCGGGCTCTGTGCTGATGGCTCAGAGCCTGGAGCCTGTTTCAGATTCTGTATCTCCCGCTCTCTCTGACCCTCCCCTGCTCACGTTGCCTCTCTCTCTCTCTCTCTCAGAAATAAAGAAAACATTAAGAAAAAAGTTTTTTTAAAAAAGGTCCAATGTGGCCTATGACTTGGCAATTCAACTCGTAGGTATATATTCAAGGGAACTAAGCACAAAGTTCACTTAAAAACATGTACACAGGAGCATCTGGGTGGCTCAATCGGTTAAGCATCCAACTCTTGGTTTCTGCTTAGGTCATGATCTTGCAGTTTTGTGAGTTCGAGCCCTGAGTCTGACTCTGCACTGACAGCATGGAGCCCACTTGAGGTTCTTTCTCTTCCTCTCTCTCTGCCCCTCCTCTGCTTGTGCTATCCCTGTCTCTCTCAAAATAAATCAATAAACTTTTTAAAAAATGAAATAAACTAAAATAATAAAAATAAAAACATGTACTCAAATGTTCCTAGAAGCCTGCTCATAATGGCAAATACAAAAAGCAAAAGACCAACCCAAATGCCCATCAATGGATAAAAGGATAAATACAATGTAGTGTATGAATAGTATGAAATTGTACTTGGCAACGCAAGAAATGAAGTACCGACACACTATATACCCAGCTATAACAAGGATCGACCTTGAAAACGTTAAGCGAAGTGAAAAAAGTCGAACAAAGACAGTAACCTCAAACATTTCCCTTTCCTCCCCCTCCTCCAACTCTCTGCAGGGTGTTAGAGGTGAGAAGAATCATCAGCAACTTAGAAATCATCATTTTATCTTCCTTGTCCAGCTCTGACGCACACAGTAAGACTATTTCTACGTGACAACGTGATGTAGCACAAAGAGGCAGTTGCCCAAGCTCCCTTAACATTTACATCCTATGCAGAGAATTCTAGTCTAGTTTACAAAAGAGCAACAGTTTCTTTAAACAAGCTGGAGTTAAATTGCTTTCCTGGATAAACTCTTTGTTTTTCTAAATAAAGGCGAGAGTCAATGAATTCAATGAGTTCAGCTCAGTTCAGTGAACAGTATGCCTCTTTGCTGTACAAATGACCTATTTAGAGATGAATCGCCTTTACGAATTTCCTTGGGTTGTTTTTAACCAAGGGTCTTGTACATCAATTGTTCTGTAATCTGCAGGGTGAAGGTGGGGGAGAGAAACAAAAGAAATAACAAATTAATTGCATCTTGTAATCTGTAGAAAACTACCATGTGGAGGTTTGCTATTTTGTTTACAGGAAAAAATTGCTATGTGCAGTGACACTATAATCAAAATGACAAGCAATGGGGAAGGAATTTCAGGCCTACTGGCTTTTTTTAAGCTTAGGCACAGAGAATAAAGTGTGCAACAGCCACATATTTGGTTCTGGTTGGAATCACTCGCGTTTCTTGTCTATAATTGCTTTTGACCTTGGCCATTGGTTCTGTGCTGCTTCTTATTTTACTATTTGGGGCACATGCAATTGTCTTGCTGGGATTTGTAATTCAGGTCATCTAATTTTGCAGGGAAGGGACCCTAATTAGATCACCAGGTTGTGGGCAAAAGCTTGGGTGGCTGGGATTCACGAAGATCCCCCTCTACTGCACCCACACCCACACCCCCATGGGATGCTCTGCCTCCACCTTGCTCCTGGCTATGACCAGTTGATCCAAAGAGGGAGATACTGGCCTCAAACTGGGCCAAAAGTTGAAAGGAGACACAAAGTGGAAGATGTTACTTGATCAGTATCCCTCAAAACCAGCAAAGTCATCAAAAACAAGGAAAGTCTGAAAATCACAGTACTAAATGTAATGCAGGGCCCTGGATAGGCTCCTGGGACAGAAAAGTGTCATTGGGTAAAAAATGAGGTTAGGAAAAAAAAAAAGGATATTTGAAAAAACAATGGAGTTTCATTAGCAGTAAGGTGTCAACGTCGGTTCCTTACTTGTGACAAATGCACCACAGTAGTATCAACAATAAAGAAGTTGGAGATGGTTGGGTCACCTGGGTGGCTCAGTCAGTTAAGCATCCAGGCTCAGGTCATGATCTCACGGTCTGTGGGTTCGAGCCCTGCATCGGGCTCTGTGCTGACAGCTCAGAGCCTGGAGCCTGCTTAGGATTCTGTGTCTCCCTCTCTCTCTGCCCCTCCCCTGCTCACACTCTGTCTCTCTCTCTCTTTCTGTCAAAAAATAATAAAATAAAGACATTACAAAAAATTTAAAGGCAGTTGGAGATGGGAGCCCTTTCTAATAGTCTTACAGTTTTCAGTAAATCTGAAAATCTTCTAAAATCAAAAGTTGATTAAAAAGACATAGAGACAGAGACACAGAGACCACAGCGGTTGGAGCAGAGGGTTCTGGAACAACCCTAGGAAGCAGTCTGTATGGCTCTGCTGCTGAGGTCCCTGGAATAGCCCTAAATTCCTGGACAGCCCTATAAGCTTTCTCTGATTCCATAAGTTCTTTCAATTTCTTTCCCATAGTCCTAATGTGCTGAAGTTACCCAGGATGAATTCTGTTGCTTGCAATCGAAGAATCTGGCCATCAGTTCCTGCTTCTGAGTCCTCAGGAAAGAAGTCACACCCTCTCTCAGTTTATAAGGCAATGGTTTGGCATAACATAAATCACATTCTATAATTTCCATGCCCTTCCTAACTGAACTTTTTCAGTAGTAGGACATGGAACAGCACCTACTTCAGCCCTTCCTCTTCTCATCGCACCAGATCTCTACACACTTCTCAACAGAGATGGCACCCGTGACCATGGCAGACATCACTAATGGATCACAGCACTCATCCCCCGAGCTTGAATGCTGAGTAATAGAAGCTGAGGGTGTCCCACACAGATCCTCTTTATCAACGATGACACTTGTCAATCTCCCAGTTGCTATGAATGTCAGCTGCTAGTGGTGCACAGCTCTCCTCATCTCCAGAGAACTGCCCTCAACAAAATGAGAGGTGCCTCACCCAAGGTAGCCTACAATCAACAACTGACACATAAGGAGCTACAAAAGTCCAGCTCTCTTGTCTCAAGGTGGGACCAACTCTGAGGTGTGATACATGCCCATGTCCCCCATGGCATCAGACTGAAGCCAGGCTGTTGCTGAGACCAAATCTTCATGTAGCTCCTTCCCTACCCTATCTGGCTTCCTTTTGCTCCCTTTCTCCAGAAAGTCCTCCTTCAATAAACCCGGAGCGTCTGATTCCCTATCTCAGGTTCTGCTTCAGGGAAGCCACATAAGACATATGATGCAGTATCCTTCTCAACATAGTGGCCATGCTACCACTACCAAGAGCTGATGCAGGAGGTGAGACCTATTGGGCATCTCTACTGGGAAGAATACTAACCAGGAGGAGAAAATATACCAGCCCCCAAATGAAACATTGACAAAGAAGCCAGAAGCCTAGATGAACTGTCAATTTAACCACTAACCTCTGCAGAGACAAAGCAGAGCCTGTAAACAGCCTGTGACTTTTTGGTGGAGACACGGAGTTTGGAGACCTGACCACCTGTATCTCTTTTTCTTCAGTCCACCATTCAGGACACATTTTTTAATAGGAAGATGTCTGCAAGACAAAGTGGGAAAAGGTGGAGTTAAAGAGGTACAGTCTTTGCTCCAAGAAGCTGTCATGTCTGATAGCGGAAGGCATTTCTCACTCTCTTTGGCTGAGTGTTCTAGTTAAGGAGCAGGTGCATCATCTTAAGAACATCCTTACAAGTAGCATCGGGGAGCTATCACAGTTGGGCATCTTTGTTACTAAATATAACCTTGCTTTTCCCCCTGCTATTGTTTAATGCCAGCTGAGTTCTACAAAAACGGAACATATTGGGTAGGAAATGGAAGACTGCTGAAATACAAACCCAAAATAACAGTGGCAGAAAATAAATCAAAATCCATTTAGCTCTCGTGTAAAAGGCCAGGCTGGTAAGGTGGCCCAACAACACAGGTTTTGAGGGGGTACAAACTCCTAGTACCTTGCTGATTTGTCATCCTTAGGGTGTCACTCTTGTACACTGATGTTTCAACACAGTTCTAAATTTTAGACACCCAGAAGTGGCAGAGGGTGGAGGAGAGGGGATCTGTCTCTTCTTTTTAAGAGAAGGATCTGGATTACGTATCATGGTGGCCTGCTTTCTGTTGACCCAACAGTTTGATACACAGCCACCCCTAGCTCCATGGGAGCCTGGGGGAGGAAGGGTTTAACCTGGGAGACCAGCTAGAAACTGAGCATTCTTTTAGTGTGAGAGAAAAGACAATGGATATTGGGGGACAGCCAGTTCTATGGCAGGAACACAGGCAAGGCCCTGAGAAGAATGCTATCATCTCAGGGAAAGCAGGCTGGTTGACGGTCTCAAATGCTCCAAGTCGGTGTCTCTGGTCACCAAATCCTGCCTTTCTCTCATGGTGCCTCTCCCCCCACCATCAACTTGCTTTGGCCAACGAGATGTGGGCATAAGTGAAGTGCGTCACTTTCAGGGAGAAGCTTTCAAGGCCAGCACATGGCTCATGGTGTCTCTCTTCCCTCTGCCATGAGACCAGCGATGTTCTAGACAGAGGCTGCTCCATCAGCCTCCGAACTGCAAATGATGTGAGCGGAGCCCCAGCCTCCCCGAGATGGGCTCGTAGCGTGTGGGAGAAATTGCTGCGAGCCAGTGAGATTGCCAGGTTGCTGGCGTGTTGTGGCAGCATCGTCCAGCCCAGCAGCCAGATTCAGCACCCAGGCCTTCCTGCTGGTGGCCCTACAGTGGAGTATTTGTTTGAAAAGTACAGCCCGTTGACATAAGCATAATAGTACTAACGGCTACCTTTTATGGAACACTTACTATGGGCTAAGCCCAACGACATGACCATCATTAAACTTCCCTTGGGGATGATCATCAATTTACAGATGGCTCCTAATGCTTTCACGTTATAATTCATCACTCAAAGGCATACAGGTTACTGCTACTTGAAACAACTCTACTGGGTGAATCCTCATGTAAAACAAGAATGCTGGGAATCAGCCCTGCCCCTACATATGTTTTCTCAGTTCGGCTTTTCACAAATGGCAAAATTATAAAATTACATTCCCAATAATTTAGAGGAAAGAGTATCAGTGATTTTAATATTGATGTACTCCTGACCATTAAATGGGTGCCTAGGACATTGGGACCACAAGTAAGGGAAGAATTAACTAAAAGTGGTTAATATGAAAAGGGTGTTCCTAACTAATTCCATCAAAAGCAGGGAGGGAGGGAAGCCCCAGGATGGGTAACTGGCTCTGTGGGATCACTGGGACCTATATGCCTTCTGTCTTCTTTCTGCCCTGCCATCCTTGGCATGTCAGTGAGATCTCTTCCTCATGGTTCCAAGGAGGCTGCCACAGCCCCAAGCACCATATACACTTATTTTTTTAAAATGTTTTATTTACTTCTGAGAGAGAGGTAGAGACAGCATAAACAGGAGAGGGTCAGAGAGAGAGGGAGACACAGAATCTGAAGCAGGTGAACAGGCTCTGAGCTAGCTGTCAGCACAGAGCCTGATGTGGGGCTCGAATCCACAAACCGTGAGATCATGACCTGAGCTGAAATTGGAAGCTCAACCGACTGAGCCACTCAGGCACCCCGCCCATATCCATTTATGACAGCATCTGGCAAAAGAAGGGGAGAGAAAGAGAGTGTTGCCTCCTCTTTTCCTAAGGCAGGAAAGCCACTTTCCTGAAGCCCCACAGTAGATCCCTACCTGTGCTACACAGGCACTCTGCCTACGCCAAGCCACAGGTGAGACCATGAAAGTTCTGGCACTGTCAGGCTCCATCGTGGGAACTTGCATGGCTAGATAGTCAGGACAGGATGGGCTGTGCTGCAGCGACAAACACCCCCAAGTCTCAATAGCTTAAGGCAACTCACCTTTGTTTCACATGCTTATATCAAAAGTCCACGAAGTCTGTCAGGGATCCAGATGTGCCATTTGTATGAGAGGCCTCCTTGGAAGGAAGAAGAAGCTAGAGAGTTCTGCACCAGCTCTTCTTTATTTCAGTTTGGAAGTCAATAGGTTACTTCCACCTTCTTTAATCAGACCTCGTCCCATGACCTTGCCTTCCCTTTCAAGCAGGCTGGAATGTGTGCAGACGTGGATGAAACCCCATCTCCGCCATATTGGCTTTTTCTCATTATCACCTCTCCGTCTTTACTCTCTTGCTCCTTCCTCAATCAACCCCAATACCATCACCACTGCACCCTTGTTTGTCTGGCCCATGTTGTCTCTCTCTTCCTCAGATATCCATGGGTTCCAGTCCTTCCTGAATCTTAATGACTTCTCTCTAAGTCAAAGCATTTTTTTCTCTACATGTTGTGCTGTGGGGAAAATGGGGGAATGAATTTGGGGAGCTATAGGTAGAGAAGGAAGGACATCAGAAGTTTCCCATTTAAAGGTGCAGTTTGCTTTCTCCTAAAACGTTTAAATAATCATTCCAGCCTCACACTATA
Organism: Proteles cristata cristata; assembly: GCA_017311185.1. NCBI lineage: Eukaryota > Metazoa > Chordata > Mammalia > Carnivora > Hyaenidae > Proteles > Proteles cristata. Next base: position 49,960 of record JAESUZ010004875.1, on the reverse strand, counting down.
AGGGTTCGTTTCCTGAAAAACAAACAAACAAACCAACCAACCAACCAACCAGGGGTGCCTGGGTGGCTCAGTTGGGTACGCATCTGACTTCAGCTCAGGTCATGATCTCATGGCTCGTGAGTTCGAGCCCTGTGTCAGGCTCTGTGCTGACAGCTCAGAGCCTGGAGTCTGTTTCAGATTCTGTGTCTCCCTCTTTCTCTCTGCCCCTCCCCATTGTGCTCTTTCTCTCTCTCAAAAATAAATAAGCATTACAATTTTTATTTAAAAATCCTATATGTGCATTGAAGAGGAATCTCAGCAAAATGTTGATAGTGTTTCTACCTGTGCAATGGGATTATGAGTAATTTTAATTTTCTTCTTAATATACAAACATAACCCTCTAATGATAGCACAGGGGAGGGACTTTTTTTAAAGTCAAGCTTCTTTCAGCTCCAGGTGTCTCTTCCATACATTTGTGCTCAGGATGACCACGAGAAGTTAATTCCCAGCACAATGGTCAAGTAGTATGATTATCAGGGATTTGTTTTTTATGGGGAGATAGGAGCCGGGGACAGGGGGGTGGATATTTTACCCAAACTTAGAGTTGAGACCGTCGGGTGCCAGACATCACCTTCCAACCAGCCTAAGAAACCTTCAGAGCCTAGGTGATGCTGATAAGCTTTGACAGAAAAGAAACTTCCAGGAGTGTTCGTCCCCAGTGTAGGCAAGAAGGCTGAAGGGGGTGACGAAGCTCGCTCACTGCAGGCGGTCTTGAGTCCATCTCTCTGTGTTTTCTAAAACTCTCACCCGGAAAAGTTTCCCACGAAGGGACGATCACAGGCAGGCATGTGTGAGCAGCCGCAGAAGGGAAGTGAGATACTTGACCTACGTGGGCCACGGGGGCTTTCATAATACGCTGGCCACTGAGAAGCCAGCAGAAACAACAATAAACAACAACAACCAGAACAGGAGGAAGGCTCAGCTGAGTTCCTCCTTCCCGTTTGGTGTTTGCCGCTTCTCAAACAAAGAAAGTTCCAGCCCAGTCTGGCCCTCCCTGGAGGAGAAGGGCTGCGGGCTTGGCCCATTAATTACACGCCAGAGGCATTTTCCTAAGGAAACCTTTAGTAGCTTGAAGGAAAAATACAGTGCAGTTTGACTGGAAGGGGTTCCTGGCTTGCTCCCCATCACATTTCCCAAACCACAGGCTTCTGCCTCTTTTTGATTCAGCAGAAACAACGGCAGGTCTAACTAAAGCAACAGGGACCTTTGATGTTGGAAGTGAATCTTAATTGCTGGGGATCATGCAGGAATGGGGAGGGGGGCGGGGAAGATCCTCGGTAACATCAGGGTCAGCGTGCTGGTGACAGCAAGCGACAAGCAAGACCCTCACTGACCATTTATGCAGCGCTGGGCAAAATCAAGGGCTAGAGCCAGGCTCAGTTTCTCCATCCGTAAGATGGAGATAATAATAGCCCATGACACTGTCGTCAGGATTAAGTAGGCTTGGGTATGTATGCGGTAACAGTTGGCTCCCTTTCCGGTTTCCACACGGGCACATTCGTCTCTCTACTGGGGGCTTATAGGCTGCCACAGCGTCAATGCCCCAGAGATTTATTATTATATTTATTATTATTATTATTATTTGAGCATTTGGTTGGTTTGGCTTTTGTTTTCTTTTTTTTAAGATTTTTAAAAATGTCTTTTATTTATTTCAAGAGAGCCCATGCACATAAGCATGAGTGGGGGGAGGGGCAGAGAGAGAGAGAGAGAGAGAGAATCCCAAGCAGGCTTGGTGCTGTCAGTGCAGAGCCCGGCAGGCGGCTGGAACCCACCAACCATGAGATCATGATCTGAGCCGAAATCAATAGTCAGGCACTTAATGGACTGAGTCACCCACACACCCCTGTTTTTGTTTCCTTTCTTTAAATTTTTTTATTTTTTTAATGTTTATTTTTGAGAGAGAGAGATAGAGACAGAACGAGAGTGGGGGAGGGACAGAGAGAGAAAGGGAAACACAGAATCTGAAGCAAGCTCCAGACTCTGAGCTGTCAACACAGAGCCAGATGTGGGGCTTGAACCCACGAACCATGAGATCGTGACCTACACTGAAGTCGGACGATTAACTGACTGAACCACCCAGGTGCCCCTGTTTTCTTTATTTGTTCAAGAAAATGTGTCTAGCAGTCACTTTCTAGTGAAGTACTACTACCGAGTCCATTTACACGTCTCTTCCGTGGACTCACTGACTCGTGCTTTATTTTCTTAGCAGTCACTGTGGTCCTAGAACACAGGAAGTTTCATTCATGGCTCACTTCTGGAGACCTGACAGATGCTGGTTAAATATTTTAGAAATTTCTCTTTAAAGAAAGGAGCGAAAAATGAGGTGGCTCAGGCTGCTAACATGTGGTCCTACCCCTCAAAGTCACATTCGAATGTCAAGGTTGCACTTGGTTTTCAGAGCTTTGGCGGGGCCATAGTTATTTTATATTTAAGGGTTTTTTTTTCAAGGTCAGAATGATGATATTACATGTTCATAACCTTTGTATACAATCTCATGGCTCTGAAAATTAAATATACAACTAAGTGGTCACATTTGGGTTTAAGAAAATCATTTGGTTATTTGGGGTTATCGTGAAAGGAGAACTTCAAATTCTTCACTACCAAAGAAAACACAATTAAAATCCAAGCAACATTCCAGGAGACAGCTGCTTTATTTGAAGAAGCAAAGTGTCTAACAGGCAGTCAGAAACCTTCAAGAAAGGAAGAGGACCATTCCCATAGTTGGGACACCACACAGGCAACTTACAAATGATCACTCCCAGGGTGCCTGGGCGGTTCATTTGGTTAAGCATCCAACTTCGGATCAGGCCATGATCTCATGGTTCGTGAGTTTGAGCCCCACATGGGGCTCTGCCCTGTCAACACAGAGCCTAGCTCTGATCCTCTGTCTCCCTCTCTCTCTGCCCCTCCCCCCATCAAAAACAAATAAACATTTAAATAATTTTAAATTTAAAAACATGACCAGTCACTAACAGTTTTCCATCTGTTAAATCAGTGCACTAGGAAGATGCCTTAGATCCTAAGGAGTCCCTCTTTTTTTTTTTTTTTTAATGTTTTATTTATTTCTAGGAGAGAGAGAGAGAGAGAGACAGCATGAGCAGGGGAGGGTCAGAGAGGGAGTCACAGACTGAAACAGGCTTCAGGCTCTGAGCTGGCAGTCAGCACAGAGCCCGACCGGCTCGAACCCACGAACTGCGAGATCATGACCTAGCGAAAGTGGGACAACCGACTAAGCCACCCAGGCGCCCCTCTTTTTTTTTTTTTTTTAATGTTTATTTATTTTTGAAAGAGAGAGACAAAGTGAGAGCAGGGGAGGGGCAGAGAGAGAGAGCGAGACACAGAATCCGAAGCAGGCTCTGGGCAGTGAGATGTCAGCACAGACGTGGGCCTTGAACTCACAAACTGCAAGATCATGACCTGAGCCAAAGTCGGACACTCAACCGACTGAGCCACCCAGGCACCCCAAGGAGTTCCCATTTTGAGGGAAACGTGGAGTCCCAGAGAATTCAGAGAGCCCCCATGCCACATCCAGGCTTGTCATTTGTCTCCAGGAGTGGACTGGAGCAGAGATGTGAAAGCCAAACATGGGAGGGGTGATGAGAAGCTCTCAGACTGTCTGACCATCCCCCACCCCTGACACGAGAAATACATGTCAACCCTCAATAGCTCAGAGGCAAAATTTCATTGTAGGGACGCCTGGGTGGCTCAGTCTGTTGGGGGGCCGACTTCGGCTCAGGTCATGATCTCATGGTCAGTGGGCTCGAGCCCCATGTCGGGCTCTGTGCTGTCCGCTCAGAGCCTGGTGCCTGCTTCAGATTCTGTGATTCCCTCTCTCTCTGCCCCTCCCCCACTCAAGCTCTGTCTCTCTCTGTCTCAAAAGTAAAATAAACATTAAAAAAATTTATTAAAAAATATTTCACTATAAAGAATACCAGTGTGCAAGCTGCCTAACCACACTCTTCCTGTGTCTGGCAGAAGGCTGAGAGAAGTCCTGCTTTGCTGATCTCTTGACGATCAATTCCTTAGTAGAGAAACTCTTTACAGAAGCAAGAAACAGCCTGACACTGTCGAGTTTCCCCATATGAGCCACAGCCCACAACAAGACAAAGGATGGTCAGGCTTCTCACAAACAGCCGGATGGGGACATTCGAGAAGACACAAAGCTATCCCAGTGTCCTTGTTCACATTTTTTTATTGAATAAAATAGGCAATCTTAGATATAAAAAAGATACATATCATTTTCCCCTCTTGGGATTGAATAAAACTGTTTCATTGTGATTGAAAAAAAATAGGCCATAAATATATTTTTTACCTAAATTAGGCTATCCTAAAACAAAAACAAGGGTATTTCTCACGCCTGCAACACAGCAAAATGCCTCTCTCTGTTCCTCATTTGTGACTGAGTAGTTTGTAAAAGCCTCCCTCGGAAGGTGACCTCTTGTCTGTCTTCTTCGATAGAGACAGCACTCTGCTAATTCATTGTTGGTCATTTTATTGAACAAATGTCATGGAGCACAGCTATGTGACAAGCCCTGTACCGGGCTGATATTAGGAAAGCCACTGTCCCTGCCTTCAGGGAGCTCGCAGGGCTGTGGGGCTAAGGCAGAGGGACCAGGCCGGCAAAGAGCCAAAGGTGGAGACGCCAGTTCTATCCGGGAATGTTTCCAGAGAATTCTTCTGAGGCGCCCAGGTGGCTCAGTTGGTTAAGCATCCAACTTCAGCTCAGGTCATGATCTCATGGTTCATGAGTTCGAGCCCTATATCGGGCTCTGTGCTGACAGTGTGGAGCCTGGAGCCTGCTTCGGATTCTGGGTCTCCCTCTCTTGCTGCCTCTCTCCTGCTCTCACCCTGTTTCTCTCTCTCTCAAAAATAAATAAGCATTAAAAAAGAAAAAAGAAAAAAGAGGGGCACCTGGGTGGCTCAGTCAGTTAAACCTCTGACTTCAGGTCATGATCTCAGGGTTTATGAGTTCAAGCCCTGCAATGGGCTCTGTGCTGACAGCTCAGATTCTGGGTCTCCTGACCCTTCCTCACTCACTCTCTGTCTCTCTCAAGTAAATAAACATTTTTAAAAATGTAAAAAAGAGGGGCGCCTGGGTGGCTTAGTCGGTTGAGCGTCCGACTGTCGCTTAGGTCATGATCTCGCGGTTTGTGGGTTTGAGCCCCACGTCGGGCTCTGTGCTGCCAGCTCAGAGCCTGGAGCCTGTTTCAGTCTGTGACTCCCTCTCTCTCTGACCCTCCCCTGCTCACACTGTCTCTCTTTCTCTCTCCTAGAAATAAATAAAACATTAAAAAATAAAAAAAATAAAAAATAAATAAAAATGTAAAAAAGAGAATTCTTCCTATAGGAGCATGAGCTACATCCTAACAAATGAGTGAACTCTTTATTTATCTGTTTCAACAAGACCATGTGTTAAGAGTGCAACCAAATAGAATCTAGAAATAGACCCACACAAATACGACCAGGTGATGTGTTACAAAGGAGAAAAAGCAATTCAAGGAAAGGATGGCCTTTTGGAACACATATCATTGGAGAAGCTGGATGTCCCTAGGCCAAAAAAAAAAAAAAGAAAAAAGAAAAGAAAAGAAGAAAAAATCATTCATAACTTCGACGTAAACCTCATGCTTTCTACAGAAAAAAAAAATTCAAGTAGATGATAGCCCTAAATGAAAAATATAAAACCTTACACTTTAATGAAGAAAACATAGCCTAAAAGCTTTGGGATCTGTGGTTTAGCAAAGAGTTCTTAGGACAGCAAAGAAGATTAAGTTGTTAAATTGGGCTTCATCCAAATTAAAGAGTTTTGGTCTGAGAAAGCAGTGAGGCAAATGAAAAGGCAGGCTGCGTATTTGAAAATCACATAGCTGACCACGGGGACTTGTATCTGAAATATACTGAGAATGCCTAAAATTCAGTAAAGAAAGAAACAACCCCCATTAAAAAAAATAAAAAAGCTTAAACAGACACTTTCCCAAAAAGTAATTACAGGTGACAGATAAGCTCGTGAACAGGTGTTCACCATCAGTCCTTAGGCAAAAGCAAATAAAAACGCCCACAAGGTACCCCCGCACACCTATTAAAGTAGCTAAAATTAAAAATCTAATAATAGCGGGTGCTGGTGAGGATGTAGAGAAAGCAGAACACGTAAACATTTCTTATAAAGGGAACCATAAACCTCGCATATGACGGCAGCAATGCCACTCTGGGGTATTTACTCAAAAGAAGTGTTAAGCACCACTCACAGATTTGTATGCAAATGTTAATTCGAAGTTTTTATTCATGATAGCCAGAAGCGGGAGATGGCCCAAAGGTCCCTCTGCTGGGTGAATGGTAAACAGAGCCTCAGTACAGTCACACGTTGGGTCATCACCAGCAATAAAGTGGAAAAAAACTACCGCTTCCTGTACTGACATGGACGACGCCAAAAACGTTATACTAAGTGAAAAAAGCCAGACTCTAAAGACTCCATCCTGTAGGATTCCCTTATTATAAAGTTCCAGAAAAGAAAAACAAAAACACTGTGACAGAAGAAAGAACTACAGGCCAGGGACCAGAGGTGAGGAGGGGACACGCTGCAAAAGGGCACGAGGGAAGTTTTGGGGTGATAAAATGTTCAATAGCATAACTGTAAGGGTGGGCCATGACTATCCATTTGTTGAAACTCATCAGATTGTACAATAAATTTATTTCTCACGAATTGTATTGTACATAAGTGTTACCTCAATAAAACTGATTTTTTGAAATATCAAGGGGAGGTAAAAACCCATAGGGGAAGCCAAGAAATTTTGGAAAATTCACGACAATGGAAAGATTTGCTCCAGGAGATGCCAAAATATACCATAAGGTTATCACAGTTTTCAAAGTGTGCTAATGACACAGCAACAGACAAATAATCGATTGACATAGACCCTAAAACCTATGGAGTCCAGATCAGCGTACATACTTAGTAAATAATTTAGGAAGCAATTTAAATTAGTGGGGTAAGAAATGGACTATTGAATACATGGAGCTGAAATCTGGGTTCTATCTGGAAAAAAGAACCACACTGGCTCCGTAATTCACACCATTCTCAAAAAATTAAACCTTCACTGGTTAATTGGTCATCGCCCTAGTGTGAAGGCTCACTCCGTTGATCTCATTACCCCATTCAATGCCGAGGAGACCGCTTCGCAGATTACGGTGAGGTCTTCCTGCAGATGAAAAGGATTCTAGTGAACACCCACACTGACTGTCGTCTCTTCTGTCTTCTGATGGGAGATGGCTTCATTCATCACAGCGGGAAAGTCCCTACCGAAGTTGTTCCCTGCCACCTACACAAAGGAGAGAAATGGCAAAGTCTGCAAGCTCCTCCGAGGTGCAGAAGGGTGAGATCCAAAGGAGACCGATGATCACAGGGCACTTTCATGCCCCTTGGATGTCCGGCGGAGGGGGTGAGCAGCTGAAATTCTGTCTCTGCCTAAACCAGGAACTTTGCGGGAGAAGTCTCTTCGAAGAATGCACGATCTTGCAACCCAAGAGGGGCTGTAGCTCGGGCAGGAGGAAGGCAGGGGAGAATTCTTGGTGACAGGCTCCCCAAAGGGCACCCAAAGACAAAGGGGGCGAAGGGCAGTATTAAGCTATTGGTGTCCTTCACCGTTACCTCCCTCTCTGTCACCTCGAGTATCAGTAAAGAGCATTCGCCCTGAATATCAGGGCTGGTTGGTGTTGGGGACAGCAAAAGTGTGGAAACGTTTTTCTTCCCTATTCCTGGTATTTCCCTTCATTGGCAGGACTATTAGCATAAGGCTCCAGCTTCTGGAAAGATCATCAGTCACTCTGTCATTTGCTGGAAAGAGGTACCTGGTCATCACTCAGCCCCTGGCTCCCTCCCTCATCCTTCGGGATCTGGCTTGATTGAGATCTGGGACACAGGGCATTTGGTGTCTTGCTCCCCACCATCAGTCTTACAGGATGGTGTACGATTCTGTGGTTTCTATGAGGAAACTGATCACTGTGCCCCTTTTTTACTTCTGCTCAGTTATTTCTGGATTAAGGCAAAGAGGGGAGGGTGGGCTTCCTTGAGCCCCTCAAACTCCAGCAAGGGTGTCTGGGTAAAGTAAAAGCCCCAACAATCATCCAAGTAAACAGTAAACTGAAGGCAGGCTCCCTGTGGGAACGTTCCAGAACACAGAGTTGAGGAAACTTTCTAGTGTTTTTCTCTGTCTGACTCTGTCACCAGAGTCCTGGCAGACCCTTTCCAGAGCCTTCTCTCTCAATAACTGACCTCCGGAGTGTCCAGCAGCAAACGGAGCTGTGCAAAGCCATCTCAGTGGTGCTGGCCACAGCTGGAACCTGGCAGACAGGGCGATGACTGAGGGGAACATGCAGAAAGTGACTTCCTCTGCGACTCACCCCCAAAACATGTGCTGCTTTGGCTCCAAAGGGCAGAATTCTTTGCTTGGATTTGGCAGGGGGTGGTTGCGGGGAGAGGGAGGAGCACAGAAGAAAAAGAGATGGGTTTCTTTTGACCAAAAAAGGTCAATCAGTTATGGAGGATGGTTGGCTCCAGTCCAAACAAACATTATGGGAACCACCCGGTTCTGAGCAAGCACAAATGCTTTCTCAGTCGCCCCAGCCAACACCAATTACTACCCCTCGCTTTGGCACCCTGCCCTTAACCACTGCAAGGCTCCGAGTCATTAAGTCCTTGGATCATTGAGTCCACTCACCGCTATCTACTCTCCCCATTTTATACCTGAGGAACAGACTCGAAAGGTAACAGAAACCTCTTACCCATGTGGTGAGCGGTGACATGGCCCAGACCGAGACACTGAACTCCTGAGTCCCAAGTCTGTGTCCGTCCATGGCTTGAGATTTCATGGCCCCTGTAGGAGGATGAGTCCCTTGATCACAGAGACCCAGTATTTTACCCAGAGGAGAGGAGAGGACCAATATTTGAAAAGAGCCTACTAAGGTCCCATCCCTAGGGTAGGGGCATTACTAATGCCTGGCTTTGGGCACGTCTCCCCAGCCCTCAGCCGGCCTCTTTGTTGGACGGCATTGTCACGGGCTACATTGCATATCACAAAAAGTTCACACACTGAAGTCCTAACCCCAGAACCTCAGAACGCGAGTTCATTTGGACAAAGCGTCTTTAAAGGGGTCATTAAATCGTTTCTCGGCCTTTTGGCTAAGATCAAGTGAAAGGGGTCATTCAGTCAGAATGAAGCCATTATCATGGGCACTAATCCCATATGACTCGTGTCCTTGTAAGAAGAGATTAGGACACAGACACACACAGAGAAAAGACCATGTGAAGACACAGGAAGAACATAGCCATCTGCAAGCCGAGGAGAGAGTCCTAGGAAAAAAACAAACTACTGACAGCTTGATCCCGGATTTCTAGCTTCCAGAATTGTGAAAAAAAAAATAAATAAATAAACTTCTATTGTTTAACCCACGCAGTGTACGGTATTTTGACATGGCAGCTATAACCGACTTATACAGGCATCCACTTCCTGTCCCGCTCATGCTTCTAGACTGGGACCTGCCCTCCATCTGTTGCTAACTGAACCACACAGACTCTCTACATCAGAGTGAGGACTGAGAGAGTCACAGAGTGCAGCACTTGGAGCAGAACCTTGTCTGCAGAGATTTTGGGGTGAATGGACTCTGGCCGCTGAAACCCCCAGAGCAGCTTTCCTTTTCAGCGAATTCCAGGAGAGACCCCAACACCCTCCTAATGCCCAGCTCTCTTTCTTGGTTAAACTTGTCCAAAGCCAGTTGTGTTCCCTGCTGCCCAAAGGACCTTAACTGTGATATTTACATATGTTATCTCATGTGGGTTAATTTCTTCCTGGGTGTTCCTGCCCCACATTACAGATAAGGAAACTGAGGCCCAGCACCAGAAAGTAGCTGGCCAAGGTCACAAGATGGGGGGAGCCAGGGCTGGTACTCATCATCCTCTCCAAAGTGTCCTTGATGACACTTCTCTTTGGTGTCCCCTGAAGTATGTCGTTCAATAAAAGCTTTTTAATCAAATTGAATATATAGACTTACATTTCATTATAGACCAAGGGATAGATGAATATGTGACAGGTTCAAGCAACCGGAGCCAAGGGAAATAAAACTCATGCGAGAATTTTGTTCATCTTTCTACCCTTCTTCTCCGTTCCGACCTAAGGAGGGGAGACATTGTAAACTGGGTTTGCAGTGGACACGTGGCTCGCTCCGGCACAAGACACGGTGTGGGCCTCGCTGACTTCTCAAGTCCTAACTCTTCTCCCGTGTGTGATGTTTCTCTAGTCTATGGACCTGGGCGGCCACTCCCCCGGTAAGGACTTCATATTTTCTAGAAGAAATAGCTGAACCCTAAGTCTCACTTACTTCCTCCCCTTCTCCCATCAGGCTCCAGCAGAAGGATATAAACCACCCTTTGTCTAGGACAGTGAACTTGGCCACACACAAGGCTTGGGAAGTTATGGGATCAAGAAGCTAGAAAATAAAAACATGAAGAAAGGGCTTAGCTGGCAAGTATTTCTGGGTGTTTTTCTCGTCTTTATAAAAATAAAATTACTTTCCCCCTCCTGCTTTGGAAAACCCACAAAACGAATCCAGAATCACTTATATAGCTGTCATTAAGCTTCCCTGCTGACCAAGGCTGCAGAGTTTGCTGGCAGACAGAAGGATGTTGATATGGTCTTGCCATCTTGTATTTCAAGACGGGAGGGACGCCTGGAATTTGGGAGCCTCCCGGAGCAATGAGACAGCAATTCATTACCCTCTGACTCTTTGCAGATCAAGGGAGAAAGGCTGAGTGTGGGGGTCTTTTCCTCCACCGCTTAGCACTCTGTCCAGAGCCCCACAGACTTGCTGCCTGGACCCCCTGGCCCCCACACCCTCACACAGGGACTCAGCAGGCAGAAGACGCAGCATAAATGCAAGGAAAGGCTGAGCAGGGGCTTGGTGATGATGTTTGTGTTTCCATTGATGTTGTGAGCCCTTGAAGGCTCAAGGGGGTGACCGTGGATACTGCATCCTTGGCAGGGAAGGAATCCACACCAACTCGCTGGCCAGAACCCCGCATTTATGTGGCAGCTCACAAAGCAGTGTTCATGGGGAGGCTTCATCTCTGCTCCTCAGCCGCTCTGTGAGATGCCACGTCAGGCTCTCGACTACCGCATGTCACAGAGGAGAAGACTGAGGCTCAGGAGACAGCTGCTTCCTGGCAGTAAGAGGCAGGGCAGAAACAAAACCCCCATCTTCTGACCTCAGACTTAACTGCCTCCCCCTTGCCTTACGCCCAGCCCCCTTCCTCATCCTTCTTTCTCTGTTAAGAAAGTCCTTTAGAATTAAGAGCCCTGGATAAGTCTCCCCAAAGAAAGGCATTTTGGTTTTGTTTTTTATTTATTTATTTATTCTTGAGAGAGAGAGAGAGTGCGCATAAGCGGGAGAGGGGCTGAGAGACAGGGAGAGAGAGAATCCTAAGCAGGCTCTACACAACAGCTCAGAGCCTGACGCGGGGCTCGAACCCATGATCATGACCTAGGCTGAAATCAAGAGCCGGACACTTAACTGACTGAGCCACCCAGATGCCCCCCTCCGAAAGAAGGGTTTTTTTTTTTTTAAATTTTTTTTTTTTAATGTTTTATTTATTTCTAGGAGAGAGAGACAGCGTGAATAGGGGAGGGTCAGAGAGAGAGGAGATCACAGACTGAAACAGGCTCCAGGCTCTGAGCTGGCAGTCAGCACAGAGCCCGACGCGGGGCTCGAACCCACGAACCGCGAGATCATGACCCAAGCGAAAGTCGGACGCTTAACCGACTAAGCCACCCAGGTGCCCCTCCAAAAGAAGGGTTTTAAACAAATTCCCCCCAGCCTGTCCCGTAAGAGGTAACAAAGAAGTATCAGTGAATCTACTTCTTACCAGAGTGAAACGGTCTTAGGGAAATCATTTTCCAGGATGACTTTTGAGGCTCCTACATGTACTAGGTCAACTCACAGTCTCTCCCCCTCTCCCTGTCTCTCGCTATCTCTTTCTTTCTTCCATACTCCCTGTCTTCACGATGGCTGGCCCCAAACTCTCACCAGCCCCCAACACTTGAACCAAATTAAGCCTCAATTCATGCCCCGATTCCTCCCCCCACCCCCATGAAATGAATATCTGTACTGGGTTTTTGTTTTCGTAATTATAAAGTACACACTTGTTTAAAAAATGTGTTTTTTTTAAATGTTTTATTTATTTCTAGGAGAGAGAGAGAGAGACAGCGTGAGCAGGGGAAGGTCAGAGAGAGAGGGAGTCACAGACTGAAACAGGCTCCAGGCTGTGAGCTGGCAGTCAGCACAGAGCCCGTCGCGGGGCTCGAACCCACAAACCGCGAGATCATGATCTAAGCGAAAGTTGGATGCTTAACCGACTAAGCCACCCAGGCGCCCCTAAAAAAATGTTTTTTGAATAATATAGATGTTCTGGACCAAACAAGCCTCCCCACCCCCCAGTAGCAAATCCTTAAATCCACCCACATGAGACAGGACCTCACATCTCTTCTGACCCCCAGTTACTTCTCGGAGCTCCCCAGAGGATGCACACACAGGCCGGCCCCCTCCAGTCCCACTGGGCAGTGCCGGTCTCTCCTCCCAAGCTCTGGCTCCTGCCCAGCTGGTGTCCAGAGGAGCTCTCAGACCTTCCAGAAGGCAGGATTGAGCTTCTCATAGGTTGACTGGATGGTGTACAATCTTATTTCTCTCTAGCTCCCGCTAGCCTCCCTCGGCCGGGCCACTTTGTCACAACCCTGGGACAGCCCCCTTCCTTACCCTTCTTTCTCAGTTGAGAAAGCCCCCTAAAGTTAACAGCTCCGGATGTGGCTCCCCAAAGAAAGGCTTTCGACAGATTCCTCCAAGGCTGTCCCTTAGGAGGTAACAACAAAGGATCAGTGAGCCTGTTTCTTACTAGAGTGAAAACGGTCTTGAGGAAACAATTTTCCAGGGTGACTTTTGTGGCTCCTATATGTACTAAGTCATCTCTCGTTCTCTCTCTCTTTCTCTCTCCCCCCACTCTCTCTCCCTCTTTCTTGATATCTTTTCCCTTCATGTACACTCCCTCTCTTCAAGTTGGCTGACCCCAAACCTCAGATCACTAACCACCACTTCCCCTCAATTTTTAAAACCTGGGGAAATGTGTTTCTATGTTTACTTGGTCAGTATTATATAGCATATTTAAAATAGCTTGGAAAACCTAAAATAATTTTTATTATTTCGGAGATACCCACAGCTAAGCAAAGAACGTTCTCCTGGTTAGCTAGCGCTTCTCAGTCTGTGCATGAAGAGCATGGGGTACTCCTGTCCGTCGCCCCAGCACACCCACTGCCGGAAATACCCATCCCTTCCTGCTCCCTTTTCTTAACTAAGTCCACCTCCCACTACATGGAACTCATGTGTTCGAGTCATCTCCAGGGGAAAAAGAAATATGTTAGTTTTACAACACACCTTTCAGTGAACTCGGAAATGTCTTTACGTTTGGGGTTTACCATTCCCTTTTCAGGCAGGACGTCTTCCCATGTGGGTGGGAATATACGTTATTTTCTTTAGGGATCCCCAGAATCACTGTGGAGTTCCGACAAGCTGCGTCTGGGCCAGGTTGGGTGGGAGACCCCCAGCCCCTTCCCCGTGTCCTGTGCTGCTCACTCATCCATTCGGAGAGCACAATGATCATCTACTAGCTGCTTTGTCCTGCTCACAGAGGCCCTGGGAGAGGGGCCCCACAGAGGACCATTCACCCCCATCACAACCCCCACCACCAGAATTGTTCGTGGACAGCCTATGGGACGACGGTCAGAGGGAGGGGATGCTTGGACCCCTTCATATTCGCTCTGTGTGGAAGTTTCCCCTTGTCTTTCCATCCTATGGGTGATCGGTAGGTGTGGGGGAGGGGTGCGCAGTTTCCAGCCATAGGATTGTCTCTTTGGGGTGAATTCTGGCTGCCAATTTCCATCGGCACTCTGACTTGCCCCGATGGGGCCCTCTCCAACTGGAGCTGGAATTCCCAGGATTCTTTCTTAAAATATTTTCCCCAGACTTCCCTTCCAACAGCCGTTGTTATCTCTGACAGCAGGCTGGCCTCTGTCTCTCTCAGGCTGGACAGGATCAGCCCCAAATCACTCTCCAGTTTCAGAGCAGGCCCCTGGCTGGAGGGAGGTGGGGGAGGGGATGGAGGGAGCTAGCTACCCTTCCCCTCCCAGATCGCACACAAGGGTTACTTCCTTTGCAAACCTTGTGCTCCCTCTGCCTCTGATTAGTCATCATTATCTGGAATGCGGGCAGGCAGGTGTCTGATTAGCCAGAGCTTCTAGTAGTTTCTCCCTGGAAGTGCTTTTTCAGGTGCCACAACTTGGTTCATTAAAATTGGTTTTCCTAGAGACTAAAAAAATTGGAAGCAGTTTTAGTCAGTATAATAGAATTTTTGAAAATGGCATTTTGAAAAGAAAGTAAGACATCGCTATAAGGGTAAACTGCTTTATAATATTAAATGGCTTTCTACACACCCAGTCAAAAACTTACAGTAGTTTGGTTCAGAGAACAAGGTACATTAATTATGTCTAAGCTTTGTAATGTTACGAATCAGAAAATTAAAACACAGAGAGGCTAAGGTGTGTACTCAGAGGCCACCTCGGTCGCTCAGTCGGTTAAATGTCCGACTTCGGCTCAGGTCGTGATCTCGCATTCCTAAGTTCGAGGTCCTCACTGGGCTCTGTGCTGACATCTGGGAGCCTGGAGCCTGCTTCCGATTCTGTGTCTCCCTCTCTCTCTGCCTCTCCCCTGCTCACATTCTGTCTCTTTTTCTCTCTCAAAAATAAACATTTTTTAAAAATTTTAAAAAAAGGAATGCACTCGGGGTTATGTGTCTGGCCGGAGCTAGGACCTAGGTCCCTTCTTCCGTTCTTGTTTTTTGTGCTTCCCTAAATCAGATCACAAATAGAGCCCAGCAGTAACAGGTCTCAGATGGCCCGCTGAAGTCACGCATTGCAGATCCACTCACACTTTGCACATGGAGATTTTTCTAGAAGATGTCCAACTCCCCGTTGTTTGTAATACAAAACGTCTGGCACCAGCCTCATGCCTAATTCCAAGAGTTTGCTTAAATGAACTACTCAAAACTGTGATGTATTATATAGTTATTAAAACAACGTTCTGTAAGTATATTTGCTGACATGGAAAACTGTTCCTAATACGTTAATAATTATTATTATTACAGTTATCATTTTAATAATTACAGGTATAAATAAAATGCATAAGAAATGGTGTGCAAGGGTATATACTAAAATATTTATTTATAGTGCTTGGATTACAGATGGTTTTATTTCATTTCAGTTATCTGTGTCTTCTAATTTTTCTACAGCAAAAATAGATTTCTTGAGTACTTTGCAATGGACTGAATGTTGTGACCCTCCCAAATGTTGTGACTCCCGCCCCCCGCAGTGTGATGGTATCAGAAAGTGGGGCCTTCAGGAGGTGAATAGCTTGGGAAAGTGGATTGGGATCAGTATCCTTTATTAAAAAGGGACCCCAAGGGCACCTGGGTGGCTCTGTCGGTTAAGCGTCCAACTTTGGCTCAGGTCATGATCTCACAGTTTGTGAGTTTGAGCCCCGCATCAGGCTCTGTGCTGACAGTGTGGAGCCTGCTTGGGATTCTCTCTCTTTCTGTGTCCCTCCTGCTCCCTCTCTGTCTCTCAATATAAACAAACTTAAAAAAAAAAAAGAGAAAGAGATTTCATTCTTTCTCATTGCCATGTAGTATTCCATTTTATAGATAAACCACATCTTCCTGATCTTCGTCCGTTGATGGACACTTAGGCTCTTTCCATGTTTTGGCTATTGTGGAGAGTGCTGCTGTGAACATTGGGGTCCATGTGCCCCTATGCATCAGCACTCCTGTGTCCCTTGGGTAAATTCCTAGCAGTGCTATTGCTGGGTCATAGGGGAATTCTATTGTTAATTTTTTGAGGAAACTCCACACTGTTTTCCAGAGGGGCTGCACCATATGTTTGCACGTATAGGTGGATTAGGAGGAACTTAACGGAGGACCATGGGGAAGAAGAAGGGGGAAAATAGTGGGGAGAGGGAGGGAGCCTAACCATGAGAGACTCTTGAATGCTGAGAACAAACTGAGGACTGATGGGTGTGGGGGAGGGGGAGGGGGTTGATGGGCATGGAGGAGGGCACCTGTGGGGATGAGCACTGGGTGTTATATGGAAACCAACTTGACAATAAACTATTTAAAAAGAGAGAGAGAGAGACCCCAGAAAGCCCCCTTGTCTTAACTCTGCGGATACAGTGAGGAAAGAGCTGCCCGCAGCCTGGGGAAGAAGGGGGCCCAGAACCTGCCCTCCCAGCACTCTGCTCTTGGACTTCACTTCCAGCCTGCAGAACCGAACCATGAGAAGTAAATTTCTGGTATTGATAAGCCACCCAGTCTACGGTGATTTGTGAGAGCAGCCCAAACAGGCTAAAACATACCTTTTAAAGGTTTAAGATTATTTCATCAGGAAAGCTCATCTGATTAAAGAACAGACATGTGTGCTTGCCCCCGAGGTAAGTGTATTTAATATCATAAAAGAACAGCCTTTTCAGTTTATGTTATTGTTAGCTCGCCATGTATGGGAAACGCAGTTTACTTTTTCAAGGATAATAATAAACATATTTCATAAGCGTATTAATGCTCACTCTTAGTCTTTGTCTTTAGGTAACAGGATTCATCATAAACCACAAACACTGTTTTCATATGTATCGTGTTGGGATTTCTTCCCCCCAGAAACGTTATGTATTTCTGTTCAAACGTAAATCATAATTACTATGCTGGACAAAGTCACAAAACCGCTGACGGGGGCCACCCCCAAACCGTGCTTCCTCAGGGACAACCTCGATGTCCTCTTTGTTCACTTCTGTTTGACTCTCTGTCACATTCCCCCAGGCTGCCGGCCACCCCCACTCCCACCTGTTTCTCTGCTCCTGTATTCTGCTCCCACCCGGAGCAGTGATCACTCAGATGACCTCAGGTGACCAGGAATCGTGATCGCTTGAGCCCCGTGACTTTCAACCTCCATCAGCTGCGGGGATCTTTGTTCCGAGGACTTTCTTACTGCGCAGCAAGAAATGTAGGGTGACATACGCTGGCTTGCTTCGGATGGTTCAGGTCTGTCCTCCTGGCTTCCATTGTTAAATCCGCCCCTGTCCCTCTCTCCTGTGCCCTGGTTTGGACAATAAATTTTACAGCCTCACGATGAGAAGAACATTCCAAGACTTGAGCTGCTCTGGTTGGGGGCTGCCCCTCGCCCTTTGCCTCTCATCTTGGCTCCTGCTCCTCCTTCCCCCATTTAGTGACAAAAGTCTTTCTTTTTCCTGCGGGCATTCTGACTCTGTCCCTTCTTAATCATTGGAAAGCCATCCTGTGATTCTCAGGCCACGGCTCTGTGTCTATTTAAAATATGCTCTTAACTGCCCACCGCAGAAATGTTCAATTCAAATCCTCGTTTCAGGACTAGAGCACATACATGTGAATAAGATGTATCCTTATGGAGAAAAATCAGAAACAGGGCTGGAACCTAAGTGTCCTCATTCACACTGTCTTACCCAGCACTGGGTCTTTCAGAGCCACGTCAGGATGGAGTCTCCCAGGCTCCCCTTCAGACCCAGAGACAGACAACAGCGGTTGCCTTGGAAACTGCCGGATGGGCTGGCATCACGGGGTTCTGCTGGCCGCGCTCTGTGGCTGACATCCAGCCCCGACGAAGGAAAGTTCTGGTTGGCCATGGCCTTGATGAGGGGCTACAGTGTTGGGGGCGGGGAGACAGGGGTCCACACAAAAGTAAATGACTACAGCAGGGCGCACATCTCTTCCCCTGAAACCAACTCAAGCTAAGTGACCAAAGAAATCACTAATGTACTTTAAAGATGAATATTCTTGGGGCACCTGCATGGCTCAGTGGGTTGAGCGTCTGACATCAGCTCAGGTCACGATCTAAGGTTCGTGAGTTCGAGCCCCGCATCAGGCTCTCTGTTGTCAGTGCAGAGCCTGCTTCGGATCCTCTGCCCCACCTCTCAGTGCTGCTTCCCGACTCATGCACTCCCTCTCTCTCTCTCTCAAAAATAAATAAAACACTTTTTAAAAAGATTAATGCTCTTGATGAAATGGTGGTGACCAGAGATGCTGTTAAATAAAGTGTTCACGTGCCCATGTGTTAATTCTATTCAGAATTCCGTGAGCTGATTCAAGAATATCTCCAAGACGTTGAGAAACAATGAATTCTGGCCATGTGTAGCAACATGGATGGACCTTGAGGGTGTTATGCTGAGCGAAATAAGTCAGGCAGAGAAAGACAAATATCATATGTGTGCACGTATAGGAGGATTAGGAGGAGCTTAACAGAGGACCAAGGGGGAGAAGAAGGGCGGAAATGGTGGGGGAAAGGGGGAGAGGCAAACCATGAGAGACTCTTGAATGCTGACAAAAACTGAGGACTGGTGGATGTGGGGGAGGGGGAGTGGGCATGGAGGAGGACACTTGTGGGGATGAGCACTGGGTGTTATGTGGAAACTAATTTGACAATAAACTAAAAAAAAAAAAAAAAAAAAAAAAGAATATCTCCAAGACGTGCCTGCTTCCAGCCACCTACGACTCACTGTCAGCAGCAGCAAATGTGGGCGGTACTTCCATTCGGAGGCTCTTTTGTGGTCTCGATTCCCCAAAAGGGAGAGTATTGTCGATGTCCATCTGCTTCTGGATGTTTTGTATGACCTATCGGTTATCAGTCAAGGTTGCCATTTCAAATCAATGCAGTTAAGTATTTAAGACAGTCCAGTTAAGGACTAGCAAAACACTTATGCTGATCAATCATGCTAGTCCAGCCCCTTCATTATACAGATGAGGAAACTGAGGCTAGGACATGGAAAGCCAAGGACAAGACTAGCTGCACTAGTCAGAGGCACACAGGACACAGACCTCAGGCCCCAGGCTTCCCGGGCCAGCCTGGCCTCACAGCACCTCTTTGCCTGGGCTATATTCTGCTGAGTAAAATAATGCTCGAGTGTACATACACATAAAAACTTCCATTACGAGTCTGACTTAACAGGGGATTGTTTGAATTTAAGGTTTTGGAAAATGGATTAATCTGAAGGCCGGTTCCGTATAAAAAGATCATAGTGTTCTTTAATGGCCCCAGAGGAACAAATGGCATCAACACAGGCTAGGATTCTTGGAAAGTCCTGTGAGTCAGACATATTAGCGAGGTGATCAGAAATGTCCTTTTTTAAGGAAGGCTGACATCTCTCTCAATTGGCAGGTCCAAAAGGCTCTGGCAGGGGCACCTGGATGGCTCAGTCGGTTGAGCATCAGACTCTTGGTTTGGGCTCAGGTCATGATTTCACAGTTTGCGAGTTCGAGCCTCGCATCAGGCTCTGTGCTGACAGCTGAGAGCCTGGAGCCTGCTTCGGATTCTGTGTCTCCCTCTCTTTGTGCCTCTGCCCCACGCAGTCTCTCTCTCCTTCAAAAAGAAATTTTAAAAGTTAAAAAAAAAAAAAGGTAAAGGGCTCTGGCAAACACTGCATTAAGCCCTTGGAAAGCACTGGGGGAGGGGAGTTAGTAAAGAACCTGAGTCATGGAAACTTAAGAACTGCAAGAGAAAACATAATTAACTTCTCAGTGTAAAACCTAAGCCTCTTGGGGGAAATGCTCATGGGAGTGTAGGTGTAGACAATTTCAGGAATGAATACTGAGTAATCTAAGCTGCTGGCAATCTGGTGGGGGTTAGCAGGGAAAGGTCTTGAACGTGATTTTAATTAAGGGGCCCGGTTGCGAGGGAGAAGGATAAACTCCAGGTTGAGATGAGGCAACCCATCTACAGGAAGGGCCCTCCTGCGGCTGCTCAGCTGGTGACCGGCAGACTTGATGAATATTTATGTGGTAAAACGCGGCCCCTTGTGGTCAGATTAGGGAAATAAGTCCACCTCCACGCCGGAGAGTAATACTAACCTACTTCGTAGGGTGTCCAACGAGGCGCAGAGGAAACAACTAGGATAGTCAGAGAATGTGATCGTGACCCGACAGATGAGCATACAAAAGGCGTGTGCCATTCGCTGTCCTCCAAACCAGCCCATCTCAGCTTTGAACACGCATGGGGACCACCTGGGGTCTTGTTGAACTCGGGTCCTGGGTCATAGCAGACTAATGAGTTCCCAGGCGATGCCCACCCTATGAGTCTCCAGGCACTCTCGAGAAGTCCCCCTCCTTGGGTGGGCCAGGGCTGCCCCATCAGACTCCCTCCGTGCAGGGACCACGGGCCCCTGGAGAGCATCCCCAGGGGTTACAGTCCCCTACCGCCCCAAACACCAACATACCTGGATAACTTTTTGCCTCTTTAAGCTCAAGGATCTGTCTACCCCAGTTCTGTGACTATCCCTTCCCCCAACAAGGAAACAGTGTTCTGAGGCAGAGCCCACTCCCTGACTCCTCCCTATCCTATCAAGGACTTTATCGGAACCAGATATTTCAGGGGACCCTGGGTGGCTCAGTCAGCTGAGGGTCTGACTTTGGCTCAGGTCATGATCTCGTGGTTTGTGGGTTCGAGCCCCGCGTTGGGCTCTGTGCTGACAGTTCAGAGCCTGGAGCCTGCTATGGATTCTGTGTCTCCCTCTCTCTCTCTGCCCCTCCCACCTAAAGTTAACATTAAAAAAATTTTTTTTAAAAAAAGCAACTATTTCCGGTTGCCACAGGACTGTGTCTGTTGGATTGCCATGTTAATAAAGGCCATGGGTTTCTTCCTTGGCTTTCCCATCAGGGAACATCTCCTGGCATGACGTTTCCAATGCCATTTACTTCCGAATCTCCTCTCGTGCATCGCACGTTTGCAGCCGGCTTCTGACGTCTGTGTGCCAGGCTTCTCACCCACACCGCGGCGCATTGTTCAAGCCACGGGCTTGCATTTACACACACGCCTGGTGCCAAGAATTCCCTGTCGTTGGTTAGGAAGAAAATTTTTGATACAAAGTATTTTTAACCTTGATGTGGGAGGAGACAGAGGGAATAGATAAAACAGAATGATCCCAGGTGGATAATTACACATGTAAATGAGCTCAGTTTGGTAATTTTTTTCCCTTGAATTCCTATTTATGTGGTTAATGTTGAATTCTAGCCCCACACCACCACTGCATATTGGGGTAGGTGTTTTTTTTATTCTTATATGTCAATTCTGAAATATTAAAAGCATTCCAGAATGGTATAAACATTTTTGGGTTTTTTTCCCCAGATTTTTCCATTTACCATCATGGGTGTACAAGGTAGATAGGAGATGAAAATTCTCTCTTCATTTAACAAGTATTAAACAGTCCAGCAGATGAGTCCCCACATGTTGGGCCTCTGGAAAACACGTGTTAGTTCTGTAGGAAAGTTTCCCACACATAGCTATAATATGAAGCAAACGAGGCAAGAAAAACATCCTGAAGGAACTTAGGAAGGACGAAGTAGGAGAAATTACTTCTGGCTGAGAAATCAACAAGGGCTTCCTGGAGGAAATAACATCCAAGCAGGACCCTGAAGGACACATAAAAACTGTAAACATATTAAAAAACAGCATATGTGAGACACAGAGTGTTCTGGTTGACAAAAGCTCAGAGTCCCAGGTAAGAAAAATGGGAGACAGAGCCAGGAAGCCATTTGGGGCCAGAACAAGGGCCAGGAGTCAGATCAAGATGCTATCATCTGGGTGTTATGTAGTAATGTCGAGGATGGGAACACGCATTTGACAATGGCGTGTTCACTCTGGATCGGGGGTAGGGAATTAAAGCATGAAGACCAACTAAATACAGTAAAGCCTTGGTTGGGGTGCCTGGGTGGCTCAGTTGGTTAAGTGTTCGACTTCAGCTCAGGTCATGATCTCAGAGCTTGTGGGTTCTAGCCCCACTTTGGACTCTGCTGACTGCTCAGAGCCTGGAGCCTGCTTCAGATTCTATGTCTCCCTCTCTGCCCCTCCCTTGCTCATACTCTGTCTCTCTCCTTTCTCTCTCAAAAGTAAACATTAATAAACAAAAACAAAAACCCTTGGTTTGCGAGCATAATTTGTTCCAGAAGCATGCTTGTAATCCAAAGCACTTGTATATCAAAGCGAATTTCCCCATAGGAAATAATGGAAACTCAGAGGATTCGTTCCACAACCCAAAATATTCATATAAAAATGATTACTATACTGCAATATAATACAAAATAATACAGAAAATACAAAATGTGAAGAAAAATAAACTAATTAACCTGTGCTTCGCTTTGAAAACCTTTGTGGCTGTTGTGCGGGAGACAAGAGAAAGGAGGGTTATTGTGTAGGACGACTTGACTCTCACCGACAGATGTTGACTACAGCACAGTACTAATTAACTCTTGTCATACATTGTATTGAATGTTACTGGCACTAAGGCAGCAGAGGAAAGGATCTGTATCTGCAGGCAGCCTGACCTAGAAGGAAGCAAAGCATTCCTAGGCTCACTCCTATATGGAAAAGCGAAGGACTGTCCACAGTGGCTTTGAAGTGACAAAAAAAATACTAGTGCCAGTTGTGGGCACCTTCCAATGTTCTGAAAAATCACTGATTTCTGACAAATGCCATGGCCTGAGACCAAGCATCTGAGCATGGAAGATGATCACCCACAATCTCGCAGTGAGAGAGAAGGAGAGAGATCGAGAGAGAGAGAGAACCATTGGCTCAGTGTGACCATGTGGTGCTCGGCGGCACGTACTACTTGTATTGCAAGACGTCGCTCGTTCATCAAGTTAAAATTTATGAAACATGTTTGCTCATCCTGCGGAACAAGTTACTGGCAATCCACGGTTTGACTGTAAGTCAAGCAAGAGGTCAGGAAGCCCAAGGGAGAAGTAGGTGGGGTGACCGTGGCTTTGGGAAAGGAGAGCGGACCTAATGGTGGGTTCGTGTGACCAGGGTTTCAGGTCCAGGGCCCATGAGAGAGGACAATGTCACAGGGAGGGCAGCTGGGGGCGAGTGCAGGTCACTGGGAATTCAGAACCAGGGCCTGACGGAGTCGGTCAGGGCTGTGGGTCTAGGAGACCCGGGATGGTGACTGAGGTCAGGGTAGGGCGGGAAGTGTCCAGGGAAGACTGGAGAGAGAGAACGAGGGGAGGGCAGAGGGTGAGGGTGGCGAGGGGGGAAGGGGAGGGCAGGTCAGAGAGAGAGCTCACTCGTGTTTTGGTTTGACAAAACCTTGCAAACATAGACAAAAACCTCCATAATGAAACCTCGGTAGTGACCAGCAATGACCAACGGTGGTGGCCACCCGTTGCTGTGTGGTGACTTTAGTGAAGTATTTCACAGCAGACTGCAGGCCTTGTGGCGTTTGGCCCTGCTTACTTCATCACGCGGCGCTAGGAAATACAGACAATCGGGAAGAGAATTCTAACGGGGACGACCACTGAAAATTTATCGGTAGAGCCCACGACTGTTGGTCTGGGAGTTGTTAAGTTCGAGCCCCACGCTGGCGTGGTGATGACTTAAAAGAATAAAACCTTAAATAAAAAAACAAATTGTTGCGAGTTTGAGGGATTTCAGACAGACAGGAACACTCTGCAGGAACATTCGTCAGGAGCTTTCAAGAGAGCGGTTTCGGTAGAATGTCCAGAGTGTATGGATGATCAAAAGGCAACAGCTTGTTGTGAGCGGGTCTGGCTAGAGGTAGGAAAGCCGTGTAGAGACGCAGCTGGGTCGCAGGAAGGATGCGCGCCACCAAGAGGATGCCTGGGGGTGGCTGCAGGGCAGGAGCCCGCAGGGTGGGCTGTCCGGAGAAGTGAGAAAGCAGGTGCGTGACGCGGCAGTATTCATCACGCCGGAGATTAAATGAGCACGTACTGTGGAGCCGCAACCCTTCCAGCCACATGCTGAGGCCAGAAACTCCCCGCTTGCCCTTGTGGCGATCTCCCTCCAACAGAAAGACAATAAACTAACAAACAAGTATAAAACGTGACCTCCGAGGTGGTAGATGCAATAAAGTAAAAGAAAGGACAGAAAGGAGAGGGGAGATAATAAAGGACAGGGGAGATCCGGAGCACGGGACGGGGGGAGGGCTTGCAGCCGCTGGGCCAGGGAACCTCAAGGCAAAAACAAAGGAAGTGGAGGGAACTCACGTCAAAGAGGCCCTATCAGCTTCATTTTATAGAAAAGGGAGATGAAGCCCAGGACTTCTAAATTCTTTAAAAAAATTTTTTTTAATGTTTATTAATTTTTGAGAGACAGAGCAGGAGTGGGGGAGGGGCAGAGAGAGAGGGAGACACAGAATCCAAAGCAGGCTCCAGGCTCTGAGCTGTCAGCACAGAGCCGGATGTGGGGCTCGAACTCACAAACACTGAGATCATGACCTGAGCCGAAGTCGGATGCTTAACCGACTGAGCCACTCAGGCGTCCCCAAACCCTTCTAGATACCAAAGCTGCCAACACAGCAGTGACTTACCCTCGCTTAACAAATCTGATTGCTAAGAACCAAGGGAGTGTCCCCACTGCAGCTCAGAATAGACAGAGGCGACTACATGCAGCAGAGCCTGGGAATTCAGGCCATTATTTAACTTCTCTGAATCTCAGTTTCTCCATCTATAAAACAGGAGGAAGGATTCCTATGAAAGAGGGTTTTGTGAAGACTGAGGGAGCCCCCAGCTCCAAACACAGTGCTGGGTACGTAGGACATGATCATTAAGTGCTACCTAGGAGCAGAAGTCATCCCTCGGAAGCAGCTAGGAGTAAAAAGGCAGCTTGTCTGTCTGTCCCCTTCAGGGAAAATCCTTTGAAGGCTTCAGAACCTTCCTCTTCAAAAAGTTACCTACTCTTATATTCAGTTTGGAAAATGTTATTCAATCACACACACACCCTGCTTATTCATAATTTGTTATTCTCAGGAAGTCTCCAGGATTCTAAGCCCACAGCTCTGGATAATGTACGGTGGTCAGGGGGAGGCACATGAAGGTGACGGCATGCGTGGGGAAAAGAATTCAAGTCTGCAAAGTCAGTTCATGGATTCTCATCTCTCTCCTTTGAATTATTTCTCATTTCCTTTCTCAGCTCAAATGGGTTAGAAGGTTGAAAGGGCCCTTGGGGGGAACCTTGTCCATCTCTCTGCCTAAAAGTTAGATGGAGGATATCAAAAAACATGGCGGCAATTGTGTGGGGGGTGGGGCAGTTAGGCTTAATGCTGTCAGGCTAGCAGAAGTCAATAGGAGTGGACTTGAACAAGAGGCTAGTTCTATTTCACGTCACATCTAGGCCAATAAAACTCCTGTCCAGCCTATCACTTCTCTCATCCGCTCACTTCATGCTGCCTTCCAGTTATTAGCACAAGAATTTAGACAAGTGTAAACATTCAGAAGAGACTACAATTACACAGACTGACCCTGACGGCAGGCCGCCCTGATCACCTGCCTGGATAAAACCCCCTCCAGACAGATGGAACTCAGCTCTTATTAAATGAAATTAATGATCAGTCCCCAAAATGAGTCTGGGTTAGATCAAAGAATAAATGATCTTTCCTCGGTTCAAAGTAACTGCAAGCGAGCTTTCTCTGCTTCCTCACAGGCACGCAGCTCCCAATTTATTTATCTAAAACAGGAAGAACAGAAAAGATCTATAGCCCTGACTATGGATACAAAACTTTAAGCCATTCGCTTTCAGGTATTTTCGCTTTTTCTCCAGAAGAGGTGAAGAATGTGGCCGTGTGTTTCCATTTATTAAATGAAAAGAAGTGAGGATGGAGTTGTCTCGGTGATGAAGAGAGAAATCCTTTTCTTTCTCTTAAACTTGAGGTTAAACGGTATAGAGATTCAAAATGCACAGGAATGTCCTGGGAAACCGACTGGTGCGAATGGAGGGCGGGGGCTGACTCCCAGGCTGCCCTTGCTGATTTCTCTGCTGTAAATACTCCTAGCCACGGCCAGTCTGAAGCTCCCAACAGTTTAACGACCAGCTCACGAAACTCCTGACAGTTTAACAAAGGCTCGCGGCTCCTGCACACCCTGGGACTAGATAGAGGTAACTGGTTTAAGATTTCTTTCATGCCTTATCTCTTATTTGCCAAGTAAACTCAGTGGTAAAGCCACCAAAAGGCATGAATCTCATAGCGTGTATTTATACTGAAATAGATTTTAACATTGGTGTTTCATTAAAAATACATTAGTCACCAGGAATCAGGTTATAGAAGACATTTAGTAATTGCAGAAACATAGCTATGAAGTTGTTAAAGTGAAGACCGTATGTTCGGTATGATTCCAAGTCACCATACAAAAATGACTGCAAAGATATTCCCCAAAAAGTGAATAATGGTCTTTTAGTTGTGAGATGATGTTTTATTTTCTTCTTTGTGTCATGCTTCTATTTTTCGAATCTCTATAATGTTCATCTATTTGTAACTGGAGAAAGAAATTCAATAAACGGTAATGTTTATATTTTGATTACAATGTTTCGATGTTTCCCTTTCCATCCATAGACTCCCATGAGTATACCAGCTAGTGAATCAGATCAACCCATTTTTAACAAGGCTAAATCATTGTCATTTATTTTTGTGATGCTTTACTGTTTTCAGAGTAACTCGCTCTTAAGCATTATCCAATTTGATGATCTGTGATTCAAGGAAAGGCTATTATGTCCCCATTTTGTACAGGAGAAAACAGAGGCTCAAAATGATTAAATAGTTTGCTCAGGGTCACATGGCTAATAAAGCAGTGAAACTGGGACCCTGACCTGGGATTTCTGCTACCCGTGAGATTTTCCCTCAGAAATAAGCTGAAGGAAGCTTCATTCATGGCTTCTTATTTCAAGAAGCTCCCGCTAAATGCCTAGAGCCCATTCTTCAAGGATGCCTTCTCCCAATTTTGCCCAATTTAAATGTCCAGAGCTTGACTACAAGCATCCATCCAGGAATCAGTGCTGCACAGAACAATGACCTCAGTGGGCTCTTGAGCTCGGAAATTTATAAACATGATGGAAAATCTGCTGAGAGCGACAGAGCCCAGATTCTGAGATGAAACTCTATATAACGTTCTACGCAGACAGTTATAAGAGGGTGTAAAGACCACGTAATTGGTTCCAGCGTCAGTTTCCATCCTGAAGAAGCGGGGAGCACCCTCTATGGGCCTTGCTGAAGGAACAGTTTCTGGGCGCATCTGCCTGAAGGCTCCTTGCGGGCCTCCTGCAATTTGGCTGGGACGTCCATTCTTGCTTCGGCACCTCATTCCTGCCCACAGGCGGCGACTCAGCAGAGCTTGGTAACCAGAAATAAGGCACAATGGGTCTTTCAGTTACAAGGAACAGAAACAAGACCCCATTGCCTCATGTTGAGTGGGTTTCAGGACGAGGAAATACAGGGTGAGTTTACAAAGTAGCGTTCTGAGGAGATTGCACACAAAGCTGGGTAAGCCAGGCTTACTGGGCTGCGGGGAGCCTCGTGGCCCAAGGAGCCGCTGTCCCAGAGTCGGGGGGAAACCTTCCTTCTGCAAGTGTCACAGTGCCGCATGCAGGGGACTCAAAGTTGTCCTACCTGGACCCCTTGGGGTGAGCAGTCTGGGACCGTCTCCCACGGCAATGGCCAGAACAGCCCTTCAGTGACATCACTGACAGAGGCCAAGTGAAGACTTCCCCTTATGAACCACGACTGTCTCCTGGGGTTTCCGGTCAGGTACTTTAGTGAGGACCGTGTGACAGAATGTGTGTGAGCGCTCCGCCGGCAGCCCAGGACCGCGGCTAACTCACCTGGAGGACCGAACTGGAGATGCAGCTCCGGGGATGGCCAGTCAAAGGCAAACACGAGAGGCGGCCCAAGGCACTTGAGCCAGGCCCCTCTCGGGATCCCCGACAGAAGCTGCGCTGTGGAGACCGGAAATGAGTTTTCTTTGGTCAAATTAGTGCTTTTCAGGATGCTTGGCTCAGTCTGTCCCGTACGAGCAGGACTGAGGAATCAGGGGGCCGAACACCGGCCTGGGGCACAGTCCCGAAAATGACTGTGGGAGTACTGTTAGCGGTACGACCAGAGTGTGGCTGAATCCTGCTATTAAGATCTTCTCCCCTGCTCCGAATGTGCCCCTGAAGCACCTGAGGGGACAGACGCCCGGGACTGCAACGGGCTCGCTCAGGAGAGAGGACTGGCTTGGCCCGGCAGGTGCACGGGGTGCTTTCTCTCCACCACATTCCACCCTGGAGGCCTCACTGATATCTGGTCATTTGAGGCTATGGCCAAGCTATCCAAAATCACTCAGTAACTTGAAATGATTCCGGTGATCTGACTTAGGACCTTTTGTTAGGACACCTTTGAGTATTCTCTGAAAGGATTAGGGAACTTTGGAGCAGAAACCGAGCAGAGTCACTCCTGCATCCTGAGTACCAATGTAATGTGGCTCGTCTGCACCCAAAAACAGAAAGGGGCCTGGAGAAATCTGGGGTCACCCTCACAGTCCCGAGCAGCCTTCCACAGGGCTACAACCAGTAAACGTGTACAAGTCACCGTGTCAGGATTTCTGAGTTCAGTTAAATACCACTATTCAGTTTTGTAAAAATCAATCGTAAAATCCTTTGTTTTAATCTTTATTCTCTGATTTTAAAAATAGCACATATAAGCCCCAAACTATAGGAAACAGAGGACCCCCCAGAATCCCACCCTCAGAGATGACTCACTACTGGTCCCTTTGGTGGCCATTATTCCAGACCTGTTCTGGTGGACGGCAGTAAACAGACGGATCAAGTGGAATCTACTACCCCTCGAACATAACGCTCTTCTGCTCACCTGCAAGTGTTCAAACAGTTCTGAGAAATAATTCACCTGACCAGTTTCTTTAGAGAGCTTTATGCATTCATTTTCAAAGACTCACTCACACAGCGGGTGGGAAAAACCTCTAAGATTTTCTTGCCATTCAATATTAAACCTCTCTCAAAGTATCCAAGGTGAATAATTTTTTTTATTCATTTAAAAAGGAGATGAACAATAATGAAACTGATACAAAGGAGAAAACAGTTCAGAGAAAGCATAGCAGTTTCTTATCAAAATACAAACTCCAAAATCCTAATTTCAACAAGTATCATAAAACGGCTTTAAATCTCGACTTTGGGAAACAACCATTTGTTTACCACTGAATATATCCTAAAAGTGATGCTACAATCCTTCCTTCTCGTCTGATCGATACAAGAGGACATGGCCGCTGCGAAATCTTTCCATTCTGAGCAAAACCAGACGACTAGCATGGTTACATACGGAAGCGTCCACCCGCAGGGGGTGCGGAACGGGCACGTGGAGGGCGGGTCAGCTTTTGCAGCTGGTGAAGGACAACTTTGATTCAACCTCCCACAGCTTTGCTTGTAATGCTTTCAAAACATCTTCCATCTATCGAATTGAATAAATATTTTAAAATACACATACGATCATGGTTAAAAAATCACACGATTAAATTATTAAAATCTGAATCATTAATAAAATGTATGAGTATGTTTTGCATCACATATATTCAGGATTTAATGAAGCTATTTAGAGCCATAAACTAAATTTTATATAAATAAGGCATCATTGTATTAACAGCAATTCTCAGTCTCTGACCTGGAGTTCTTTTATTCACACATCAGAATCTTGCCTATCTGGCCAGGAGATGTTAACGTTCAAAAATCGGGTTGTTAGGGTGCCTGCGTGGCTCAGTTGGTTGAGGTCTGACTCTTGATTTTCAGCTCAAGTCATGATCTCACAGTTCGTGGGATCAAGCCCTATTGGGATTCTCTCTCTCTCTGCCTCCCTTCCCACTCATGCTCACTCTCGCACTTTTTCTCCCTCTCAAATAATAAATAAATAGCTTTTAAAAACCAGGTTGTTTATACGATGAGAATTGAATCAAATGAAATACAGTTTACTAGTTTTAGATTATACACTGGTTTGATTGAGGCATGAAATGACTTACTATTTTTTTTGGATAAAGCTTTAGCTTAAATTGTAGTTTGGCTACCCCCAAAAACTCAATTTTACTAATAACCATGAAAAGTATTTTCCATGAAAGTATTAAGATCAAAACAGATGCCATTGTGAGGCGTATTTGTGGAGGAGCCCTTGTTCACTAAGGAGCCCTTGTTTGTATGAACATGGGAAGCTATTCATACAAAGATATACAGAGTACA
Source organism: Proteles cristata cristata (assembly GCA_017311185.1). NCBI lineage: Eukaryota > Metazoa > Chordata > Mammalia > Carnivora > Hyaenidae > Proteles > Proteles cristata. The sequence continues at coordinate 19,772 of JAESUZ010004875.1, read as the reverse complement.
GAACAAAATTACCTGCTTTAGAGACTTTTCCATTTCAACTCTGCTTTCAAGATTAAACAGTTCTTTATCTTCTGACACAATTTGCTTTTCCGAGGACCCTAAAATATAACTGAAGTACAGTGCAAGTACAAGGTTAAAATATGAAAAGGAGGCAAATATTAAATTCATATTACTTAATAATATTAAAACTCTAAGTATATTACACTGTGTATTTGTAGGAAGTTGTACTACAGAAAATCCTATTTTTCTCCGTAACAGCTTTGTCTAGGTATTCCTACATATTTTCCAATAGTCTAAGTACTTCATTACTGGAACAAGCTTGCTCTTTGGTTAGCTGGGTGCCAAAACATTAACAATCACAGTTCAAAATTCTATGATTAAAAAAATGTGAAAAGATCCTGAGGAAGCCAGTTTTTTTGCTTTCTATAACTTTTGGGGAACATGTATACTTTCGAACTGGACTTGTAGTAAATAACCTATGGAGTCAATTCTGGTCACCCCAATGTGGTGACTTCAGCAGTGATTGTCTGACTTCTGTTGCACCCGGCTCTCGGGGCTGGGAGATGCTGCGGTGGAGAAAATATGTGGTAGAAAAACTGGCCTGGGAAGGAGGAAGACAGGCCCAGGGCTGGTAGCCCAAGAGATCTAAACAGCAAACAAGAAGGTGCTAGGACTTCTCCCAAGAAAATGTGATAAATCTGCATTTCTTTCGAAGTCTTTTATCACATGTAGTAACTCTGGTGTGTCACTTCTTTTGTCAAATAAGAATGACCTTCTCATGGAAACCTTATTGGTTATATTTCTGAAAAAAGCACGGGAGACAAAATTGTAGTAGACAATTGACATCCCGTTTAGGAAAGAAAAATGAGATGAAGTGGGAAATGAAGTGGCATTAAGTAATTTCCAAAACTGTAAACAGGGGCGCCTGGCAGCCTCAGTGGGTGGAGCGTGTGACTCTTGATCTCAGGATCATGAGTTCAAGCCCCGCGTTGGGTATATAGATTAGTTAAAAATAAAATCTTAAAAAACCAAAACTGTAAATAACCTCTTCTAAAACCAAGCAGTTTTCTTGGCATTAAAATTCCACCCCAAGAGGTAACTGTTACCCTAAATTCAACTGTTCCGGAAAACGCAATCCCCTGTGGCAGAGTCTTCCACATCTCCTTTTACACAGATACGTGCCACTTTTGAAAGTTTTGTACCAAGCCGGCCAAGCTGAGGTTTCGTGTCCTTTCTCACTTGTCCTCTCCCTCACTTAATTTTCACACATCTTAGTAAAATGCTCATGGAGATTAAAGGAGCATCTGTTTGGCCTGGGTCTTCTATTCATATCTTAGAACCAAAACAGGTCTGCTACCTCTCCAGACAGGCCTCCCTGCTTACAACAGTGAACAGCACTTGTTCATCATTCTTTGCGTAAGGGCTGTAAGGAGTCTGCGGAGCTTAATATTTTGATCTAAATGTGTCAAGTTTCAAGCAAGTTGGCAGACTGTAGTTATCAAAGAATTATTTGATGAGAAATCACAATTATAATAAAAACAATACTGTTACAAATCTTTTGAAGAGAAAAGCTGAGGAATTCAACAAAAGTGACAAAATACCTCAAGTAGTGAAAGCATAAGCACTTTCATTCCTTCTGAAATATTTCTTCTCTCCTGATAGATAAGATATTTAGGCATCTTTAAAGTCTTGAGGATTACATCTTTTCCAGGATAAGTGAAAATACCCTGGAGTTAGAGTTATTTAATTTTGTGTTCCCTATTAAAAAAGGCCAATTATGGGACACCTGGTAGCTCAGTTGGTTAAGTGTCTGACTTCAGCTCAGGTCATGATCTTGTGGTTCGTGAGTTCAAGCCCCGTGTCAGGCTCTGTGCTGACAGCTCCGAGCCTGGAGCTGCTTCAGATTCTGTGTCTCCCTCTCTCTTGCCCCTCCCCTGCTCACACTCTATCAAAAATAAACAAACAGTTTTTAAAAAGGCTAATTAGAAGGCCATTAAGATCTCTGTAATTCTTTAACTGACACCTGTCATCAGCCTCCAATTTGCCTAGTTTCCAAATGTTTACTGTTTAGAAATTTTGAAGAAAGAAGGCACTTCCTTGCATCCCTCAGAAAAAGCAGGCAATTCTGCACTAGACTCAAGAAAAGAGTGGCACTGGGGTGCCTCGGGGACTCAGTCAGTTAAGCATTTGACTTTGGCTCAGGTCATGAATTTACAGTCCATGGGTTTAAGCCCTTCATCGGGCTCTGTGCTGACAGCTCAGAGCCTGGAGCCTGCTTTGGATTCTGTGTCTCACTCTCTCTCTGCCCCTCCCTCACTTGCTGCTGTCTCTCTCTCTCTCTTAAAATAAAATAAAGATATTAAAACAATTATTTTTTTAAAAAAAGAAGAAAAAAAAAGAGAATAGTTGAACTTTGTATTTCTGTTTTTCCAGAACACCAAAGAGACTTCTTTCCTAACCAGTTTTGAAATTCCTAATTCTTCATGATATTCTAGGAATATCTAGGAATTCTTCATGATACTCTAAAAAAAACGGGAAAAATAAAATGGACAACACATACTGCTTAAAAACTTTTTAAGGAAAAACTGGACAAACTTTTACTCTGAAAAATGTTCCTGCAGTGCTTTCTCATTATAATTGAGAATGTCTGATTTTCCCCATACAAAATATATCAGGACAAAACAAAAACATCATTGGCTTTTTGTCAGAAATTATTACTTGAAAATATATTTTAACCAAACAGTGTTGATTTCGTTCTGATGTTTTTATACCAAGACCAATTTTTCTAGAGAAAACCCTGAGGAATCACTTATGAGACAACCATTTATTTATCAAGCTTACCTTTCAATGGCTTCAACCCTGAGGCAAAACAAGTCTCTCTTGTAGTCGAGGCTCCTGGGCGTGCACCTGTAGACGTGGCCGAGGCTGAGCGAGCACCCGGAGCAGCGCAGGGCCTCCAGAACGCTGCAACAGCGAGAGGCCGGGCCTTCAGCAACAGCACAACCCGTGGTAACAGAGACCCCACCGTTAAAATCCAGAAACACTTCCCATCTACGTGGCTAAAATATGTTATTCCAACCCTATAAGTCATATGTATAAAGAAGGAAGGAAATGATAGTAAAATATGTTAGAAATGTGGACAGTCGCCTCCAGGCTGCAGTGACTTAAGCACCTAGTGACATGGGGTATGATGTGGTGTTTTTCTAGAACGGAAATGCCTCAATCTGGTATTAAGAAAAACTGTCTAAAACTTGAAAATAAGGCAAGGATTCCACAGGCCCTTTCAATGTCATATTGCCCACCAAGCCCACCGAGAATCATTTATGCTCTGGGGCGGGGGCAGACATATTTTTCTGTAATGATGCAGGGAACAAATATTTCAGGTTTGGAGGCCATGTGGTGTCTGCTGCAGTGACTCGTCCCCACTGTGGTAGCACAGAAGCAGCCAGAGACAATACATAACTAGAGAGGCACTGTCTACAGTCCAATAAGAATATATTTACAAAGATAAGAGCCTGGTTGACCACCGGGCCACACTTTGCTCTACTTGAAAGGTAACATTGGTTGCTTACTACTGATTAGGGCCCAGACTCTCTACAGTTAGATGATGACTTACAGAAAGAAGATTAATAAGATTAACGATTTGTAACATCACAAATAATTTCAGTCCGCTAGAGACGCAAATGTCCTCTGCTAGTAGAAAAGATAACCTCAAAAGCTGAGACCTTATTGTCCTGGAGGACATGAGCTAGATTTGTTCTACAGAGAGTTCTCTAAACCAGCATTGCCATGTTCCGATTCCCTCAGTAATGAGTGAAATAAATCTTAGACACGTGCTCATCATGTATCTGTCAGAGTCGCTTTCTCTTTATTAATCAGACTTTGACCTAACTAGTTCTCTTCTACCCACTATAGATAAGTTCCACAAATATTTTACTTAACGATCCAAGTTCTCCACATAATTTTTCCTTCATTCTAGTTATTTCTCAACTCTGGCTCTACATATTTGAATATAATTTCCCCACCAACGTAATTCATGTTTTTTTTAAGTCTTAGAATCTAGGGGCTCTTGGGTGGCTTAGTCGGTTAAGCATCTGGCTCTTGATTTCGGCTCAGGTCATGGCATGGTTCATGGATTCAAGCCCCATGTCAGGCTCCATGCTGACAATGCAGGGCTTGTTTGAGATTCTCCTTCTCTCTACCCCGCCCCTGCTTGCTCGCTCTCCCTCAAAATTAATAAATACATTCTTAAAAACTTAGAATCCAGTCACCCAAATGCCTTGTCAAACTGACCTACCCAAATTTGCCATGCTATAGGTATCTGTACTAAAATTACAGCCCCAACGCATAGCAAATTGATAACTGAAGACTTAAATCTAGTGATGATCATCATATAACATACATCACAAAAGACAGCTATTATTTCAAAAGAATTATGTCATTCCTATTGGTATTAAGCCTCTCATAATAACTAGCTATTCCTGTCATCAAAAAAATGGAGCCAACAAGACTCAAACAATCTATTAGACTGCATTATTGTTTACCTATAGACACTGAGAGACTTTTTTAACTACTGGAGCTCCATATGGAAGAAAAAACAAAATGGATCACTGCCCAATAAATTATAAGTTCTCACTGGTATTATAATTAGCTAGGTGATATGCCATTGATCATATATAAAGCTTCTATATGTTTATATTTTTTTACTTTATATTTTAATATATTTTATATATTTTTGATATTTTAATATTTTATATCTCTATTCATTTTATATCTGATATTTCTCCATAAAGCCCAGGAAGGACCCTATCTATGCTACCAACAGGGAACAGGAAAATGTCCGTACTACATACCAAACCTCATCATCTTTATGAAGCTGCCACACACAATTACCAAGACTGTGAATTACCATATGATGCAGGTGTAATCAGCCAGGAAAGGATACTTAAATAAACTTAAAATACAAAACACACTGATCAATGGATTACAGTGTTTTATCCCAAATTATCAAAATCAAAGTAATCACCACTGAAGAACACACGCAAACCCACTCCCTTCCCAAGTGATCCTGACACTCCCTTCCTGAGTGATCCTGAGAAGCAATGAAGAGACAGTAGCTACAATCACTACAACGTCCTTCTGCTCTCACAGCCGGCAAGGACTTGGCCAGAGCTTACCCTTAACTTTGAATAACAACATTGAGAAACCACTACCAGAAATCACAGGGTGATTTTCGACAAGGAAGGAGTTAGCATGTAAGAGCCTTAGCAAGCGACAGCGCGGACATAGGAAACAGCACTCCTATGTTAATGACGTGTTTCTAAAACCCACAAGCGCTCTCGATGACCAGCTGCGGAACGACTCGAGCAGCTCTTCAGTAGGACAGGCCTACCAAAACCATACGAACACTCTAAACCAATACGGTATTTCCCCAAGTGTGGAATATGGGACCCTGGTGAAATTCAAGACAGTGTAATGCGGCATGAATGACTGGTCCAGATGACACAAGGCTCACAGAGTAAGAGTCAATTCCCCTTTAGTTCTCTATCCATCCCGATTATAAGAAGAAAGTCTCAGTGTGGGGCTAGAAGTCTTGAACACGAATCTCATAGGAGCAAATCTTTCTAGAGTGAGAGAATAGAGACTTTGGGTTCAGAACCAGTAAGACGACAGCATCCCTGCTAGAGTTTAGTAACATTCATTCGCATTGTAGTAAACGTCTAATTAATGGCAAATGATACATGTATGGCAATAATATGTTAGATTCCTTTTTAAATAAGTCTAAATAAAAATTCTGAGTCAATGTAATTAAAGATAGTAAGTACATGATAGCTGGTATAGAGACAGGGCAAAAATGGTGAAAGTGGCATCAAAGTAAGTAAAACTGGGGTCGCCTGGGTGGCTCAGTCAGTTAGGCCTCGGACTATTGATCTCAGCTCAGTCATGATCTCATGGCTTATGGGTTCAAGTCCTATGTTGGACTCTGCACTGCATAAGGAGACTGCTTGGGATTCTCTCCCTCTCCCTGCCCTTCCCCAACATGTATATGCACACACACACTCTCTCTCTCTATCAAAGCTGTATTTTTTTTTATGTTTATTTTTTTAATAGAGTGTGAGTGGGGGAGGGTTGGAAAGAAAGGGAGACCCAGAATCTGAAGCAGGCTCCGGGCTCTGAGCTGTCAGCACAGAGCCTAACGTGGGGCTTGAACTCACGGACTATGAGATGACCTGAGCCAGTCAGATGCTTAACCGACTGAGCCACCCAGGCATCCCTCTCTCTCTCAAAATAAATGAATAAACTTTTTAAAAAAAAATAGTAAAACCAGGAAGGAGAGAAGAAAGAACACTTTGCAAGAAGGGAGACACCAGCACCATGCTGGCTCTGAGCACTGCACAGGCCTGTGGCCTATCTCCCTGGACCTTACTTTCTTCATCTACAAACTGAAAAACGATCTAAGTCTGGCTTTTCCAAACTGAGGTCACATGCATGTCAGCAGCACCATTTCTGCCACCTGCACATATTACCTGTGCAGCTATGAATGTATTTCTCCTTAAAAAGAGTAATCTTTTCATTGAAATACACTTTGAATAGGACACTCTAGCATTACTTTAAAAGGAAAAACCAGTATTTTTAAGTACATATTAAAAAACATACACGATTATTAATTTCTGTTGGGTGGTGTGTGTACCGCTACCGTTCATATACGTCGGTAAGGCACACTCTGGGCAACAATGACACAGGCAGGGCCTCCCGTTCAGTTCACTGAAGAGGCCGCTTGTAGCAGTGGGTGGCGGGGATGCCAAGGAGTGACTCCTTGAGCCCTCAGAGCAGGAGCACAGGGCCCGGGCTGGCCGGAGCCCCCTTGCTGGCTACCTGCTGCCTCACGCAGCTCATTTGTTTACCTCAACAGGCCACAGTACATGTGTATAAGTGTGATGCTAGCATTTTCTATGGGTGGCATGACATTAAAAAAAAAATAGGTAGCATTGGTCTAAGGCATCCTTTGGCTAAGATTTTATGATACAGATATTTTTTTAAATTTTATTTACAAATTGTTTTAGCACTAAGCCCAAAGACTCAAAAGAGACTGTCAGAATATGACTTTAGAAATTTAGAAACTCTTCCATTACAATATCTAAAAAGACCACCACTGATCAAGAATTAATATATTAAAGGGGCATCAGGGTGGCTCATTTGGCTAAGTGTCTGACTTCAGCTCAGGTCATCATCTCACAGTTAATGAGTTCAAGCCCCATATCAGGCTCTCTGCTGACAGCTAGGAGCCTGGAGCCTCTGGAGCCTGCTTCAGATTCTGTGTCTCCTCCTCTCTCTGCCCCTCCCCTGCTCATGCTGTCTCTTTCTGTCTCTCAATAATAAATAAACATTAAAAATTAAAAAAAAAAAGTATTAAAATCACTGATTCTACAGTGACCACCACAAAGAAACCCTTATCCCAACTAATCTTACTGGTAATGATCTTTTTAAAGATTCTTAACTGGAAAAAAACATTTTCTCGAATACACATATTCCAGTAGATAATACCCTTACTTACCAGCCATTTTCATTTTTGCGTTTGGACAGTATCTGTTCCTTATCCACAGAAACATTACAGGAAACACCTAGAACAAAGTAGCAATACTTGATTAGTGCGGTTTGTTATAATACACACACGAATATTTAGAAAACTTCTAACTCAATTTTTATTTTAGAACTCAGAGAACTAGAAAAATTAAGAGCCCACAGTCACACAGACACACAAGGGTGGTTCAAAACAAAATGTACCTCTGTACATCTGGAAAAAAACATGGCAGAATGAGAGTTATTTCTTTCTCTTCCGTGAAAACCACTGACATTAACAAGTAAAACTGGAGGGGAAAATTCAATTGCCAGTAAAAACAGGAACAACTAGGACTTCAACCACAGGTTACCAAGAATACCTGCAAGGTATAGTAAAACTGGGATCAAAACCAAGAAAAATGGGGGGCCTGGCTGGCTCAGTCGGTTAAGCGTCCAACTCTTGATTTCACCGCAGGTCATGATTTCAAGGTTTGTGGGATCAAGTCCCCGGCCCCCACATCCTGCATCAGCTCTGCACTGTCAGTGCTGACTCTCTCCCTCTTTCTGCCCCTCCCCCAATAGCACGTGCACATGCACTCTCTCTCAAAATAAACATTTTTAAGATTCAGTCTAAAAATGAATAAAATAAAAGCAAGAAAGATGTTAAAAGCCAAAGCATACATCCCCAGGGGTGAAATGCAGAGCTCTCAGGGACTTGGACAAAAATCTCTTATTTAGACCAGGACCTGGATGGTGTCACCGCTGACCCTGGAAGCGGGAAACATTCCCAGAGGATCCAGGTCCAGGATACACTAAAGGAAGGGATGGGGGATGGAGGGAAATGAAGAAGAGACAGCACACCTAAATGTCCAAACCAATTGGTTTCACCTCCTACAGTCTACCCGAACTGGGTAAATTCCACCTCCGTCCACCAAGCTGCTCAAATCAGAACATAAGGTGTCATCCTTGATTCATCTCCTCAGCCCGCCTATCCCCTGTATCCACTCCTGATAAGTCCCATCAATTCCACCTCACAAACCACACTCCTGCTCCCAAACCATCACTGAGTTTTCTTGCCTAGATTGTTGCACTAGCTCCTACTGACATCTCACTTCCACATTTACTTTTCCCTTAAGTGCTTCCTCCAAAGAAAAATCTGGGTCGTATCACTCCCTTGCTGAATAGATTAGAATATTCTAATATTCACTAGAATAGAATTCTATCCTATTCACTCACTAGAATAGATTCCAATTCTGAAGAGCAGCCTCCAAGGCCCTGAATTTTCTGACCCCTTCCTTCCCTTAGTTTATTGCTTTCTTCCTCATTCTGCTCTTCAGTCACACTAGCCTCAGGGCCTTTGCACTGGCTGGTCCCTGCCTAGAAAAAGCGAAGAGCATGATCCCAGAATTGTACATGCAGTCAAGAGGACATTCACGTAAAAGAGAACAGAAAGGCATTTTCAACTACTCAGACTTGAAGTTTTCTTAGGGACTGGGGTAGGGGTGGGGAGGGAATACTGATGATGATTAATGAAATAAACAACTCAGAAATAAGACAGCTATTAAGAAGCTTTCTTGTATTAATAAGTGTCCTGGAATTGAGAAACAAATCCATACAAACGTTATATTAAGCCTCAATGACCATGCTATGGCTACAGAACAGAATATAAATGTTATAAACCTTGACAAAGGAAAAAAATAATTAAACTAACTCAAATTGAGGCAGGAGGAACATGGAAATTAATCCAAGAGTTCATTTCTTTATATTTCACGGCAGCAATGGTGAAAGGGGGGCAGGGAGTAAACTGAATTGTCTAAAGCTGATAGTTTTTAAAATTTAAAAGCTGGGATAGAAAAAGTAAATAACAGAAGGGGTTTTATACAAAACAAAAAAGCATGTGGCAAAAGATAGTTTTATCTTCTGTAAAAACAGAAACTACAAGCAAAATGATTTAACACCAAACATATTATTTCTTGCCTACTTAAAAAAAAAGAGATTCTCCTACTGTACCAAAAATCTCAACCCAAGTACATGCTGTTCCAGTGGAGGCAACTCTGGAAACAATCTAGACCCCGGTCAACAATGACAGATTATCTCCGCTAGAGAAATCACTTCAAGCGGCCCTTCCTAGCCGTTTTGAGCTCATGATACACATCAACTCATTAAATCCTTCTAACTACCCCATGTATGTATTATCCTCATTCAGTTGGTCATTTTTTACTGAGCAATGTTCACAAGAGGCTGGATCAATCACTGCTCTTCTGCGGGGGGGGACGCCAGAAAAGGACGGGTCACTCGTGTGCCCAGGCTGCAGGAGTGATCCTGGGACAGCTCACTTTCCCAGAGTTTTCTTTTAAAAACGCTGGACAGGGGCGCCTGGGTGGCTTAGTCGGTTGAGCGTCCGACTTTCGCTTAGGTCATGATCTCGCGGTTCGTGGGTTCGAGCCCCGCGTCGGGCTCTGTGCTGACTGCCAGCTCAGAGCCTGGAGCCTGTTTCAGATTCTGTGGCTCCCTCTCTCTCTGACCCTCCCCTGCTCATGTCTCTCTCTCTCCTAGAAATAAATAAAACATTAAAAAAAAAAAAAGAAAGAAAAACGCTGGACAGCCACACCCCCCCCAAACAGCCCCCTCCCCTCCTCCAGGGCCGTCCAGGTGCCACACGCCTGGAAAGAAGGCGGCCCCCAGCTTTCCCCGACCCCACCCCACTTCCACCCCGCGCGGCAACTGACAGCGCAGCAAGATGCAGTTGGTGTCCTCCTGGCTCGCCACCCAGCTCAAGGAGTCGCCCAGCGGCCGCCGGCACCCGGAGCACAGAAACACCAGCGGCCTGTCCTCCTCCTCGGCCGGCTCCGCAGCCTCCTCGCGCCGCGTCCCCTCTGCACAGGCCACCGACGCGTCCCCGCTCAAGGAGTTCCACATGCTTGCCCACTTCTGCAGCAGTTGGTGACGGTCCGAGTCCTCCGAGAGCCGCCGGCCTAACAGAGAAGAGTCGCCCCACTTGCCCTTGTCGCCGCCACACGTACAGCTAGAAGAGCAACATTTACAACCGAGCAACCGAGCACCCGCCATTCTTCCAAATGGCCCGCGCCGCGGAGCGCCACGGGAAAAGCGCTCACGCGCCTGCGCGGGGCGGGGCGGGGCGGGGCGGGGCGGCGGAGACCGGAAGCGGGCTGTGGCCGAGGGGCGGAGCCTGAGGGAGAAGAAATGGCTGGCAGCCTGTTGGTCGCCTGCTCCTTGTCGGGCCGCGCCAAGCCGGGTGTTCCTCGCTGCCGAGTCTAATTTTCCAGCTTTAGGAAAATGAGGCTGCTAGAGACCTGGCGGCTGGTCTACTTGGGTAAGGGTGTTGCGCCACTTGCATAGGAGGGGCGGCGTCTTTGAGAAATTTACAGGTCCCAAGCTAAATTACCAATCCTTCGCTGAGACTTTCATAGTGGTTACTAAAGTGAATACGCCTCCCCACACTCCACCCAGAGAGAAAGAGAGAGAGAGGAGTTGGGGCACACTCTTGCTTTGTACAGCCTCATTCCCCCACCCTCCGTGCTTCAGCCCTTCAAATTTTAGCGTGCCGGAGAGTCACCTGGGAGCTGGTTAAAATACAACTTTCCAGGCCCTATCTTGACGGATCTGGTTCAGGGGGTCCGTAGGACCCAAGAATTTGCTTTTCTAACGAGCTCCTAGGCGATGACAGTGCCGTCAGTATTGCCACCCCACTTCTGATTGCCACTGCTCTAGTCGGCCTCATTTCCTCGAAGTGGAGAAAGAGGGGTTATTGGGAAGCCACCTTACCAGGTTTCTTTTGTGCATTGTTTTTGCTGGAATGAGACCCTGGAAAGGGCTCTGAATCACTCAAGCTAGCGATGCAAGGAAAAAGCTGGAGAAGCGAGTGTGAATGGCTGCAGTGTTCATGGAAAAGTCTGTAAGTGACTAGGTCTGCTCTTGGGACTCTCAGTATACCCTTAGACACTGCCCACTTCGCTCAGTCTGATAAACTATTTACAAAAATTTTACTCCCAGTGTAGTTGCCTCTGGGCATCAGCAAACAGCAAAAGCTTAGCGGTCAGAAATGGCGGGTGGACCTAACCTCCATGAATTGGTAACCATGTAGCAAACTGTGGAAAGGCAGTTTGCATTCCCTGAGTCTGATTCTTCATGGGTTCAAAGGGTCAGTACCCCATGGGTGTTAAGGAGAATCAAGTGATATGATAGGCTTGAAAATGCTTTAACTCTAGTGCACCATGTCCGTGTTAATTAGCCTCCAGCTGGAGGAAAATTGCCTTCCCTCTTTCTACTTTTTTTGGGAGGCAAGCAAGCCTGACCTCCCTGCACTGCTGTTTTCAAGCACAATAATATCTCTGATACAACAGTGATACAACGCACATCTGTTCCTTAAGCAAATGGGTAGTAACCTTGGAATTCAAAGGAATGATCCCCTTGTCTCAGGCTTTGGGGGTCTATGGGCAAAACATAAATTCTGTCTTGGGATAGCCCTGTAAGGAAAGCACAGTGTGGCTGCCTGAGCAGTTTCTCACCAATGCACTTTTGCCTTAGTAGGCCCATTCCCCTATTAATAATAATAATTTATTAAAAATAATTATTGTATTTTACAATTGTATTGCTATTAAGATGAATATATAAATATTAATTATTAAAACATTTTCTTTAACCTAAAAGTTCCTTTTTATCTTCTGATTTTAAAAGAAATAAAACATTTTTATGGGGCAGTAAAAATCTCATGGGCCTTAGGCCCTGTGCCTAATGGAGAAGCCAGTCCCAATGCAGACCAAACCCCTCTGCAGTCACAAGTATGTTTGTATTACAAATATAAAATATTTAGATCCCCACCAAACCATATTTTACATGGGGACAAAATTAGATGCTTGAGTAAGACGACCTTGGACTGGGGGGAGGGGGGCAGATGCTTCCTGAACACTCATTCCAAACCTTTTTCTTAGTTATACAGCCAGGAGATTTGCGTAAGGTGTTGAGTCCAGGAAATTTGTGTGAGGTGTCGAGTCCAAGTTTCATGTCCACTGCTGTCACCCCCAGTTTCAGGAATGGATCCCCAGAAGTTTAACCCAATGAGGGTAAACCATCTCTCTTCCACAGTCATTGTGCAGCTATGGCCCCCCACCCAAGACGTAAGCCAATCAGCACATTGGGCTCCCCTGGTGGTAAGGATTAGCTCAGGTTAACAACTCAACCTGAGTTGTCAAGTTTTGACCAGTCAGAGTAAAGCTCAAGACTCTTGTTCAGTGGTTGAGGAAAGGGATGCCCTCCTTGTTGCCTGGATATGGACAAGGAAGCATGTACCCAGAGTGCTTCAGGCAGTCATCTTGAAAACATGGAGAAAGGGAGAACTGAGAGAACCAACGAGAAACTGAGTCCCAACCTCTGAACTCTCACTTATACGAACCAACAAATTCTCTTTATTGTAGAAGCCAGTTGGAACTGCTTTTGTTTTATCCAGCAATTGAAAAGATACACGGTATGTTGAAATTAAGATTTCTGACTGAGACTCCAAGACGAGGTAAAAATGACATCCCAAAATGTGTGTGAGACCAATTGCCTCTCTCCCCTGGAAGGATCTTCAGAGCGGATGTTGGAGAATTAATTCCCTCCTGCCCTTAAGCCTCCTCCCACATTTTGTCAAGATTGAGCGCTAGAGAAAATAGTGACCAAGAGGACTTCACAAGAAGGATTTCTTTGGAGACAGGCTGGGCTGTGAGTTCTGCGTCTCCCCGCTGGAGAAGGTGGAGGGTATCTGCCCCCCTTGCCTCAATCTGGCAGAGAGGAGATGTTGAGAAACCGTTCGCAGGGCCTGTGGGCTCCCAGGTGTTTGGGGACCCAGCGGCCAGTGGGAGAGTCAGGCTATTGAGCTGTTTCGGTGGCACAACAAAGATGAGCCAGAGAGGCTGTCAACCAGATAGGAACTTTGCCGGTGGGAAGGTCATCTAGAGTCTTAAATTCTGCCCAAGATAACTTGGAGGGACGAAGACTCTCCAGCAGTGAGCATCCTAGTGTGAAAGGGCCCCTGGAGGGCGAGCCCGAGAGGAAACCTTCCTGGGTCATGGGTGGGCAGCTGCAGGTGGGAGTGCAGGGGGTTTCTGAGGGGCCAGGAGAGCGTTGGTTCTAACCATGCCAGGCCAGAGGGTGCAAAACCAAGTTATGATGGAACCGATTGGAACGAAAAATTTTTTCGCCCCCTCTGTCCCCCTTTTCAGCCTAGGAATGGAAAGAACAGGGAGCGGGTAAGGTGAGAAAGAAGGCAGAACCAGCCATACTAGAGGCTGGTGTCCACCGACATGTCCCACCTCAGGGAGGAAGATAATAACTCTTACCCTTGAGCAAAACTACAGTGTTGATTAATATTTTGGACTATCATTCTGTCACAGATTCTGTGTATAACTGAAGTAGCTGAATAATTATTTACTCCCGAAGAGAGTACACTCAAATTGCAATAATATGGGAAGGTTTCTTTACGAAGTGTCAAAGGAGAAAGGAATGGACAGCATGTAGTGAAGATCCTCAAGGGCCCAGGAACCCATGTTCATAGCCTTGCCCTGCAGGGATGCAGAGAGGCCATTTTCTCAAGGGAAAGAGAGCCGTGAAAAGCAGACCACATTGGGAGGAGCAGCCTTCCATCAAGGGATGCAGCCAGATGAGTTGACCTCAGGAGAAGAGAGGCAGGAGATTACATTCCTGACCTTGTTCCCTTCCCTTCCTCCACTTTCCTGCTGGAGTTCTCCATTGCCCAAGTTCAACCAGAATCCAGAGGACACACAGCCTCTCGATGTGGTCTGTACAAGTCTGGTTGGCGAGTGGATCTGGAAGGGCAAACGGAGGGAACCCCACACACAGACTACCCTTGTCATCATCCAGGGGCAAAGGAAGGGCTCCCCTCACCAAGTAAGTTCTAAGAACACAATAGGAAGCAAAATTCAGAGCAAGATTTCATTTTGATTCTATCCTTCCATCCTTCTGGCTCGCCTTCCCAGTTACTCAGACTACCAGATTCAACTCCTTTCTGGCTTGGTTCAAAAACCATGGTGTGTTTAACAGTTTCTAGTCTAATAAAGATCTGCGGCAAGCACGAGTAGAAAGAGAGAGAGACAAAGCAAGAAAATATAACTAGGTGAGAGAAGGAACAAAAGGGAGAAGAAACACATGAGACCTTGACAATTTTGCTGGAAGAATGTATGCCTTTCTAAAAGTGCATGGGCAATTGAGGGAAATCAGACATTAATGGCTGCTGATTACAGTCATGAGTTAGATTGTAACTGCTACACTTCCTTACCCTTACACAAGAATAACAATGAGGAGGGATCGCAGGTCCCCAGAGTCCATCAGCTGGTCCCTCTAGTAAGTAGAGAGCTGGCTGCACTTATATTTGAGGACCACCCACCATGTCCAGCTCCTACTGGTAGAGACACTGGGAGCCAAGTGGCATCCACAGCTGCCTTCATTGACCAGCTAGCAACCAAGAGAATGCTATGCTGGGCGCTCAGTCCCCAGGGACCTTCTGGCACAATCAGAGCCCTCCTCAGGGGGATAGAATGTGCTATGGGAAAAGTTTGGTTAGCTATTTCTATCTGTGCTTCAGGGGCGAAACAATAACTACAGGAATATGCTTCACCTTCTTCAAAATCCAGAGGCAGGATGTTCTTTAAATAGCGCTGTTTCCCTCTCCTATTTAATGTGTGGAATCACGCTTTTCCAGTCTTTAACAGATATATTTAATTCTCATGCAAGTTAAAAAACAATAAGAGAAAACCATGTGATTTTCAGTAAATTCATAATGTATTTGAGTTGGGGGAGAATTAGAGAAATGCTTGGTCTACATGTCTTACTCCACAAATAGAAAGGCTGAGGGCCAGTGTCGTTTAGGAGTCATGGATCTAATTAGTGACAGAGATAAGTGGACATCTGGACTGTTACATGTCCACATCTGGGCTGCTACATGTCCAGCACCCTTCCCTCTTCTTGGGAAAACTGTGTCACCCCCTCTCTCCCCGCTACAGTGCAGCTGTGGTGGGGCTTCCCATCCTGAGGGTCTTACTCCATGCGTGTCCCATCCCAGACCACCACCTTCCCAGCCACAGAGATTGGTTCTAGGTGAGCAGCTGTCTGAACTAGAGCCAGTCAGAGTCCATTCCTAGAACTTTTGATGCCAAAGTTTGGAGGGAGAGTCTTCTGCTCACCTTTTCCCTTTAAATCATGATCCCGGAGCTTTCATCAGCCATGTCCCCAGCTATGTAGAATGTCCTGGCATGACAGTGACCCTCAGAGAGAATCAAGATATGAAGTGCAGTCAAGAGTAACAGCAGAACCCTGGTTCCTACTGATCTCCCTCCAGTTTTGTGGGCACCCCTCACAACATGTTCTCCTTAAGACCTGCTGGTGTTTAAGCTAGTTAGAATTGGGTTTCTGTCACTTACTATTAAGAGCCTTGACTAATACACAGATTTTAATCTAGAACCTAAGTCTCTGGACCCCAAGTACAGTAGTCACACCACTATACCAAATTGTTGAAATACAACACCATATACTTGGTAGTGCTTTGTGGTTTTCAAAATAGAGTCTTTCAAGGGGGCTAATTCTGAAGAATTGCAATATGTAAGAGAAGAATGCATTTCCTGTATAAAATTCATAAGCCAGCCCCTCTCTTTCCTTTGTTTCCCCTGGTTCTTTCCATTTTTTTTAATACACAGCCAGAGGAAGGACTCAGGGAACATGAGGGTTTTTTGTTTGCTTGTTTATTTGTTTTTTTAGAGACAGAGCAGAAGCGGGGAAAGGGCAGAGAGAGAGGGAGACACAGAATCTGAATCAGGCTCCAGACTCTGAGCTGTCAGCACAGAGCCCGATGTGGGGCTTGAACTCACAAACCGCGAGATCATGAACTGAGCCGAGTTCAAGGCTCTTAACCTGCTAAGACACCCAGGTGCCCCGAGTCTTTAATGCCTATACCAAACACCACTAAATCTCCCTTTTAACTAAGAAGTTCTCCAAACTCAATAGAGACTGATCAAAAAGTGAAGATTCGAACTCCTGGATCTGGAATAATACCACAGAGACCATAAGTATTAAAGACTCAAATTAAGTATCTTTAGAGAGATTTGAGGCAATGTTGTTTCATCCATCGTAGAAGAATTGGAAGATCAGGTTTAAGGAAATTCACAAAAAATTGAATAAAATAACTAAGAAATATAAAAGGTGGAGAAAAAGATCAAACCCATAAGCAATCAGTCCAGGAGGTCCAACATCTGACTAAAACCAGATCAAGTGGACAGGGAAGACAAAATAAAGGAGAACAAATAAATAAATAATAGAGTATAATTTCTCAGAGCTAAAATAATATGAACATTTCAGATGGAAAGGATACACCAACTGCCCAGGCCAAGGGTATGAATGAATCTCACACCAAGACTTAGCCTTGTGAACATTGTGAACACTCAGAATTCCAGTGCTTCAGAGAAGATTCCAAAGTTTCAGAAAGAGAAAAATCAGAGTGGCCTGAAAAATCTCATCAACAACTCCACTTTAGCAGCTATAAAGGTCAAAGCTCAGAGGGCAAATAAATTTAAGATAAATATGACATAACCACTCAAATCATGATCCAGATACAGTCAACATTTGCAGACATAACTAAACTTAGAAAATATATCCTCACCGTATCTCTTCTCATTCAAAAATGTGCTGCAACAGGAAATGTGAGATGTGAGGTCTCGCTAATGGAAAAGCAAATATTTAATACCTGAAAGGGTTCTCCACCACGTTTATTTTTAAACTATGCTGAAAACTGGTAGCTCACCTATCAGTGTGATGAAATCTCAAAGTTTGACAACATAATTTGTTGTCCAGCCTATTGTCCAAGAAAAGAGGTAGTTTGATACACTGCTGATAGAGATACAAGTAATTATAACATCCATGGAAAGGAATTTGGTGATACCTAACACAATTACATTAGTATGTAGCCTTTGACAGAATTCTTGCTTTCAGGAATCGATTCCGAGAAGATGATAAAAACATGACCACGGGCATTGTAGCATTATTTGCAGTAGCAAAGACTGAAAACAACCCAAACATCCACCAACTGGGAACTGGATGAATGAGTTGTACTGTAGCCCTCCAATGGCAGCCTTATGAATCTGTGAAAAAGAAAAAATCTTCCTCCGTGCCATGAGAGATCTTCAGAATAATTGGGTAAGTAAAAAAGGCAACATTTTAAAAAATGAAGTTTGACATTTTACATTTAAAAATGGGAGAAGAAAAAGACTGAATACTTATATTTTTAAACATTGAAGGATAAACTGAAAACCTTTAGAAAGTACTTAGCTGGTTGAAAGTCACAGGAAGGAAGAGTAGGAACAGAGCTAGAGTTCTACAAATGTACCTTATTTTGTGTCTTTGACTTTGGAATCATGAATATTTCACATAATTGTAAAACTAATTTTTTAAAAGCAATCTCTAAATAAATATTGAAGTATTTAATATACTTAGTGGGTGGCAAACTTCAAAGGGAGAACTGTTTCAAGTGACTTTCAGACATAAATTTGACTATATACATATCTTACAGGATAATATATATCTTATAGGAGATACTTAAATAACAACAAAAAAATTGTCCCCTTCATAAAAAGTCTCAGATTGTTTCCAGTAATCATACTGCTCCTATCATTGATATTGAAATTGTTATTCCAAGACTATTTGTGTGTATACTGTATTTTGAATAATTATGTTAGCATTGTTTGCAGTGCAATAGGATTTTAAGTTTTGGAGTAGAGATACAGCTAAGAGTGATAGGGTTAAGTAAAACTCTACAGTTGTAATTTTGAATTGTATTTGTATGAACTCATGATTTTTTTTATCTTAAAAAAGAAACATATCCTAGCTCCCTATGTTGAATAGACCTGAACACATAACCAATCCGATAGCAGTAAGCACCTATAGCACCCAGATTATGATAGCTAAACACCATTTTCTAGAAATGAAACCAAGAGTCCTTGGAGAAATAGCTGAATCCATGGTCTGGGATAAGAAACAGACAAAATGAGCCTGAATCATCTTGTCATTCTGAAAGGAAGGAAGCTATAAAACCCAAGACAAAGCCAACTACTAATGTAACCAACATGAAGAGGCTCTCGCTATCCACATAGCTAATTTGTGCATCAGTAATAGTAATGGCTGTAATGACTGGAACACATCAAATGGATTTAAGTGCATGAGTTCATAATGACTTTAAAAAATCCTCTCACTGTTCACTGGGCCAGAGCTGGAAAACCCAATCAATATTTTGAAAATAGGCAATTAAATAAGTAAATCAAACATCTACCCCACCTTGATATGAACTGCTCCTTAGGTAACAGAATAGTCATGAAGGAAGATTTCTCTTTTTTGTTTATTTTTTAAAGAATAGGAGTTAATGAATGAAGAAGGAGATAGTCGAAGGGGATCTCCATTTTTACAATGCTTAATGCATTAAAGAATTGCAGCAAGGATTAATCACCAGCTGGTAATATCACACACAAAAAAGAGATGACCAGACATTACATGCCTCTAGAGAGAAGGACACCACACCACCTGTAAGGTACTCTGGCCAAAAACTCAAAGCAAAGTCTGATCCAGCCTCTAGATCTAATTTTACTTTCCATCAAATACAGGGCATGGGGAACATGACTAACTCTATCATGGCACCCAGCTGGCAGGCTCTTCAGGACAAATAACCCTTTTCCTCAAAATAAATTGCAAGTTCAAAAGAATGAGAGAGAGAGAGAGAAGAAGAAGGAGGAGGAGGAGGAAGAGAAAATCCGTAAATTTAACTAGACTTCAGAATCCTAGCAACCCACAGCAATATAGGCACCTTATCTATGTGTTCCTGATTTGAGCATATTAACTATAAAAGAAATTATGAGACAAATGGGGATATTTTGAACATTGATTGGATTTTTGATGTAATTAGATAATTATTATCAACTTATAGATGGGATAAGAGTATTTTAGATTTATTTTAAAAAAAATCCTCCAGGGGCGCCTGGGTGGCTCAGTTGATTAAGCATCCCACTCTTGATTTCGGCTCAGGTCTTGATCTAGTGGTTGGCGGGATCAAGCCCTGTGTTGGGCTCTGCACTGATAGCATAAAGCCTGCTTGGGATTCTTTCTCTCTCCCTCTCTCTCCCTTTGCCCCTCCCTGGCTTGCGCACATGCCCTCTCTCTCT